>JANBXA010000588.1:30887500-31487500 GCA_030556225.1 Cricetiscus sungorus
TGTTAGCTTGGACAGACACTGGGACATGGCTCCATCTCAGAAAGCAAAATACACTGTGGTAACCTGTTGCCCCAAGAATTATGTAGACAGACATCTGGAAGGAATTTGTGAAATTTGAGGTAGAAAAATCATACTAGATTCATATAACATAATTATGTTGTTTTCAACATAATGAGTATGATAGACACATTTGTGTGATCAAAAGCAAATGTCTCAGTGTTCAGAAATCGAACTTCCTTTGACACAAAGTGACTGCAGCCTGGTATAATGAAAATACAAAAATACCTGAGATGTACAGGGAAGCTCATGTTAAGATTAAACAAGATAGACTATTTTTAAGATGTCAAGACTACCCATATCAATGGGTGAATTCATGCTTTCATTGTTAAAATATCTCAGCTTTTCCTCCTCACCAGTAATGAATATTCAAATTCACACAGAATGGCAAGGGTCTCAATAGGCAATGTATTAAAATATTTAAAAATATATTTATGCTTGTATTAAAATATACTTATATATAAGTAAATTTACCCACATCCATCAACATGCAAGCTCACACACACACACACACACACACACACACACACACACACACACACACACACGTATATACACACATACATGTATATATGTATATATCACCATTTTTTTTCTTGTGACTTATTACAAAGTGACAGAATCTAAACAGTATAGTACTAGCATAAGGATAGACATCAACCATTAGATATATACTAAAAATAATTGAAACAAATATCTTTTCCACATCATCATTTTTAAATAGCACTAAATTCGAAACCCAAATGTAAATCACTTGATCAATAAATAAACAAAATATGATATAAAGTAGAATATTATATAACAATGAGTATAATATGTGTATATATATATATATATTTATGTATTATCTACAGTATTGATGAATGTTAAATGAAGATAAATAAAAATGTCCAGATTTGACTCAGAAGAAACAAAACCCCATTCTCTTTCACATGTGGATTCTAGCTTCTCTCTCTTTTTTTTTAATATATGTGTGAGCATGAGTGTGTAGAAGCCAGGAAAGTAGGGAAAGGCCCTTGAAAGAGGAAGTCTTTTGGGAGTTAAGGGTAGTAAAACACAGGTCATGTGAAAGTGAAGTGGAGAATACTAGGGATGGAAAGATTTAAGTGAGGATGAAGGCATAAAGATGGGGGAGAGGAGTTGATGTGAGGAGGGTCAACCACAACTAAGAATGTAAGATAAAGTTATAAAAAAACCTGGTATTTTGTAAACTATCTTTATAAATACAATAAAAACGAGTTTAAACCGATGTACTGTATATGGGTGTTCATAGCTCCCAGAAGTCATAGGTTAAGTGAATAATACCAGTGCCAGGGTTGGACTGCTGCCTTAATGAGTTGTTAGTCAAGGAGATCCTGAGGCCTTCAAAACAACACAGGCTACTGCCACTGCTCTTAACTGCTCTCTAAACCTGGATGGTAAGATTCTATTGCTGAAGACAACACAGGAGCTAATAGGTATGGAGAAATCAGGCTAGAATTGAGCTGGAAGCTTTGTCTCTGCTTATTAGCATTCATAGTACCCAAAGATGCTATGAAGGCTACATGGGAGAGAAAAGTAATCAATGGTGTTAATCAGTTGTGCAACCTTCATACTACTGTTAATATGGAAGACAAAATATACCCACTTGTGCTATAGTGGCATGACTGTTAAGGAGGGCAACCAACTGTTTCTGATCAGATTTGAGGCCTGTTCCACAGGAAGACATTCAAGCCTGGTACTGTAAGCCTTGTTAAAAGCCCATGGCCTTGAGGTCATAGATTTTAATGAGAGCAGAATGGAATAATTATAGAGCCAAAGAAATAAAAAAGGGAAGGAAGAAAGAAAGTCTATTACTGTAGGAACAATATTTACCTTGTTATGTCTACAGTTCCTAAGCTATGATATTGTGATTTCAAATATTTCTCAAGCTTGGACCTAGAAACCAAGATTTTTCAGGTAGGTTTCATCTTAGACTGATTTTCTTTGAATAAACCTTACCTTAGATTATTCTCCAATTTATAAGCCCTCTCCCACTTCTGAGACAGGATCTCATAACAGGATCCAAGATGGTCTGAAATGAAATCCTCCTGTCTTGGCCTCTTGAAAGCTAGTATTAAAGACAGATGTCATCCTGTATCACTTTTATTTCTTGCTCTTATTTTGTGTGGTTAGTAAAAGACTGGCAATATGAGAGAGCTCCTTAAATCTTTTCACACTGAAGGACTGCAATTTGATGGCCCAGCCGTTAGATTGGCTGATGAGTTATATACATAAGTAACATTTACATCAGCTGGGAATATTGTTGGGAAGACTCCTATTTCTTAAAAATACATACACTGTAACTGAAATCGGTGTATCTTTGGATTCAAACTGCAAAATTTTAGCAAGCATAATTGAGAATTACAATGACCACATATGATACATTTTGATACAAACAAATATATTTGAGAGATACCTTAGAATAAAAAGGAAACAAATACCAAAAATATGTGTTGGAAGTTTTCTTTTTAATTGCTTCAAAGAAATATCTCAAATATATTTGTATTACTGAGCGTTATGCTCCAGATGTTTACTGCAATACATTGCTACTCCTTGCCAGACCTCAATCAGAATCTGGAGGCTTCTATGCCTCCCAGGGATTCTATTCTACTACTATGGATAACCTTTTATTTGTGGGTTAAAGATGGGATAACTCTTAAACCTGAGTCCATATATTTATTGTCCCCCCTTTTAATTTTAGTGTTTGTATGGTGTATGGTATACATATATGGGAGTACAGTGTTTGAGTCCATTTACACACATGTGATGCCATAAGAGAACTTCAGGTAACTTTCCCTCTTTTGGTCCTTGAATCATTCTTTCAAGACAGGATCTATTCAACCTTGGATCCAGCTGTCTCTGCCCTCCAACCTGAGGGCCATGGCCAGCTTTTATTCTTTCTCTTCTTTAGCACTCAGACTTAGGTCCTCATGCATGCACACCAAGTATTCCAATCCACTCACCCACTATCTCAGAACTCTCCACTGCACTCATAGAATATAAAGCTTCAGAATCGCTGTTAATACCAGCTGATATATATTCAAATATATCAGCCTACAGTGGCAATTCAGACTGAAAACATAACAGTTTCCAAAGAGAAGTTACGATTTTGTCTTAAGTAAAATCCATTGCCCATGATAAGATTCATTTCAGGGAAGGAAATCTCCTATTACTAGAAGACTTTTAAAAAGTTTTAAAGCTTTTTCATGGCAGTAACTAAGAGATCATTAAGAGAAGACCTGGTTTTAGTTGTTATTACAGACAGTAGGGTCATAGATTTGTGAAATTGCTGTACTCCCACATGACTTAGACAGTTCTTGTGTGATAGTGCAAGACAGTGCAAAGGTTCCTCTTCCTTGTTTTCTTGCTGAGGCCATTTCGGGTTAAACTAGAATTTGATCTCCCCAATGGACAATCCCATGAAAAACTACCCAACTCTATTCTAGGAACCAAAGGTCATGATGTCCTAGCTAACTTACTTAGCTTCTGTCAAATTGCCTATTTGCTCATCTTAGGTTCTGTTAAAACTTTACTTTTGTGAATCCTCCTACAACCTATGTAGTTGCCTAGACATGGTTTTTGACTTTATAGATCCCGTGTTCTAGACACTTGGGGTCCACACCTAGATCCCCAAACATTTGGGTGTGGTCTCAGTTAGTTAAAATAAAGATTTTCAGTTGGCTATAAACTATGCACCAGTGGTTATCTCTGGTGGGCTATCAGTAACACTTGTAAATAAAATCTCTCTCCTTGTTACCAAACACAAACATGGCTTTGAATTAAAATTCAGTAACTTCCTACTCTGGGCCCATTTAATTATCACAATTTGCCACCTCTTGAGTACTATCATTTGCTGGAAAGTGGTGGTATACACCTTTAACCCCAGAACTCCCAGGAGGCAAAGGCAGGTGAATCACTGTGATTTTGAGGCCAACCTGGTCTACAAAACAATCAAACAAATACTCAAGCAGTTTGAGCAGAGTCACCAGATTCATCATACACACACACACACACACACACACACACACACACACACACACACACACACACACCATATTTGAAGTTCTTAAATATGCCCTATGCTCCTTTTTTCAAATTCTATATCCTAAGTTGATTTCTAACTCTCAATTCTCCCGCTTCAGTTTCCCTAGTGCTAGCCTTAATGGTGAACAATTATGGCTTTGTGTTTGTGGTGGAGTATACATATGTGTGTAGTGGTGTGTACATCCACGTGTGTGCCGAGGTATTGGTGGACACTGGGTGTCTTGCTTTAACACTCTCTACCTTACTCCCTTGAAACAGGTTTTTTTCTTGAACCTGGCACCAGCCTTCCTCCTACCTTTTGGCTAGTCTGAGTAGATGTTTGAGCAAGCTCCAGCAATCCTCTAATCTCCATTCCACACAGTGGTGGTTATAGCTGTGTACATGGCTATGACTTAGCCCCTCTACCCCCCCCCCCCCCACTGAACTCTCTCTGCAGCCCCCCAAGTATGCTTTGGTTGTTAAATAACACTGACAGTCTACTAGAGTATAAACTATCTCATTTACTAAAACTCCCATTAGCCTGCGTGTCGACCTACTTGATTCTGGTTAACCATTAGGAAGAAGACTGGGTGATGCCATTCAATTATTAAGAGACAGAAAAATAATACAACAATTGGCATTTATATAGCATTTTTTTTCAGAGGCTCCCAATGCCTTAATGGCAAATCTTTCAATAGTATCTTACTTTCAGAATATATACATACATATATTAAATAAACCTATTCACAGTTTCATTTTTATAAAACAAGAAAATGAAGTTCAGTGACTTTCAAGTTAATACTACAGTGCTCAAACCAAAGGAAAGTATTAAGGATTTTTCATCCTTGGGACCAGGTAACAATGTTCTATAACATTCTGCCTGTGAAGATAAAAAAAAACTTTTGGAATTTATATTTATCAAATTATAGTTTATTATTTACCCACCCATCTCCTTTTTGAGACATGGTATCATGATGTAGAACAAACTGGCTGAAAATTTAGGCTCTCCCTGCTTCATCCTTATCACCAACCATAAAAGGCCCAGCTTGCTTCTCTCTCCCTCTAAGCCTCCTGCTTTCATAGATTTATGTTTGAGTTATTTTCATGCAGCCTGTCATTAGATCACTTTTGGCAATGAGACTATTAACGGGCCAGGCTCCTCACCTTAAGATCTTTTCAGGAAGTCACTTTTACCCTAAGTTGAACTCATCAAATTCCACTCAGCTTGCAACAGATAATTAGATTCAGGGTAACATTTATTTATATTGATATTAAGAACATTCAGATGGTGGGTTTTTATAACATTCATATTCTTGATGTAAACTCATCATTGCTTATCTTCATTCTTTTCATTGCATCACCACTCTTTAGCTCTCTACTCTGCTGAGTCACAATGGCTACAGTCTGGCAGCTGACTTGAAATGGTGACTACTTACTGGCTCTGAGAATGTTCTCCTTGCTGCTGCACCTGGACTGGACCTGCAGAAAGAGCACAGACTCAGTAATTTAGGGTTCATAACATGGACTGCCAGGTAAGTATGCTTAATGGGCAAGCTCCTGAGGGTTAGGAGAAAAGGTTTTACTTATCTTGGCTATCACAACATGTTAGTAAAAGTCCATTACATTTTCCAGATATATTTAATTCATTTTACTTAAAAAAAGAGTGAATTCAAGAAAAATATTTCAGGTACAATATTATAAATTGGACAAAGATAATACTCAAAGCAATTTATGTGTTTTTGAGATCAGTCCAGGTGGCCCTCCATGTCTGTGGGTTTCAAATCTGCAGATTCAACACACTGTGGATCAGAAAAGAGGAGGAAAAGAAAAAAAGAAAAAAAAAAAAAAGGAGGAGAAAATCAACAGCACAAAACGCCAGCACTACCACCTGTATCTGTACTGTACATGTGATCTTTATTTCCTTGTCATTATCCCTTATGGAATACAATACAGTAATTATTTGCATAGCATTCATATTGCATTAGGTTATAAAATAGAGATGAGGGCTGTAGATATGGCTCAATGGTAGAGCACTTAGGTTGCATGTAAGTAGCATAAACTATTGTATAATATGAGACTTGAATATCTTTGGAATTTGCTATCTATGGTGGCCTTGAAATGAACTTGTTACAGATAATGAAGGATGATTATGTATGGAAAAATTCAATACTATAAATTCAGTTATATCTTTAATCTAAAGGTATTTTGTATGTCTTGGCTAGAATAACAAAATACAAGTAAAATTAAAATCGAAAATTCTATTGTAGTGATTTTATTATATTTATGTTAACAAGGAGAAAAATTATCTGTAGCATTTACCTTTGATAATAGTAACTTTTGTAATACTGATTATAATAATTTCTTACAACACTGGCTATAAATGATATTTCTGTTGGAAATGAGTTAAATTCAACTCCTTTATTAACCAGTTTTAGGTATGGATATAATTTGTCAATTAGGACCTCTTTACGTTCTTATTGAAAAATTTAGGTTAAAGTGGCATATTTCTTTTGAAATTTTCCAAATGGATGTATTCAATGGTCATGCTGAATGGTACTGTTCTGATATAACTTTATTGAAGGTCCACACCTCTTCTTCCCATCCACAGCAGCTTGCCCCAAATGGATATATACACAACAAAGAACTTTCTGTAGCTTAACACAATCTAATAATATATGAAACAATTTATGAAAGGAATGTTTTAACTTAGGGTAGGTTATGGCTGTCCTTCCCTGAAAAAAACAAACAAACTGTTAATGTTTAAAGAAATAATAATAGAAATGCCATGAGCAGACAAGGGCAAACATCAAAACCAAAGCAAATAAATTGAAAGACATGTGCGTGTATGTGTACGCACGAGCACATACACAGATGCACACAGACACACACACACACACACCACACACACACACACACACACAACACATACAGCAAAACAGACAAACAAAAAATTACAAATGTTAGTTATTCTCTTTTGGCTCAGTTTGCTTAATTAGTTTTAGGTATAGTACAATGAAACTAATCCATAATAAAAACTATTATATTGTTTTATTTATGATTCTTATTGAAGAACAATTCTGGACCAAATGAGAAAGAAATTAGTATCTTAAATAAGATAAGGCAAAAAAAACCCCACATGAGAACAAAGAAAAGAAAAGGTAGAAAGAGAGAGAGAGAAAGAGGGAGAGAGGGAGAGAGAGAGAGAGAGAGAGAGAGAGAGAGAGAGAGAGAGAGAGAGAGACTGAGGAATTACATCTGGAGGATAAAAAAAGAAAGCATGGACTTACAGAAGGGGGCAGTATATAAATGGAGAAGATTCTACTATTTCTTATTGAATATTCATACTCAAGAAGATAAGTGTAACAAATGAACTTTCTGCAAAATAAATAAGCAATTTGCATATCATGAAATGAAAACAAGTGTAACTCTACCACTATAGTCATAACGGAGAAAAGAAACACACACCAACAGACAAATTAATAGACACGTTTAATAAAGAGAGACACTACATTTGTAAAAGTGACTCAAAGAACACAAGTGAACGCTAAAAGCATGAGAAGAAAATCTGGGAGAAATAAGGAAAAGAAAGAGAAAATGTTGAAAGACAAAACAGTTCAAAGAAGTCAAACGGAAGTCAAGAAAGTCTTCAACAAGATGTGAAACAAGATGTGAAGGAGCCAAACCCATCGCGCAAAGCATGTTTGCGAGTGGAAAGTAGCTCCTTTGTCAGTAATAGTTACTCTTAAGTCGTAGCCTCTATTCCTCCAGAGTTCATCTTTAAGCCCTTCCAATCTAGAGTGGAGCTAGTGTATGGATAGAAACAAGAAATTTACAATGAACAGTGCAGTTCAGATGAGTAGTTCAAATCATCTCATAAAATGTTCTAACAAATTTACACGATGTCTATTATATACATTTGATAATGTATATAATGGGAATGGTTATAAATAACTCCCTGGTATTTTCTAACCAAACCAAAGCAAACAAAAATATCCTGCTTTTGTAAATGGCTTAAAAATCAACATCCCCCCAATTGTTTATAATACGGATTAAGAAACCCACATTGCTTTTTTATACCTCAGTATGGAGCCACATATTTCAAACAGCTCTAGGGGAGGCATTTGGAAAATGAAAACAATTCAGTTCTCTGAAATAGGACCTTTTATCAGGGTGTGCAAATTGCTAAAAGTGGTGTCGTTAATGTTTCCCATTTGTGTTACATTGGCTGTTGAATCAGATTTGAGAGAAATTATTTTTAAACCAGTTATTATAAGACTTTATTTAGTGATTTTGAATGTTTATATCTAAAAAACAAACAAACAAAAAACCTGAGGAAAATAACTTTAAAACTTTACTGTTAATGTATGGAATGACTCTATGCTACATAATGTCATATTTATAGTATTTATTTACTTTTATCAAAATCTTAATATAAAGGTTTTTGCATAACATAATGGAATGTAGTTTTAAAGAATAAGTTAAGAGTATTGAGTTTTATTTTATTTTTTTATTTTGTTATTTGTTTAAACTGGGGGAAAAGGAACATGTGAAAATATTAAATAATCTAAGATTATGGGATTACATTAAATTTCTAAGGGAAGGAAAGAAGTGGTTAAATGACAGGTATACGTTTAGACTCCATATTACTTTACACTCTTGTACCATGTTATTTTTTTTTTTGCAATTAACAGCTGACTGATTTTTATAGCATAGGAATAAAAGCTAAACTAATGTAAGAGCAGTGTATTTTATTAAAGTAAGAGGAGGAAATGAAAATAAAAAAGACTTACTGAAATCACAGGCATTCATTTACTAATCAAGATACAATACATCAAATAACTTATTTAGACACGTGAATTTTTGCTTAAGATCACATTGCTAATTAAGAAATCTTAAGATATGAAACAGAAACAAAGGAAGGACAACACATAATAAATGGTAAGGAGCAAAAATAAAAATGCCTCTTAAAAAAGCTGAGAAATTTTTAACAAGCAGCTACAATCTTTAGAGACAGATTAAATTACTTACCTTATGCTTACTTAGGTCATAACAAGAATAGCAGAGTGTTTAAAGTCAGCTCTTCAGTATAAGAGGGACAATTGAAAGCCATAGGTTATAATAACATGAAATGCTACATAGAAATGAAGACTCTTCCAGCCCAAAATGAAAAGCTAACTCTTTTGGTAGAAAATTTTAATTTACATTTAATATAACATGAACAACTGAATGTGTAAAAGGCAAAATATATCAATAACATACAAAACTCACACCAAAAAAGAAAAAAGAGAAACAGCTCAGTCACGCAGGGCACAGAAGTCAAATATGATCATAATTTGTGATTCATAAGGGAAGGCACATCACTAATGGTGAAAGATGCATGCATAATATATAACCATTCATTTATGTCCCCAGCCCCCAGCCCATTCATCCAGACAAAAAAGGTTCACTAACAATACAGGGAAAGAATGTAGTGCCAAGCTGTTATGAAGAAAGCAGGACACACAGAAGCACAGCAGTGGTCATGTGATTTGAGAGGTGGTCTTTCCTTAAACCATCCCATCACCATGCTCATTTTAAAGAAGCCAGGAAAAGATTCCCTTTCAATGCTGCAGTAGCTACGAGCCCCCAGCTTGAAGCTAGAGTGTGGAATTTTGATCACCGTTCCCTGCGATGTCAGGGGCTCTCCAATGGAAGCCAGCTGTGTACAGCTAATAGTTAGTGGGAGTATAAGTAAACACAAACAACAAACATCTCTTTGCTTCTGCATTTCACAGAAGGGAGGAGTGAAACAAGCCCATGCTAAGGATAGGTTAATAACAATATTAGAATGCAAAATATTAAAATAAGAATAATATTTGATTGTAGGTGAACACTAATCCAATGTAACAAAACTACTTCTGTGTTGCTGCTCACTAGGCTCATTCACGTTCTTTTTCTTAAATTCTGAGCAGTTGGTCAGATGGGGTCAAAAGCAAGAAGAAAAGAAGTCATTTTTTCTCTGATGAACATCAAGAAAATTATTTAAAATTTTAGCATGACTAATAACTGGACAGTAAACACACTCTAAATTCAAAATTAAGATTGCGCTATTTATTTAATTATATAATCTGAGAAATTATCTGGTTTGGAAAGATACAATTTATTTTTTTATATTGTTTAAAAGCAAAATGGTTTATTCATTCAAAAATTTAATTTCCTATGGACTTTGCCCTCAATAAATATTACTTAAAATATGAGCTATTCTTGTCCAGGGTCATATCAACTCGTCAGAAAACTAACAAACAAAAAAAAAACAACCCCCCAAAACAAATTCCTCTATTTTTCTATTATTAATAACATTACTTAACTTCAGTTGGTTTGTTCTTTTGGTGTGACATGAATTTTTAAATCATGGATGATATCCCAATTGAGTTAGCAGGTCTGTGACTGTTCAAAGATCAGGTCCCATACTTTCATTTTATTATTAACAGGCTTGATTTTTCCTGCATCACGGCTTTAGCATTTTAGGTGGTGGATTCTCCCACGATCTTAGTTTTCTTGTGGGAAATATAAAGATTTTTGTAAGGCACAAAGGAAATAAAGAATGTATTACTAAATTGAAGTTATAAAGAGGGGAATGACTATCAATAATTGTTATGGTAGTGGATTCACTGACAATTGTAACATGTTCTGTAACTATATGCTCTTTTTCAATACACTTTCCTCACTAGCTCAGAATGGAAGCAAGCTGTTACTTTTGACCCCCAAAAGCGGGGGTTTGGGGGGGGGAACCAAACAAATAAAACCTCTAACAAACATGTATTGTTTTAAGATTTTTCAGTAGGGATTGGCCAGTACTTTCTCCAAGTATCATAGTCATATGGCTACATGGAAACATGAGGCTATATAATCAGGCCTGGTATCGTTTGAACTAGTTTTGGGAAATGTTTTGTACATTGATCTTTTAGACATCAGACAAGCTTATGATATAAATTCTCTTCACACTTTAAAATTCAGTTTAGATTACATCAGCTACAAAAAATATTTCTCAAATTCTTTAATTACAAATACTTTCTTTAGATTCCTAATAATGCTGAGATATAATTTACCTAACACTAATTACCAAATTCAGCAATTTAAAATATAGTTTGATGATTTTTAATAAATTTACATGTATGTACTGTTATCATAATCTAGATTTAGGCTTTCCTAAACTCCTGAAACATCTCCTGATTCTTTATCATAGGATTTAACACAGTTCTTCATATTTAAATTACTGATCGGAATCCTCAAATAAACTATTCTTGGAGGAACAGGATCATGACTATCTTTTAAATATTTTTCACAATGTCACAGACAGTATTTTGTACAAGGTAAAACCTTGCAAAATCTGAATGTTTAGTTTATGTTAATTACTGTTCTTTTCAAATTCAGCAGTTCAGAGTTTTATTTTTGCTAGCATAAGTAAAATCACTGACATATCTGTAGTAGGTAAAATTATTTTATCAGCTTATAAGGCACTATTAGCTTACAAAGCACCCAGAATAAGTAGATTAAGGGTACCCCATGGAATGGTCTCAAGAATTTATAAAACTCATTACTATTGATGTTAGTGAAATTATGACATGTATGCACAGTGCAATTAATGTTCTCTATACTGCCGGTGTCAGTCAGATTATGCAGATTTCTTATTTTCTAGGAGAGTAGGATGTTCTACTACCTCAAGTGGTCTAGTCACTAGAGGAGCAGAAATGACAGTTCTGATGTTACAGTCCTTTTCAACCCTAATTATTAAGCTTACTTAAGAGTAATCTCTCTCTGAAAGTATGGACTTCTTTGAGAACTATTTACTCTTAAGAATAACCTTTAAGAGAAAGAGGACATGACCTATTTGTAGTGACTCCAATTGTGTACTTCTTTAGCTAACCCAGAAACAAAAGAAAGTTTTGGTTTAAATAGTATTAAGCCAATAACTTTACATCATTAGAGTCCCAAGTCCTGTTGCCTTCTCAGTTCTTACATAAACATGGAGTATTAATCAAAAATGTGTTTTTTCTTTCATGGTGGTATTCATTTATTACTCTATTGCAATAAATCAGAACATAAGAAGCTGGCTTAACTGAGACTAGTGGCTATTTATGTTTAATTAGATTTGTGGAACTATAATACATATAGCTAAATGAAGAACATAAAGTCTTTTTGGTTTGCTTAGGACATGGGAGACACAAAAAAATTATTGGAATTTAGTAGTTTCCTTTCTCAGTTCTTTGACATTGAATATGACAATCATAATTTGGAGTTTTTAATTTCCTAACACACAAAATAAAAAAAACTAATTAGAATAATTGTGTAAACATGAAAAGAGAAGCACAAATCTGTTACTGTTCTGATACATATTTTCAGTTTATAGGTTATGTAGTCAGAATGTAAAGCACATAAGAATGAAAAATTTCCAACAGTTCATACTATTATCCAAGTAGCAAGAGATTGTAATTTTTTTTAAATTAAAACTTCATGAACGGTTGAATGAAAGTCTGAGATGAGTTGTGAAAGAAATAATCTAGTTCTCTGTTGGATGTCATTAGTCAAAATATCTTCTCTATGGGTCTTGATTTCTTTATCTATAAAATTAAGATGATTCCAGAGGTTTTAAGTGAAAGCAATGTGATTTTTAAAGAACTCTAAAACATCTTAAAAAGCCAGGGGTCCATTCCATGGTATAAAGAAACAAAATTATAAATCTTTCTGTTTAGTAACCTCTATTGTTTCCTTTCATTATGAACTCAGGCAACAAACCACAAAATTTTAAAAATGAACTTTTACTTCCTCATAGTTTGGCATTTTAAAACACCACTGATGTTCAACATAATTTCAAATTATGGCAGTTACAAAACCTGTTCCTACAATTTGCTGTTCAATGAACTTAAAGAGGCATTATTATATCACACTTGTTTTAAGAACTATTTTAAGATTACCATTTATTTGTTCTCCACTGTTATTTTAAAAACAAAAAAATTTGCAATGAAATCTGTATGTTTTGACAGAGTATCAAGGGAGATGATGACATAAGCAGGGCAAAACACTACAGTAGATAATTTAAAAGCCTTCTTTTATTTGTAGGAGTTTCCTGGCTCTAAGAAAATTTCCCACTATCATTATCTTTAAAGATTAAAAAAACTTATTGATGCACATATGTGTGTTTGTGGTGTGTATATTAATGTGTGCTGTGCCCACAAAAGCTTGGTGAGGTGTTGGATGCCCTATAGTTGAGTTACAGTTGGTTTTGAGCCAAACCAAATTCAGGTTCTCTGGAAGAGCACCAAGTGCTCTTAACTTCTGAGTCAACTTTCCAGTCCCCATTCTTTGCTCCTTATCAGATATTATATAAAATGAACACTTTAACAAAATTCTCTCTCTCTCTCTCTCTCTCTCTCTGTCTCTGTCTCTCTCTCTCTCTCTCTCTCTCTCTCTCTCTCTCTCTCTCTCTCTCACACACACACACAATGCAATTAGGCATTGAATTAACCAATTGCCCATTTAACATTCCTAACAAGAAACCAAAAAAGAAAATGGTTAGTTTAAAAAGTTATAAAAAAAAATCTTAAAATTAAAAAGTTCAGCTTCACATTTTCCTAGTAATATAAATGGTGAGTTAAATGGTATACTCATTTAACACTCCTCACACTTAAAATAGAACACAGGCGAACTTGCTCTCTCTCTCTCTCTCTCTCTCTCTCTCTCTCTCTCTCTCTCTCTCTCTCTCTCTCTCTCCCATACACACACAAATGCAAACATGTGTGTGCACATGCACAAACTCACAAGCATTCTTAACAAAGTCTTTGAAGTTTGAGTTATTTGTTGATTACAGATGAAAAGAATACTATCTATCAGCAATGTATATTGTAAGTTTCTGCAGGCACAGAGTAATTTTTATATGTAAAATATTGGTGCATGCTTTTCAGGAGACAATATGTAAAATTTTCCAACTTAATACCAATTTTTATCATATTAAATTTCATTGAACTTGCTTATGTCCCAGGTTTGAATGAAGAGGTTTTGTTTTGTTTTTCTTCCCAGTATTAACTTCTAAATGAAGCTGGACCTGCTTCAGGATTCACAGACAGTGAAGTGATTTATAATCACCACAGAAAGCCAAAGCTTATAAATTTGTCTATAAAGAACCTGATAAGTTCTTTTTCAAAAAGAACACAATAGTATTATACTACATATAGAGCATCCTTAAGAAGAAAAACCAAGTAAGAAAAAGTACATGACTTAAGGAAACATATATTTCATTAATGGGGAATATTTTTAAATCTTTCCTATACACAGCTTTAATTCTAAAATCAAGTATTCTCAATGACTTCTAGAAATTACAAATCTCAGACTGGTCTCCCCTTGCTATGAACATTTTGAACAGTTGTTCCGAGAACCATTATTTCATTTTAATTTTGATGTATTCATGCGCATGTTCTGTAGTGTGCTAAGGGATGTCTGAGGAAAACCTAAGGTGCTGGTTTCTGACTTCTATCCTGTTTGAGGCAGGCTCTATTGTTTGCTGCTATATATGCCAGACTAGCTGGCCTGCAAACATCTGGAGATTTTCCTGTCTCTGCCTTCCATGTTGCTGTAGGAATTCTGCAATTAGAGACTTGTGTCTGACTTTACATAGGTTCTGGGGATCTGTTTTCTTTATCCACCAAGTATTTAACCATTGATTTATGTCCCAAGCTTTATTCTTAGAATTTTACTGTTGATCATAGTATAAAAAGTACTACCTAATTACATCATGTATTATAGTACTACTGAAAATTTTTGACTAGTACAGATTTCTCAGCATTCATGACACTGTATCTCAATATTCAGGTAAATAATTACTTTGTAGAGTAACTTGTCTTTACTCCAGTGGTTAGAAGAAGGTATTAGTATTGGTTTGAGGTCACATGATAAAAGTAGTAACAGAACTCAACCCTCAAAACTCAATAATCTGTACACTAGTAGTTGATCTTTTTTTTCAACTTAACAAGGGCAATCACTGTATTTTTAATCAGATCTCCTTGAGTTTCCAATGCTTTGGTTATTCTTAAAATATTTTACTTATTAAGGTGTGTGTGTGTGTGCACCCATGCACATGCCTGTGGAGGTCAGGGGTACTCATGGGCACTGGTTCTCTCCAGTGGTGAGGAGTGAACGTAAGTCATAAAGTGCTTTAAACTACTGAGACAACTTGCCAGTTCTACCTCTTTGTTCCTGGCTATTTTTTCTTTTTTGATAATATATATATAATTATATATATATAGTGAAGCCCAACCAATCCCTCCCAACCCCTTTATGCTCCCCAGGAAGGGTGAGGCCTTCCATTGGGAGTCTACAAAGTCTCATTTGGAGCAGGGGCTAGGCCCTCCCCCATGTGTCCAAGATGAGGGAGTATCCCTTGTGGAATAGGCTCCCAAACTCCATTCGTATACTAGGAATATATACTGATCCGTTACCAGAGGTTCCGAAGACTGCCCAGTCCTCTTAATTAACACCCACGTTCAGGGAGACTGGGTCAGTCCTTTGCTGGTTTCCCAGCTATCAGACTGGAGTTAATGAGCTCCCCCTTGTTCAGGCCAGCAGTTTCTGTGGTTTCTCTGGCCTGGTCTTGACCCATTTGCTCATCACTTCCTCTCTGCAACTGGACTCCAGGAGTTTGGCTCAGTGTTTAGCTATGGTGTCTGCTTCTGCTTCAATCAGTTACTCGATGAAGGCTTTAAGTTAGCATATAAGGAAGTCATCGAACTCATTATCGGGAAAGGGCATTTAAGGTAGCCTCTCCACTATTGCTTTGATTGTTAGTTGGGGTCACCTTGTAGATCACTGGACATGTCCCTAGTGCCAGATTTCTCTTTAAATCTATAATGGCTCCCTCTATTATGGTATCTCTTTTCTTGATCTCCTCTATTCTTTCCCTGACTCAATCTTCCTGCTCCCTTATGTCCACCTCTCCCCTCTTCTTCCTCCTAACTCCCTCTCCCCTCACCCCATGCTCCCAATTTGCTTGGGAGATCATGTCCCTTTACTCTTCTCCAGGATAACAATGAGAACTATAGTAAACAGGAGTGTGTACAGAGGATTGGGGGGGGGGGGTGCCTAAAAAGCATCCTAAAGAGGAGTACTATGGAGCCAAATTGAATGCATTTGAATTTGGCTTTACTGATTACACAGTTAACATGATATAAGTCACAATCCCTCTTGGTTTATGCTTTGTCATATGTAAAATGATTAGTAATAATAAGATATACTTATACTCATAGGACACTTCTTATGAAAATGATATCACATTTAAAACCCTTAGAAAAGTTGTTTCAGAGTGAACACTAGGCAAGTATTAGGCATTATTGTGTTGTCATCTACTGTTTGGATGCTATTCTGGATGTATAATGAAAAATGTAGATTCTTTTGTGATTTTTGACAGCTCTTGAAAGATCAAGTAAGTTTAATTAAACAAGTTTTGAGCAAGAAGTATTAAGAATTACTAATGGTAAAAACCTCAATTATTAAGAATAAGATCATTACACATTCTCTGGCACTTCTGGTCTGGAAGAAAGTCATACATGTTTTCCTTAAATATGAATTTTAAGATACTCAATTCCTGTTCAGTTTTGATATAGTTTCCATTTATAAGTACTCTGTCATATAACTTATTCATTCATGAAATAAACTAATATACTATGAAAGCACATGGCTAAATTCC
The DNA here is from genome assembly GCA_030556225.1 of Cricetiscus sungorus. NCBI lineage: Eukaryota > Metazoa > Chordata > Mammalia > Rodentia > Cricetidae > Cricetiscus > Cricetiscus sungorus. The sequence continues at coordinate 30,904,317 of JANBXA010000588.1, forward strand.
TTATCCTTTTAAACCAATGGTTGCTAGATTTCAGTGTCAGTAGAAAAAAACTGATGCTTTTAATTTTAAAAGTGCTTAACTAGCATTTAACAGGCACATGAAAAATGTATAAATACAAAACAATGTCTATACCATATTTGGAAAGGAGCAATGATCTCCTTTGGGTGGTTCCTTTGTCAAGTTTTGTATAACAGCCATGAGTGGTTCATGTTAATCAAAACTTCCAAGACCATACAGAATGAAAAATTAACTAATACTGTAGTGTTATTATTAAAACTTTTATTACACTATACATGTCATTTTCAGTTTTTTTGAATGTACAAGCTTTGGGGGGTCTGGGCTATATCAAACAAATCAAATGGAGAAAAACCAACTGTTGTCCAAACTGCTTCTACTATATAGAGAAGAAAAAACTAAAGTAATTTTTTTTTCTAAAAAAGGGTGAACTCAAGACTCATAAACATAAAATGAACATGTACCTAAGATTTTATCCAAACTATTAATATGAGAACCAGTAAGATTGTTAAACTAGTTCAAAAGAGAATTACACATACATATGCATGAAATTGCACAATGATGCATACATAAAGTGGTACCACCAGGGATGTTAGAACTAAATTTACAGACAGATCAATAAGAAAGCAAAATTCATGTGGACACAACTTCCATTTCTGTGAGTTAGGAACTTTTGTAGTTCTTATCCACTAAAACTTAGTGTTGTGTAATAGTTGAGAAAAGCAATGGAGAAGTACCATAGATGGTACACTTTTGACTCTTTCATAATTTTATCTGATATTTTTAAGGCTTGGAAACATTTATATTTATTACTGAATTTTAGTTTAAGAATTTGTCTCTTCCTGTATACCTTTGCTTTCTGCAAGTGTATGCCGTTCTTTTAATAGTTACTTTAAATGGATACATTTTTACCTTTTGGCAATATTAAAGTTGTTTCTAATGTTTGTAAATGGAATGAATTTATAAAAATACATTAAAATCTTAATTTAAAATACAACTTTAAAGACTTACTATATAACACTAGTTATATGTCTGTGATGCCGGGGATTTATATTTGGGACCTGTGCATGCTAGGTAGTCAATTATTACTGCCTTACACCCCCTAGTACCTCAACACACTTATTTTTTATTTTTTAAAACTGTTCATTATTAAGATTATAATTACATAATCCCACCCATCCTTTCCCTTCCTCCAAATTCTTGCAGATACTCTTCCTTGCTCTTTTCCTTCAGACACTTTTATTAATTGTTGTTAAATGCAAAGATATATATGATATATATATATATATGTATGTATGTATGACACACACACACACACATCCTTAATACACAAGTACAACTTGCTCAGTCTGTACAATGTAACCTGTATGTATATTTTCAAGGGTTGACCATTTGGTATTGCATAACAAATTATTGAGCTCTTCCTGTAAAAGAAAAAAAAATACTATTTTTCCCACCCTCACCATTTCTTTTACAATTTTCTTTTTTATTCAAGTTCTTTGAAAATTCGCTTTGAATAATTAACCACAGATTAATAAGATTCAGTCAAGGTAAAGTCAGAATGAAAATAAGAATAACATTTCCTATGGGAAATATACATATGTTTAGCATAATCCAGATATTGCACTTTTGAGTGAAGCTTCATTTTAGACACCCTATGTTAGAAAAGGAAAAAGTAAATGATCACAAGAAAAAGGGATATTCCTTTTTCTACAGTATTGCTAAATACAGGTTTGTATGTAGTCTGAGCTGTTCCAGTACACTTCTGTTCATTATCTTGCAAAACTGTCATTTACTTTATTTACACTGCTGGTTCTTTTGAGAGTCACATTTATAACTTATTCTCAAGATGAGCAAGATTAGATTATTTTAGATATGAGTGAATTTCATCTTAGTGTATACACCGTAGGTCCAAAAAATTTGCTAGTCTGATCAAAGATCTAAATCATAACTTTTAAAGCATTAGTTCACATGGATAATATATTATTCATTTATTGAAAAATACTTTTTGGCAAGGAATAAAACATGACTTAGACCCATACAGACCTTGCTATATTGGAACTTGTATCCTATTAAAAGTGGAGAAATAAGAGCACTGTAGAAGATATAGGCTCATAAATTGGAATGCTTGGTCACCAGGGACTGGTACTATTAGGGTGTGGCCTTGCTGGAGTAAGTGTATCACTGGGGTTTGGCTTTGGGGATCAGGCGTTGAAGCCAGGCTCTGAGTCTCTGGCTCTCTTTCTGCAACCTACCAGTATTAATGTAGAATTCTCAACTACCTTTCTGTCCCACCATGATGATAATAAACGAAATGTCTGAAACTCTAAGTCAGCCCCAATTAAATGTTTTCCTTTATAAGAGTTGTCATGGTAGACTAATTCCCATTTTCTTGAGGAACCGCCATGCTGATTTCCAAAATGGCTGTACAAGTTTGCACTACCACCAGCAGTAGAGAAGTGTTCCCCTTTCTCCACATCCTCTCCAGCATAAACTGTCTTTGGTGTTTTTGATTTTAGCCATTCTCACAGGAGTAAGGTGGTATCTCAGAGTTGTTTTGATTTGCATTTCCCTGATAGCTAAGATGTTGAACAATTTCTTAAATGTCTTTTAGCCATTTTAGATTCCTCCACTGGGAATTCTCTATTTAGTTCTATACCCCACTTTTTAATTGGGTTATTTGGTGTTTTGGCAACTAACTTCTTAAGTTCTTTGTATATTTAGGAAATCCGCCCTCTGTCAGAAGCTTCTCAGATTCAGTAGCTGATGGAAGCAGAAGCAGACAGCCACAGCTAAACACTAGCTGAACTCCTGAAATTCAGTTACAGAGAGGTAGGAGACCAGGTTCAAGAAGGTTCAAGACCAGGCTAGAAAAACCCACAGAAACTGCTGACCTGAACAAGGGGGAGCTCATGCACCCTAGTCTGATAGCTGGGAAACTAGCAAAGGACTGCCCCAGACCCTCTGAATGTGGGTGTCAGGTAGGAGGACTGGGCAGTTTATGGGGCCTCTGGCAGTGGATCAGCATTTATCCCTAATACACGAATGGACTTTGGGAGTCCATTTCATATAGATGGACACTCCCTCAGCGTAGACACATGGGGGAGGGCCTAAGCCCTTCCCCAAATGATAGTAAAGACTTTGAAGATTTCCCATGGAAGGCCTCACCATTCCTGGGGAACAGAAAGGGGTTGGGATAGGGATTGGTTGGGAGAAACAAGGGAGGAAGGGAGGTTGTGGGAACTGGGATTGACATGTAAAACAAGCTTGTTTCAAATTTAAATTAAAAAAAAAAAAGAAAAAAGAAAAGAGAAAAAATGAAAAAAATTTGCCAAGGTCATGGTGTCTCTTCACATGAATAGACTATTTAATAAGACAGTGCACAAAGATGACTTTTGAGTATTCATCACTTCAGAAATGAGGCAGTCAGGTTAGTACTTAGGAGAAGAATTAACAAGATAAAGGGAACTGCTAGTGTCATATAAGGATCAAGGAGTATCTTGTATTCCCATCTCATGAGATTATTCTGAGAGCTAAACAAACTAAATGAGGCAAAATAGGTGATACTATCCCTGACATTTAGTAAAGGATAAATATGCTATGCTTTGATGATCATAACTGCAATAATGATGATGACAGCTATAATATAGTATACCAACTACTAAAACTGAGGCACCAGACTATATTCAATTCATTCTGGCCTAGAAATGTTTGCAACCTTTTCTAAGCCAAGTAAGACTTGTAATTGGTCAGAAAGACCAAAGATTGGTAACATAAAGAGGCACTGGTGATAAGACTATTAAAAGTTCCAGCAACATGAGATTAAACCCTTAGGCTTAACTGTTAGTAGCAAGTTGTCAAAGAGAGGAAATAAAATACCAAGCTGGCTTTTTATGGCAATAAGCAATACTAAATGCAGAATAATATGGAGAAATACCAGAAACAATCCTTTCTTTCTTGTCCAGGAGGAGACTTAGAGGTAGAATGATGAAAATTATTAATGTTTTTGAAAATTATGGCTTTAAAAAGTTCATATGACTCTGGATTCCATTTAGCATTTCATGGAGTGTCAGTCTATGAATGCCATTAAGGTCTTTTAAAATTCACCCTTGTTCCAGAAGTTATTGCTTCTGATTTTTAACTGTGTAAATACGAGTTTGAAAAAGAGACATAGTCAAGGACTGAAGCAGTAAAAGGAACAAAAGCTATAGCTAGTTTTATTCCTTTAATGTTTTCATTACATATCCTTTCTTCTCTCTCTTTACAACACTTTCCTCCCCTCACCTTTTTTATTCTTCTTTCCCCCTTGAAATGCAAAGCAACTGACATCAGCATACATACGATTTCTCTGTCTTCCAAGTTATATATGTATGTATATAAATTCTTTTTAAGTATAATTTAAATCCAACATTTTATTCAATATAATAATTTCATATAACTCTTACTACACTAAATCACTTTTTTCTTTCTCTAAAGATTGTTACGGCAGGTTAAAAGATTCATAAATGATAGTTCAATGAAAGAAATAATGTTCTCCAGCTACTTATACTAAGTACATCATCTGAAGAGTGATATCAGATACTTTGTATAACACAACCTTTATTATTATTGTGCAGTTTTTCTCCTCATCTTTATAAACTGTTGCTACTTTCTTGAACGGCCTAGACAATCTTGTCCAAGACCTGTTACTTAGGTGCTAGAAAAGACATTCCTCTTTCCTAAATTATTTACTATTGCCTAACATTATCTGTAGTCTTCTTCTCCATCACCCCAAGAAGAACATGTAAGTTTCAGACATTAGCTGTCTTCCATATTTGTATGCTCCTGTGAATGTTAGTACAATTATATGCTCTTTCTCCTATTAATCATTCTTTTGTCACTTTGTAAGAGTACTTTAAGAATTTCTTGGTTGGGAGAAGAATTTGCTTTACCAAAACATTTTAATATAAATCTGACACGTTTTTTTTTTGGGAGGAAGTCTGCAAAGATGAAAATCATGATCAAATTATTTTGAGATTGGACCATGTTTTAACAAGATTAAAAATCCTGCTTGACATATGAATGATTGGTTTTTGCATGCATCCCTTCTACTTTCAGCAATTTCATGAGAACAACACATCTATAACTTACAAATCAGTTCATTTCAATTTTAGAGATGTGATGGGAGATGTTATTCTGTATATATGTTTCTCATACTGGTTAATAAAGCCCTGTGGCCAATAGGAAACAAGATAGGCGGGGCTAGGAGACCAGGAGGAGGAAAGAGGAAGTAGTAGGGAGGAGTCAAGATGTAGCCCAGGGAAGAAGCAGGATGCCTGCTGCGGCTCCCCGATAAGACGACCACGTGGAAATACTTAGATAAGTAGAAATGGGTTAATAATTAAGGCAGAGCTAGCCCATTAAACAATAATGGTAATTGGCCAACAGGACTGTATCAAATACAGAGTCTCTGAGTGTTATTTGGGGCTGGCGCGGCTGTGGGCCCAGACTGGCGGGCTGGTGGGCTGGCGGAAACATACATGCTACAGAGATGGATAAATTGGGGCAAAGACAAAGGCAATGATGAAAAATATGTTTGACTACATGCTTACAGGACTGGAGATGTTATTCTGTAAATATGTTTCTCATACTGGTTAATTAATAAAGCCTGTGGCCAATGGAAAACTAGATAAGCGGGGCTAGGAGACTAGGAGGAGGAAAGAGGAAGTAGAAAGAGGGGTCAAGATGTAGAGCATGGAGGAAACAAGATGCCGGCCGCCGCTCCCCGATAAGATGAGCCACGTGGAAATACTTAGCTAAGTAGAAATGGGTTAATAATTAAGACAGAGCTAGCCCATAAACAATAATGGTAACTGGCCAACAGGATTATATCAAATACAGAGTCTCTGAGTGTTATTTGGGGCTCACATGGCAGTGGGACCATGGCGGCAGGACCGGCAACAGCCGGCAGGAAAAACCTGCCAAAACCTGCCGTAACATAATGGTGTCAGAAGTGGAACTGAGAACTTTCACTTAAAACTTAACAAAAGCTTAAAAAATAGTTTTTAGAAACAAGGGAACAGAGACTACCAAGACTTCTTGGTAGCAGCATTTTCTCGGTTGGATTTTTTTTGCTGTAGACAGAGATTTGCGCGGCTCCTTTAAGAGAGGATTCCAAAATTAGCATAAGGGGTGAAAAGCCTCCTTGCTTTTAAAGAGCTCAGCTAACAATTCATTGGTGTGTACGAGAGCTACACTGAAGGTTTACACTGTATTTTAAAAAATACACTGGCTTAGGAGAGAAAAAGAAACAGGATACAATGGTTTAAAAAAAAAAAAAAAGAAAGAAATAGAATGGATGGGTGTGGTGGTGCACGCCATTAATCCCAGCACTCGGGAAACAGAGGCAAGCAGATCTCTGTGATTTTAAAGTAAACCTGGTATGCAGTGAATTCCAGGACAGATAAAAGTTACACAGAGAAACCCTGTCTCAAAATATGTAAAAATAGAAATAGACGAAATAGAGTAATAAAAAAGCCACGTATAGATGGAAAGCACAGAGAAATGTTGGATACTATACGCGATTCTGTTGTCTTTAAATTGTTTAACTGCTGAGAAAATAACAACAACTGATAAAAGAAATGCTACTGGATTAATTCAATTTATATATTTTAAAAATGCTTTGATTCCAAAATTTAAGCCTAAGGACAAGTTACTGGGGAAAAGGATTTCTATTTTTGTTTTCACAGAAAATGAAAAGCTGTGGATTCTTTCCAGACTTATGTGGTTTGATCAAGCCAGACCCCCTGAAACAGTGCCCCAGATGATCCAACATTCAAAGCAGTTGAGACAAAGCCTTGCAGACTACAGCCAAGATTTCTATGTCTTCTTAGGATTCCCCCATGACAGCGCCCACTACCAGCAGGAAGTAGTTTGGAAAGAACGACGCCCAAATTCCCAAATATTGTTTATAAATGTTTGTTTTCATTTAAATGGGCTTGGTTATAAATGGCTAATGACCACAAGCAATCTTTTTAATGGTAAAAAGGGAATTATGGTATAGATATGAATACTTTGCTTTTGAATAGATATGCATTTATTGATACAATTTAAGGTCAATTTTGTAATATGAATATATCTCCTCTTGTTTAGGTATTGTGTTTATATAGCTCATTGGAAAATGTAATGTATAATTTAGTACAGATTATAGAGAGTTACCTATGATAGTTATAAGTTATAGTTAAGTTAGGATTTCTAGATATGCAGAGATGTATTTGAGATGAATAGGCATTCTTCAGACCTTTCAAAGACCTACAGAATATGGCATTTAAAACGGTTTAGGGTTTTTCTTGACAGTGAGGCACAACTGCTCCTGGTAACACCACTTGCATCAGAAAGGAAGATGGACATCGAAGAAACGTGTTATTTAGTTTGCTTCAATCATGGCAAGACTAGCCACATGGACAAGATACTGTTCTTGTCTGGACTGTTTGACTTTATGCTGTAGAAACTGGACTTGCAGGACCCACAAAAAGGTTACTGCTGATGCAAGATGGACATTGCTACAGGATTCCTACTTCATGGAAGAGGCTGCCAGACAGCCAGACATTCTGTAGGACACAAAGAAAAATGACTGACAAACTGCCAATACAGGTAGACAGTTTAAAGTTTCCTGCTCTGTTGAGGAGTCTGGAGACACACTATGGCCTATGGGCTGAAGATGGAACATTACAGAAGAACTTCGGGTGACTGACCAGGCAATGAATTGTCTCTGTCATTTTTAGAGTTTATATATTATCCTTCTGTGGTCTTTGAAGGAGTTGAAGACAGATAGTTATGGTTATAATTTTCCTTAGTTAGGATTAGTTGAAGACAGATAGTTATGGTTATAGTTTTCCTTAGTTAGGATTAAAGATAAGTTACATATAGGACTTTAGACTTACAAAGATAGGATAGATGATATTTTCTTTAAGTCTTACAAAATGTTAATGGACTAAATATTGTTTACTGTGATTCTTATTTGACAACTGTTATATGTTATATTTTGCTATGTTAAGGTTAAACCCCTTCTTTCATTTTAGACAGAAAAGAGGAGATGATGGGAGATGTTATTCTGTAAATATGTTTCTCATACTGGTTAATTAATAAAGTCTGTGGCCAATAGAAAACTAGATAGGTGGGGCTAGGAGACTAGGAGGAGGAAAGAGGAAGTAGTTGGGAGGAGTCCAGATGTAGAGCATGGAGGAAGCAAGACGCTGGCCGCGGCCGCCGCTCCCCGATAAGATAAGCCACGTGGAAATACTTAGATAAGTAGGAATGGGTTAATAATTAAGACAGAGCTAGCCCATAAACAATAATGGTAACTGGCCAACAGGATTATATCAAATACAGAGTCTCTGAGTGTTATTTGGGGCTCACGTGGCGGCGGGACCATGGCGGCAGGACCAGGAGGCCGGTGGAGAGGAAATACCTGCCATAACAGACATATGAATAATTGATTTTTGCATGCATCCCTTCTACTTTCAGCAATTTCATGAGAACAACACATCTATAACTTACAAATTAGTTCATTTCAATTTTAGAGATGGATAAATTGGGGCAAAGACAAAGGCAATGATGAAAGATATGTTTGACTACATGCTTACAGGACTGGAAGAAATCATCAGTACTTTAAATTGGTCATATATTTGTTTTACTTTTCTCAGCTGCCTCCAAGGCTTAAACAAGTCTTGCTTACAAGATACCAATGATGTTAGGTATAAAAGAATACAAAAGGATTTAGAAGAATAAGAATGTACTATGAAGAAACATCAAGAAATATTGTATGACCAGAATAATGCCTCATTATAGAGGCATATTATTAATTACAAGTATAAACTCAGTCCAGTTTGTATTTTATCTAACAAAACTAGTTTGTTTTACAATGGTAGAAATTCTCATTTCATATCTGGCTTCCTTCTCTCTTTACCTTCTACAATGAATATTTTAAGGACAAGGGAGCTGTCAGAGAAAAAAAAATATTCACGTTATCACCATTTAAAACTTGAGCTGGCTGGATTTTATAGAAGTTCAGGCTCCTGCATCATTCCACATGTCCATTTAACCCTTGATTCAGGTAAACTATGAGTACATTTCAACTTCCTAAGAGGTATGAACTGAGAAGATGAAAATTGTATATATTATTTATACAGAATAATGGGTTTCAATGACAATACCAGCTGACATGCCATTGTGGATGGGGAAAATCTCATAAGGCTGCACCCATAGATCATGAGCTATTAATTAGTTAATTAATGACTGCTGAGAAAGGGAGAATCAACATTCCACAGGATGAGCCCCTTAACTGATTATCTAATACCACGGTGTCAGTCCTAAAACATATACATGTGAACAACACTAAATGTACTCAGCATGGTGTTTTTATATACATAAATATTATGTTTGCATACATGTAATGATGAAAATTAAAGAGAAAAAAGAACATTTGGTTGGAAGTTGTGTGGTGTGAGGTGACTATGGGAAGAATTGGGGTAAAAATAATTAAAATATATTTTAAGAAATTATCAAAGAATCAAAAATATTATATGAAAACTTAAAAACAAGAGTTTACTCATGACAATTTCACAATACATTTCAATCATAAACATCTCTCCTCATCAAGGATTATATAAACTGTTGAAAAGCAGCTTAGAATCTGGTACTATTTTAAAGGTCATCTTCATGACAAACTGTCTTGCCTTATTTATGGTGACTCCTCACAAAGTCTCACATATAATGGAATTCAAGGGCAACATAATAATGATAATAAATAGCATTATCCATATTAGTCATTGTTTGGAAGACATATTTATATATAAATAACCTAAACACTATACCTGAAATTTTTGGAAAAAAGATAAGAGAAAAACCAAATAAATAAGATACTTAAATGACAGAATGAAAAGAAAGCCAAGTATTGTAAATAGATGTTCATATATTCATATTTTATTAGCCAATACTGCCAATGTTATGTCAAGGTAATTTGATGAACCTGATAACATTTGATCTTTTCAAATAAACCAAGTGGGGAAGGAAGGGAAGTGGGGACAGAGGGAGAGAGAGAGAGAAAGAGAGAGAGGGGGGGAGGGAGGGAGGGAGGGAGGGAGGGAGGGAGGGAGGGAGGGAGGGGAGTCACCCCTGTAGCCCAAACTGGTTATATATTTGCTATCTAGACAAGGATGGCCTCGTATTTCTGATCTTCCCACCATATTTCATGAGTGCTGAAACTTCAGGCACTTTAAGAACACATCTTAGTTAGGACTGAACTACTCAGGGTTTTATGCATGATAGGCAAACATTCTACTGACTGAACTATATCCCTAGACTAACACTTGATCTTTCAATCAGATTCTATTTAATATATATTAAACATATTACTATATATAAAATATATTTCACTGCATGATAAATTATCAGGCAACAAATATGAATTAATTCCTTTGAGCTAAAAGTATCTTTAACATTATGCCTTTACTATAAATAAATAAGAATGGGTAATTATTGATTAAATCTGAATATTAGTTAACTAAGAGAAGTATGAAGCTATTCAGATATTTATTTTCCAAGACAGGGTTTATCTGTGTAGCTTTGTAGACCAGGCTGGCCTCAAACTCACAGAGATTTACCTGTTTCTGCCTCTACCACCTGGCTTAAGTTGTTCAGTTTTTAAAAAGATTTATATTTACTTTTAAAAATTATGGATAAGGTATGTGTGAGTAGGTGGCTGTAGGAATCAGACATGCAAGGATACCCTGGAGCTGGACTGGTGTAAGTGACCCAATGTAGGTAGTAGAAAAAACAAAACTGATCTTACAGAAGAGCAGTACATATTCTTACATCTCCAAGCCCAAGCTGTTTAATTTTTACCATATCAAAAAAGTGCTCTCATTAAAATTTTACAGGGATAACAAGACCCTAGTAACTAGGAAATTTTAGGTATGAGCAGTAGTGATAAAACGAAAGATAGATTATGCGCGTACAGGGCTATTTTAGAGATCATGGAATCTACTGACTGATTTTAGATAGAGGAATGGTATAGTTCCATCAATATTTAACATGTTAACTATAGCAAACAAGGGGAATATGGATTATTTGTAGAATAGACAACAATAGGAAGGGAACTAGCCTGGAGACTAATCTACTAATTCTGACAAGAAACCCAAGTACATCGCTGAAGGCAGTTCTAAAAGAATGAGTTACAGGTTCTGGACATAAAAAAAAAAAAAAAAAAAGAGGCAAAATCTTTTGTATTTTGATTAGTCATATGGGAGAAAGATAACTCTCAAGTTCCTGCTCTGAATTATTGAGTAGTATCACATATTGCTTCAGTAGACACATGTGAAAAGATATCAAGATGATTACCAACAGGTACAGAATAGAGAAAAAAAATCAGATTTGTAGAAGTAGGAATGTAGGATAAAATTGTAAGTACAATTTCAATTCCCTTGAGTAGATGGCAAATAGAAGTTGTTAGAGAAGGCTTTCTGAAAGAAGATGAACGAGTATAAAGTAGAGGAGGGCATTTTTGGTAGACAATGAATAAAAATTATACAAAAACAAAAAAAAAAAAAAAAAAAAAAGCAAGCCAAGAAGAGAGGAACACAGACATAGGAAGGTTCACCTTCATTGGAGCAGTAACAGGGAGTAAATGGCTGATTTGTTCTGGTTTGCCCAGGATAGAAACTAAATCAACTTTGCTATTGACAAATCTGGTACATAAAAGAGGGTTTTAAAGAGTTCCAATTGAAATATAAAATCAAAATAAGCTGAATGTTTATGTTATTTTTTAGATACTGTGTTATTTCCACACAATCACATTATATTTACTTCTATTATATATTCCCTTTTTTGAGACAGCATTTTACTGTGTAGCTCTGGATGTCTAAGAACTCATTATGCAGACAAGGTTGGCCTTGAACTCACAGAGATCCTCTTCCCTCTGACTTCTGAATGTTGGTATTAAAGATGTAAGCCACCACATCTGGTATATTACTGTTTCTTAAACAGAGCACAATGAATACCATTTCTACCATGAGACAGTGCTTATTTGAATTTTGTTTAAAATAAGGAAATTCTGAAGCAGTATTTTTAAAAATTTTATTTTGTGTGTGTGTATGCATGCATGCGTGCATGTGTGTTGGAAGAGGATGTCAGATTTCCTGGAGCTTGAGGTATTCTAAATAGTCCAATATGGGTCCTTAGAATCAAACTTGTATCCTCTGAAAGTGAGAGTAGGAAGTGCTCTTAACTGTTGAGCTACATCTCCAGATCTGAAGCAATCTTTAAAAAAGTATAAACTACAAAAACATTGCTGAAAATGTTGAGTATCAGGTGGAGATTTGGAAGTGAATTCTTCCTTTTTTGGGGTATATTTTATTTATTTACTTTAAACAAAAAGGCCATGGGGTCATATTTATAGAGCAGCTTCTGCCACCTAGGTTATGGATTATCTTATTTTTTTACAACTCAGGGATAGGTTCATTTGAGTGACATTTAATATTTTAATCTTATGAATGGATACAAGATAGCGATATACAACTGGGAAAGTCAATGGGCAATGTTAGGAGTTAGAAACTATTTCTTCAGAAAAGGACGTAAGGTGAAGATGATCTCATTGCAGGGGAACAATTGAGTGATGAATGGCCTGGCAACTTATATAACCTTGCTATAAAAACTATTTTACACTAGTCCTAAAAGAGGCTTCCATTGAAAACTTGAGACATGAGAGTATTCCTTCAAAATTTAATTAAGGTTTATGAAACAGCTACCAGCTTTAAAGAAAATTATAGAAGACATTTTCTGTACAGATTATTAACAAGGGTATTATATCCCTATTTGTTCTCAAATTTACTGGATTGATTATAAACACAACCTAGAGAGATCACAGAAAAATGGCAGAGAAGACTAGAGAAACCCTATCACAAATGACAAGTGAGAAACACACTTTATGACAATTAAGGAGAGCCCACATGTCACAATAAAGAAAAACAAACCCACATGAAGTCCATGTTCCTGTAAGAGCCGAATGTCATGGAGCAAATGCCACTGCATACACAAGTCCCCAAAGCCAGTTCTACATTCAAACCTGAGAGCCCTCCTGCACACATGCTGTCACAGAGAAAGTTATATACCCTGACGGATGCTGTAGGCTGTGATTGGAGATGATGTCAATGGCAGCCTTCTTATACACTCTCATGAGAAATGGAGAATTGCCTAGATGAAGTGGTAGAAAGAAATGTGTTATATATTTATTACACTGGGAATCATGCCTGTGGTATTAAAAGGGCCTATGAAAATGTAATGATGGGATGATATATACCTATGGTTTCAAAAAGTCCTTGCTGATAGTATAAATAGTTAATTTGTGTTTTATTAATTGCTTTTCCATAATAATTTTTAAAAGAAGTATTGTTTTTCATCTTCATTGAAGTAAGTAACCAAGACCCTTTGTAAGAACATCATTTCTAAGATAACTTTGTGGGCCTAAATTTTTCATATATATTGAGATGAATGTTTACTTATAAGAAGTATTTTATATTGCTCAAAGATCTTGATTAAAATTCCCTCAGCTTTTGGTGAAACTACACTTTGGATAATGATAACATCATAACACATGGCCATAGTATGCTTATGCTAAAGCTGTCATATTATGTTTCAAGCATTATTTACTCATTAAAACACCAAAATAACAAAGAAAATGTCAAATGAAGACTATAGATGGCCCTGTAGTTCATTTGTTCCGGAATCTTTCATATTAGGAGCTTCAAAGCTTTGCATTATTTTCATGGCACTTTTCCTGAGTTCTTTAAGAGTTATGTATATTCTCTTTGTTGTATTACAGTATGTTTTTAATATAGAAGAAATGCTTTCTTGGCTGGCAAAACAATCTCTCTACAATGTTAGTTATAAGAGAAAAAGTCATTGATAGTTATAAATTAGGAAATAAAAATTGAAAAGAATGGCTGTACTTTATTGACCCAATAAATTCAACATTATGAGGATATATATTTAGTCACATTATATCTTTTGAAATGTCCTAAAATTTGAAATCTAAAGATGCTAATTTTGTTTATTTTTCTGCACAAATTGCTATTTTAGATAGTGCCATTTTTAAAAACAATGACATCATGTATAATATTTTTATGATAATTGCACTGACAATATTGGTGTGCAAATATTTACAGTAACTACATAAAGTAAATGTTATGTCATAAAGAAACTGATATCTTAAATTTCACATGCTATTAATGTCCCTTTCTTCAGAGTTATATATTTTTTCTTTACATCTAATCAACCTTTTTCTTGCTTTGAAATTCAGACCTAGCACATTGTATAATCAAAGTTTATCAATAATATTTTGGAAATTTACTTCATAGAAATGAGAAAATACAGGGTGCTCTTGTTTAATTCAACAGGAAGGGGAAATTAAACCTTAAGAAGACAAGGACATAGGTCTAATTTTATATATTTTCTTAAAAAATGTGATTCTCATAATTAATATAACCTTCTGTAAGATAAGGATCTTAAGAAAAGCACAAGTAATAAAGAAACTAAGTAATCTTATCTTTCTTTTTGTTTTCAAGACAGGGTTTCTCTTTATACCCTTGGCTGTCCTTGGTTTGGCTTTGTAGATGAACCTGGCCTTGATCTCAAAGATACTCTGCCTCTGCCTCCTGAATGCTGGGATTAAAGGCATGTAGCACCTACCACCTGGCTAAGCATTTTTAAAGACTTAAAAATTTAAAGATTTTTAAAGAGGGAACAAATCTTCCATTTTAAATACACATAAATGAAGTAGTTTCCTTTTTCTCAAGTTTTTCCCCTTTAATAGTCAATTCTAGAAGGTTTTCTATGTGTTTGTATAATAGGAAGGGATCTTCACTAATTGAATTAAAATCTTCAGTATTAGTAACAAACACATATATGTTCAAAGTAGCAGCTTTATCTTTAGACAACACAAACTTAAAAATAAATTACTGGTTTCAGAGAAATGTAGTAATAACAATCAAGTTGGTGAATTGAGTGCTAGCTATTTCAGTGTGATGCATGAGTACTGGAAGCCAAGTTATTTTGACAAGAGTGCAGTATAGAAATTTCCCTTGAAACTGGTGTCTTTTCCCCTCTGATCCCTTTCAGCCAAGGGCAAAGTGCAAGGCAAAATAAATTAAGGCAAAAGAAAAAAAAAAGTGAGTGCGAGCATGTTATTGACCATGTAAAAAGACACGTGCAAAATATACCTCAGATACACTATAGGTAGATGAGCACGACGGAAGCCGAGCCTGGTTTTGCAGTGGAGAAAAGAAAACACTGTTAAAGAGGAAATGATAGAACAGTAAGGGTCTCAGAAGGTTTACATGGCTTTATCAACAACAAATTTGCCATATAAACAATAAAACAGCCTGACAAGGGGATACATCTCAAGACTCAGTTATTTGAAAGAGAACCTCAGGATTAAAAAAGCAAAGAAACTTCAAATTCCACCCCAACTAATATTCTTAAAAAAAAAAAAAAAAAAAAAAAAACTACAATTACAGAGATCATACCCCTATTCAGACAGGTTGTTGTATGAACTTGCTGAGAAGGTGCTCAATTAAGGGAGAAAAAACAAAACTAAACATATGTTTCCTATGGTGCCACACTGATCTTCAATGCCCTGTATATCTACTGTACATTTCTGTATTATTCTGCAAAGAGGGCAAGAAAGCCAGTTTAAGTAATCTGATATACTTTCTTCTTATTTGATTTTCAGTATTAATGAACAACCCCCTTCTCTCTTAATACATGTTGGCAACAACATAAAAATATAATATATAAAGACACACATACATAACATACATATATTCTTTCTCTGAATTTATTGTTTTTACTCACTGATTCCTCTGTGTGCGTGTGTTTTTTTTCCCTCCCTTATGTTTTGAGATGGAGTCTGCCTATCTGGTTCAGTATGGGCTAGGTCGGACTATGTAGCTTAGGCTGGCTTCTACATTTAGTCCTTCTTCACTCATGCTAGGATTTCAGGTATGTGCCACCATGTATAGCTCACCAACTTTTTATAGTAGCTATTTTATTACTGTTCCTTAAAATAGCTATTTTAAACCTAAAGTTGTGATTTCCCTGATCAAGCCCTGTCCCTGGCTGTCACCGAGATCCAGTGATCTTCCTGCTTCAGGCTCCTGAGTGGCTAATGCTACAGCACTATCACTCTAGGCTGACTGTTATAGCTTTGAAGTGGTGATGCTCTGTCATGCTCTTAACATGTGATGAAACGTTAAATCTTGTGGCCTCGTCTTACATTAATTTTCACTATGCCATGTGAGCTGAAACAGTTACCAATGCATTTTTTAGTCATAAGTTCTGTGTGAAGTTTAAGAATACAGAGTTAAGAGTAGGGAATTGGAAAGGATGACAAAGTGGACAAACCAGAAACAACCTTATCAGATTTGCTATTTAACATATTTCTACCACCTATAGCAGCAGGATATAGTAGTTGTTCACTAAGTATTAAGTTAAAGAATACATGAACTCTTTCCACCTATCATTAAAAAACTAAAGTAATTTTCTGAACGTTTTAAGTTTATTGTCTTAAAGATTTGGGATAAAGTTGCATTGTCACTTATGCTTCAGGTAGTTTCTAAAATACAAATAAAACATCTTTGTAACTTTGTATATTAATGTTTCCTTAGCAAAGAGATGGTTCTAAGGACATCATGTTTTGCACACTTAATCTATTTAAAACAGTTTGAGAATATTACCTCTTTTTTACTCAGTTTATTTGCTATTATAAGGAAAACTTACTTATCAAGCTGAGGTATCTTATTTTTGTATTAACATCAATTTGTTTTTGTCTTTATTTTTTAAGATGGGGTTTCTCTGTGTAGTCCTGGCTGTCCTGCAACTCAGAGATTCACCTGCCTCTGTTTCCCAAGTGCTGTGATTAGAAGCATGTGACACAATTGCCAGGCTTAAAGTAAATTTTGAGAGGGGGAATTCTATGATGAACATTAAATACCTTACTTCTATTTCAAATGCTTTCAGCATTATAATATTTGAAGTGTTTATCTTTTGATTTAAACAATGGATAAATTAGAGCTTTATTATTTTCCTTACAATGAAATCTCAGGAATAAGTTTTTCATATCAAGATAGTTCTAATAATGTGAAAATTAGTAAAAGTGGCCCATTTTGGATAGTAGTCCCAAGACTAAATTACTGTCATCATTATTAAAGGCTAGCCATATTTATGACAGATCATCTACCACAAGGGTTAGGATTTTACTATAATTTAATTACTATAAAATGCAAAATTAATTTAAATGACAGCTTATCCAACAGGAGAGACAGGCAGCTCAAATAATGTTTTATGTTAGGACTGACACTGATATGTGCCTGAAGAAAGTAATTCTATATATATAAATTGTCTAATTAGTAAGGTCTACTGATTGCTTATTCATCTAAGGACTATTGCTCCAGCAGTGTGTTCCTGCTCAGCATCAGTTAATTAATGCAATACAGACATTTTTTTTTGAGATTACCAAGAGCTACATAGTAAAGCATAGTGTATTGCTTTATCATGTCAGGGTACCTTACTCAATTTAAATTTCACTTCAGATTTTAGGTGAGTAGCAAGACTCAACTCAATATAATATAAAAGGTGATCATGTTATCTTTACTAAGATATAATGAGGCAATATACATAAAAATGCAATGTTTGCAATGAAACACTGTATAATATTTTTTAAAAAGTTTAGGAGAAGAATGGACTTTAGAGCTATATTCCAAATCCTTATAAAGTACACCCTCAGCACAAATTTGTAATCAATATTTTGCATGATAGTTCCCATGTTTGAAGGCTTAACATTAATTCTGTGTGCTTATGTGTGTGCATGTGTGTGAGTGTGTTGAATATATATGGAGAGGGTAATTAAATAATGTAAAATTAAGAACAAAATTATAATAATAGATCATGCCAGGTTACACTGTTTTCCTAAACAATGTTCTTTTAGTTATGCATATGTACTCATGAAAATGGGTATCCATGAAGGCCAGAGGCATCCAATTCCAAGGCAATGTAGTTAAAGATAATTGTGAGAAACTTAGTGTGAGTGCTACGAACTTCTATGGGTCCTCTGTGAGAGCAATACTTAATACTTGAGCCATCTCTTCAGCCTTTTAATTATTATTAATAATTTTTGGGTTTTGTTCAAAATATTTATTGGGTTATAAATCTTTGAATGTGTTTCCATGCACAATGACCTGAAAGTACTCTTTCAGTAATTAAGCAGCTCTTTGGTCACAACTCTAAAGCAAAACTCTTACATTATAGACATGCTATGTCTATGCATTTTTGACACACTAGACATTTGCAGGAGGACTCAGCAAGTTCTGGCTGTGAAATGTCTGAGAGCAAACACTGTAGTTATTCTGAGCCACATAACCTGCATTGCAATAGAAACAACTCAAGATCATATTCAAATAAATAGCAATTTTGATAAATACTTATTTTAGAATATATTTACTAATATAATTTTCACATGCAATGTTGATCTAACCCTCACATTTAAAAAGAAGAAATAAAATCCTTAGTGTGTGGCCCTCTAAAAACATAGGATTTGACCCACAGGATGTAGTTGCCAGGCTGCGAGTCACAGAATTCAATGGATGAACATGTACAAAAGCTACCAATGATAAGAAATAATAGTTAATAGGTAATAAATAGTTTATAAAAATATAATAAATTAATTCAGAACCAAGGCTTGAATGAAAATACCACAGTAAAAGAAGAAAGAAAATACAGAAATCCAATTCATTACTTATACTGGCTTATTTAATACCAGCTCTATTTTAGAATGCAAGCAATTAGATTATTAAAAATTCAAACATTACTATTTAAAAAGTGTTTCTTTATGACTTAATTCTGATTTTAAAAATACATACCCAAAACAACTTTCAGTTTTAGTGACATCCTTATGTTTCGACTGATTTTTTCATTTTGTTACATTTCTTTACTTACATTAGCATGCCAAACAATTCTATTATTATATTCCTTTTATTTTTATCATCTTTATATTAATTAATTTATATTCTAATAATCTTCTTTTTGAGTCATATTCCATGTTATTGTTTTCCAAAACCTTTAAAAATGAACAAATTTAGTTTAATATTAATTTATCATGATCCTATACAGAGTACATACTAGATTAAAAACACACAATTCTGGACGATAAATATTTGTATTTCTTTCCTTGTTTTTCTCCGTATTTTGATTTCATAACTATGTATCAACCATTTTTTCTAAATACTTTAAATATTCAGATTCACCTTGTTATCACCACTCTTTAACAGAGAAAGTTCATTGTGAATTTACTTGGACTTATATTACATATACAAAGCACAGCTTTTGGTTATTTTATCCTGTGTTTCTATTTGCAAAACTGTCTGGCCAGGTGGTGGTGGTGGTGCACACTTTTAGTCCCAGTACTCATGAGGCAGAGGAAGGCAGATTTCTATGAGTTCAAGGCCAGTCTGGTTTATAGAGTGACTTCCTGGACAGCCAGTGCTACACAGAGAAATCCTGTCTTAAAAATACCAAATTCAAAACCAAAGCAATCCAACCAACCAAAAAAACAAAAAACACAAAACAAAACAAAAAAAAAACCAAATTGTATGTGCTGGTTTTTAATCTTGGAACATTACTTTTTAAATATTTTCCATACTAGGTTCACACATTTGATTAAGTGCAAAATTATTTTTCCCTCATGTGGTTTTATTTTTGGTCACTATTCTCAATACATTATAAATCTAAAGACATGTCTTATACTTTGCAATAATTTAACTAAGAAAGTTCTGATTACATATTAAGAGTAGTTGTACTACTACAAGTGTTAAAAACCCATTTTAGGGTCTGTAAAGTTACTGCTTTGTTCAATGTACTAACTATGCATTCTGTTTCTTCTAAGGAACAGCTAATACAATGGAGGAAACCAAGAGACATTCACTTAAGAAATAAATAAAATTTAGTATTACTTTCAAAATTCTAGGCTTCATAAAGAGGTCTACTCTTTTTGTAAATTAAAATACTGTATGTGTCATGACAATTGGAACATCTATGATTTAATTATATCCCTAACCTACATTTCTGAAATATACGTCACCAACCTTTCAGCTACCAAATACATAATTGGAAACAAAGATCATTAACCTTTTACTTTACTGAAATACTCTTCATGTGTATCAATGAATTAAACCATATTATGACCACTTGCAATGAATTTGCACAAAATGGAATGGCCTTTGTTTGCCAATTCAGTTTAGGACCAAAATCTGTTTCACTTTGTCTGATGCTTTTTAAGTAACAATTTTTCATTTGCAAAACACATTTTATGTTGCACACAGATAATTAGTATTAAAGGGGATGCAGAGAACATTTCAGCTAAACATTTCATATGCATATTTTATCCATTGAATTCACTAGGAAAGATACTATTTGCTTTTTAATAGTTTTATTTTTTTAAGAGGATAATGACATGTTCATCAGGCAACTGGAATTTAATAGCTCTTTATCTTTAAAAAATTATCTGGTAGTTTATAAGATTTCTCAAATAATATACACTATATTTAAAAATAAGTAATCAAGAAAATGTGTTTTAAAATTAAATTAACAACAAAAAAAAACCTCCCAAAGATAGTGAAATTAATCATTATGTAGCAGTGTATTGTCGAAAATAGAAAAGTGACATGCAGGCTGGCTGGCCAGCTCTCTAAAAAGGTCAGTGGAGCAATTGTAGAGGCTTGAGGAGAGTCCAGAGACCTGACAGAACCCCACCGGCTGAAAGAAAAGGGTCAGAAGATGTCAGGAGAGGTTAAGACAAGGTCTGTGGCTGCAAGATGTCAGCCTGTGCAAGTGCCTATTGCTAAGCTTGAGGACCTGTTTGGTTCCTAGAATTTGAAGGAGAGAACTCCCACACATCCTCTGACCTCATGCTGTGGCTTGCATGCCTTCTTGACTGCTTCCTGCTCCCCAAAGAGTCTCAAAGACAATTAATTCCTTACCATATATACATATATATGTACACATACATACATACACACACACAAATTTCAATTTTCTAGTGTTAGTTTGATTGAAAGAAAAATATTTCTCATGATTGATATGGAAAGAATATGAGACTAAATATATATTATTTAATATATTCTTTATTATTTTATTAATATAGTTCTTATGGTTTTCTATAATAGTATTCAATGATGTTCAGATTGGTATAGTCATAAAATTTATACTGACATTTTTATATTAGTGATAGTATTTTTGATTTTAGGAATGAGTGTAGAAGATCTTTTTAACTCTGTAATAATACACATAGAAAAGAAGGTCTTACTCAAATAAGGAAGAACAATGAGACATTGTATTAATTTCTTTCTGCTTAGTTTTCAAAAGTTTGTGAATGATATTAATAAAGTGCTTTTTACTTCAATAATCAGAATTGTAATATATGTACCTATAATATACAGCACACTACTAAAATAAGCTAAGATAATTAACTTTTAATCTATTTTCATGACAAAATAAACATAGCAGTGTGAATTAAATGAAAGGCAACAATCTCAGGAGAAATAAATTCCAGGCCTAGAGTACTGGAACCTTTTTAGAAGCCCTAGGAATGGGGGGGGGGTCAGAGATAAGCAGAAATTATTTGGTACAATAATTTAATTATTGTCATATTTACATATTTGCTTTAGAATCAATTCCTTTTTGAAAATATGTATTTATGGGGAAGGGTAAGTATTTTAAAAATTTGAACTATATTAGAAGAATAGTAGCTAGTTACTAGCTGTATGATATACACATGATGTTGAGAGGCTCCAAGTTGGTGTTCTCTTTCAAAAAATGTCCTGATTATATGGGCTTTTACACAAGCATTTAAAAGACGTTACATGAAACCATTATTGGTAAAGCTGCTTGCTGATAAATTTCTTTCTAATCAAAACATGACATAATTATTACAGAAGTATCTGAATTTAGAGGAGTCTATTAATTCTGAACATGTGTATCTACTGGTCAGATTATCTATAACCATTTAACATTCATAATTTTCATTGAAAACTAAAATGGATTAACCATGTCTTTTCTCCTATAGGTTCAGTCAATTTATAAACTTGTTGACGCATTCAATAATAGGCAAAGTAGAAAGTCAAGTGGATAAACACTAAACAGATATCACACGAAGAGATCTTTAGAAAAATCACATCATTATATTTGTTTTGATTTTTAAAAGTTCTTAATTTATATCAGGGCCAAAATGTTACTAAATCAACTGTAATGTTAATTGTGTGGCTTATAGGTCTTCCAATTTAATCTTTATTTTATAAACTTGAACATGAAGTCACAGCTAAAAAAGAAAGAAAGAGATCAGAGACAGGAGAAAAGTTGGAGATGAGAGGACAAACCAGTCAGTTTAGAATACCTATCAGCAGAAGTTCCAGGGGAAACAATAAGTGAAATCATACATTTACTGAGAGAGCACCCTGTGACATTGACTTCTAGGTGATTTCTGAGTTCCTCCAGCTTTTGATGTAAATGTCAGAACATAAACTGAAATGGCAATGTTTTCAGTTTTCCTTTTAGAAATAAGATCATACATTATATTTTTTTTTCACTGCCTTTGGCAAACATTTCAAAACACCACAGATTTTCTGTATCATAAGAATGTAACATTTTCAACAAACTTTTGACTAGGAAGCCAACATTTTATTTTGTTCAAATACATTTTCCCACCAAAAATAGTTAAGTAAATATTACACCTATTTTTACAATGTCCTGGAGATTCATTCTAAAGATTTTCTACTTGATAGATACATAACATAAATATATTTAAAGACCAGGAAATTTGTCTTTTTATTCATCACAGTGTACAATCTAAGGCTGCATCCATATTGAAACAAATTAACTGAACTTTGAGTGTTTTATTCTTAAGCATGTATCAAAAGTCTTAAAGATACATACAGTATAACTTTAAGTTCTATATATCTCAATACTGAACTTCAGTTACATACATTCACTCATACATGCAAATTATTTTTAATATGTACTACAGTTATAGATGCAATTTTTAAGTTCAGTTAACTATCAATTGTTTTTAGAACCACATATCGTCTTTTATCTTCTTAGCTGAACCTGTGTCATTATTAACGGTGTAAACCACAATAGAATTATTGTCTCTTTAAGACAAATGTAAAGTATGATGCAGCGAGGCATGCTATTGGTGTATCACTACATTTTATTGACTGAATTCTGCTAAGTACCCTAATTTTGAAATAGGCACACATCACCAGGTCCCATCCATTACAGAAGTAACTTTTAAATGTAAAAGCTATCTACTATGAGGCAATGTTAAGGAACAGAGAATGGCTTTTCTGAATAAACACAGACATACAAACACAGGTTCATCCATGTGCATTCATGTTTGCACATACTCACAAACAACAAAAAGGTAAAACTAAGAAGACAGAAGAATCAAGGGGAAGGAAAGAGTACAGAAATTCGTCTTTTTAAAACTGTTAAGTGGAAGTAAATTGGAACTATAGAAAAATTAGAAATGACTGAGTTAAGGAAGGTTTAATACAGTTAGTGAAATTTATGACATCCCAAGTGCACTGAATGATGTGGCATTTTCACTAATTTAATAGTTGCTCCTGCTGTGAGGATATTTGTTATTTTGATATAAAACAATGTTTAACTTTAATTTTGCCTATTTTTTATAATTAACAATCTTCTAACTTGTATTTATGGTGGCATCATTAAAAGTAGTCAGTGATAATTTTCTTTTAGCCTTTCATTGTGATTAAATAAATGGTAAGAGTACCAAGAGTCCAATATATATTGACCAAGTGAAATTTGGCCATTAACAAATAGGATCATAAAATCAGAACCTTAACTGTATATTAGTACATTATGTACAAATTGGGAAATATTTCGATATATATGTTTTCGCCTAGTGTTACATTAACTTTTAAAGATAAAAAAAAAAAACAGAGGTACTAAGAGTGTTTTAACACTAAAACCTGTATATGGGTTCATTATAGTGGCATCATAAAGCATTTCTTCCTAGCTCTTAATATGATATATAACCAATATATGTTATTAATTCAAAATGACTTTTTATTCTGGAATGAATTAAGCTGGTAATGACACTAAAATAAAATTCAATGATTTTAATAAAATAGGTTAAAAGAGGAGGTGACATTCTGAAAATGTATTAGTTTTCTGTTGAAGAGGAATTTTAACATATAACCGGTGACATCAGTCAGAGGAACGGTTAACTCTAGAGCCCCAAATTGCAGGCACATGTAATGAATGAGGCAGATGCCCTTTCTTGTTTGTGGTGCCTTTCAAAGCTAGTTATTTGGCAGCTTGCCTTCAGCTGGTTGCTCTATGTGTAGCTGAAAACAAAACAAAACAAAAATAATATGACCCAACAGCCAATAAAAATATTGAAATAAAAAATGGAATGGTGGAAAATGGAAAAAGCACCCTTCCTCCTCCCTCCACCCTCCAAAAAGGAAGAAGTGTAGGCTATAGACAAAATCTTGCCAAAAAATGTTAGAAACATATTTACTTTGAGGGATCCAACTCTACTAGCAACTCCTTTGCTTTCATCCGGCCGTCTAATTTGCTACAATGAGGGAAGATGGGTAAAAAAGACAGAATAAAGAAAAAGTGAACTTAAATTTTTTTTCTACACATTAGTAAGCAGTACATGCAATACATCACAATTGACTTAGGCTCCTCTTATAAGATAAAGGAGTTAACTAATCCAGAGGCTATAAGACATGCTCTGCAAATAGATCTCTAGAATTCAGTTTCTGGTACGGCACTATTCCTGAGAGGAGGAAATTGGCACTTACTTTTGATTATCTTGGGGACTTCTGATGAAGCAGTATCTGGAGTAGTGTTACATTTGCATTTAGCTTACAAAAAACAAAGAATTACAAATATACCTATGCATGTTTTCTCTTTCAGTGTATAAATGACTATTCTACTGTAATATCAGAAAACATCAATGGTATGACAAGAAACATGAGTGTTCTTTAAGTGGAAAGATCAGTCCCAACAAGCAACATTCTTACTGTTGACAGTGAGGTTCCTCTGCTTGCCAAATCAAGCACAGAGGTTGTTCAGCTGTCATTATGATTCTCAAACAATTATGCTGCCAATCAGAAAATTTTAATGCCAGACCAATGCTAGATATATTCACTACTTCAAAGCTTTTTCTTCGTTCATCTGAATCTTTCTTTCAGATAAAACAGGAGAAACAAAGCCTGGTGTGGTGGTATGTACATATAATCCTAGTTCTAAGGAGTTTGCTCTAAGCAGGACAATATCAAATTCAAGGCCATACTGAGTTACAAGGGCTACAAACATTCTCTCTCTCTGTCTCTCTCTCTGTCTCTGTCTCTCTCCCTCCCCCCCCCCACACACTCTCCCTCTCTCTTTGTAAGCAAGATTCAGACCAAGTGATTTTATACTTAGTCCTGTACTTCAGTTGGAAGTAGTCTCAATTCTAATCAACAAGGGTCAAGTTAATTGTGAGGCTTAGTCTTGTGTTGGCAGATAGCATCAGGTACATGATGACATATCCTAGGTGTTAAAGTTCTTAGAAAAATAATATACCTGACTATATTTTATTCCCTAGAAGCAGGGTATAGATTCATGTTAAGGTGCCTCAGAGTATCATATATAGGTTACAGGGAAATGAAATGAATAGTTTTTTTTTTTTTTTAACAAATTATGTAGTATCAGCTGTTTTGGTAAAAAGACAATCAATTCTTACTTTCCTTTGTGAAAGAGAATTGGCAAATTTAAAAATAATTGAAAAGAACTCCCAATGGAGAGTGAATTCAGTTCCCAACATCTACTCTTTCTCTTCTTTCATTTCTTTCACCTTAAAGAACATCTTACACCAAAGGATGTTTTCAACATCAAATGGAATTAACAGTACCTGGATTATAAAGACACTCTTTGCAGTTTCCTATAAAAATATAGAACATAACGACTTATATTGCTTTCTAAAAACATTTAGAAGTTCAAGTGATTACGATTTTCTTTATTGTATTTTTTTGTCTAAAAATATTAAAATTACATTAAGTCAGATAACATAAGGTGTCTTCAAGATTCCAGCAGTTCTTGACTGCCGCTGGTTGATAGTTTAAAGTTATAGTCCCTTAATAGGCCTGTAAATATAGAGAACTGAAAAAAGATGCTCATAAAAATGGGAATGTATATGCCTATGTATTTTTCTATTTGTAATGATTAAGACAGAATCCTGCTGTGTAATCCAGTTTTGGCTGGAACCTTCTGTATAGCCTAGTCTGGCTTTCAATGTACAAATCCTCCTGCCTAACTTCCTGAATGCTAGGATTACAGGTATATGATATGACACCCAGCTTTATGGACTAAATTTTACCTTTTACTATATATATAGATCATAGAAATGTTTTCTAAGTTGTTTCTATTACAAATTCAAGTGTGAGCACAGAAACTTAGTAGTCTTCATGCCCAGCCTCATCTGAAACTGGAAGCTAATCAGGGGATAGGGAGATTTAAATAGATTACAGGGATGATATATACATCTTTTGTTTATATTTTATTTTTCCTTTATTTTTGAGATTATACTATAATAACATCATTTTTCTCTTCCTGTTCCTCCCCCAAAACCCTCTTATATACCCTTCCTTGCTGTCTTTGAAAATCGTGGTCCTTTTTCATTAACAAACAAAAACTTTGGAAAGGAAATTATCAATGTTCAACTTCAATTTTATGATCACAGTCTTTAAAGTTATTATGGTAAAAGATCTTCAGAAAATTAACACAATTCTCAAAGAAGTGCTTGAAGTTTAAGTTTCATATGAATATTTTTTGTGACTCTAGAAATAGATAATAGTATCTTACGATGACAACAACCCAAAGGGGAAAGTGAAGTTAGTAGACTGCATGTGTATGCATGTTTGTGTGTGCATGTCAAAGTCATAGAACAACCACAGGTGCTGTTCCTCTGGTGACATACACTTTTTATTTTGAGGCAGTCTTCCATTTCCCTGAAATATCACCAAATAGAGTAATCTGGCTACCCAGCAAGACCAACAGATATATGCATGCCACTGCCACCCCAGTAATGTGACTTCAATTGTTTTTATACAACAAAGCCATGACTCTTTTCTTTTTTTCTGTTTTGATTTGGGGATCAAACTCAGGTCCTCATGCAAGACAAATGCTTTTCTGAGTGAGCTGTATCTTCAGCATGAAATCAATAGATTTTAAAACTCAATGTTCTATGTATTCTAGTCAAGTTTCAATGGTCAATTATAAAAGACTAGTATGAAGGAAGCTTACAGTTAGTTCATTTTTTTTTTTTTTAAATGAGAAAGAGAAACCACAGAAGAGTAGCATTAGGAATCTGCTTTTCACCATAATGTTAAGAGTCTCACTTTGTTAACTACTTTTATTTTACTTTTCTATGAAGCTTATTCTTCTTTAGAGAGGTTAAACTGTATAATGTTTATAGAGTTTGACTAAACAATATCCAAAATGGGTGGGGACAGAAATAGTTAAAAGTTTGGAGTTTTTTGAGTACTGAACAAGTGCATAGACAGTATCTCTCATCTTGAAATGCAAAATGCTCTGAAATATAAATCTTACGCAATGTCCATCATAGAAGGTAATCCTGATCTCTTTTTTAGTATTTTAGACCTCTGTCTTTTGGGTTATGATGGTCAATCTGGCCCCTCTAGTAATTTTATTTTTTTTTTTTTTAATTTCTAGGAACAAGGTGATTGGTTCAAACAATTTTTTTTTTTTTTAGGTTTTCTCCCTTTTCATCCTCCTCGACTTTTCCTTTGCATGCTATTCAGACACTATATTTCATAATCTCATGGCAATGCTATTGTAGTATAACAACAATTTCAAACAACAATGAACTTGATGGCAATAGTTGTTTCAAGTTTTTAGAAGATTTCTAGTAAGGATATTCTTTTTGTTCATGTGTCTTTACTGCATGAATTTGTTTTTTGAAATGTCTCTTCTTGATTTTCAGTCCCCATATTTTCTTTTGTATGATTAGAAAGGCTCCAGCAAAAACATTGAACAGATTTGTTGTGAAAGAATTTTGGTAATTTAACCTGTGGATTCTGACATGTGGAATAACATATTTAATTAGTAAAGAAAAACGGTGTGCTTAAGGAAATGCAAGCATCTGAGAAATACATTTGGTATTTCAGTGCTTTACTGATTTGTATGTGAGCTTCAGTATATCATTTATTTCTCTGGCTTGATTTGTTGATTTGTAAAATGAACTATCATGTCATAAAATTTGAAATATGTCAGTGTATCTGTAGGAACATGATTAAGTAAAACTTAAATTCAACTTTAAGCAAATCTATAGTGATTAAACAGGTCTGAACCCGATTGAATTGACTTGAATAGGATAAAACCAGTCAGAACCAGCTAGAATGTGATTAAACCAGTCTGAATCAGTCTCAAATGGATCAAACTGGTCTGAACGGGTCTGAACCGGTCTGAACCAGATCCAACTGGTCTGAACCTGATCAAACCGGTCTGAACAAAATCAAGCCGGTCTGAACCAGATAGACTCAGTTTGATCAGGTTTAAACTGGATCAAATCGAATCAAACTGGCCTGAACCAGATCTAACCGTCTGTACTGGACTAAACTGGTCTGAACAGGACAGAACTGTCTGAGCCGGTCTAAACCGACACTTGAACCAGATCAAACCAGTCTGAAGCAGATAGAGCCGGTCTGAACAGGATAGAACCAGTCTGAGCCAGTCTAAACCGGTCTAAACCAGATAAAACCAGTCTGAGCAGGTCTAAACGGTTTGAAGAGGAGCTAACCCGGTGTGAACCAGATCGAACAGGCCATTTTTTACCTATTTTCTGACAATATGCCTGAGCCACAATGCCTAATTGTATGAAACAATTTTTTTTACTGTATTTACACACCAAAGGAATATTTTTAAAATACATGTAGGAGTCAAAGATATTTTCTCCATCAAAAACCTTTCATTTATAATTTTGCTATTTCTTTTATTTCTGTAATTGTTTCCATGTCTTCCAATTCGTACAAAACTCTAGATAATACCAAGAAAATTCAAAGTTTCATTCAGCAGATACAAACTTAACCTAAATGAAATAGATCTTAAGTGAAACATGTTTTCAGTTAAAAATCTTAAATTTTGTTACTAGTATAGAATACAAAAGTTTAAATAAATAAACTTAAGTTTCATTATATTAACTGTAAATTAAGAAGAATTAAAAGAACAATAACATTTTTATTCAGTTGGAGTAAGAACTTGACTGAGGAATATGATCAAATAAGGAGGACCTGAAAAGGCAATCCAATTTAAAATCTTCATGTTAAAGAGACAGAAACTGAACACCATTAATTCTCAGAAAGATGTAAAGTTTCACACTAGAACTTATTTTGAATATTTTGTGTCTCTGCAATAATTTTGCATATTCAATATTATCTTTTCATACAATATTGAGTCCATAATTTTTAAATGTTGTCAATGACTCATTTAAATGCAAATACTAAATAAATAATGTTTCCAATATTTCATTAAGCTGAATTCATAAAGATGTAATGAACTATTCTGGGTATCAATGTGAATTATTGGAATCATGTTTAAATGATCTGCATGTTTTTTCAGAATACCTAGAACTAATGCAAATTCCTAAATTAAATTAAGAGAAGTTTTGAAACAGTTTTCAGGAGATTACCCAGAACATTATTTATATAATTGGAAAATCAAATACAAATGAAATATCAAAAGTAGAGATTGGTAAAAAACTGTTACATATACTAATTAAAGTATGAATAATCAAAATTGTATAAAATATATATCATAAAGTGTTCACAACAGAAAAATGTTCACATTACTAAGTGAACAACATGTTATAGTTTGTTAATAAAAGCCAACATATTTCAAACATTGTGCTAAGGATTTTATATTCAGTTTTAAAGTTCATTTTTCAAACAACCTTATGAGGCAAATACCATTACAGATTCATTTTATATTAAAAAGGTTGCAGAGATAAAGCAATTTCTGAGGCTATATGACTATGGAGAATTAATTGTGATAGAGGCCAACTGTGTTATCATATGGGAAAAAAATCTGGTATTAAGATACCAGGAAAGGAGCTGAGGTCAAGACGTCATCATCTATTAAAGCTCCACTACATAATAGTACAAATTCCTTTAAATATGCTTCATTTTAAAGTGACATGCAAGAGTTGTTATTGGCCACTTGTCAGGTATGTTAGATTCCAGGCCAATTATGATTAGATTTATGATGAGATACTTTATAAGAATTATTTTTCTATGAATTTACTATTTTCAAAAGTGAACATGCACATTATTTCTTTGTTTATTTGCTTTTTTATTTTCAGAGACAGTCTTACTATGTAGGCCAGGAACTAGGTAGGTGGACTGCAATTCATTATACAGTTCAGGTTGGTCTCAAACTCAGTATAATCATGTGTTTGTCTCCCAAATACTCAGATTTTGCTTATGGACAACAATAACTGATATATATTCCTTCTTTAAAGTGAAAAAAGGGGGGGTGACAATGACATTTATAATTTGTCAAACTGTAAAATTGTCAATTCTATGTTTAATGATTGCTATTTTTTTTTTTTAAAATATCTTCCTAGGTATCAAATCTGATTTGAAATTTCCTATTTCAACATGGTGAGTTGCTACAAAGCAGTCCTTGAGGACCAGAGCTCTGGATCTATCTGTCATATCTTGGCAATCACGACAGATTGCATTTCCTTATACTATGAGTCAGAACAAACCCTGTCAGTTAAATGGCTTCCATCAGGTGTTTGGTACTATGGACTGGAGGTCACTGCTATGATACACACAGCCATGTTGTTTATATGACTTTGTAACTGTTAGAAGAGGTAGCATGGTTGGAGTGGTTGGAACTGTGAGACAGAGAACTCGATTGCTATAAACAAAATTAAATAGGCCATTCTGGTGAAAAGAGGAGAACTAGCATGCCAACAAATATATGGATAGTGAAACTAGACTCATGAAATATCAAAGGAAAACAAGGGTTCCATGGGAATTTAAGCTAAACTCTATTTAACCAGGTATTACAACAAGAGGAAAGGTACCCTACCTTTAAAACTCAACAAAGGCTCTAGGGTGTAAACGTGCAAACTCCGTTAAAAATTAATTTCAAAGAAAAGTCCTTGAGAAGATAGAGCATCCAGAGTATTGGGATTAAATGGGATCATATCTTCTCAGGTTCAGCTATGCTGGTACTCTGAAGCCACGGTTGCTATGATAACACACTGGCTAATGCCACCTTTCACATTTTCAGCAGAATTTGGCATCAGCAATTCAGTATTGGTTTTGCAGATATTAAGCAAGTTAAGAGTTATGGTGTTCTAGAATGCTGTTTCAACATTCCCAAAACAGGCTGACGAGAGCTGGTAATGTGTAACACAATTGGAATCCCTACACAGAGGCTCTGAGGGGCCATTGCATGAAGCTGGGAATGTGAGGCATAATTCAGTGAAGTTCCCATGTTTCCAGAGATGTTAGGGACTGTCAGGTGTTTTGTCACAGTGAAAAGAAAACTAGTAAAGTCACTATTAGACATGCATGGAAGTATACAACACATAACTAAAGCATCTAGGGGATTGAGGAAGGAGGACCTAAATTTTAAGGCCAACCTGGAATGTTTGGTGAAGATCTTTTTCAATACAAAACAAAACTAAAAACAATTTAAAAATATTCCTAACAGTTGAGCTTGGATTAATACTTAGTATGACTGATACTAGGCTTTGGTGTGCAGTTCTATGAATATTAAATATTGTCAAGTTGACACTTAAGAACAACTATCAGAGAGGATATTTCATTTCATATAGTCACATATAAAGCATAACAAAAATTGACATGAAGAAATAAATTAATGAAAAAATTCTGTGAAACAGAAGAACTGAACATGACACAAACAAAAAAGATAAATTATTTATTACAGCTAGGTATGGTGGTGCATGCCTCTAATCTCAGCACTCAGTAGGCAGAGGCAGGTGGATTCCTGAGTTTGAGGCCAGCCTAGTCTACAGCCTGGTCTAGGGCTACATAGAGAAACCCTGTCTTGGAAAATCAACACATACACACATACATATTTATATGTAACGTATAAGTACTTATACATATTTATATATAACGTATAAGTACTTATACGTTACATATAAATATGTATGTGTGTATGTTACACTGTTACTGACTTATCAAAACACGCCTAAATCTACTAGCTGGATGATGTCTAACTTATTAGAAAGAAAGTAAGAGACCATCTTTCAAATCTCAATATCTGCTATCAAACCAGAGTAAATAGCAAAAAAAAAAAAAAAAAAAAAAAAGAAAGAAAAATAACCCAAGAAAGAAACAAACAAAAAACAAAGTAAACCCACACAAACAAAAAACTTCACAAAAACAAACAAACATACAAAAAACCCACCCATATCTTTATAAAGATGAAAAAGATGGGCATTAAGCAACCAGAAAATAAACTAACTACAAACATATATAGAGAGGGTGCTGGAGAGCACTTGTTGCTTTTCCAGAGGATCTGGATTTAGTTCCCAGCACTCATGTGATGGTCACCTAAATGTCCAGGACACCAGAGCCAGGGAACCTGATATACTCTTCGGACCTCTTTGGGCACCAGGTACATATATGGTACAATACATAAATATATACATTCAGGCAAAACTTGCACACATATAAATTAAAAATAAGTCTTAAAATGTCTACAAACATCAGGTATATAATATGAATCATTAAAATAGTCTGGAGTATTGAAAAACTATCAGCTGAACAATGATATGTATATGTGATGGTTCAACAATATTAATACGATTTATTTTGTATAGAATTTTATATTTTTTTTATTTGAAGATTCTCAACATTTTTCTTTTGCCCCTTTCCTTCCTCTCTTCCTTCCCTCATCTTGATTCTTTTCAATCTGTAATGTGAGGGAGCAAACCTGTGCTTGCTAGCTAAGCATTCAATAACTGAGCTATATACTTCAGTCATGAAACCATTCGAGACTTGAATGTTCCAAACTAATTTTAAAAAGAAGCCATTTCCAGTAAAATCATAATAATATTATTTACCTACTGTTAGGTTGTTACTTGAAAGCGGGTTTGGTGTACGCCAATAAGTTTTCAGGATTTCTTGGGAAGCACTGTTTTTTTTTTTTTTTTTTTTTCTTTTTTACTGAATTGCAGTAGTATTATCACACTAAAATTAAAAGTGCTATTTCTTTTTGAAAATTATTATCTGGAACCTTTTATCTTTAAAAGTCTTTATGAAGTCTGCTTTTATTTTGAATTACAGAGAAGTAATTGTTCCTTGCCCAATAATCAGTCAAAAATTCAGAGTCAGGTAGAATTAATTTTACAGAAGTAAGTACTTATAGTCATTTACAAAAAAGTACAAAGGTTAGAACTCTTTGGCTGAGGATACCACTGTAATATTGTCTTCATGAAAAATATGGAAGAAATAATATTCAATATATATAATTTCAACTCAGAATATTTTTAAAAACATGTCAGTTTAGCTGTTATACTACACCATTGCTACTACTAGTATGGACTCAAGGAGATTTCCTAAAATCCTTTTAATAGGTCACAAGGCCAATTTTACTAACAATATTAAAGCATTATTTGCCCTCCTCACTACACTACATTTGCACAGATGGCATAAGAGCAATGGTGAATTAACAACATAAACTTTGCAAGTGAATCCAAATAATAGGCAAATCATTGCATATTATTTACTGATATGCACAGCTTTTTCAAAAGCTAGTTTCATTTAACATTGTCCTCAATAAAACAGTTAATATTAAAATAATTAAACAAATTAAGCCCTCATTCTTGATTTTGATAAAATGAGAGGTATGAGTGAAATGCTTTTGTTATATAGCAAAGAATGTTATCTCAAAACAAAACAAAACAAAACCCAAAACAAAGAAATAAAACAAAACCCCAACTAGCTATTTTTAACAGAGAACATAATTTTTATTAGAAAAAAATCAAGGGACATTTGACAAAGTAAAATATTTAGATTTTGAAATTGAATAAATACTTTTTTATAAATGGAACAGTAAACCTTGGAAATATTTGCTGTACCCCCCCCATTTTTGTGCCAGATACTATCTCCTAAACAGAATTCAGAACTTCAGAAAACATATTTCTGCAATTCTGAGCTAGAGACCTTGAGTTGCTTCTAAGAGTTTAGGATGAATTGGGTGGTCCTATTAACAAAGACAATTTCTTGCTAATGATGAATGAAATAAACCTTTGGAAGAATGTATACCCAAATGACCAATGCACATGTTTTTAAATTATTCCTAGGTAAAATATCCATTCAAATTGCAAGATACACAAATGTATCAGAGTAGACTGTAACAAACAGGGTTCTAGAGTTTTACATTTCCAGAGACCTTAAAAAATTTATATGACGTATTTTTTTTTCATTATATATGAAATCATTATACAGTACCATGTATCTGTACACTATATGATTGATGGGAGATGTCATTCTGTAAATATGTTTCTTGTGTTGGTTAATGAACAAAGCACTGTTGGCCAATAGAAAAGCAAGATTGGTGGGACTAGGAGACTAGGAGGAGAGAAGGAGTAGAGAGGAGTCAACATGTAGAGACTTGAGAGAACAGAGGTCAGGGCCCTCTCTGGTAAGATGAGATCATGTGATAATACTTACATTAATAGAAATGGGTTAATATTTAAGACAGAGCTAGCTGATAAGAAACTAGTAACTGACCAACAGCTTTATATCTAATACAGCATTTCAGTGTGTGATTTGGGGCTGGTGTGGCTCTGGGACCAGGCCAGTGAAAAAACAACTCATAACTAAATGGTGTCTTCAACCTGGCTAATAACTTCCACTTAAAACTTAACAAAAGCTTAAGACAGGGTTTTAGAAACGAAAGAACAAAGACAAGCAAGGCTTCTTGATAGCAGCGTTTTTCTCAGTAGGGCTCTGTTTTGCTTGAGACAAGCAGAGACTTGCACAGCTCCTTTAAAGGAGGCTTCCTGACTCAGTGTAAGCAGAAAAAAAAAAAAAAAACCCAAAAAACCCGCAAGGCTTTTAAAGAGCTCTGCTAACAACTTATTGGCATGTATGAGAGCTTGCAATGGCAGTGACAACATCCCAAGCCGGCAACATGCTGCTGGATGCCTCACCAAGGCAGTGAGCAGAGTTCTCAGTTCTGGTGGTAAAGGTACCCACCACCAACTTTGATAGACTGTGGTTAATACAGCTGTGGCTTTCATTTTAGCAATGTTGTTGTTTACCAGATAAAAGACTCATGTCCAGAAAAAGATACAGATTTACAGTGAAGACAGATTCAGATTAAGAAAGACCTCTGAAGGTTTACAGTGTGTTTTAAAACATACGTAGGCTTGGGAGAGAAAAAGAAGCAGGATTAAATGGTTTAAAAAAGATTAATAAAATGACAGAGAGTAGCTGGGTATGGTGGCACATACCTTTAATTCCAGCACTCGGGAGTCAGAGGCAAGCAGATCTCTGTGATTTCCAAGTAAACCTGGTATACAGAGTTATTTCCAGGACAGATAAAAGAGACACAGAGAAACCTTGTCTCAAAAAATGAAGAAAAAAAAAAAAGTAGAAATAGAGTAATAAAAAAGCCACATAAAGATGGAAAGCACAAAAAGAGTCTGGATACTGTATGCTGTTCTGTTAAAAGAAATGCTGCTGGATTAATTCAATTTATATATTTCAAAAATGCTTTCACTCCAAAATTTAAGTCCAAGGACAGGTTACTGGGGAAAAGGATTTCTACTTTTGTTTCCACAGAAAATAAAAAGCTGTGGATTCCTTCCAGACTAACATGGTTTGATCAAGCAAGACCCCCTGAAGCAGTGTCCGAGCTGATCAAACATCCAAGACAGCTGGGATGATGCAGCCTTATAGATTACTACAGCCAGGATTTAGACAGGTTTCTGTGTTTTCTCAGGTTCCCCTTGGGATTGACAGTGTCCCATACAGGAGGAGGCAGTTTGGAGAGAATGATGGCCACATTCCCAAATAATGTTTACAAATGTCTGTTTTCATTTAAACGAGGTTGGTTATAAATAGTTAATGATCATAGTCAATTTCTTTCTAAAGAAAAAAAGGGAATATGATATAGAAATGTATACTTTGCATTGGTATGGGTTTTGGGTTATTGATACAAATTTAAGGTCAATTTTATTATATGCTTATTTCTACTCTTGTTTAGGTATTGTGTTTATACAGCTCTTTTAAAAACACAATCTATAATTAAATATAGATTATAGCCACCTATAATAATCAAAACTTAAATTTTCTAGATATACAGAGATATATTTCAAATGGACAGATATTCTTCTAAACTTTTAAAAACAGACAGAATATGGCATTTAAAGTGGTTTTATTACAGTTGTTCATGCTCCTTGCAACTCCAATTACGTCAGAGAGGAAGATGGGCATCAAAGACGCTCTTAATAGAGTTTGTTTTCAATATGGCAAGCCATTTGGCCAAGAAACTGCTCTTGCATAGATTATTTGACTATATGCTGTATAAACTAGACATGCAGGACCCACAGGAAAGTGACTGCTCAACTTGCCAAAACAAGATGGGACAGTCCTTCAGGGTTCTTGCTTCGTGAAAGTGTCTGCAGGACAGAGAAAAATGACTGACAAACTGGCAATACTTGCTGGACAGTTTCAAATTTCTTGCTTTGCTGAGAAGTCTGCCCAACACTTTAGGCCTGTAAAATGAAACTGCATGCACCAACATTACAGAAAAACTTTGGGTGTCTGTCCAGGCAGTGAGATGTCTCTGTCAATTTCAGAGTTTATATATCATCCTTTTAAGGTCATTGATGGAATTGAAAGCAGATAGTCATAGTTATGGTTTTCCTTAGTTATGAAAGAACTTTAGACTCACAAAGATAGGATAGATGACAGACTATTTTCTTTAAATTATGCCAAATATTAATGGACTAAATATTGTTAACTATAGATCTTTCTTGACAACTGTTTTCTATATGTAATTTTACTATGTTAATGTGAAAATGTTCCTTTTATTAGACAGAAAAGAGATGATGGGGCATGTCATTCTGTATGTTGTGAATATGTCTCTCTTGCTGGTTGATGGCCAGTAGCCAGGCAGGATCTATAAGCAGGGCTACCAGACTAGGAGAATTCTGGGAAGAGGAAAGGCAGGGAGATGCTGTGTTGCCACCAGACACTAAGTCTACACAGAAACCTAAAAGAAGTCCTAAATTTGAATTTTGTGTGAATGTAAGATTAGGTAGTAATATATTATAGTAAGGGCTTTTATGAAAAGATTTCAATTATATATTTTTAAATAATTCTATAAATTATTCAGTTAGATATTAAGTTTACATTTTATTTCTAAGCATAACAAAATAATTTCCTGATAACTCTCAATATAAATTCTTTTTTTTGTCATACCAATCATAAAATTATCTTTTAATTTTTATTGAACAGGGAATAGATGACTACAACCTATATTACCTTGTAAAAATGTTAAAATTAAGGTGCTTGGAAAAAGAAAATATAATAAAATCAATCCTTAAAATATTCTTTTGTTAATATATTAAAGTTTTGGATTTTCCTCATTTTTTAGTCTTGTCATTATTTTCTACTTCATCTTCTTTTTTTCTTTTGTTTTTTCACAGATTTTGCTATTTGTCATCACTGAAAATCAACACTGAGCTTAGTGATACATCATGTTCGTAAGAGACATTATCTGCTACAGACTTATTCTTTTATTAAACCATTTTTGGAAGACCATCATCATGGTAGAACTTGAGTGCTCTAAACACTGGACATATTTCTTTAGAATCAATTTACCATTTCATTTCATTTGACTTATACATGATTTCATTTAGGGGCAATGAAAGACAAAACCCCCAAATTGTTATTAAAATTGTCTGCATTACCACAAAGCAAAAGGAGTGACATTACTTCCAGTAAGAATTTATTGTAAGAAAATATGTGTATAAGAAAAAATATTTTCCTGATGAAAGTAAATATTAAGCCGGGTGGTGGTGGCACACACCTTTAATCCCAGCACTTAAGAGACAGGCAGGTGTATCCCTGTGAGTTCCAGGCCAGCCAAGTGTACAAAGCTACACAGGGAAACCTTGTTTTAAAAAGTCAAATTAAAAGAAAAAGAAAATATTAAAATTTTTGACTCAATAAATATCTCCTGGTGGGCTTTATATTCAATGAACAATTGCTATATTTTAATATTTGACTACCATCATTGAATTGTGAAAAGATAACTAAAACAAAAAGACTGTATTTTACCCAGTGAATTTGTTCTTATAGATAGAAGAATCCTAAAGGAGCAAAACTCAGACAAAAATATAATATGCCACACACATAAACACAAAATATTCAAAGTTTGATATTGCCATTACCTAAAGAAATGAGTGCTTACATGTAAGGACAGAAAGAATTTCATTTTATTCAATATTAAAACCTAGAGAAACAATCTAAAACCCTACAGAATAAAATTACTAGGTTTCTTTTATTCATCACAAATTTTATTTAATTATTTGAGATGGTATTGCTATGTAGCCTAGGTTGGTCTTGAACTCAAAATTCTCCTGTCCTATCCCCACAGTATGGATTATAGTTATGTGCTACCAGGGCTTTTTGTTTATCCGGTGATGGGGTGCACCTGAAAGTCTTGAACATCTTAGACAAATTTACTATTGAGCTAAATCCCAAATCTTTCATACAAGTTTCCATTAACAATCACTTGAATGAATCTGAAGATAATTCTCAAATTATTTTGTACTCCTGTTAGGGAACCATAACATTTCATTGTACTTTATTTTAATTTATAGTAGCCTCTTTTGTTTCCAAAGGCAGTAAATATTGTCTACTGGCTCATTATTCCTTTCTTACAACTAGGCAAAGCC
This sequence comes from Cricetiscus sungorus, assembly GCA_030556225.1. Classification (NCBI taxonomy): domain Eukaryota; kingdom Metazoa; phylum Chordata; class Mammalia; order Rodentia; family Cricetidae; genus Cricetiscus; species Cricetiscus sungorus. The sequence continues at coordinate 30,943,408 of JANBXA010000588.1, forward strand.
AGTCTCAGACATAAAACTGAAAAAATATTTAGCATCTTGCTTAATGTTAAGTGAAACTTTTAAAGAGAGAAGTATTGGAATACATATCTCTTACCAGGGTCAAGAGCTCTTTCTAAAGATGATCATTCAAGATTATATGGTATTTCTGACACAAAAAATTCATTTGCACATATATTTTTATGACATTTATATGACACATGCTTAATCTGAAACATAGAAAGATGATTTCTATAGAGTTGACTAATATGCACAAATTAATAATATTACATCTAAAAGGCAGTAAACACAGGAATGGCAAATTTAAAATGTACTTTCAGTTCTATACAAAATAGCACTCCTTGCATACTTCACAAATACTTCTTATTGAACACATCAAGTCAAAATGCAATATCTTTTCTTAAAAAACATTGAAAATTAGTTTTCTTTTATGTCCTAATACAGTTAATACTACCATCTACACTGTACCTTAAATTAGTAACTTAAGAATCTGTCTTATTTCATTTCCTTTCTGTTCTAGATTATTATGACACAGAATTAAAATAAATACTTCATTCAGAACAGAGTTAAAAGTTAAAATCTATCTATGGTCTCGAAACTTAATTTGGGGGAAAATAGGATGAGCACTGGGAAGTGATGTTTAAAAATCAGCATGTTTTCAAACACATGCTGAATACTGTAATGGATGGTTTATCTAACCAGCCTTGTCTTGCAGCACCCTTGCCCTAAATGAACACTCAAGAGATTTATATTTACTATAATACTATTGACTGCTGGCTAGGGCTTCTTATTTCCTAGCTCTGTCTTAATTATTAACCCATTTCTATTAATCTATGTATTTCCACATAGTCTTATCTTACAAGAGAATGTCTCACGTCCTCTCTTCCCCAGGCTCACATGATGACTCCGCTTCTGCCTACACCTCCCAGAATTCTCGTCATCTCCTAGTCCCACCTATCTTGCTGCTCTATTGGCCACAGGGTTTTATTCATCAACAAATAAGAGAAACAAATGTACAGAAGACATCGCATCAGAATACCAAATTAAGGAAACTCATGTAATAATGAACACATTTACAGAGAGTTGTTAATGGTGACAAATGCTATTAAAGTGGTCATTATTGATGAACATGACTTTTAGAATGAATATGCAAGAAAAAAATTAATTTATGGCTTTCACTCATTCTTCATATCCCTATTAAAATATTAGTCTTTAGAGATATCTTATTACAATCTTTACTCCTTTTAAATATTAATATACAAAATAGTTTATTATATTATTATTTTAACTTCACATGAATTTTATTTAAAAAATTAGACAAAGGTAAAATTTTATTTTCTGATTCCCAACTTTTTCTTTCCTTCCTTCTTTTCTTTCTTTCTTTCTTCCTTTCTTCCTCCCTCCCCCCTCCACTTTTTACCTGCTCTCCCCTCCCCTTCCTATGTAACTTTAAGTCTTACATTCTACTACTGAGAAAATTTTATAAACCAGAATCTTGATAGTGCTTTATTTTAATTTATGATCACTTTGAACATGTAAATAACAATTAATAACAACACCAAAAGAAGCCACTTGCTTCATTAAAGTCTTTGAATAAGCACATTAATTTCATAAATACATAATTTGAATTTTACTTTGGTAAAATCAGAAGTGATTCTTAAAATGATATTTGCTATCCTCTTTGTAAAAAAGATGTTTTGAGGCCTAAGAACAATTTCATGTAATTATATAAAAATTATATAAAATTATATAAATTATATAATTTATATAAATTATATAAAAATATAAAAATATATTTGTATATTTAGCTGTTAGGTCTTAATATGTAGTAGATTAAAACGTCTTTCAGCCAACCTAAATTTTAGTCTAGCATCTATACTTAGAATTTAATGCAGTCAAAATAATACATTATTTTATTTAGTTAATATAATAAAATATATAAGATTGTTTATGAAATTCAGGTCTTAACTTCATGTTTTCATTTAGTTTAAAATGTGACTGGCACCCAAGTAGCACTAACATATATTTTATTTCTAGAATGTTTTCATAGTTTTTCTTTTGACACCTATCTAAATACAATGACATATAAATATAATACTAACATGATGAAGATTTACCTAAGAGTATTCTATCATCTGTTGTAAAATGTAAAAAAAACTACACACATTATAACATCAACAATTTTGAGATAATTTCTAGTCAAATAAAATTATCGCATAAAACTGGTAGAAAAGTTGTACTGAAGGAGAAAGTTAGACTTGATTTTAAATCTGATGATGGGGAAAAAGGCTAGCATGAAAAATGATAACATTCTTAGGACAAATTTAGTATATAGCTTGATATCTAACACAATGTCTCATTGAGTAAGAAACTAATCTTTAATATCAATATTGATTTCTTCACAAATTGAACTTGAAAGAATGAGTAATTTTTCCACTGAGGAGATGGAGTTTAACATTATTTCCAGAAGGTAGGGAAACAGAACGTAAGTTTGGTCAAGTTTTATCTTACACACAAAATATGAGCTATTAAATAGTGCTTCTCTTTCTTCCACCACAATTCAGGGGCAGACTATAAAAAATAAAAACTAAGAAACTCCCACCCTCTCCCAAAGGTTGGCATTAAAACTTTCTAACAAATTTAGTTTTGTTTCCAAATAAGAGGCAGCAATATTCCAAGTCAAGTCTGTTTGAAAATTTTTTTCTGAATGATAATAGGGCAGGTAAGTATCCAAGCCTGAAGTTTAAAAGAAAAGAAAAATAAATAAAAATAACCCCATTTGTCATAATATTTTGTTAATATTGCTGATTATTGGCCAAAAATACATTCATCCTCAGAATAATTTATTTTTATACCAACATTGATAAGTTTCCTAAAAAATAATTGGTCTATCACAAAGAAACATAACTTACAGTAAGTGGTATCTTTACCTGTGATGTAGGTGCAGGCATATTGTATACATCTACTATCCTAATAAGATAATCTATAAAACAATAGGTGGTAGCTATCATATATTCCATTCAGTTTTACCAGTATTTTGCATGCAATCCAACCTTGACAAGCATGAAAACATTTGTTAGTTTTCTCACAATTCATAGTAGAGAAGCATAAGATGCAAGGGCCTGCACTTACTTTTGGTGTTGGACAAGAAGCTGTAGAGAGGCGAGATGTAGCCTGAGCACGGGGTGATTCTGAAGGAGTAGTGCTGAGGGAGGCTGTGTCTCGTGGGAGCACCTGAACACCACGAGAAATGATGGAATCTGGAATCTAAACAAGAATGACTGTAGTTTAACATTATGAAAAGGCCACAGCATATAAAATTAGCACTCACATCTTTCATTTTTAAATTTTTTTTCCTTCTTTGCTATTCAGTGCTCATACAGTTGGTGTCACTTATATATATGCAGATGTAATAGTTGATTCAGACATTTTTAGCTTTATAATTTTTTTCTGACAAAAAATTATAGTAGTCCAGCATTGTGGTTAAGAGAAAATATGTGACTCAATAACTGATTTTGACATTTGAATTCTTGAGTAAGATACTCCTAGATTTGTAAATTTCATTTTCCAACATTTCATCTTCTCTGCTTCTGACTTCTTTTGACATCATCAAGTAGCTGTTTTGTGCTCCTTGACTTCCAGTTGGTTTATTCCAGATGTCAGGGCCAGGCATAAGAGCAAGGGTTATAGCAGAATAAGGTTTCTGATTATTTCCCTCACTTCATCTCAGTTCATCAGAAGTTAGATGTGTCTCTCTCAACTATAAACCATAGTTCTGTTCTTACATATGTAGTTCTTTTTATGTATGGCAACAGAAATAGAGTTCCTGGAATTCTCAGGATCCCTTTTTGTCAAATTTAATTTCAAACAGGTGGGTTTTTGCTTATTAATCCTACAGAAATTCACATTGTCCTCCTGCTTTCTCTAAATTCAGAATAAATAGGTTTGCCTTTATGAAAAATGTCAACTACTTATTTAAATGTGCTATCTCACTGTTGTTAGGATACTGATGAATATGTCATTCCCAGCAACACTTTTTTCATCTGAAAATTAAGGACAATTATAGCATTTGGCTTCTTGGGTTATTTGATGGTTAAGTAAGATAATGTCTATAAGGTACTTAGCAGTTTAAAATAGTAAATATTGAATAAATGTTTTGGATATTAGGTTATCTTTATGAATTCATATGTTGATGACTGATATGATTCATTATCACTATTCTAAAAATATAAACAAAAGAAGAAATAGTGTCGATTTTAAATATAAAATTTGTGTCAGCTGCTGACACCTAGAAACATTCTCCCAGAAGGACATCTGGTGGCAACACCTGACTGGGACTCAGGTAAAAAAATTCTTACTCTCCTTCCTGTCTTCCATTTTGATCTCTTCATCTTAATCCTGTAGAAGCCTGCTTGCATGTGCCCTTCCTCCCACTTCATTACCAATCAATAGAGACTCCAATTTTTGGTACAGATCCAGGATCTACCTAGTCCTTTCATCGCTGTCTCTCAAGACACATCCTTTGCCATACTAAAACCCACTTACAGGAGCATCTCCTCTCCACCTCCAACTCCCTGGGTATCTGGCCTTTGTCGTGGACAGGAACCCCTTAGCTCTTTTCCAAAGTTCCTCTCAGCCTTTTAGTACATTTCTATTCCATGCCATCCAACAACTTGCAGCGCACTTTATACCAGGGGCCACACAGTCAACAAATGCGTAAGATCTTGAGAGAACAGCAGCACTCAAAGAACAAGACACCCACATGGTAAGGACAAAAGCAGACATTAGCATCTAGAAACACCCCAATCACCATTATACCAGATTCTAGACACCAGTGCAAAAATGCACACTAACAGATAACATGCTTTGACTAGAAACCAGTAACTATATTACAGAATGCCCTGAAATATTCAGTATAGCTCAAGCATAAGATAATGATTTCAAATTAGCACTAGAGGGGAATATAAGGTGGGAAGATATCGGAGTTCAGTGCAGTCTGAGGTTTGAGGGAGAGCAATGCAGTCTGTAGTCACTTTGAGGACAGAATTGTTCCCCCACCCCCAATCACTCATTGGTAGAGGTAATAACTGTCTATTAGTTTGGCTGCTTTCTTTTCTGACCTTCAGCTTGAACCCCCAAATCTGTCTCTGAGTTTATATTATCCATGCTACAATTATCTTTTAATGAATACATACATTATATATAATAACAAAGGAAAAAAGTCATGAATTTAAAGTATGAAGGGAGCAAGTGTAGGAGTGCATAGGAGGGTTTGGAAGAAGGACAGAGGAAATGATGTAAATATAATCTGAAGAAAAATTTTCAAAAATAATATAATTCCCAAGCAGGAGAGTTTTGGCTCCAATACAAAAGTGGTAAAGTAGAAAAACAGAAGTCTGTAGGATCAACAGTTACAAACAAAAAAACCATTACATAAAAGGAGGAGATGAAATGAATAAATTAGGTATTGATCTAATTTAAGACATGGAAGACTTCAGGAAAGTAATTTAAAGACCTCCTATGTTTATGGGTTGATGGAATTAATTTTAAAGTGGTTATATTATCAAAAGCAAACTTAAGTAGAATATCCATCAAAATTCTTATAACATTCTTCCTGGAGATTGAAAAACTTCAGAAGTTTCAATAGAAACACAAAAAAAGAATACTTAAAGCAATTCTGAATAAAACTAGCAATAGTAAAAGCATCAAAATTCTTAACTCATTATTATAGATCCATAGACAAGAAGAATATGGTATTCTCTCAAAAAAAAAGACACACAGACCAAACAAAGAATAAAAGCCACCTGATTATACACAAGGGTGGCAAAAACACACAGGGGAAAAGGTATTCTCTTTAACAAGTGGTAGCTGTAAAGCAGGATGCCCAAATATACAAGGTGAAACCAGATTTCTGTTTCATCTTGTACTAAAACCAAAACAAAATATATTAGGGATCTAAGGTACAAACTGAAACTGCAAAATTAGTAGGAAAAAATAGTTCAAGATATAAATATGTGAAATGACTTTCTGAATAGGACAACTAAGGAAATAAGAGCAAGAAGGACTACAGCAAATAAGGAACTTCTTCATAGTACTGAAGACAATCGCCAGAATGAACAGAAAGCCTACGGAATGGAAGAACAATCTAGCCAGCTATTTACATGGCAATGGGTTAATATACGGTAGATAGATCAAAAAGATAAAATATTAAAAGAACAAATAAAAAGTACAGATGAAATCAATACTTTTCCAAAAAAGGAGTACAGATTGCCAAAAAAAAAAACCATGAAAATATGATTAATGCCTTTAGGCATCAGAGAAATGCAAGCCAAATTATAATGAGATTTCATCCCACTACAATATCAGAGAGAAAATTAACAGAAGACACAAATGCTATTAAGAATAAAAGAAATCCTTACACACTGCTCATGGGAATATATATCAGTCCAAATCAGTGTGTAAGCTTCTCAAATTAATTAAAAATAGAACTACCATATGATCAAGCTATATATATAACTCTGGCTCTCTACCTAAAAGAATCAGAAAATATCTGCATTACAAACACTCAATGTTCCAAGCTTATTAAGGCAGTTTGTCCACAGCAGTCACTTTCTGGGTACCTGACAACAGATATATTAATAAATTAAATGAGATGCATGCATACATACATACACACCATCTATAGTCAAGTTTTGTTAAGACACAGAGCCCATTATGTCATTTGCAAGAAAATGGATGAAATAGCAGATTAGTTTATTAAGCAAATGAGCAAGATTAAAATATAAATCCAACAAGCATCATGTTTTCTCTCAAATGTAGAATTTAAGATATAAATGTAAAAGGTAGACTCAAAGAAGTATAGAAAGATAGCAGAGAATAGGATAAGAGATGTAAGTAGGGTGAATATTATCAAAGTACATCATCTATATTCACGAAAATGTCTTTAAACCAAAGAACTTCTACAGGTAACATACACTAAAAGCAAAACAAAATGAAATATTAAAAAAGTATACTCTTTGCCTAACCCTTTTTCACTTTCTATTCTAGTTTCCAACAGAAAACCTTCATTTTTAATTCATACTCTCTATCTAAATTATATGGAAATTATTCCCCCATGACACCAGTTTCCTTGATATATATTTATTTTCTATACTAATGTATGTATTTATTATTGTGTACATGTAGCATGTGTAGAGAGTTTAGAGGCATCATCATTGTTCTGAACTTCTCCAGAAGATTTAGCTTTCATTAGTGAGATGAAATTTCCTCTTATCTATCTTCCCTTTCTGTTGCAAAATCATGGCTTACTTGTCCTTATAAAGTAGACTATTAAACCTATCAGTTATTTTTTTCAATATATAACACAATTTATCATCTCTGGGTTAAACATAGAAGATAGGATTTAATTTCTTTTTATTCCTCTCCAATTTCATATTCCTTACACTCTATCCTCTTTAACCAGGTATCTCACCCAAAGATAAAACTTTTGAGCTCCTATTTGATATACTTCAGCCAAAAAAAAAAAACTTTAATTGTTTCTTTGTTTTATTTTCATTTTTTTAAAATCTTATCTTAATGAGACCTATACATTACTGTATTTTGAAAAAAAGTTATTTTTGGTAATAGAGAATAGTATTTCACCTATATTTCAATTAGTTTTAAGAAAAAAATAACTTATCTAATAAAATTGAGAGGTGCCTATGGTTTAAAAGAAGGAGATGAAGGACTGGTAAAAACAATATGGTGAGAACCTGCTTATCTCTATCTTCCATTTTTATAATTTCTTTTTTACATTTCATTTTATTATGACAGGAATTGTTTTCATAGTCCCAAGATGGCATTTCTCGGGATGTGTATTTCTTCATTCATGTTCATTATTTAAGCAAAATTTGTGCCCCAGTATTTCAAATAAAGTCAGAGCTGAGAACCATAGGCTTGAATTATGTAGTTATATGTAGTAATAACTGTTGTCAGATGAAAATAAAATAGTGATTATATTAAGCCAACCTACTCAAACTATGTGATGGGAATGCATACAGCGCAGCATTTGGAAGAGGGAGTGGGAAATGCCTGCTGGGCAGGCAGCCAAAAATTTTGGCCATAAATAATAAGCAGATCATTGGTAACTGCTGAAAAGTCAGTACATTTTATTGATCAAGTTTCTCCTTTTGGTGATAAGAACAAAATTACCTGGGAAAGTAAAGAAGTAATAATAACTGCAACTCTACCTAGGTTTCAAATTCTTTATGGACTGGAACAATCTACTGGTGTTTGTATAAAGAAGCACCAAGAATACTAAAGATGTTTATTGACTGTTACCACTTTCTTCTTTTTCTGACTCTTTCCTATGGAGCACAGTATAAAGAAGAAGAACATTAGATCCTTTGATAAGTGACTCATCATTTAGCATAGGAATAAAAATTAAGTCTAGTTAAAAAAAAATAAATGTTTGTTAAAATGAAAAAATGACTAATACTGCCACTACTTACAAAAGAATATTAAACCATAGTCAATATATAAGTTCCTGGGTCTTACCATGACGACAACCACTTATAGCATTTTGTCAATATTTCAAAGTTGTTCCTCTAGAAAACTAAGTTACAACAATTTACACCTATCATACATGATAATTCTTTCATATGTATCTGAAATGATGGCAGTAGATATGTTAATTATTGGAAGAACTGAAGATGTTATTCAAATAATTAAGAGACTATTTTATTACCTTTTAAAGATTTATTTTTATTATTTTTTCACTTTATGTTGCATCTGTTTGTAGACATGTGCACATAAGTTTAAGAACCCACAGGGGCCAAAAGACTTGGATCCACCTGGAGCTGGAGTTAAAGGATGTTGTAAGCTACCTAACACTGGTATTGAGATTCAAACTCAGGTTCTCTCGAAGGGCAGAATGTACCCTTGACTGTTTATCCATTCCTACAGTCCTCAAATAATTTGAGGATCTGATCTGATATTATTAGAATATAGTAACCTATAATCGTGGTTATTAATGCAGAATGTCACAATGACTTTATTTTAAAAGCTCAGAATGTTTTCTATAATGGTTATAATAGCATTGTAAGATGTAAATACAAAAAGAAACCTTCAAATTTGGCACTGCTAAAAACCATTCACTAATATTATTTTTTAATATTAACCACAATTTAAATATGTGGTTTTGACTAACCCAATTTTAATTTCAACCAGATATGCATTATGGAATGTAAGTGTTAAATTATACGTTTGATAGTGTTATCTTCCAAAAAGCTATTATATACAAATATGTAATTCCTAAGTACATAAAGCCAAATTTACCTGATGGATTAGTTTTCTTTTCTGTTTCATTTTGTTTCTTATGCACAGAATGAATTGAAATGGATTTTTTTGTTTCTATACATGTTCTAAATTATTGTTATAAAATGATTTATATTTAAGTAGTTTAATTTTAAATCTAATTTTCTTTGCTTTTCATGAGTAAAAAAGGTATTAAGTATCCTTAGGTGCCTGTTTCTAAAGATTAATGATCATTCAAGTTGCAGATTGAACTCTCAGTGTTTGAAGTGAAGGGAAACAAAATGAGATGCAAGTCAGAAAAATACAAAGCCATTATAGATTATCAGTTTGATTAAACTTTCTAGATATCAAGACAATATAATCCTCCTAAGATCTATCTTGATTAAGCTACGCAATTTATTTAAAGGTATTCAACAAAAAAACAAAAACCAAAAAACTCCAGACCTCTTGAACAACGAATTTCTTGAAAGTCATGTGATGAAAGTTCAACTGCTACAAATGATAGAATTTTAATGACTGAAGAAGAATTTAGGCACAAAAGATAATATTAAATTCCTTGATGTGATATGTTTAATAACCCTGAAGATCTTTCACAATAAAATAACTCATCTCCTATGTGTTACAGCCTACCTCCAAATAAGGGACGTATGATATATTTGCAAAATTATCATTCAAAACTCATTTTCTTACCCGTTTATCTGCACTGCCTGTTCCATGATGGGAATAACTGATGATACCAGGGATGGGCTGTCCATGTACCATGAAAACAGCAGGACTGGTGTAGAATGGATGCTTCTAACATATAACATATAACAATTATGAATACAATGAAGGCAAAGCATGAATTAACAACATAAGCAAAATGATTAAAAGAAAAAAAAGTGAACACAAATGGAACAATGAAATGCCAAATTTTTCTAAATTCAAAGTGACAAAATCAGCTTTGATCTTGTATGTTGTATTTTCCTTTACAATCAAAATTGATGTTTTACAGAAACATCAATTAATGGTAATTAAAAGGCATTACCCTTTTAATTAAGGGGGGAAAGAAAAAAACATACAGTGATTTTTAAAATGAACCTACTTTAATGATTTCAATAAAAAATAAATGTTAGTACTTAATAGTATGGTTAGGATTTAATGGATTATTGAATGGTGTACAGAACAGAATCTCAAAGTGTGTAATAAGGGACTATGTACTGATTAGCTAATGGACCTGAAAAGTACTTCTGTATGATTCTAATCTGTTATTTTCAATAAGGAATTTGGAACTAAGCCATATGAAAAGTCTTTATAGACTTGAAAACTGCTATTGGTAGCATTTACTACATACCGATAAAGTAGTGTCAAGAAGATATGTAAGGTTCAAAAAGATTATTTGATTACATGTTTTCAGACCTTCATTTTGTCAAAGTTCCCAAAGCACTATAATTATTGGTTATTGTTCAGAACCATTGAAGAACTGTATTTCCCTAAATGCTAGCAAAATAATAACAAGGTAATCCTTGTCTTATATTGTTCTCTTAATCAAGAAACAAATATTTTTTAAAAATTAAAAAAGATTTTCCTATGGTTATTACTCAAACCACTCATGGTACTATATCTATTTCTAGATCCATTTGAAGAAAATTTGTAAACTTTGGTGTTATCTCAACATTTAAATTACTTTATTAAATTAAAATATATTAATTTCTTCTTTATACCATTAAGATAAATTGTGTTTGACAATAATAAAATAAATATTTAGCTGAGGAAAATTAAAAAGCCTGCTAAAAAGACTTGTCTTTAATTTTTTTTTGTGTGGTAATGTGATCCTCTTGTTCCTGGGTTCCCTATACCTTTACTCCAGGCAAAAAAATTTTAAGTTACTATTTTCCAATTAATTTCAAGAGTCATCTGAGGTCTTTTTAGCTTTTGTTTTCTGTTCATTTTAAAATCTGTTTGGATGTTCTAAATACATAATCATTTTAAATTCAATAAAAATGACGACTTTAAGGAGTCTTAAATATCACATTATTTATCACTATAGCTATAACTTCATTAGGCCATTGATATATCATTACCTAATCACAAATTAACTTCAATGCTTACAAACAATATGTACCAGGACAGAGAACACAATGACAGAATTTAATAGAATTTCCAGTTCAATTTCAAGATGCTATCAAGAAGTACTAAACTTATGGAAGGATGAAATGGAAAGAGGGATGAAATTGGTAATTTCCCCATGGGTGCTTCAGAACTATGTCTCTCGGCAGACTTACCTTTGCAGCAATAGCTGCTGCTGTTATATGTGACGAGGAACTATCTTCTGTTGAAGCTACACCACTGTCTTTCTTTTCTTCTTCCTCTTCTTCACACTGAACCCCTTTGTCTTCTGTCTGTTTATGGGGGCTAGTTGTAGGAGGAGGAGAAAGAGGAGGTGGTGGTGAAGGTAAATCTTCAAGTTCATCATGCACCTCCTTTACTTTTACAATGGCATCACGTAAAAGGTCAATGGCATGAGGTAGAGCTGGCAGTATGAACTGAAAGCATTCCTGTCCATAATGACAAAAAAGAAATAAAAGTTAGTCTTCTTAATAGACATGTAAAATGGTGGCAGTCAAATTGATTCTAATTTTGAACTTGTATTTCTAGCCATTTAAAGAACGAGTCATATTTGATACATCTTTTTAATGTGAAATATGAAAGAATCACAGCATATGGTATTTTCCATATGTTAGAGGTTATGGTCCTTAGATGAATGCACACTATGCTTTTAAAGTACAGTTTTGATATTTGGATTTATTTATGCCTTATGTAGAAAGGATACAAAAGGCAGGAGTTTTCAAAATGTTTGCTAGTTCAAGATTTGAATCTACAAAAACCACATTAAGGATCAGGTATTTGTTGTTGCTTTTCAGATTGCAAATTCTATTACCATAAAATATATCAGTATAATCATCACAAAACCACTAAGCAATAAGTAAAAATAGAAATAAAATTGTAAAAAGTTGTGTATAGAAGTCAATATAATATTTTCTTCACATGCCATTATTGTATATAATCCATCCTCAAAAGACAATAGGTAAGGACTTATAAGCAGATACAGAGGTAATTATGTCTGAGGAATAGATGACAATAAAGTCAAAGAGGGGAAGAAATATCTTTAAAAGTCAGCAGCATTAATGGCATACCTAGAAAAATGCTAACTTTGACTCTGACTCTTTTTGTAGGGCTCAACTGTTTATTGTTTAAACAGTATATTAAAGAATATAATCTTGATGAAAGAGAGGTTTGATGTTTTCCTTTGACTTCTGGGAGGTTATCAGCACACATTAGGATGTCATGTCTCATAAAAAATGTCTTTCTTTGCGAGGATATTTGACTACCAGATAGCTGAAAACTATGCTTAGGTTGGCATTCTTCACTGGCAATGCTCTTCATATATATTGTCATGTGTCAGGGCAGGAGGATAACATGTGCATGGTCCCAAAGGAGAGAAGACAATGAAAGCTTTTTGTTTGGTAGGTGTCTCTTATGTTGTGCCCTATGCACTTTTTCCTTCTCATTTTTAATTCATATCACCTTCCCGTATAAATAATAACTATAATACCTTTCAGTAAGTTCTGTGAATCATACTGAATTACTATGTAGTTTCAAAAATTACTTTAAGTTGTTACTAGTGAAGCTCATGTTTTGGAATGCTCCAACCTTGCAGATGGCTGAAGATGAAAACAAGTTTGGACTACATGATGTTCCTAGGGCCTTTGATTTGCCAGCACAACCTTTACCTCTATGCTGCATCTCAGCTATACTTATATATTTATTTTTCTAACTCAGGGGCAGTATTCAATATTAAATGGCTACATGTTCAGGAAAAACGTTATGAAAAACTGATCTATTGAAGATATAGATGTATGGGGCATAATGAAATCATTCTGGGAATTTAAGGATGTGTATTAAAGTAAAATATGTCAATGTTCACCCAAAGAACTTCCTCCTAGGATTAAAAATTGACTGGAGTCACATTCATTTGGATACTTAAATTGGCTACATGGGTCCAAGAGGTAAGTGCATACTAGAAAACTACAGCAAAGCAAGATAGGCTGAGTAAAGATATATTCATCTTGCAGCCTCTGAAGCATAAAATGTCAAGAATAATTGTTCTATCTCCCAACAACTAAGCCTGAAACCACAGAAAGCCATGGTAATATTAGGAGTAAAATTTCTACACATAACTGTCAAATTAAAATTGATGCTGGTAATTCCTAAGGATATAAAGAAGTTTTAGCATTATCATCCTTGGAGAATGAAATGGGTGCTTCAAGCTTGTCTTCACATAGGGGGAAAATTATGAAGGGCTCTTACATGCTTTCAAGAGTGTCTTATAACATTCAATATAGGCAGGCAGATGAATAAGGAAGGTTCCTACTAGTTGGGTTTCTTTACATTTCAGGAAAGGGACACTTGGACAAAGACTCATAACTTAATTTTTTTTTCTTACAAATGTACCCTTTCCCTTATGACACCTAACCTTTTTTTCTTTTAAATCACACACAGTGGCTACACAGCAATACACAATTGTGTGCCAAAATAGGGGACAATTTTCAAGCAAGAAGATACTAAATATACCTTTAATTTTTGTTTGTTTGTTTGTTAGAATTTCTGATGTTTCCTTTTCCCCTTACTACATCTGGGTAAGTTAGATTTAACAGTGAATGATACCATATTGCCTAATTGGAAAGACAGTCCACTAGCTCTGTATCTGTGTAACCATATCATATGAATAGGAATGGAGTGAATGGGAAATTCTATGAGGCACTTAACCTGTGACATGCAAGCATTATACAGTTGACAATAGCTACATAAGTAGCTAAATACAAAGTCAAAAGAACCTAGAAACTTTTTTTTAAAAAAAGTAATTGTATAGTTCTTGAACGTGATGTACATGTAGATGATAATGTCCTGTTGCAAAATAAAAGGTTATCCCAATACTACTAATGGAAATGTGAATCAGCATAGTAATTGAACTTTTTACCTCTTCAAAAATGAAGAGGCTCAAAACAAGATAGGTAATGATGCCTAATACAAGTATAATGAATGCCAGACTTTTATTTATTTATTTATTTATTTATTTATTTATTTATTTATTTATAGTTTTCTGACACAGGGTTTCTCTGTGTAGCTTTGGAACATGTCCTGGAACTCACTCAGCAGTTCAGGCTGGTCTTGAACTCACAGAGATCTGCTTGCCTCTGCCTCCCAAGTGGTGGGATTAAAGGCATGTGCCAACACTGTCTGAATGCCTGACTTTATTTTAATCCACTATCTTTGGATTTTATTTTTTCAGTTGTACTATTTCTACATTTAGATATGTTGTAATATTGACATTGTTATTACTAAAGTTGTAATGATATTGTTGACCAAATGTATTTGGAAAGTGAATTAAAGCCTCTTTAAAGTGTAATACAGAGAGAAAATGATTGATTCTCCAGCAAATGACTAGAAATTGTTTCAGCTAATTTCTGTTATATAGGAATGCATGAATGTATCACATACTACAAAGAACAACAGATCAAATTACAAGTGAAATATGAAAATGTACATAGTGTCTTTGAAGAGTAGATTACTTGTTTCTATAAATCTGACTAATTTCATGTTGTTGCTCGAAGGGGAATAATGTTCTGTATATGTTTGTCTTATTGGTTGATAAATAAAACACTGATTTGCCAGTGAGGAAGTGATGTTCCATGGAAAACACTGCCATTAGCTAACCATTGAAAACTAGGGGCCTGTACAGACAGGCAGGAAGTGACTTAGCTGGGCAGAATCACAATATAAGCAGGCACAAACAGGAAATCTCTGTCTTCTCTGCAGAGATGTAGCAGGCAAAGGAAACACAGGTCCAGCATTCCCAGTAAAAAAAGACCACATGGAAACATTTAGATTAATAGTAATGGGTTAATATTTAAGATAGTTAGCCAATAAGAAATGCTAGTAACAGGCCAACAATTTTATATCTAATCCAGTGTCTCTGTGTGTTATGTGGGGCTGACATGGCTGTGGGACCAGGCTGGCAGGAAAGTGCTTATAAGAGCTGCTTGCAAATGAGGGATATTCTCACTGGTAATATTGCTGTGTTAAGTGATGTAAGTGTTAAAGTGAACATAATTCTTTGAGTAATGTTAACTGTTTGGTTAGCTAAAGACTAACCAAATTAATACAGAATTTATTATCACGTAAAAGAGTATAGACATGCCTTTAGGTACTAGAGGGGGGACTTCTAGTATACTACATTGCCATAACTGAGAATGTTCTTGTTTGTCAGAGGGCTTTGGTAACCAGATCACTTAACAATGTGAATTATAATACATGTTTGGACTTACTTTGGTATTGCTTTACCTCTGAAAGATATTGGAGACTAAAGGGATATTAACTAAAATTCAACCACTTGTACAGTGTATTATAAGCTAGAATGAACAAATAGAAACACAACAAGCGTAACTGCTCAGATGGCATTCTCTGATTGGCAATGTTCTAAGTAGACTGTCACGATGCCAGGAGAATAACAAACTCTTGAGTACACAGAGAGGAAAATGGAAGCTCTGTATCTGGTATGTTTACTGAACTATGATGTACTTCTCTTGGCTAACTTTAATCCATATTCTTTCCTTTGATAAGCAATAACTGTACATGCACAAAATGTTAGTGAGTTCTGATTCTTCCTAATGAATTATGGAATCTGAGTGTACTTTTTGAGAATTTCTTGAACATTGGATCAGTGTCAGCAGTGAAAAGCTTTGGAGTTGTCAGCTAGTCAACTGATTACTCTCACAGTTGGTTAAAATTACATTTATTAAACCATGTAATATAAAGAATACTTACCTGAGATCCTTTCTTGCTACCAGGCAGGTTGATTATCAGAGTCTTCCCCCTTATTCCACACACTGGTCTGAAAAGAGGAAATGAATTAAATAACCAATTCCAATAAATATTCAATGAAGGTCAATCATATTGTTTTATATGAGAACATCTATTATAGGAATAAGATGTTACAGTAAGAGATCACCAATTTTTATACAAATTGGACATTCTGATTGATGTTTTTATAATACTGGTTAATACAGAGGACTAGAAAAATGGACTGAAAATGGAATCATAATAAACTACCTTTTTAAAAGTAAGCTGAGCCTTATACAACTGCCTTTTTGTTTAATTTTAGCATTTACAAATTCTAAGGGTTCATGGACACAGCACTTTAATATGTGTAGTATAGTAATAGTGATGTCCAAAAGTTTAAATTAGAAAGTATGCAAGAGTTGAGTGGGGGTTAGATTTGTGTTTTAAACTTTTCAACAATATAGAAATTAAAGTAAACAGGAATTTACACAAATGAATCGCTGAGGGAGAAAGGCAAGAGAGCTTAGTCATGGAAAGAATCATTGATAGTTACAAGTGTTTAATATAGAAAGGTGTTTGATGGGAGATGTTATTCTGTATATATGTTTCTCATACTGGTTAATAAAGACCTGTGGCAAATGAGATAGCAAGATAGGCGGGGCTAGGAGACGAGGAAAGAGGAAGTGGGAAGGAGGAGTCGAGATGTAGCCCAGGGAAGAAGCAGGACGTCTGCCGCGGCTCCCTGATAAGACGACCACGTGGAAATACTTAGATAAGTAGAAATGGGTTAATAATTAAGACAGCGCTAGCCCATAAACAATAATGGTAATTGGCCAACAGGATTGTATCAAATACAGAGTCTCTGAGTATTATTTGGGGCTGGTGCGGCAGAGGGCCCAGACTGGTGGCAGGCAGGACCGGGAGGCCGGCGGGGAGGAACCTGCCGTAACAGGTGTTTGAAGGAGCCTTGTCAATTTCTTTTTTAAAGTATTTATTTTTGATATTATAAAATTAATGATAATACTTCTCCTTTCCTTCCCTTTCCTCTAGTCCTTCCTGCAGACACCCCTCCTGACTGCTTTTCAAATTCATGATCCCTGTTTTCACTAGACAACTTCAATTCCATGTTTAAATCAGTTAGCTAGAAACAAAACATAAAAGTAGCAGGCACTAGAAAAATTGAGTCAAGGATAGAATGCCTGAGTTATTTTTCCTTTTAAAAGCTTTTTTTTTTTTTTAAAAAAAATTGTTCTTTGAAAATTTCATACATGTACAGAGTATGTGTTAATTATTGTAAGAATTAGAATTCTACTATCTCATTAACTGGCTGAATTTTTGATGTAGTCACATCTTATTTTATCTTTGAAAAAGAAATTATACTATTTAAAAACATTTATAAGCAAGATATTTTTTTTGTCATGCAACAAATGTTTCTGTGATGGAGTTTATTCTATGACCCTGATTTTTATATGTCTTATAATCTGAATGAGAAAATTAGTTAGTATTTAGTTAGAGTTTACATAAAGCCTTCCATATATTTGAAAATGTTTAATAATCATCCTTTAGCTATCTTCATTTTAGAATTCATTCTTTTACTAAAATTTGTATTCCTAAACTTTGTATCAGCTCTTTGAGATTTCTCACAATGTACTTTGATCATAATACATCCCAATACTTCCAAAATTAATTTCCTCACCCAACTTTGTATCTTTTTGAAAACAAAACAAAACAACAAAACTCTTCAAGAATATAATTTTGGATGTGTGGTCTTCCAATGGAGCATATACAACTTACTAGGTTGGATAAACTTAATTGGAAAAAAGAAATTCTTCCTTAAGACCCAATTACTGCTGGGTGAGGTGGCAAACATCTTTAATTCTAGCAGTGGGAGGCAAAGGCAAAGAAATATCTTTTTGAGTTTAAGGTGGGCCTGGCCTCAAAAATACAAAATGAAAGCATTGCATTCCTAAGTGAGGGCATGAGTAAAAAAGTTTATAGAAGAAAACAGACTTGAGTGGTTTTTAATGACATTTCAACAGATAAAAAGGGTTTGGGGAAGAGGCAAGAAGACATAAATATTTATATGGAAAATAAGAAGCAACACAGGAAATTGTTAGTGTGATAGATCAGTATTTTTCAATGTGTGGTCTCTGGACCAGCATTATATATGTAATTTGGGTACTTAGAAATGCAATCTCCCAAGTTTCCCTTCCCGTTTTCACTGATTTAAGAAATGATGGGGATTGGATGCAGTAGTCTTGATTTTATAAGAGAGTTAATTGATTTGGATGCTTGGAAAGTTTGAGGATAGTTGTAGTAGTATTTGAATTTTTATACTATTTATTCTCATTGTAATTCTGTATAAATTACTGCATCTCTAATAAGTTTTCAAAATTAAGTTACTAAAAGGGATAACATAATTTTTAATTTACAATACATGAAGAACTTAGTTGGAAAAAATAGGCACCAAATAAGTACTTGGCCCATCTTCTCTCAAAAGGTAAAATGAGATTTGATAGTAGAAGTCACACAATCACTATATAGGACTAGAATGCATTCTTAAGGCATCGGGGACCAATGATAGATTATGCATAACATTATCAAACACTACCATGTAAAGAATAATATTTTAAAATGAACTTAATGTCATCTCTGAAGCCACTATTGAGAGATCACTGACTCAGATCTGACAAATGGGGAACCTGAATAAGACCAATCTAGACAATGATGTGACAATGGTGTGACTGGGACAATATATGAGGCCACTGGCAATGGGTCCAAGATCTAACACTAATGCACAAACTGACTTGGTGGAGCCCATTATATATGGAGAGATACCTTGCCCAACCTAGACTCTGGGACATAGGGGTGGAGAGGTGCCTTGGTCCTGCCTCAACTAGATGATGGGACAGACTTAGTAGACTTCCTAGGGGAGGCCTTAATCACTCCATGGAGCAGATAGGAGAAGGGGGAGAGTAGAGGGTTTGGGAGGAAAAAGAGGGAGGGGGAACTGGGATTGGAATGTAAAAAATTAATAAAAAGAACAAAAAATAAAACAACAACAAAATGAACTTAAAGTAGAAGGTTTATAATACACATAAAACTCCATATAATAAAATTTATTAGACAAAAATTGTTGATATTTTGTTCACTTTCTGATGTTTATTTTCCAGCATCGAATCAGTATCATTTATTTTTCCTCCAGATATTCAACTTCAATTTCTATCATGTATTCACTGTGTTATAGTTGACAGTGGATGATTTTTTTTAATTATAGTGTTATGACAATTAGATTGGTCTGACAATTTAGTAACAACTAACATTTTTGTTTCTTGCCACATATTTACTGACATTCTCTCTTTATGCCCCCCCTCCACCCCAAGTGTTTGTGTTTGTTTGTGCAAGTGTACTTGTGTACAGGTCAGACGACTGTTGTGGAATATTATTTTAAGATGTATTACATTTGTTTATGCTGTGGAATGTTTGTTTTAAAGATGCAAAGATGTATTGCATTCTTTTATGTTGCATTTGTTTATCTCTTTGAAGCTGTGTTACTTTGCCTGTCTAAAACACCTGATTGATCTAATGAATGGTTAAATGGCCAATAGGTAGGCACAAGAAAGGATAGGTGGTGCTGGCAGGCAGAGAGAATAAATGAGGAGAAATCTGAGAAGAGAGGAGGAAGACTCCAGGGGCCAACCACCCAGCTACACAGCAAGTCATGGAATAAGAAGTTAAAGATAAAGAAACAGAGAAAGGTAAAAGACCAGAGGCAAAAGATAGATGGGATAATTTAAGTTAAGAAAAGCTAACTATAAATAAGCCAATCTATCTCTGGGCATTTATAAGTAATAATAAGCCTCAGTGTGTGATTTACTTGGGAGCTGAGGGGCAGGCCCCCAAAAGAGCCAGAGTAAAAAGAGTAAAACCCAACCACCGACGACAACCTCAAGTGTCACTCACTTGTCAGGCAACTTCCACATTTTGTTTGAGACATGGTAAGTAGGCTAAGCAAGCTCCAGGGACTACCTGCCTCCATTCCCCATCTTATGATTTCTGGCATACAAGTTTTTGCCACCAAACTCAGATGATGTACAAAATTTCTGAGGTTCTAAAGCCAAGGTCTGATGCTTTTCAGGCAATACTTTAGTGACCGTATTATCTCCCTACCCTTTAAAGAATTTTCATATCACACCAACAACAGCCTTATGGGGCAGATTATTGGCATACTTTCCACTTTGAAGATAACAGAATATTGTGGTTATTTAACCAAAGGAAGGTCTACCACAGCTGGGATTACTGAACTCCCACCCCAACCCTAACTCTAGGGTTTTCTGCACACAAGGCAAAAATACCTACCATTAAGCTACATCCCAATTCCACAGATGAGATTTACACTTTTAAAAACTAGGTTATGGAAAAGAAAGACTATAATAATAATATTGGTTTGTGGGAAATCAATTGTTCTAGAAATATTTTTCATATGTATGCGTGTGTGGTATACATGCCTATGTACCTGTGTGTTTATATGAGTCTGGGTACATGTAGTGATATTTTGTTTATGGTCTAATAAAGCTTGCCTGAAGATCAGTGTGCAAAGCTAGCCACACTAGTTAGCCATAGAGGACGCATAGTAGTGGCACACACCTTTAATCCCAGCACTTGGGATACTGAGGCAGATTGATCTGTTAGTTCAAGGTTACCCTGCGCTACACAAAAAATGATCCAGTCTAAAAGAAAAACAGAACTCACACAAAGCCAATATCAGCACTTAGAATCCCATGCTTTTAATCCCATCACTAGAGAGAAATATAAGGCAGAAGGAGACAGGAGTTCATTGAAGTCTGAGTATCAGTCTGAGGATTCATGGGGACAGGATGGCCAATTTGGTCTGAGGTAGAGGTAAAAGGTAGTGGTTGACTGCTTTCCTTCTCTGATCTTTCAGATCCCTCCATCCCCAATCCTAATATCTGATTCTGAGTTTTTCTTATTAAGACCAAAGAGAATTTGTTCTACAGGTGTACGTGAGCACAGCTGAATGTGCAGGCCAAAAGTTAAAGTCACATCACTTGATTTTTTCTATTTTATTTATTGATAGTTTCATAAGCTATATGCTTCTAATACACATACATGTATAGATTTGATTAAATACACATATATTCATCTCTTCAAACCATGTACAAAGAAATGTCAGTGTGTATGTGTGCACACTCAGGATTACAGTATAAACTGTATTTCTTACTACTATTTACACCTTAGAATTTCAAAATCTGATCATTAGGTATACATACATACATACATACATACATACATACATACATATATCATTGCTTTCTGACCATAAAAGCCACAATCTTCTTTAGATCAACTTT
The DNA here is from genome assembly GCA_030556225.1 of Cricetiscus sungorus. Lineage (NCBI taxonomy): Eukaryota > Metazoa > Chordata > Mammalia > Rodentia > Cricetidae > Cricetiscus > Cricetiscus sungorus. The sequence continues at coordinate 30,964,953 of JANBXA010000588.1, forward strand.
GACTACTCTCAACAGACCCTCAGGATTGAGCCTGTTGACTGTTTTGATATTCTCTTAGAGGAGGAGGAGAGGAAAGAGTCATTAGATCATAATCTGATCTGAATCACTGCCCCTATACCTCTTAACTATTTGCCTATTGATACTGGCCTAACTGTAAGTGGCCATGGGGTCTTGGGAGGTGTTAGAGTATACAGAATGTAGAAGGTAAGCTGGAAGGGGAACTCCAAACATGCTACTACAGGAAGTCATTAACTATTGGTTCTAAGACTTTTGACCTTTACAAAATTTATGTATGTGTATTCATAAAGTTCTGTTTTATCTTTTTTCAATGTTTGTACAAAGCTTTTTGCTTTGTACAATGTTGAGTAGAATTACTTCTAATAGGGCTTTAATTTCTATCAAAGAGTATTAGTAATGTGTAATTGTTAACTACATTTGAATTATTAGATAAAATCCTTGTTTGCTCAGAACCACTGAACATAAATGTGTATGGAATTTAATCAAAAACTTTTCTGGGACTTTGCTCTGAGATTGTCTCTAGTAACACCAGAAGTTACACTTGTAAAGTGTCATCAATATGACTGCCCAAATGTGAACTGAACATGCCAAATTGTACGGGAAAAGGCCGTGAGGTCCCAAGCCTACACTAAGAACAAACAACTGAGTAAAGCTGTGAAAGGAAGAGGTGGTTCTCTCCAGGGAAGAGCAAACAATTGATTGACCAATGCCAAATGGTCAGCCCTGTAAAAACAAAAAAACAAAACACATTCACACGCGTAACATTATATGGATACAATGGGTTATATATATCTGGGAACACACATACATACCTATTTTTATATAACAATAATTGCTGGAAAAAAAAGGGAAGCTGGGTGGGGGTATATGGGAAAGTTTGAAGGGAGAAAAGGTCAAGAAGAAACGTTGTAAATAAAATACAATTTCAAAAATAAGCGAAAATGCTTTTCAGAATCAGTTGAGATAATTGTATAGATTCCCTCCCTCATTTAATGGATTAATATGGTGATTCAGGTTAATGAGGTAGCCAATGATCATCTTTGTTTCATTTAAATCCATTTAGTCTTTATTTAAGTTTTCTTTTTGTATGTTTTGCTTTATAGTTGTTATATCTATTATATTACAGATATTGATCTATAATTTTCCTTTGTTCCTACTTTCTTTTTTATAGTTTTGGCAATTCTTAGGCCCATAATGTAAATTGGGAAACACTTAACTCATTTAAGATTAGAATACTTTTTAAAGTTTAATATAATATGACAACAGAATTGAACTTAAATTTTTCTTAATTAAATTTCCCCTTATAGATGTAAAGGAAACACTACATAGATACCCTCTATATCTGCAGCAATTTCCACTATTTTAATGTCTCATATCAGAGTCTTACATGTGTAGCAATAATAAACAAGTATAATAGTTTACTCATATTTCCTTGTTTTTTTAACTTACAGAATTTTACTGTTTCAAGATTTCATTAGATTACCAAATAACTTTTTCCCCAAAATGAAAAAAGACACACACACACACACACACACACACACACACACAAATACAAGAGGCACACGAACTCAAAATAGACAAGATCAGAAAACTCCCCATAGCAAATCACAGTTAAAACAAAGACTACATAACAAAGAAGTGTACTGAAAGCTTTAAGAGTAAAAAAAATGAAAGTCACATATAAAGGAAAGTCCATCAGAATAAAAGCTGATTTCTCAACAGAAACTCTGAAAGCCAGAAAAATCTGGAACAATGCAATCCTAGTGCTAAAAAGACAATTACAACAAGGCTAAAATACTGTATCAAGCAAAACTGTCATTAGAGAAGGAGAAATAAATTATCTACAACATAAACAATCTGAAATAATTTATATCCAACAAACCAAACTTAAGAAAATACAAGAAGCATTATTTTGGATTGAAGAAAGGAATGAGCACAGCAGAGAGACTGTGGAAACAAATTGAAAGCCATAATTATTAAAATACAAAATACACTGACAATACAAATACAACCTAAAATAAAAAACACGATGATTTTAAAACACACATCAATTAAAACACCCAAAAAATTAAAAACACACATCAATAATAACTTTAAATATCAATGAGCAAAATTCCCCAATCAAAAGAAAGATTGATTGAGCAGAACAAGACACAAAATCCACCCATCTGCTGCTTATAAGAAATTCTAGTTTTAAAGATAACCACCTTTGATGGGAGATGATAAAAATGCTAGTAACTGGCCAACAGCTTTATATCAAGTACAGTGTCTCTGTGTGATATTTAGGGCTGGCGTGTCTCTGGGACCAAGACCGGCAGGAAAAACTGCTCTTAACATTATGGTGCCTTCAACATGGCTAATAAGAACTTCCACTTAAAACTTAAGAAAAGCTTAAGGGTTTTAGAAACAAAAGAACAAAGACAAGCAAGGCTTCTTGATAGCAGCATCTTTCTCTGTATTGCTAGAGAAGAGCAGAAATCGCATGGCTCCTTTAAGGGAGGTTTCCTGACTCAGTGTAAGTGGCAAAAAAAACTACAAGGCTTTTAAAGAGCTCTGCTAACAATTTAATGGTGTGTACAAGAGCTGGCAATGGCAGTAACCACATCTCCAAGCAAGCAACATGCTGCTGGATGGCAGCGTAGACCAAGGTAGTGAGCTCAGCTCTCAGTTCTGGCAGTAAAAGTACCCTCCACTATGTTGGATAGACAGCAGCTAATACAATGTTGTTGTTTACCAGATAAAAGACTCATGGCCAGAAAAAGATAAAGATTTACAGTAAAGACAGAATCAGATTAAGAAAAACTGCTAAAGGTTTACAGTGTGTTTTAAAATATATGTAGGCTTGGGAGAGAAAAAGAAACAGAATAAAATGGTTTAAGAAAGAATAAAAAAAGAAAGAGTAGCTGGGTGTGGTGGCACATGCCTTTAACCCCAGCACTCTGGAGACAGAGGCATGCAGATCTCTGTGATTTCAAAGTAAACCATGTATACAGAGTTATTTCCAGGACAGATAAAAGTTATACAGAGAAACCCTGTCTCAAAAAATGAAAAAATAGAAGTAGAAGAAATAGAGTAATAAAAAAGCCACATAAAGATGGAAAGCACACAGAGAATCTGGATACTATATGGTATTATATTGTATTTGTATCGTTTGACTGCTAAGGAAATAACAACTGATAAAATAAATGTTTCTGGATTAATCCAATTTACATACTTTAAATATGCTTTGACTCCAAAATTTAGTCTAAGGACAGGTTACTAGGGAAAAGAATTTTTATTTTTGTTTCCACAGAAAATGAAAACCTGTGGGTTCCTTGCAGTCTAACATGGTTTGATCAAGCCAGACCCCCTGAAAGTGTCCCAGGTGATCCAATATTCAAAACAGTTGGGACAAGGCAGCCTTGCAGACAACTACTGCCAGGATTTCTGCGTCTTCTTATGATCCCCATGACAGCATTCCCTATCAGCAGGAAGCAGTTTGCAAAGAACGATGCCCAAATTCCCAAATATTGTTTATAAATGTTTATTTTCATTTAAATGCGATTGGTTACAAATTGATAATAATCACAACCAAACTCTTTTTAAAGCTAAAAAGGAGATTATGGTATAGGTATGAATACTTTGTTTTGGAATGGATTTTCATTTATTGATACAATTTGAGGTCAATTTTGTGATATGTATATTTCTTCTCTTGTTTAGATATTGTGTTTATATAGCTCATTTAGAAATGTAATGTATAATTTAGTACAGATTATAGTTACCTATAATAGTTAAAACATATAGTTAAGTTAGTTAGGATTTCTATACATACAGAGATGTACTTGAGATAAATAGGCATTCTTCAAACCTTTCAAAGACCTACAGAATATGGCATTTAAATGGTTTAGGGTTTTTCTTGACAGTGAGGCACAACTGCTCTTTACAACACCATCTTCATCAGAAAGGAAGATGGGCATTGAAGAAACATGTTATGGAATTTGTCTTCAATATGGCAAGACTAGCCATTTGGACAAGATACTGCTCTTTTCTGGACTATTTAACTTTATACTGTATAAACTGGACATGCAGGACCCACAGGAAATTGATTGGTGATGCAAGATGGACATTGCTACAGGGTTTCTGCTTCATGGAAGAGTCTGCCAGACAGTCTGCAGGACACAGAGAAAAGTGACTGACAAACTGCCAATACAGGCGGACAGTTTAAAGTTTCCTTTATGTCTAGTATGCCAGACATACTATGGCCTATGGGCTTAAGATGGAACATTACAGAAGAACTTTGGGTGACTGACCATGCAGTGAGTTGTCTCTGTCATTTCTAAGTTTACATATTATCCTTCTGTGGTCTTTGATGGAGGTGAAGACAGTTATGGTTATAGCTTTTCCTTAGGATTAAATATAAGTTACATATAGGGCTTTAGACTCACAAAGATAGGATAGATGATAGAATATATTCTTTAAATCTTGCTAAATGTTAATGGACTAAATATTGTTATCTGTGGTCCTTATTTGATAACTGTTGTGTGATATATTTTTCTATGCTAAGGTTAAAACTCTTCTTTTTATTTTAGACAGAAAATAAGAGATGATGGGAGATGCCATTCTGTAAATATGTTTCTCTTGTTGGTTAATTAATAAAGCATTGTTGGCCAATAGGAAAGCAAGATAGATGGGACTAGGAGACTAGGAGGATAGAGGAAGTAGTAGGGAGGAGATTCAAGATGGAGAACAGAGAGACAAGAATGCCAGGGCCTCTCTCTGGTAAGATGAGACCGCGTGGAAATACTTAGAGTAATAGAAATGGGTTAATATTTAAGACAGAGCTAGCCAATAAGAAATGCCAGTAACAGACAAACAGAAATATATCTAATACAGCATCTCAGTGTGTTATTTGGGGCTGGCGTGGTTCTGGAACCAGGGCCATGGGAAAAACTGCTCCTAATCCACCTTAGAGTGATAACATGAAAAAAGTACTGTAATCAATTGGGATAAGGAAGCAAGCAGGCATTGCTACACAATAATCTGGCAAAATAGACTTCAAACTAAAACTAATCAGAAGAGGGAAACTTCTTTCTAGGCAAGGGAATAGTTAATCAAAAGGCCATTACTATCCCAAATGTATACGCAGCAAACTATGCACCAAATTATGAAATTGGATGTCCAATCTCATAAAAAAAATATACTATTGGAATTAAAGACACAGATTAATAATGGTTGGTTTCTACACCCATTTCTCTAATTTTGTCATCTAGACAAAAAGTAAACAGAAAAACACCATCATTACTTGATATCATACATCAAATGGACTCAACAGATATCTACAGGCCTTCTCTGCTTGTAGACCTTCTACACTCTCTAGGTTCCCTCCAGCAACACCTCCCTACAACCACAGGCTCTGCTTCCCAGGTACACCCTACCTTCAAATTCCTCATTCACACTATTTCTACTCTTTCAGATAGTCCCTGCCTATCCACAGGCCATACCTGAGATAGCAAGATAGGCGGGGCTAGGAGACAAGGAGGAAAGAGGAAGTGGGAAGGAGGAGTCGAGATGTAGCCCAGGGAAGAAGCAGGACGGCTGCCGCAGCTCCCTAATAAGACGACCACGTGGAAATTCTTAGATAAGTAGAAATGGGTTAATAATTAAGACAGAGCTAGCCCATAAACAATAATGGTAACTGGCCAACAGGATTGTATCAAATACAGAGTCTCAGAGTGTTATTTGGGGCTCACGTGGCAGCGGGACCATAGTGGCAGAACCGGCAGCAGCAGGCAGGAAGAACCTGCTGTAACACATACCTACTAGACCAGGCAGACTTCCCCCTTTGTAACTTATCAACTCTCTAGGTTCCCTCCAGAAAACACCTCCTTGCAACCAAAAGTCCCAACAACCAGAAAAGGTACACTCTGACAAACACTCTGCCCAATCATAGGCCCCAACTGCCAGAAGAATAGGCAGGCATGCCATCCTCACACCATCCTGCCTCTCAACTCCCTACACACATTTACTTTCTACTTCTCCAGGCAGACGCCACTACTAAATCATGGGCCATGCCTGCCAGAAGACCAGGTAGGCCACCCACCCTATCCTTAGTTACCTCTCCAATCCTCATCCCTATATCCCAGACCCAAATTCCATGAAGAACCAGAGGCCAGAATGGCCACTAGAACTCCAGCCTCTAACCCAGGTGGAGACTTCCTGCTGGACCAGAAGCCAAGCAGCCTCCAGAACTTCTGCCCACAACTGAGGCAGAGACTGCCTGTTATACAAGAGACTATGGTGGCCACCAGAAATCCAGACCTCATCTCTGGTGGAGACTATCTGATCAAGCACAGGCCATACAAGTCAGAAGACCAGAGAAGAAAAAGAAACAAAGGAACAAACTATCCACCCAACAAAGACAAAACTAGAAACTGGAACTTAAGACATATAATCACTACAAACCCAGATGCCTAGATGTCAGCACAGGAGCATAATCAACAACAGCCAAGATACTATGTCACCACCAGAGCCCATCTATCCCACTACAGCAAGCCCTGAATATTCAAACACAAATGAAACACAAGAAAAAGACCTTGAAATCAACTTTATGAAGATAAAGGTCCTTAAAGAAGTGAATAAATCTCTTAAAGAACTGAGGAAAACACAAACAAAAAATTTGAGAAAACGAGTAGTAAATCTATTAAAGAAAGCCAACCTTGGTGGGGGGGGTAATTCCCAATAAACAATTAAAGGAAATGGATAAAAATGTTCAAGATGTAAAAAATGGAAAGAGAAGCAATAAAGAAATCACAAAGTGAGGAAATTCTAGAAATGGAATATCTAGATTGTTACGAGCACATTTTCCCCTGCAGGTCGGTCCCGCTGCCACGCCAGCCCCCAATAATAATACACAGAGACGCTGTATTTGATATAATTCTGTTGGGCATGCACTAGTTTCTTACTGGTTAGCTCTTAATGATTAACCCATTTCTACTATTCTAAGTATTTCCATGTGGTTCATCTTTTCTTTAGGCTCTCCATCTGACTCCTCCTAACTCCTTCCTCTTTCCTCCTAGTCTCCTAGCCCCACCTATCTTGCTTTCCTATTGTCCAACAGTACTTTATTCATTAACCAGTATGAGAAACATATCTACAGAATAACATCTCCCATCACCAGGTAAGTAAACAGGAAATATAGATACAAACATCACCAATAGAATACAAAATATTAAAGAGAGAATCTCAAGTGTTTAAAATACAATAGAAGAAAAAGATACACAGGTCAAAGAAAACTATTAAATCTATAATTCTTGACACAAAACATTCAGGAAGTCTGGGACACTGAAAAGACCAAACCAAAGAATAATAGGTAAATAACTCAAAACAACAGCCTACAGAATGGAAAAAAGATCTTTACCACCCCACATCTAACACAGAACTGATCTCTAAAATTTATAAAGAACTCAAGAAACTAGACATCAAAATCAAAATAACCCAATTGAAAAATGGGGTACAGAGCTAAACAGAGAATTATCACCAGAAGAATCTCAAATGGCTGAAAGACATTTAAGGAATTGCTCAACATTTTAATCATCAGGGAATTGCAAATCAAAATATCTCTAACACACCATATTACAACTCTAAAAATGGCTATGATCAAAGCTATGGAGGACAGCTTCTGTTGGAGAGGATGTGGAGTCAGGGGAACACTCATCTACTGCTGGTGGGAGTGCAAAATTGTACAGCATTTTGGAAATCAGTATGTAGGTTTCTCACAAAATTAGGAATCAATCTACCTCAAGACCCACTCTTGGGCATTTACACAAAGGATGTTCAATCATAACACAAGGACATACGCTCAAATTTGTTACAGCTAGAACCTAGAAACAACTTAGATGCCACTCAATCAAAGAATGAACAAAGAAAATGTACTAATGTTTACACAATGGAGTACTACTAATGGTAAACAAAAATGATGACCTCATGAAATTTTCAGGCAAATGGATAGATCTAGGAGAAAACTACTGAGTGAGGTAACCCAGACACAGAAAGACAAACACGGTATATATTCATTCATAAGTGGATATTAGATGTAAAGTAAAGGATAACCAGACTACAATCCATAGGTAACAAGGAGGACTCTAAGTGGGACACAGGAATCCCCATGGGAAGAGAAATCAAATGAGATCTACAGGGCAAACTGGGGGCAGGGGTGGTGGTAAAGGGGATGGAGATGAGACCATGAGGGAACAAGATGGCCAAGGCAGGGAGGGATACAGTGGAAGAGCAATGAAAGAGATACCTTAATAGAGAGACACTGTGGGCTTAGAAGAGAGAAACCTGGTGCTAGGGTAACTCCCAAGAATCCACAGGAGGATCCTAGCTAAGACTCCTAGAAATAGCAGAGAGGATAACTGGCCTACCCTGTAATCAAATTGATGAATATCCCAACTATCATCTTAGAACCCTTATCCAGTAATTGATGAAACCAGACACAGAGATCCACAAGCAAGAATGAGGTCAAGCTAGAGAAAACTAGAAGATGAGAAGCGAGGAGGGAAGATATGAGCAAGGGAGGTCAAGATCATGACAAGATCAGAGACAGCTGAACCAAGCTGGTGGAGACCGATGAAACTACATCTGTGGAGACTTCAGGAGACTGAATTAGGCCCTCCAAATGTGGGAGACAGTTGTGAAGCTTGGACTACGTGAGGGGCCCCTGGCGGTAGGACCACATTGCAAAGCTGGTACATAGGCTAGCTTATTGGAGCCCATTCCTTAGAGTGGGTTGCCATGGTCAGTGGCAGAAGGACCATGATTTTATCCTGGTACATAAGCTAGCTTGTTGGAGCCCACACTGCATGGTGGGATGACATGCTCAGTCTCAATGCATGGGAAATGGGCCTGGACCTGCCCCAACCTATTGTGCCATACTATGTGAACTCCTCATGGGAGCCCTTACCCTAAAGGAGGAATGGACTGGAAGTGGGCTAGGGGGAATTAGAGGAGTGGAAGGAGGTGAGGGGGTGTGGTGGGAGGAGGAGTGGGAGGGAGAACTGTGATTGGAATGTAAAATGAAATAAAAACATAAGAAAAAATGAAAAAAAAAAAGACCCAGACTACTATAACCCAAAACTTTTTAATCACCATAGATGGAGAAATAAAGATAGTCTATGATAATGTCAAATTAAAAAAAAAAACAAAAAACATACATATGCACAAATACAGCCCTACAGAGGGTACTAGAAGGAAAACTCCAATCCAAAAAGGTTAAATATATCCACAAAAAATAGGCAATAATCTCACACCAGCAAAACTATAAGAAAGGAACACACACACACACACACACACACACACACACACACACACCAGAGACAGACAGAGAGAGACAGAGAGAGAGAGAGAGAGAGAGAGAGAGAGAGAGAGAGATACAGTACCACTACTACCAACAAAAACATAATAACAGGAATTACCAGTCATTGGTCATTGATAGCTCTCAATATCAATGGACTCAACTACCCAATAAAAAGATAGACTGACCCAGACCTCCTGAACATGGATGTTAGGAGGACTGGGAAGTCTACGGAGCCTCTGGTAGTGGATCAGTATTAATCCCTAGTATACAAATGAACTTTGGGAGGCCATACCACATAGAGAGACACTCTCTCAGCCTAGATGCATGGGGGGGAGGGCTTAGGCCCTGCTCCAAGTGATAGAATAGACTTTGAAGTCTCCCCATGGAGGGCCTCACCCTCCCTGGGAGCAGAAAGGGGATGGGATGGGGGTTGGAAGAGGGACAGGGGAGAAGGGGAGGGAGAGGTAACTGGGATTGACATGCAAAACATGCTTGTTTCAAACTGAAATTAAAAAAAAATTATCATAAACAAAGAGAAAAGAAAGAAAGAAACAGACTAACATAGTGGATGGGAAAACAAGATCCTTCCTTTAGTTGTATAGAAGAAAAAAAATCTCATATTATCTCAAAGAAAAGGTTGGAAAGAAAATGGACCTAAGAAACAAGCTGGTATAGTCATTCTAATATCTAACAAAATAGTCTTTAAACCAAAATTAATCAAGAGCTATTGGGAAGGACACTTAATAGAAAAAAATTCACCAAGATGATACTTCAATTCTTAACATCTATGTGCCAAAAACAAGCGTACCCACATTTGTAAAAGTAACATTACTAAAGCTTAAACCACACATATTATGGCCCTCACATATTAATAGTGGGAGGCTTCAATACCTCACTCTCACTAATGACATCCTGTCAGATCACCACAGATTAAACCTGGGCTTCCACAACAATAAGAAAAAAAGAAAAAAGAAAAAAAAAAAAAGAAAAGAAAAATATAAAGTCTATAATCTCATGAAACCTGAATGACTCTACAAAATGAACACTGGAAGAAATTAAAACTTTCCTAGAATTCAATAAAAATGATTGCACAGCATATTCAAACTTATGGAACACAATGAAAGTGATGCTAAGAGGATAGTTCATAGCACGAATTTCCTACATAAAAAATGGGAGAGATCCCATACTAGCAGCTTAACAGCACACCTAAAAGATCAAGAACAAAAAGAAGCAAGTACACCCAAGAGAAGTAGACGGCAAGAAATAATCAAACTGAGGACTGAAACCAAGAAACTAGAAACAAACAAACAAAAAAGAACAATACATGAATCAATGAAGCAAAAAGTTGGTTCTTTAGGAAAATCAACAAGATAGACAAACTCTTATCCAAACTAACCATACAATGGAGAAAGAATATTCAAATAAACAAAAATCAAAAATGAAAATGGGAACACAACACCAGACACCTAAAACTCTAAACAATCATTTGGTCATATTTTAAAAATGTAGGAGCAGCAGTTCTAGAGGAGAGGGGAGATTGTTAGAATGTACAATACTAATGTATTGTATGAAAGAATTAAAAAATAAAAGTCAATAACCTAAACAGATACATAACAAATGGAGGTGCTGAAACGGCAATAGAAAAGCCTTCCAGCTACAAAAAGCATCCAGGAGCAGACGGAGTCACAGCAGAATTCCACCAGACATTCAAAGGTCTACAGCCAGTCATTCTTAAACTGTTTAAAAAAAGATAAATAAAAACAAAGCCAGTACCACTCTAATACCCAAATTACTGTATTAGATACAGAGAGAACTAGAGAGAACTACCCAATGAATATAAATTAAAAAAATAATAAAATACTTGCAAATAGAAAACAGAACACATCAAAAAGATTATACATCAGGACTAAGTTGGTTTTATCCATGAAATTCAGGGTTAGTTCCACTGCTATTTGCAATTTCCATGCAATCCCAATCAAAACCCCCATCTCTTTCTTTGCAGAAATAGAAGAAAAAGACGAAGAAGGAAAAAAACAAAATAGAACAAAACAAAGCTATCTTAAATGCATGTGGAATCATAAAAGGCCCTGGATAGTCAAAACAATTCCAAGCAAAAATAATAATGCTAGAGGGATTACAATTACAATTCCAGTAATAAAAAAACTGGTATTAGCACAGACAGACATATAGACCAATGAATGATGTCAAAGACAAACATGAGCACATGTCATTCCAGCCACTTAATATTTGACAAAGAAAACAAAAACAGACACTGAAGAAAAAAAATCATCAAATGCTACTGGCAAAACTAGATAACCACATTCAGAAGAATGAAATTAGATATTTATTTATTATCTTGCACAAAAACTAACTCCAAATGGACCAAAGACCTAAACCTGAAATCCTGAAACTGCCAGAGAAAAACAGCAGTATCTTACATGATAAAGGTGAAGGAAAGATTAGTGATAGTTCATTGGTAATCTAATAAATAAAGTTTGTCTGAAGATCAGAGTGCACAGCTAAGTAATTAATTAATTGCCAGGCAGTGGTGGTACACACCTTTAATACCAACACTCAGGAGACAGAGGCAGTCTGATGTCTGTGAGTTCAAGGCCATTCTGGGCTACTCAAGATTGAATTTGTCTAAATGAGAAAAAGAATTCACACAAAGGTGATATCAGCACTTGGAATCACATGTCTTTAATCCCAGCACTAGGGAGGTAGAGAGAGAGAGAGTGATATAGCAGGGCAGAGAGAAGAATATAAGAAGGCAGGAGGAGAGAGGAACTTAAGGCAGTCTGAGGATTCGTAGAGATGGATGCAGTCTGGGGAGCATTCAGCCTCGGGATCTGTAGGGACAGGATTGCCCCTTTGGTCTGAGGATTCACTAGCGTTAAGAACTTGTGGCTGGCTATTCTGCTTCCCTTTTGGTATTAACTCCTGTATTTGACTCTGGGTTTTTATTAATAAAACCAATTAGAATTTACTCTATAGGAAAGGGCTTCCTGAATGGGCCCAAGAATCAAAGCCAGCAATTAAAAAGTGGAACCTCATGAAACTAAAAAAAAAACTTCTGCACAGCAAAAGAAAAAAACAACTGGCTAAAGAGAAAGCCTACAGAATCTTTGCTAGCTATATATGTGACAGGGGTTTAATCTTAAGAAAATACAAGGAATGAAAATACCAAGAGTAAAAAAAACAAACTAAATAAATGAACTATTCAACAAATTGGCCTGCCTGTGACTTGAATAGAGAATTTTCAAAAGAAAAACAATTTTGTTAGAAATATCTCAAAATGTGTTTATCATCTCTGGCAATTATGGGAGGCTCCAAATCTTCAGATGTGTGTCCATAGGCTGTGGAAACTACAGAAACCAATAAAGTAAAACAGGACTATTGCCAGGCAAGAGGGAGTAAGGTCCTATAGAGAGGGTAACAGCAAAGTAAAAGTGATCTGATCAAAGAAATGAGAAAATAGGAACTCCTTAGGGAGGGGGAGGAAGGCAAATATAGGAGGTGGAAGGAGGTAAAGGGTACTAACAGGAAACAAGTGATCTGAGGCTCCCAAGTGAAGAAGGTGGAAGGCAAATATTGGAGAAGGAGGGAGGTGGACAAAATCACAATAAGGATGTCTGGGAAAAGCCACAATCACATGATTATTTACTTAACAAACCTATGATGCACATCATTCAATTGAGTATACATATAGTCACACACTCAGTTTTGTTTGTTTTTCATTTCTTTGTTTTGTTGTTCAAGACAGGGTTTCTCTGTGTAGTTCTGGCTGTTCTGGAACTTGTTCTATAGACCAGGCTGGCCTTGAACCCCGAGACCCACTTGCCTCTGCTTCCCAAGTTCTGGGATAAAAGGCATGTGCCACCATCTGGCCAGACACATCATTTTAATGAACTTTTCTCAACTGGGCTGATTGTGTTTCCTCCAAGAGTCAAAACTACCTCACAAAAAACTCAATAATAGACATGAGAAGCCCTCCTTTGAGTTGGTTAGGGCAAAGAGACTCCCAAAACATACAGCCTATTGATGTTGCCCTTGGTTGTCCCCTAGTAAGTCCCTATTGCTCAAGACAGCACACATTTCAGAAATAGGGTCCAGAGACCTGAGCTGGAACTGAGTTTACCTCCTCCCCCTGCTCCACCCATCCCTGAGGACTAGCTTTCTTTCATACCAGGAGGTACTATGTAAGCTTATAAATGAGGCAATCTTAGCCAGTCCTATGCAGCTATGACTCCTAAGAACCACCCTAACTACCATGACACAATAACCACATGGATGCAATAGTGTCACACATACCATTGGGGTAACCAACAAACAGCGCTCTAAATGGATTTAAAACCAGCTCAACAAAAGAGATACTATGCCTGTTACCAGAAACTTAGCTATATAATCAGTGCTAGTGAAATCATGGTCATTGGAAGAGAATCTTAAACCACTAATTCACTAAACCAGCATAATCTCTAACAAGAATCTATAAACTTTTGTCTTTATTTCACAGATAAATGTAGTCTTTACCCTTCATCAAGAGATATACCATTACAGAAAACCACAACCAATCAAAATACGTCATTGTGAAGTACAGTGAGTCCAGTCCCAAAGGAAGTATCTACACTACACTCCCATACCAACTCAGGGAACAGTGTGGAAGAGGGTATGAAAAAACTGTTAATAGCCAGAGGAACAGTGAATTTTCTGTGAGATTTTATCTCCTTCTAATACCAGAAGCTATATCCATAAAGCTTCATCGACATGACCACCCAAATGTGAGCTTACCTAAAATGACACTAATGAGCATGCCAAATTGGACTGGAAAAAAAATCCATGAGGCTTCAACCCTACAAATAACTACAGGCTACTGAAGAAAGCCAGAGCGGGACAAGTGGTCTTCCCCAGGGAAGGGCACATTACTTGATTGTCCAGTACAAAATGGTCAGCATTGAAACTGTACATACAAGTAATACTATATGTACTAAACCAGTTATATTTAGGAATATATATGCATATACAAACACATGTATGTGTGTTGTATGGGCTAAACCAATTATATTTAGGGATATATATGAATATACAAATACATTCATATATACAATAACAATTAGTGAAAAAAAGAGGCCATAAATTTGAAGGTATACAGGGAAGGGTATATGTGAGAAAGATAAAACTATAATCTCAATTAAAAAAAAAAAGTTAGGGCCGTTCCCCTCTTTTCTTCTTTTTGATTTTCATTCATTTTAGATAGAACCAGCATTCCTTTCTTATATTAATTTTTGTGATATAAAGTTATGAATTTTGATATAATTTATTGCTATGTTTTTACCTCTATAGTATTAAGGCAGGGAAATTATAAATATGAGACAAGAGAGGAACCTGTCAGTTTAGACACTGATTAAAGTCTCTTACTAGCTGAGAAGCAAGAGTCACTGAATAAGTAACATGTATTTTAAAGTCTGGTGATACTCCTTTCATAGATATTTTATGTTAGAATATAAACAACCATGACAGAAAGGCCTAAATGTGTATGAGCTTTGGTAGGGCTTCATTACTATCCTCAAACATTACATAAGAATTCCAAACAACATACAATAGAGATACCTGTGGGCTATGTCTACTTTTGGATTATAATCCTAGCAGGTGCATGAAATACAATTAGAAAGTAAAACAAAAGGATATAGAACTCAGCATCATGACCCCTTAAATGAAACAAGTGGGCATCAATGGAATACTCCACTGTGAAGAAAACAAACTTTCCGATCCAAGGCATGTGGTGCAGTTACCAAGAAAGAACAGACATTGGACCACAATGACTTAAAAAGACTTACATGTTCTCTCTTACTATGGTGAAATCACCTTATAAGTTAAAAGCAGAAAGATATAGGAAAATTCCTATATACTTGGTAACTAAACAACAAATTTAATAATCCATAAATCAAAGAAGAAAGATCAAAGGAAAGAAAGACTTGAAAACATAAAAACAAAATAACAGGCTAATAGATGTTTTTTACATTTATATTAGAAAAGTCTAAAATCAATATAAACTTCGCTTCAAGAACACAAATGGAGAACAAAGCAAACCAAAACCAAGAAGGAATGAAATAGTATGAAACCAAAATAAAACCCACTAAGTTTTAAAACAGAAGAAGAGAAAACTTAAAAATTTCTGGTTCTTTAAACCATCAAATTGAAAGAGTTTAAGCAAGACTGGAAAATATAGAAACTACCAATATCAAGCGTATAAGCAGAGGCTAGGGCAATGGCTCAGTTGGTAACAAACATGAGGATCTGAGTCCAAATCCCAACAAACTACATAAAAAAAAAAAAAAAAAAAAGAAAGAAAAAAGTCTGGCATGGCATCCTGTACTTGTGTAATACCAAGGCTGGGGAGTGGGAGATAGAATCTGTAGCTTGATAGCTAACTGCCCAGTCTTGCCTTCTTAACAAGGTCCAGGCCAGGCCAGTGGCAGATCATGCCTCATCAAAAAGATAACAATGCCTGAAGAATGATAATTATGGTTATCATCTGGCTTCCACATGTGAACCTGAGTACACACACACACACACACACAGACAGACACACAAACACACCAGGATATTAGTATTGGTCTTGAAGACAAAATAAAATACTTCACATGCATACATTAGAAAAATTAGATGATTATTCAAATTTCTGTGAATTACAAATGTCAATATTACAAGAAATAAGGGTATACATTGCTAAAAGTTTCCAGAAAGCATATGTCCTGGCTAGTTGATTGTTAACATGCAAAAGTTAGAGTTATTTGGGAAGAGAAACAATCCATTGAGATAATGCCTCCAAGCAAATATATATTGCATTTTCTTAATTAGTGATTGAGGTGAGAGGGCACAAACCATTGTGGGCAATGCAACCTCTGGGCAGGTGGTCCTGTCTTCTATAAAAAAAGCAGGCTGAGCAAGTTATAGGGAGCAATCCAATAAAATGCACTCCTCTGTGGCAACCGTATCAGTTTCTTCCTTGAATTTCTGTTCTGACTTCCTTCAGCAATAAAGTCTGACACCAGAGTTGCTTCCTACTTGCTTTTGGTCATGGTGTTTTATCTTATCAACTGAAACCCTAACTAAGATAGTACCATTCTATGATAGTAAAAACTTTAAGATGCTGGAGAGATAGATAACTCAGTGGTTAAGAGCATATACTGCTCTTCCTGAAACCCCAAACTCAGTAGCACCCATGACAGTTTTAAAAAATTTAACATATGGTTTCCATAAAGTCATGCAGGTAATTGAAAAGTAAAGAATCTCTCACAATTCAGTTAAGAAAGTCAGTATTAACTTGACATTAAAATCTGATAAAGACTACATAAATGAAAACCAAATATAAATATTTTATGACTATAGATATACAAATCTTTATTGTATATAATGTGATATCCTTCATTGTCCTCATCTTCTTAACCAGTCATTTATTCTCCTTTCAGGTCTTTTTCTCGAGGAGGGAGAAGGCTGCTTTCTGTATTTAATTAATTGACAGCATAGGCATGTATAGGGATGTTATTTACTTAAGTGGAGACAACTTATGAATGGCTGTGACACAAAAAAATGACTCTCTCTTCCAGCAAGTTAATTGCTTCTAACTCCTCAGGTAGTGTTCTAACTCCTCAGGTAGTGTTTGGAACTCATGAAACCATTCCCATTGATCATGGAACTCCAACCTTTTTCTGCATGCCACAGGTCTGGTGTGTGTTAAAAATTTTCATTTAAAAATTTTTCTGTTTTATTTATTTTTAAATTTCCCTTAGACCTTTCTAATTTTTGTATTTTGCTGTTGAATTGAATATCCTACTGATAGGCATTATATCTAGTTGGTCTGTTGTGTTTTTCAATTTCCACAATTCTTTGATATTATTTGGTTGTTCTTTCCATTATTAAATATGTGATATAAATTCCTGACTAGTTTTACAGAAATACCCCTTGAAGTTTTTCAACTTTTATTCATTGACTTAGATGGTCAGTTATTAAATGCATAATAAATTTTTTGTTTGCTTTTTCTTAGATTTTAGTTTCAATTACGTATTCATGGAAGCAAGGAGAAGGTGTCAGATCTCCTGGAGCTGGAGTTACAAGTAGCTGTAAACCAGCTGTAAGTCATTAGCACTGGGAATTGAATTCAGGTACTCTGAATGAGCAGCAATTGTTCTTATTCATCCTTCCAGCTTCCTAAAGTTTTCAGTATCGCAGAATCATGCTATATAGAAAATTTCAGTAACATATACCATTGTTTCTTGTAAACATTTCTAGATGTATGGCTATATGTTTTTATGTGTAAACAGGTGCGGCTCATGTGTGTGTGTGTGTGTATGTGTGTCAGAGAGAGAGAGAGAGAGAGAGAGAGAGAGAGAGAGAGAGAGGGGAGAAGAGAAAGAGAAAGAAAAAGAGAGAAAGAGAGAGAGAGAGAGAGAGAGAGAGAGAGAGAGAGAGAGAGAGAGAGAGAGAGAGAGAGAGAGAGAGAGAGAGATGCATGCATGGTGGGAATCAAATCAACCAAAGGCCTTGTGCATTCTAGGGACCATCCTACTGATCTGTCTATAGTTAATTGACCTTTCCCATTCTTTCACTTTCAATTTATTCTTGGCTCCCCATCTAAAGTCTCATGAAGACAGCAAACAGAAGAACTAACTTCTAAAAATCTATTCTGCCATTTTACGGGGGAGACATGTGTCACGTTAAGAATTTATCATATTCCTTATCCTTAAATAAAATTTCCCTATCAGTATTATTGTCTTCTTTAGTATTTAGCTGGTCCTTTTAAAAGAAGCATTTAAAATCCCTTCTCACTCTCTTTTTTGTATGTTCTACAGCTATTTTCTATGTGATTACTATAGGAATTCCATTCAATATCCTAAAGATATAATGTTGTAATTTGCTTATATTACCTTATTTTCAATCACATGCAGAGACTTTGCAACAATCTTTTGAGTTAGAGAGTTAATAAATTATATCTTAATTTACTATGTGTCCCTAATAGGATTAATATTTTACACATATCTAAGAATTTATACATAAACGTTATCCTAGCTCTTCATAGGTAAATTGATTTTCTAGTTATTTTCCTCCCTTCAGAACTTTTTCAGCTTTGTGGTTCTTGTGTGTGTGTGTGTGTGTGTGTGTGTGTGTGCTGGGGTGGGGTAGGAAGGGTGAACCTACATTACTGGTTCAGAATGGCTTGCAGTAAATCTCCAGCGATTCATCAGTTCCACTTTATGCTCTACTAGCCTGACAAAACCTCTCACTGTGGGTTCTGTGAGTCTTTACTCAGCATGAAAGAACTCCCAGTGTAAGCTTTTTCAGTCTTACGTTCTAAAAGATCTTTCTTCTTTTATTGTTCTTTTCAATAGTGTAATTGCATTTACTCATATTGCTTAAAATGCATTTATCATTAATGTATGTGTTGGGGAACACTTATGTATGGCATGTGTGTGAATGTCAGGACAAGTTGTGGAATTGGCTTTCTCCTTCCACTTGGGTTGTGGGGACTAAGTTCACATCAGGCTACAGGTCAAGTGCTTCACTCAAGGGCCATGTGATGGACTGAAAATTTAAATTAAACAATCAATATTTTTTTTTTTGGGGGGGATGCGGTTTGAGACAGGGTTTCTCTGTGTTGCTTTGAAGCCTAGTCTGGCTCTTGCTCTATAGACCAGGCTGGCTTCAAGAAATCACAGAGATCCACCTATCTCTGCCTCCTGAGTGTTGGGACTAAAGGCTTGTGCCTCCACTGCCTGGCTTGTCCTATCATTTTATTGAAGGAGCTTCACTTACCTTCACTGCAAAGCAAGTATGGTAATAATGCTTTCTTTGCTTTTGTTTATTTGAGACTATGTGGAGTTTTCTGTCATCTTGGAAGCAGTTTTTAAATTAACTTTTTCCCTTTATTATTATTTTTTTCCTCATTCAGTATATTGGATTTTCCAATTCACTGTTTTCTAGCTTGTGGTTGTTCTTTTTGTTTTGTTTTTGGCTTTTTATTTGTCTTTCACTTTTATCCTCCCCCCCTGCCTGTATCTCCTAAGCACACACGTAACAGTCATGCGTCATCATGTTTAATAAACCTGTGTTTGATTAAAAAAAAAAAATGCTCTTTAATTGAAAAGCCAGGTGTGGTGGCTCATACCTATAATCTCAGCACAGAAGAAGCGGGAGCACCAGGAGGTCAAGGCTAGTGCTACCTTTTCTCAAAATAAATAAAATAAAGAGGTAGTCAGCTTTCAGTACTTTCCTCTTCTTTGTCTTAAGACACTTTGATTATAACCCATTTTAGCGTAAGGTTCTTGGAACTTAGCCTATTGGGAATTTACTGAACCTCTTGGACTTGCAGATTCATGTGTTATCAACTTACTGTCTATCCCTACCCCATCTCCCTTCTCTGAGAACTCATATACTATCTGCTGAATGGTGTTCCATAGGTACCCACCTTCAGGTCTGTTTTTTGTTTCTGTTCCTCCGAATTATCAAGGTCAACAATATTATGCTTGCTCATAACTACTTCTGAATGCCTAAAGTTAAAAATTTCACTCAGCTATTACACTTTCCAATTTCATAGCTTATTCTTGGCTTCAAAAATTTTTTTCTATGTTGGGCTAATACTTTACTTTAGGTCATACTTTGTAAATATTTGTCATTAGTTTTTTGGTCAACTTGAGGATTGTTTTTTTTTTTTTTAAACATCATATAGTAAGTTCACCATTTGGTCTTCATCGTAAATATCTTGGCAATTGCTTGTTTTTTTTTAATGGGCCACATTTTTATCTTCATTATCTTACATTTGTTTATTAAAAACTAAAGACTTAAATGTTACAATGTGGTAATTTTAGAAGTAAGAAAACCCTTTCCCTCAAGATTGCTATTTAATACATATATTATAGGCAGTTTCTACATTGAAGAATAGTCTAAGGTGAAAGCAAGGTTTGTTCAGATCTTCTCCGAGCTTCTATTTTCCTCTGTGTTTACATGTGATTTCACAAACAAGGCATATAGACTTGCTTTTGAAAATTGCAATACTAAAACAACTGACTCCCAAAAGGTCAACAAAAGAAAACTTCAAAGAAAACACAGGCACCACCCCATTATAAATCTCTTGAAGGAAGGTGTAACCATCAATGTGATTTGTGACATTGGAAGTCAACATTTGTACCTATACTTCTACTATCTAAAACAATAATTCATAAGCAGTATATAGAACCCCAGATATTTGAAGGCTAAAGCCCTTATTGCCTACTTCTACAACATGTTCTAGGACACAGTTGATCAAAATTAGTTGTAACTTTTATCAGTTAAAAAATTACCCATAGCTGCAAACTTTTGAATAGGCATAAATTACAAAGAAGTTCCATCAGAGGCTGCTATTTTTTGCTTCTTCTATACTGCTTTTTACAAGCTAAATATATCTAGTTTTGGTTAAGAGTAAATTAAAGCTCTTCAAGATGGTAGTAGTATTAATATAAATTACTTAAAATGACCCATGCTAATTTTATATTACAAAAGGAATAATATTAAGGCACTTTGATTCACTGATATAAAAATGTAAGTTTATTTCATTTTATTACTTTAACATTTTGTTTGTTTTCGGTTTATTGAGGTGGACTTTTTCTGTGTAGCCCTGGGTGTCTTGTATCTCTCTCTGTAGACCATGCTGGTCTCAAACTCACAGAGATCAGCCTGTCTCTGCCTCCTGAATGTTGGGATTAAAGGTTTACGCCCTCAATCAACAATTCCCAATCATGAAGAAAAGAGTTAACGTTTTTTTTTGGGGGGGTAGTGAAACAGAAAAGCATTCCCCACTATTTGAACAGTTGGGGTGAGAAGAATATCTTGTCTTCAAATCTTTTACTCCGTTGTCCCAAAAGTTATAAAGAAATACATAAAAGCGAAGACAATTAACACTATGTAAGAAATGTACTTTTCTTTCACATATGTTTAATTGGGAATGAGGGCCCCTGGAAACTAGAGAGTGTGGAAAAACACCTGGAACACAGACAGCTGGATAAAGTGTAATGTTTAATAATATATATGAATTAGAAACATTCTGGGCTCAACTGTGAGCTGTGAATCTCTCTCTCTACACATACCCATACACACACAGGGCTTGAAGAAATATATGACAGACTTTTAAAACGTAAGTATGATGTATAGATTCACACACATAATACCTCTGCTTTAATATTATGCTAATTCAAGAAGACTTCTGTTCTAGCAGAACTTGACAGTGTAAGTTTTAGTTACTTTCCCATCATGATTATAATAAATAATATATCGTGAGCAGGAAAATTATAGAAAAAAGGGTTTATTTGGATTTATGGTTCCAGAGGAGTAAGTATTCATCACCATCATGGTATGAAGGCGTGGCACTAGGCAGGTATGACAATGGGAGCAAGAACCCTCCTGCCAACTAAACTCTCCCACAGTCTCCCCGCCCTTGTCATGTGCCTGCCCCTACAAGGGTAGACATTCATTCCATAGGTGCAGACCATGCCAGTTAGAACAGGTAAGAGTCCCACCTGCCCTAGGAACCTGCTCCCCCACACCCTCATTTCAGAGATGAAAGACCCAAGCTGTTGAAACCTCCCACCACCTGCACCCACTGCCTTGCCACTGCTCCTACACAGGGGTAGTGGGGGAGGGGTTTTATTCACTGCTCAAGTGCATGCCACACCAGTGAAGAACAGAAATTCCCCTGCTGGACCAAAGGCCACACCAGCTATCAGAAGCTCAGCCCCTAACTGGACCATGCAGACTTCCAGAAATACTGACCACAAAGGTCAGAAGACAAAAGAGGAAACAGAAACCAAGGAATAAAATACCCATCTAACAACAACAACAAAAAAACCTCAGAAATTGGCTTCTAGACCTATATTTATTCCTAACCCAGATGCCTAGATGCTAGTGTAATAACACAATCAACAACAACCAGGGCAATATGGCACCACCAAAGCCCAACTATCCTTCTAGAGCAAGCCTTGAATATTCCAATACAGTTGAAGCACAAGAAAACTACCTTAAACTCAGTTTTATGAAGGCAATAGAGTTCCTCAAAGAGGAAACGAATAAGCAGAAAAGGGACTAGAGAGATAGCTCAGTGCTTGAGAGTACTGGATGCTCTTCCAGAGGACCCACATGGCAGCTCACAGCCCTCTTTAGCTTCAGTTCCTCACACAGTTCCCCTCACAGACAGGGAAATCACCAAATGCATGAGAGAGAGAGGGAGGAGAAATCCAGGAATACACAAACAAATAACGGTGCGGTGGGTGGAGAAATAAATTCCTTAAAGAAAGCCAAGAAAAAAATATATATATATATATATATATATATATATATATATATATATATATATATATAATCTTAAAAAGAGAAATACAATATTCAAAATACCCAGGATACTATCCAAAATTATTCAGCATTGGAAAAACCAGAAAAATGTATTTATTTTTTGTGGGGAAAAAAAATCTACTGGCACCAACCACGAGGGAAATCATATGTCAGAACTGTCAGAAAAATAATTTTTACATAGCTATTATATCCATCCTCAAATGACATTAATAAAATAGTAAAAAAAAATATAGTCAAGAAACACAAACCATGAAAATATTTACATGGAAATTTTAGAATTGAAAGAAAAATAATTTGAAATGATAACACCATTGAGTAAGTTCAAAGGCAGAATGGAACTGAAAGAAGGTAACATCCATTAATATAATGGTGTGTCATGGACATATTCTAACAAACACATCAAGAATAGATTCAAATTTTCATGTCAGAAGTCATAATGGAGAAGAGATTGAAAATGGTACAAGAAAAACAACCCCCAAAACAATAGCTAATGGATTCCTAATCTGACTAGCATAATTTTGGAGGTTCAAGAATATCAGTAAATATAAAAGTGAAATCCTAACAAAACTACATCCTGGCACTGAATATCAAATAGTGAAAACTAAAAAATAAAGAAAAAAGTCTTTAAAGTAAGCAAAGTAGCCATTACATATAAGGGACAAATAACATTAAATAGTTTTTTAATATATGGGTATCTACTATTGTAGAAGTTACCCTATAATGGGGCACGAGACTAACATATAAAAATTCAAATTTCAGGGATGGGCTACCATTTTTGGAGTTACTGGTCAGTGAGATCCCAAAGAGTCTCAAGAATCACAGACTATTGCCAATGCTCATGGTTACCTCCAGAATTTGATAATATGTCCCTATTGTATTATTATATCCATAGGTTAAGGAATCTCTCAAACTTCACCAGAGAATTTATATTTGCAGTGGATACTGATCAACACAGACCCACAATTGGCTAAAAAGCAAAGAACAAGAGACAGAAGAACATTCAGCCTGCTCAAAGACAGAATGGAGAGATTGTACAAGCCAGAGGAAGTTGATAACTACAAGGAAACTGTCTCATGGACAGAGAGGGGCATCTTGCACATATGAACTCATGGTGGTAAGACAATATGTTGAAGGCGTGTGCAAATCTGGACCGAACCAATACAAATGTGGATTGAGGAGTTGGACATGAAATTCCACTCCTAGTTGAAGAGCTATTTTCACTTCTTAGATGTTGGGAGGGGAATATTTTGCTTTTTTCTAAGATAAATTTAGATTATTCCAGTGGTAGTCCACACACCTATGAATATTTATGCAGTATACACTGGCCTTGATGAGGGTAAAAAGAAGGACCCAAAGTCAGGTGGGAAGAGTTGGTGAAAAGGAGAATATGATCAATACATGTGTAATTTCCCTAATAATTATAAATATATTTATATATAAATATAATCTTATATTATTTTAATTTCCTTTTCATGTATTAAGCATTATAATACTGTGTAATACATATATAAATGTACATATGTGTGACAGGAAAGAAAATATAGTAATCATTGATTCATTCATAGCTATACCTACAATGACTGCCAATAATGAAATATAAACTTAATCCAAGTAACAGGAAAGCCATCTGAATAAATTAAGTAGACATTTTAGCTTTTATGTTCATATTTCACACAGTATATAAGTGGCTATGCTGATTATAAAGTTATGAACTTACAAAGTTGTATATTTTTGGCTACTATGAGATTAATGTCTATTATTCAAAGTTCACTAAAGGAGATCCTGACTAAATAAAGTTTTATTTTAAATCATCTATACTGTTTTCATTTATAGAGTTATAATCTAAGATTTGCTAAAATACCACCAGATCAAATATAGATGCCACCATGTATGCCAATAAAAGCATAGTTTTAAGTATACTAATTTAATATAATAATATACTGATTTAATAGAGCAATTTAAATATACAAAATTACTGAGATTATCTCTTTTATGACTACACATAAATATGCCTCTTTATGAATTCAAATCAAAGTCTCTACATATGAGGTAAGTGACTTTAATAAATTATGCTGCTTTGTTGCATTAAACTAGCATCTAGTTACATTTCATGAACATCAATTGGTGATTATAAATGATCACAAAAAAAACTTCACATGTTGATGAACTCAACTCTTATGCATTAGGACTGATGGCTTTTAGCAGTGATAAAAACAGTCTATAAAAGTTTAATATAAACAAAACCAAAACCAAAAAAAAAAAAAAGTGGGGACTGGTTGAGATTTAACTACAGTGGGCACTAAGACTTAACTTTGGATAAAATGGGATGAACTTAAGCCTTCTGACTAAACTCTCTTAGATTTACTATTCTAGGTTACTGATGTGTAGTGAGGAGTTTACTTTCTTTTCAATCTGTGGGTGGCTTTCTTACCTAGAGAGCATGCCCAGAGGTGTAACATTAAGGGATCCCATCAGCATGGCCAGGGCCATCCCTGGCGCTTCCCGTTCTATTACTTCTTTTGTGGCCTGTAATTAAAGATTAAATAGCAGACTGAGTAAATTAGCCAAAAAAGGAGAAAGGCAGAGTAGTAAATTTCACTTCAAGAAAAACCATGTATTTTGTAGTTTCTTAAACATTTTGATTTTTAAAGTCAGCCAGCTCAGTTTTTCAGGATCACTGAACATAAGCTAATGATTAGGAAAATCCAAAGAATGTTACCAGTTACATCTTTTCCTCACAGTTTCAAAGTATTTGATAGAAAACTCATCTTGTCTGATAACTTGAATTTGAAAAAAGGAAACTCAGATTGCTGTGACAGTTCAAAAGATTTCAGTGGTATATGAAAGCTGGGTATTATTTTTGGTGGCTCTTAGGGTTCTTATTTTGCAGTATTAAGGGTAGAAGTTAAGAAGGCTTCAAGCATGCTCGGTAAGGGAACTAGTATGAGCTATGACATTGTACCATATCCACAGTTTGCGTATTATTACTGAAAAAAAAATGGTTTCTAAAATATATTCCTCCTAGTTTTATATTACCAAATGGTTAAAAAGATAAAAAAACCTACAACAACAACAACAACAACAACAACAAAAAACCCATCAACTAGAAGAAAAATTTTACATTTTCTATTTTCAGTACAAATTAGCCACTGTTTTTTTTTTTAAAGGAATAAAGTGAAAAGATTTACTATGCTAAGAGTTACAATCCAACATTCTCAAGATGAAGTGTAGTTAAACTAGATTAAGTTAATGAGGGAGAGAGAAAAATAATATTTTCTAACAGAGCATAAGCATACCTTGGAGATATTTCAGGTTTAGTTTCAGAACACTGTTAAGCCAATAAAACAATAAAGCATATCATATGAACTTTATGGCTTCTGAATGCATATTATCCTGTACTGTACTAAGCACATCACATCATTCCATCTAAAAAAGTTACAATAATGAAATACAGTGTTGCAAAAGTATGATAGTGACCATCTGAACCTTCAGACAGATATAACTGCATTCCAAGTGGAAGATCTGGTCTTGATCTTGTTGGCTATTGACTGTACGACAGACATAAAAATAATGAATAAGTTTAGAGCAGTGGGAGATTTACCAAATGCAACACAGAGGTAAACATACATTGGAAAATGGAATTAATATTCATGCTCTCCACAGGGTTGCCTCAAACCTTTACTTTGTAAGACACTAATATTTGTGAAGGGCTACACAATGAAATTACAGGATATGAGCGATGATTGTACATTGTATTTAATGGTACAAGTAAATTTTAGGTTAAAATTAGGAATAAAGCACATGACTCAATATATTTCTAACAATGTTTCTATAAGGGAAAGAAGTTACAATAACTAAAAGTCACCAAAAGTAAAATTGCAAAATAAGAGTATTCCAATATTAGGGAAAGCAAGCAAAATATAAACAATAACAGAATACAGAGACAAGTTGTGCCTGCAAAAGTTCAACAGCAGTGAGTGATAGCTATAAGTAAGGCTGCATCTATGGCTAATTGTTGTCCTCAGACAAAAGTGGAAGACTTGACACAACAATTAGGGCAAATCAAGTACTTTTCAGATACTGATAGTGTAAGTTTTAGGGTATGTATGTATGTATGTATGTATGTATGTATGTATGTATGTATGTATGTGGTTAATTTGTTCCCAATATGCATATAAAATACAGGATACCTAGAACTGAATCTCCCAGTCTACTGTACCTAGTTTAGTATAATCTTTAACATCAATGGCTTCTTAATGAACTGTATTAATCAGAGGGCACCACAGGCAGTAGAAAAGAAAATCTTAACTTCAAAGTTGAAAGTTGAAAAATGATGAGTTGTCTACTTCACTCTTCATCATCTGAAGCCAACATATCCAATTTAAGTTTGAGGCCTCATGATATGAGACATTACTTCAGTCAGGAAACTAAATATCTAAAAATCTAAAACCTAATAGTCAAACAAAGGGAAGGTGAGCATAATATAAAAGGACCTTGTTAGCAGAGTTAACACTTCATTACCCGCTTTAAAAAGTCACCATATAAGCAGTGGTTAACATTAATGGATTTGAATACAGTTTATCTCAAAAAGATTCATGCTAGTAGCTTGGATCTCGGGGTGGCCATGTTAAAGGGTGAGGTGTTACCACTACAAATTTCAATGCTGGTGCCCTGGTGTCATTTCCTAAGGGGACAAGTCATGTAAAAGAGTGTGCATGCCATATGATCTCTTGTGGATATAGCCATTTTCCTTTCTGCCTTTCTGCTATGTTGTGATGCACCTCAGGGGCCCTTGCTCCCTCTATTTTGGATTCTCAGTTTCTAAAAGCGAAATAAATGAACTTATTTTTCTTTTACAATATTCAATCTTTAGTATTTACTTCTAGCAAGTGGAAAAAAAAGGAGATATACATAAAGATTATGTGTCCTAAGAAGAATAGCACTTTCTAAGGACAAGAAGAGAAGTACGAATGGATACTCAAGTCTCTATTTAATCTAAAATAGAGAGACCAAAGAATAATTCTCATCTACTTGAAAAACAATACTTATTAGGAGTCTACAAGTTGTTTGGTAGTATTCAAAGGATGTGATGATCCAGTGATGAACTAAGTAAACAGTGTAAAAGCTGTGACCTAGAGTTAACAAAAAATATGAAAACTACATGGGAGAGATAAAGCTCAACCATTTTTCTAGATTCTCTAAAATATCTCATGATTTTTGGCCCGAACACTGGATTCTGCCTGAAATGTCTCACTTCAGCTTCCAGAGAATTTTTTTTTTTTTATTAGAAATTGCTTTTGTGGTCCACCATTGGACATAAACAAAACTCTCAGTGAAATTTCCTATATGATGAAGTATCTGAGATATGTTTGCATTATACTGTGATTTTCTTTAAGAGACCCTGCAGGGGAAATTTCTGATCTTAAGTAAGACTAGATAGTCTTCTGCATTGTTTGCTTTTACATTATTATGGTGTAAAACATGGTGAGTTGGTAGGAACCTGGGAGCAGACGATGGGATTCTTATAGGTCAAGACATGATGATGTTTTTCCAGTAGTGCATTTTTAAACAAATCACTAAATAATTTGTCTTACTTACATCTGTAACTAATGCATCTTCTCCATTTAACACTACAATCTATTTTGGGTTATTTTCTCTTTTTAAAATGAATGGTATGTCAAAAGTATTGCAACCTCTGAAATTAGACTGGAAGTTATACTATCCAAGAGAAAAGGGCTTGAATCTACTACATCACACAGTACAGTGGATAACACCTAGCATATGCTGAATAAATATTGGTGGAAATCAGAAATTTGAGAATAAAATACTTAAGCTTTCTGAGCTGCAGTGTATTTAAGAATAAAACAAACCCAGATCTCATAAGCGGATGGTGAGGCTATGGTACAAATACATTACCTAATATAGAAGAGGTATTCAAGAAAAGTAATTGTTTTTTGTTTCTATCTTCTAGTTAAACTTACACCTGTATAGTTCTGATTGTATCAGATAGATTAACAGAGACAATAAAAACATACACATTTATAACTAGTAGTTGAGAAGAAGAGATAAAAATGGACAATTTACAACAATAACCCAAATGTAAGAGCATTGGTTAGTGAAGAAAGGGGAGAATGATCAAAATTCTCTTATTTTTGGAGAGCAAAAAGCCAAGTAAGGTGTGAATTGGAAAGATACAACATAAGGCAAGAGCTGAATGGAAAAGTACTTAAATGGAAAAGTACGACAAAAAGGCATAAAGGAAAAGAATAAAACCTAACAGAGTAAGACATTAAAAATTCCAAATATAAGAGTGGTTGCAAGAAAACAACTTTGTCACTATAACACATGTATTAGTAAAACACAGATAAGAACCATCTGCACCTGCTAATGTGTATACACAAACTGTTCTCAATGCTAAAAAGATATCATTAATAACTATGACATTCTGCATAATTATATTATGGTACAATTTCAAATTTTGGTAATCATATCCTCTTGATTACCAAATTCCTTTTACCTTGAAAAAAACATAGTAGAAATTATGATTTTGATTTCAGATGTTTACAACCTACAAAATAATGAGATTTAGGTAACAAATAGCTACTTTCTTTGAATAAGATATATAAATTTGTAAATAATTTATAGTTTCTTCTGTTTGAATTATAGTGGACAAAGTTTTGTTATGCAGCTCAGGTTAGCTTGGAACACACTATGTGGTCCAAGCAGGCCTTAAAATCTAATCTGCCCCAGCCTTCTAAGTGTGGGTTGCAGGCATGTGGCATCATGTTCAGCCTCTAAATATTCTTAACAATGAAATTTTAACTTCCCATGAAAAACTGACCACTTCATTTCCTTTATTCTTTATGTCCTGGTAGTACATTGAAGAGCATAGCTGCATTCCTTTATTCTTTGAGATAACATTAAAGTCAAAAAGACCTTTTTCATATTGCTAGATTTTATAAGCTGAGAAATCGTGTCATAAACAATTGAGAGTTCTTAATGAAATTTGTGCTTAACTTGTTAAACTTCACTGGAAAATTATCTTAAAAAGGTATTGATAAAAAGATATGACTTTTAATACTGGTAGAATAGTACATAATAACTAAATCCAAATATGTGCAAATGCAAAGCAACTCCATGAAAAATCTTCTAGTGTAATGCTTGCAGTGCTTTATGAAACACACTTTTTTGTAAGAGTGTGAAACAATTTTATTGGTATTCATATGATTTTTACTTGGCTAGGTAGATTTGATACAATTTCCTGCTAACAATTACTATAATGCAATGTGGTGAGTAAATAACTATAAACAACAAAGAAACACCAGATAATGGCTGCCGATAACTTTATGTCATCAAAGTGAGTTATGGTTAGGGCAACAGGCCTCACTCTCATATACTTCAATTTCTCCATATAGAATGGACTCTATTAAGTCAGTTTGTGCATAAGAGATCTTGAACCCACCACCAGTGGCCTCATATACTGTCCCAGTTGCACCTTTGTCACCTATGTTCAGGGAGTCTAGTCTCACACTAGTTGTCAGACTGGAACCAGTGATCTCTCACTAGCTCAAGCCAGTTGATTCTGTGGGTTTCCGCATCATGGTCTTGACTCTTTTTTCATATTATCACTCCTCTCTTACTTTGATTGCACTCTAGGAGCTTGGCCCAATGGTTAGCTGTAGATTTCTGCACCTGCTTCCATCTATTTCTGAAAGAGGGCTCTAGCTTCTTTGGGGTTGTGTATTATAGGCTGTGCATCTTTTGCTTTATGTCTGGTATTCACTTATGAATGAGTACATACTATATTTATTTTCCTTGCTAAAATCATAAAACACCAATGACAGTTTATGCTGGAGAGGATATGGAGAAAGGGTAACACTTTTCCATTGTTGGTGGGAGTGAAAACTGGTACAGCCACTTTGGAAGTCAGTATGGAGGTTTCTCAGAAAAATGGCAATCAGTCTACCTCAAGACCCAGTAATTCCACTCTTAGGCATATACTCAAAAGATGCACATTCATACCACAAGGACATCTGTTCAACTATGTTCATAGTAACATTACTTGTAATAGCCAGAAACTGAAGGCAACCTAGATGCCCCTCAACTGAAGAATAGATAAAGAAAATGCAGTACATTTACACAATGGATCACTACTCAGTTGGAAAAATAAACAAAAACCAGTGAAATCTTTAATTTGCAGGCAAATGGATGGAACTAGAAGAAACCATACTGAGTGAGGTAACCCAGACCCAGGAAGAAAAACATAGTATATGCTCACAAATAAGTGGATATTAGACATAAAGCAAAAGATAACCAGCCTACAATTTGCAATCCCAAAGAAGCTAGGAAGCAAGGAGGACCCTAAGAGAAACATATGTCAACATCTGGAGAAGGGGAAAGGGAAAATATCTCCTTTGCAAATTGGGAGCATGGGGGAGGGGAAGGGAGATAGGGGGAAAGGGAAGGGCAGAGGAAAACATGAGAGATCAGGAAGATAGAGGCTAGGAAAGAATTGAGAAAGAGAACAAGAAAATCAATACCTTAATAGAGGGAGCCATTATAGGTTTATAGAAAAATATGGCACTAGGGAAATGTTCAGGGATCCACAAGGATGACTCCCAACTGAGAACCAAAGCAATAGTAGAGAGGCTACCTTAAAACCCTTTCTCTAAAATGAAATTGATGACTACCTTAAATGCCATTCTAGAGCCTTCACCTAGTAGTTGACAGAAGCAGAAACAAAGATCCACAGCTAAACACTGAGCTGAACTCCTGGAATCCAGTTGTAAAGAGGAAGGAGTGATGCACAAAAGGGTTAAGATCACTCTGGGGAAACCCACAGAAACAGCTGACCTGAACAAGTGGGAACTCATGGGCTCCAGTCTGATAGCTGGGGAATCAGCATAGGTTAGAACCAGGAACCTGAACATGGGTGTCAGTTGGGAGAACAGAGCAGTGGAACCAGTATTCATTCATAGTGCAAGAACTTTGGGAACCCAAGCCCTATGGAAGGATAATCTTTTAGACAAGATACATGGGGGAGTGCCTAGACCCTGCCCCAAATGATGTGACAGACTTTGATGATCCGCCAGGGGAGGCCTCACCCTGGGGAGTGGAGGGGGGAAGATGGAATGGGGGTATGGTAGGGCACATTGGAGGACTAGAGAGAGAGGGAAATGGGATTAGTATATAAAATAAGATTGTTTTTAATTTAAACAACAAACAACCCATAATTTTAATTCATTACTATTCGGGGGGGGGTTGAGGAAGGTATGCTATAACACACACCTTGAGAGTCTCTAAAAGTTGGAACAATTTACAGTCACATCACATTTAATATCTATTTCACAAGGCAAGAACTGTACAATGTGTAAGATGCTGTGCCCCTTGTATGAGAAAAAGAAAAAGAAATAAAAGGAGGACATGACTGCTCCTAAGGGTTTGAAGTTTTATTACAGATAGAAGAGAAAATACAGATAGAGACAGACAGAAACAGAGAAATTTGGGAGAGTCCAGAGTGAACATGCCCAGCGAACTGAGCCAGGCCATAAGACCAAAAGGACCACATAACCAAAGTGACTGGGTTATATACATATCAGAGAAGCCAGGGGAATGGAAGGCCTAGCATAGTCCCTGGGACAGAGTTTAGGGTAGGCATGAAAGTCAGGAAGACACTGTAATAGATAGGGATGGAGGGTTAGAGGCATGCCAGTGTCTGCTTTGACATGGTGAGACACCTCCCTTAAGCCATCTCTCCTGGGTTTGAGACCTAACACTCCTAATATTTTGACATCAACAAAGAAATAAATTTAGCAACAGGCTTGTTCAAAATATAGGGATTTCCTACAGGTGATCAGTCACCTCTTTTAACTCTGTAGTTACCTAACATTTTTGAGAAGCAGGATATCTAAATGACATGTATCTCTCAAAAAATGTCTTAATTTTGATCAAAAGGCAGTAGAGGGGGTGGGTAGAGGGAATGGGAAAATCTCTTTTAGTTTCTTAGGATCCTTTAAAGAAGACTGTTACTGCTACTTCTGATGTGTAAGCATTTATGCATGCAATACTGCATTATGGCTATTAACCAACCAGAGAAAATTTGATTCCTGAGCTTTTGAAGAATCAGATATCAGGAGTGTTGGTTCTAGCTGACATGAAAAGAAAATAATCATAACTTCTTTATAAGTATCCAATATTACATTATATCAAAAAGCATTCTAGAGAGGGGTGGGGGAGTCACTGTCATCTTATACCCACTGGCAAGCTCACAATCAACAATGGAGAGTTCTAAATCCATGGTCACACAAATGGCACTGGTTAAATGTAGTAGATCACAAAACAAAACAAAACAAGAATGTGAGACAAGGATCTAAACTGATGAGAGGGGTTGATAGGGAAGGGAGGGATATAAGGAGGGTAGTGAGAATATTAGAAGCCATTATATATTCAGTGAAATTGTATATACAAACTTAATTACTAAAACAGCCTTCTAAAGCAAAATAAAGTTTGGTGTTACCTTGAATTTATATATACCTAGATACCCAAAGAGAAAATATGCATCAATTTAAAACTTCTTAAATATAAATACAGTAATTCTGTGTTAATTCTTCAATTTGGGGAAATTTACTACCTTTTAAAAACTTATTATTCCATTTATTTCTGTATGAGTGTATGTGTGGGACACACATTTCATGACATCCATGGACACCTATTGGGAGTTGATTCTCTCCTTCCATTATATCATTCCCCAGAACCCTCAGATCTCAGGCTTGGTGGCAAGTGTCTTTATCTGCTGAAACATCTTGCTGTCCTGATTTACTATCTTTTAGTGCTCTATTGCCAACCTGATCTTTTTATTTTTTTTTGCCACAGTTTTTTTTTTTTAATAGCACTACAAAAATAAGTAATAGGAGGAAAAGGGACTAAGATATCAGAATATGTAGGAATTGTTTACTAGTGCCTGTTATTGTTAATTGCTACATACCAAAAAAGAATGGTCAAATTTGTACTATAAATGTTCATGGAAAGAAGACTACACTGTAATCACATTGTTTGAAAAATCCTGAATATCTTGAAATACTCTAGGTAGAGAAATGGGGAGGGTGAAAAATTAGTTAACTAGTTTGTCTAAGAGTAGTTATTTACAAAGAATATTCAAATTTTAAAGAAATTTAGATGATTATTTTGAAATGAAATATAAAAGGATTTGATGCTTCATAAAGATGAGATATTAGCATAGACTAAATTTCACAGAAAGGAAACATACAACTGTGTTTTCAGTTTCTTTGAAACTAAAATAGGAGTTAAAAGATGACAAGTAAACAGGATATTCATTACAAATAAAAATTGTTAGTTTTTTATCTTAGATCTCTATATTATCTATATAATCTTTGTGTCTTTGTTGTAAAGTGATTTTCAGAGTGAATACAACAATAATCTTTAAATAGTTTATCAATGCTAAAAATAAGCTAAATATGGATATAAGTTCTATTTTAGTGTTTTTCTCTTGACAAGGAAACTCTGACCTCCCATACCTACAATAAAAACATTAGTAGAACAATCAGGAAGATGAAAAAAAACAAGTGATTAAAAATCACCCTGCTAGAGTTTTAAAAGAATCAGGACTCAAGTTTGATTACTATTTAATACAAGAGGATAAATAGATTTCAAGTTCAGATGATTAGTTTATTAAATATATAATAAAAGCTAATGAATATGTTTGAGCTTTTTCACATCATCAATTCAAGTAAGTTTTAAATGATAAGAGAAACTCTTGAAAAGTATCACCAATCAACACTAAAGTAAAAAGTTTCTTATTGTGTTTTCTATTATATTTAAGCACAATTTCCTGAATACTTGTTACCCATTTATCTACTAATTATTCTTCCACTATCCAGCTAATGTTTCACTTCAAATTATGCCACCTACTTACAGCCACCAATTAAATATTCAATATATCACTGAATTTAGTAGGTTTTAAATTTAAGCAACTTCCTACAGGTTGTGATGGTGCACGACTTTAATCTCAGCGCTCTGGAAACAAAGGCAGGTAAGTGGATCTCTGTGAGTTCAAGGCCAGTTTGGTCTACAAAACCAGTTAGTTCCAGGACACCCAGAGCTGTTACACTGACATACTCTGTATCGATAAACCAAAGCAAGAGAGAGGGAGAAATAAAAGTAATTAAAGAGACTTCCTACCTTTATTTGCATCTGATATGATAATATACCTAAGTGACCCTAAATTTTCTATCTTGAAACTTCTACAGCTGATAAACACTTTTAAGCAAAGTGTCAGGTTACAAAATTAATAATCATGGTATATTTTTATTTTTTAATTTTACAGATCTATTGAGTAAATATTATGGCTTCTTGTTTTGTGATTTTATGAGATTCTTGTATATATGTATCTCTGTATTCATATGTATTTCTCCTGCTTTTTCTAAGACAGACGGGAGGAGGGCAGGAACTAGGAAGAGTTGGAGGATAGAAAACTGTAAAGTATATTTAAAAAAGTCTATTTTCAATAAAAGAAAAATTAAATTAGACATCAAATAGAATGCAAGTTATTGATCCCATCTGAAGGCTTGTATGAAGTTTAACTAAAGAGGACATTCTTTTGAAATGTATATTTATATAGTGTTCAAGCACATATATGTGGGTAGGCTTACAGATATGAACATGCATGGAGGCCAGAGGACAACTTTGGATATCTTCTATCACTGTTTAATTTTTGAGACAAGGCCTCTCCTGGAACATTCCCTTTAGTAAACCACAGTAATGAACATGCTCTGGCCCCTTATCACTGAGACAATAATAGAACAGCATTTATCACATCAAGCTTTTATGTAGGTGATGAGGATTCAAATTTATGTCCTTTGCCTATTGAGCCACCTCCTCAGCCCAGAAGGCATTCTTTTTTGAGTCAGTGAGGCTGAGAGAAGTGAAATAATTACATGCAAACATTCTGACTTTGAACATTTCTCTTCAAGAATCAGAATTAGAAGAAATAATTCAAAATATGGTAAAGGATACTAAAAATGCATTTTGTTGGTGTTAAATTTTATTCTTCCCCTGGATTCAAATCTGTTTTCTGTGTTGGTTTTGTAAGAAGACTCAGTTGATAAAGAATAGATAGAGTAAACAAAATTCATCCCAACAAAGGCTGAATATGAGTAAAACACTATTGTGCATTCAAAGTATTCTTATCCTTATCTATTGTTATTTTAAATATTTCAGTTCGAAACCTTTGGAAAAAAAGGCCATCTCTAACTTAATTTCTTGAAGGCTTGGCAGTGTGGTACAGAATTAGATTTAGCATCAATAGAATTAACATACATAAGAATTCATAGAGACTGAAGCAGCATGTTTAGGGATTGCACAGGTGTAAACCAAAAGGGGTCCTGACGAGCTGAAAGGAGAAGTGGACACTTGCCTGCATCTATAACCCAGAATCAATCTCTGATTGATATCCACTTGCAGATGAAAATGTACTCCAAGAATCTCAATGGGGAAATAAACTGCTCTTAAGAAAAGGATCTACGCCTAGCATTTGATGGCCAACAGAAAACAAACTCAATGGGATTACAGAAGATTCCTTATCTGATAATGTCACATGGGTCTCGGCATCTTATCTGTTACTTATGCCTTTCCTTGGGTTCCTTCCTTCTGTTTGTTTTGTCCTACCTTATTTTGTTTAATTATTATCTCTTAGAAACAAGTTTGTTTTCTAGAAACAGACAGAATTGGGGTGGATCCAGATGTTAGAGAAGGTGGGGAGAAACTGATACAAGTAGAGGGAGGGGAAACTGTAATCAGGTTATATTATGTTTTAAAAAATATTTTCAATAAAAGAACAAAAGAATTAATTTTGTTCACATTGTGATATATACACACAAATTGAAGAAATCCATAGGACTAAAACCTGCTTTAGGAAAGTCCTTGTAAGTACACTTGGTGTCCAGGATGAAAGACCATTGAATTAAAATGATGGTTTGTCTAAACACATCTGTGTTTCCAATCTTAGTCTCCTTCACTGAAATACCTCTTCTATTAAATGTTCATTTACATTATTTGATTTGAAATAAACCATTCTCTTGTTTAATTTTTTTAATCTTGATAATTATTTTTGCTGTATCTAACGCACACAAGACTTTTATAATTCCATTCTTTTATTGATAGAATACAGAATCTTTAAAATCTTAAACTTGGCCCTTTATAACTAGTCCAAAAGTTTATTATTTTTTTTAATACTATAGTATCTTGAACTTATCTACTTTTCATGCTTGTCATGCAGTTTCCCTGAACTCTTTGCCAATAATTTCTTCCTACATATACTTCTGTTGGCAGAGCCAAAGGAACTGAGAAAAAAATGGTTGTACACCAATATTTACAGAAGCAATGTTGTTACTAGTCAGAAGGCAGAAACAATCCAAGTGATACAAACAGCTGAACTGTATACAAAGGATGGAAAAAAGGAATGGACTTTTGATACAAGCTACTTCTTAAAAACTTAAGAAACAATGGTAAGTGAAACAAGACAGGAAACAAAACAATGTGTATCTCCATTTAGATGAAGTACCTAGAATAGACAAATTGATAAAATAGAAAATAAAACTTGCCAGGGGGTAGAAATGGAATATTGGGAATTATTGTTTAAAATATATATAAATCAAATATTGTATGATTCAGGAACAAATAGTGGGAATGATTATATAAATGCCAATAAAAATACTAATACCAATGATTTTTATACTCAAATGGTAACGTTTTAGCAATACAGTTCTTCCCCTTTCCCTTTTCTGAGACAGGGTCTCATTGTGTAGCTCTCTCTTGGCCTGGCCTTGAACTCAGTATGTAGACCAGATTGACCTGAAACACGCAGATAATCTGTCTCTGCC
Source organism: Cricetiscus sungorus (assembly GCA_030556225.1). Classification (NCBI taxonomy): domain Eukaryota; kingdom Metazoa; phylum Chordata; class Mammalia; order Rodentia; family Cricetidae; genus Cricetiscus; species Cricetiscus sungorus. The sequence continues at coordinate 31,002,576 of JANBXA010000588.1, forward strand.
TCTCAAAAGCTAGGACGAAGGACATGCACCTGAAAGCTAGGAAATTATTTTGGCATTCCTAATATGACCTTTTTCTTCATACTAATTTTCTTTATTAAGACAGATCTTAAAAATATCCTGTCAATACTTTTTCCCACAGTTTCTTAAGTTATTACTTTCTTTGCAAGTTTTTTTCCCTATCTTGTTTTAATAAAATAAATAAAATTGAATATGGATACTTATTGTTTTTCACATTTCAAGCATAATGATACTATAAATATAAAGGACATTTAAAATTTATACATACACATGTGCATGCACTTGTAAACAACCAACTTCACATCTTTTCTTAGACTTGCAAATTGTATAAAATTCTTCTCTGCTTCTCAAATTTGGCTTTTCATGCCAATATAAGACTACAAACTTTAGGGTTCAAAATATTTTTAGATGCCAAGCACTCTGTAAACAACTGAAAATGTAAATTTCAAAACTCTACCCAAACACAAGAAAAGTTATAAAGGGGAGAAAGATGGATACATCAAAAGGATCTCAAAAATCGCTGTTCTATGTAGGTTTTGGGGAGGCTAAGAAATTATATTCTCCAAGGAAAAAGTGAAAACAGAGCCGAAAGCTACTCTAATCTAAACTATAAAGAAACAGAAAATAATGAATTCAATATTTTGAAGTTTTAGAAAATTCTTCAAGCCTTACTTAAAAGATAAAATTAAATTGTTTTGATGAAATCTTTGAGAAATTAAGTAACATAAATTAAGAAATAAATTTAGAGTATGGAAAATTATTGAAGGGTTCCCCACACAAGAAAACAATGTGTCTAATATGTGATGTTGAAAGATATGAGACAAGGATGATGCATGTTTTAAAAAATATTCTTAAAAAAAGAGACAAATGATTATTTATATTAAAAAGTAAAAATAACAGGTAGTTGAGTTTTGAAACAGTTTAGGAGTAAACTGAACTGGGCTGTTAAATAACAAAGCATTTTCCTATTTTTAAGACATGTTTGGACAATACATAGGCAAATTTTTCCTTGGAAGTAACATCTGATGAGGGTTAGAGATAACAGGGGGAAAACGCCAGTGATTCATTAGATGCAGAGAAACATAAAGGAGACAGTATGAGCAAACCAGCAAGTCACAAATTCATTGGAGATGAAAGCCATAACTCGAAAAAAATAACAGTGCAGCCAATGGGAGCAAATAGGAAGATGACGCAATAGTCAGCCAAAGTGGTCAGCAGTCCAATCCAGTGGCACAAGGCAATTGGAGTAGAAGTACTTAAAAAAAAAAATCTGTGCCTACATAATTATAAGCATACTGAACAGGGTAAAACAGGCAGGCAGATGGAGAACTTAGTAGGCCACAGTATAGGGGAATGGCAGAGGGGCAAATAGACAATGCGGGGCATCTAAAATGCTAAAATAGCAGATGGAGATACCAGGCCATTTGCTGATGAGTAAAGCACCAATGAATGAAGAACACAAACTGTTCAGCAGACGTAATTAGGCAAAAAGTAGAGAAAATCCAAAGGCAATCAAGCAGAAAGACAGGACAGTAGAGAAGCAATGGCAGATCATCAGAAGCAGTAGAGTAAGGTAATGACAAGCTGTCAGCAGAGGAATAAAACACCATTCAGGAAAAGATGCGACCTAGGAGTAAAAACAGTCCCTGAATTTGGTGTCTTCCATCTAGGAAATAATTCATAAACTGCATATGAGAATCCACAAGAGAATAGCACACAAATGGAAACAGCAGATGGATCTGAACTCTATTGCCCAGGGATACAGAATGACCCTAGAACATAGATACATAACAATCCACAAGGAAATTAAATAGATGGGAAAAATGGGTCCAAGCATTTTTTTTATGATGATAAAATAAACCAAAACACTAAAAAGTATTAATCTGGAAATGATTGGCTGGGATTGAAGTCTTCGCTTACCCCTTTCTGGAGCCCACAAAATGGGAATGGTGGGAATTTCTGCAGCAGAAAAACAGAAGAGAAAAGGGATTTCTGATTCCCAGTTTGAGGAAAGCAGGTCAAATTTAGGGCTCTATGAACTGGTTCAAGGAAAGAAGAACCAGCCTGAACCTTCTCTTCCTCAGAATCAAACAATTTCTGAGGTCTGAGAAAGGTTTAGGAAGCCCTCACCCCATCATTCCCCACAACCTCCCCTTTCACACTTACCTCCAGTGCAAACAGTTTCCAGCAAGGAGGTACTTGTAAAAATTGACATCAAGGCAAAATGTGAGAATGATGAACTAATAGTATTTTCTGTTCAGGATTCTGATTCAGTGGGATTCCTTCCATTCTTTATGTGTGAGCAGAGGGGAAAACTTCTAGAAACTACCTACCTTTTAAAAAGTGGATTAGGAAAAACCATCAGGGGGGCAGTAATATCAATAATACACATTAAATCTAGCTAATACATTGGCTATCTCACCAATTGTCATGGATTTTAATTTATATCTAAGGTTCAAAAATTATGTAGACGTTAGCTTTGAGCTCCAAGGCAGTTCACATTTCTGTTACTAAAGTAATGGCCCCAATTTAATTCCCTAGATCTACCTTTACTTCAATGTTTTTAATTTGAATTGTGAAATTTAAAGGAATTTTACAATTCATCCCTCAAACCATGAAAGCCAAACCTGCCTATTTTACTTGATTCTCTCACTCTTATTTCATCTGTTACTTCTTTCAAAGCATCAACTAGTTCAGCATGGTGGCCAATGCCTTTAATTCTAGCACTTAAGAGGGAGGCTAAGGCAGGAGAATCACATGTTTATGACAACTAGGACTATACTGTGAAATCTTGTCTCAAAACTAGCTCTCCCTCTCTCATCCTCTCCCTTCTTTTCCTCTCCTCTCCTCTCCAATCCTCTGATTTCCTTTCTTTTCCCCCATTCTTATAATCTAAGTCACTCATTTTTACATACAATATGTTAATTGCCTCCCAAGTGGTTTCTTGTTAAAATACAAGGCAGTCAACCTATACCTCTATTCTATTACATTAAAGAGGCATAATCATTTTACATGATTCATTCCTCTTTCCTTCTTTAGGTCATTGCTTAAACATCATCTTTCTTAATGAATGGTCTATTTTAATTACAAGGATTTTTTTCCTATCTAGATTACCAATCATCCTTCTTGGGTTTATTTTGATCTGCAGAACTTACCTCTAATATTATACTACTTATTTTCTTAGGTTTATGCTTCATCTTTTAGAGATTCCATATAGAAACTTTTAATAAATTTATTGTAATTCTTGTACCTTTATGGTAAATTTCATGGAGAACTTTAACAAATTCTAAAATGTTTATGTTGGATGTGTGTATGGGGGGTAGAGTATACATATGTGCCTTTTCCCCTGAGCCACTTAACTGGCCCAACATAGAGAATGTCTGCTCTGTATCCTCAACATCTTGAACAGCACATGATTATACAATGTATATTATATACTCAAATTGAGGAAGCATACATTTATTGGGAGGATTTTTTTTGTTTGTTTTTGGGTTTTTTTTTTTTTTGTTTTTTTGAGACAGGGTGTCTCTGTATAAAGCCCTGGCTGGCCGTGAACTCACAGTGATCCTCCTGCCTCTGTCTCCCCAGTGCTGGGATTAAAGGTGCATGGTACCATTGCCCAGCAGCATTCTTTTTATTAATCTCAAAGTCTGAGAGTATTCTGATACTGACACATATTTTGACCTTGAAGATTAACAAATAAGGATACTAGTACAAACTCGGATAGGACAGCTCTAACATAAGTTTAGCAAATTATAGCCCATACTGCAGACTCTGCCTATTGTCTGTTTTCACAGATCACTGGCAATCTGAGAATCATCTTTACATTTTGTAATGATTCATACTAACAAATAGAATAGCCTTTCAGATCAAGTGATATTTAAACATGGAAGTCCAATTTTAGTGTTTACAGTAATTTTTAAAAAATATACCTTCAATCAGTCTCTTGTAAACTTCTTTTAATTAGCTGTTCTCTAATTGTTCATTTATTTCATGTTCCATCTTGGGTATATTTAACATCCTTTGCTAACACAAGTTTTACTTTTGGTACTCTTTTTAAATTTAGGTTAGTGACCACAAATACCTTAAACTGTTTTATCATATAAAATGTTTCTTTCTCATTTGCTTTTGACTGGTAACCTTTCTTGGTACTATTCTTTGGGCTGACATCTGCGCTCTTCCAGAATTTGTATGCCACCAGTTCTCATAGGTCTGCCTTTATATGTGACTTAAACTTACTCTGCTGCAGCTTTCAAGATCCTTTTTTTTGTTGTTGTTATTGTTTGATTATCATGTGACATGGGATATTCCTTTCTGGTCTGGTCTGTTTGGTGTTCTGAATGCCTCTTGTACCTTGATAAGTATCTCTTGTCTTAGATTTGGGGATTTTCAATTATTACTATGGATGTTTTTGTGCTAGAGAGATGTCAGAACTGGGTAGTTATGATGTAAACTATATAGTTCCTACAATTGATTTTCCGTCTGTATCTTAAAAAGTAAGTTTGATATCTAAAGATATTTTATATTTATAAGACAGAAGATAACAACATAATCTGAGTAAAGCTATAATAAATTGTTAATGCTATGAGTAATGTACCTCTGAGGGAAGGTGTATTTAGACTAGAATTTGCTTTGAAATATTATATAAAAGCAGCCTCTCATTCTTCTAAATATTGCTTATTTCTGACAGTGATATTCATCTTCCACAAAGAAGATACCACCTTAAAGAAGTACAGTATCAAAAACTTTAAAATGGCAGAAGACAATAATGAAAAGTAAACAGAACCTATAAAGTTTCACAAGTGTTATATAATTATGCAAACTTCTAACTATACTATTTAAGAATAATGTATGTGAGGTGAGTCTCTTTTAAATGTCATCAGTGGAGTTATTATTAAATGATCCCATTATAAAAGGACTACCTATAAAATGGTCATGAATAGCAAGGAAGAGATATATTACAGTAAAAATGATACATTTTAATAATACTAAAAATTAACAACCGTTTTTGTATAATTTACAACTTTTGGAAACTATTTCACCTGAGTTCAAATACTTAAACTTCATTCCAAATTATTCTACTTTTTAAAAACTCTGTATAGAATCACCTCTTAATAGTGGCCTATATTTTCCCCCATAAAACTCATCCTGGATTATTACATGCAAAAATATTATATTATTTCATGCAAACCGAGGGAAAGAATTGAAGAATATAATGGGTAGACAAAGAAATTGTGTCAGTGACACTCATCACTACAATGTCTTCATTCTTTGAAGATAATTTATCTTTTATATAAATTAGACTCCTAGAATTATTAACTGCTTGTATACTTTTGTTTTTATATTTGATTAACCTTTCCCTGTGACGTTAAACAGACAACAGTAAACTTTCACAGTTTATTGCTTTCTTCTAAACATCCTTTGAAGGAACCCATATCCCTTCTGGCAATTCTCAGCTGTGTGCCACTAATAGTATTTGAAATAGAAAATTTCAGCATATTAGATAAATTAATTTTTATAACTATTTTTTTTTCATTTTAGTTATGTGTATGTATGTGGGTCTGTGAACAACAGTGCAGGTGCCCAGAGAGGCAGAAGGTATTTGATTCTCTTGGAGGTGGAGTCAAAGGCAGCTAGCTGTTACTGTCCTAATATAGAAAGAACTAAACATGGGTCCTTTGAAAGACCAGTACATTATCTTATCCCCCGAGCCATTCTCTAGTCCCCTCCTCCATATTTAGTAGCAGCTAAGGAAATAACACTGACACAATTATTAGAATCATCACAAATACTATTGTCTCTGAACCCATTTTATTAATTCCTATCAGGTATTTATCATGGAATAACAAAATCACAAACACACTGTTACTTTAAAAAAGTGATACTATTTGGAGTTCATGGTAATATATATGTGTATATATTTGTTGAAACACTAATAAACGTGTAAAATGCATTATCTAGTATCTACTTAATATAGAAATTAATTTACGTTATTGATTTTGGCTTATAATGAAGAAGAGAATATTCTCAAATCTCTATATTGAGACTGTTTCTAACTAAAACTGTGTTAATGTTAATTTCAATAAAAAGTTTATTGCTATGGTGTTTTCAATTATATTAACATGTATCTTGTGAGACTATTCGGTTATTATAGTCTGTGTTAATTTATAAAAATACACATGAAAGCATTAGCTGGAAAGTAATTTAATCCACTTGTAAACTCTAATAAATTCAAGATAAAATGAGTATTTAGCAGGTTCACTCTGTTGTTTCCTTTGCCTCTTTTACAACTACACAGTTGTGTTTAGCATGTTTAGTTTTTTTTCCCCCTCCACAGGGAAATCTTTTCAATATTTAACACCAATATTCACTTATGTTAGAGCTAAAGATGTATTGATAGTGCAGATAATATTAAAAGGAATGTAGGTATAGTTGTACATGTTTACACACTCAGTTATTTGGTAGGCTAAAACAGGAGGATTGATTTAGCTCAAGAGTCTTAAGCCAGCATGGAAAACACAGTGAGGCAAATACTACTTTGGGAGCTGTTGTTTGGATATGGGTTCTTCTCCCAAAAGTTCATATGTTATAGGTTTTTCATTAGTGGGGTGACAATGGGTAATGCTATGAAACTTCAAAAAAGTGGCACCTAGTGGTTGGGGTACTTACACTATGGGTGTAGCTGCTATCAGAAGGGATTTTGCCTTGTATGACTTTTTGAGTTCTCACAAGGTTGTATCGTTTGATGAGCCTAAATTGCTTCCTACATGGTAATTTGAATTCTTAATTTCATTTACATTCCTGCTATGGTTTTATCCATTATTAGGTTCACATTAGAGGACAAACCAATAAGGCTACCAAACCTTTACTTTCAGTCTTTTACACTGTGAATATTTAAAGGAATTAAATATTAATTTGATAAGTTGCACACATTTAGGCATTCTTTTTCATATTAGCAAAATATGAATGAAAATGGCATATTTATATTAACTAACAATAATTCTATGAGTTAAAAACTCACTTCATCTTGAACATAGAAAAACTACATACAAAAGTGTATTTTGCATGAACTGTGTAAAGTCATATACTAGTAATAACTGGTTCTAACCCAGAAAGTCTGTTTGGCGCACATTTCTTTATAAACACTATAATTAGAAAGAACTCCAATTAGAAAGCAATCATACCATATTTTGTATGATCTCTCTTCCCGTTGTGGGCATTATGAAATCTTAGATCACATTCTTCCAAAGAAAGGTATACTATTTAATCATGTAATTAGGAAAACTGAAGATATTATTTAATTTGTCGATTGTTTAACATGTAGCATATTTGAGATTACCTCATTTTCAAAATTCTGATGTAAGAGGCAATGCATATTTTTATTTTAAATTATATATACTAACCAGTATATTTTGAACATGTTCTCTCCCAATTTGTTTCTTTAACTCCTCCCAGATAAGGCCCAATTTCTACTCCCAACTTTAAGTCCCTTTATCAAATTCAATAACCTTGCAAGTCCAATTTGTGTTTTCTACATACTTCTAGGTGTTTCCCATTCACTAGCATCATGGTCAATTCATCAAGGTCCACATCCTTAAAGACAACTAGTTTCCCCTCTCTCAAAAGCCATCATGTGTCCATATTTCCTTATTAATAAGCTTGATTTTGTACAGGTCTTGAGAGGTAAACACACCTTTTGCAAATTCATAGGTGCAGTTTCAGTTTTGGAAGATATTGTCTAGAAATAATGTTTTTTTTTCCATCTTTAATGCTGTTAAGTAGAATAGAAACCTTTCATTTTGATGTTTTTATATGAAAACTCACCTCTAATTAATTTATAAGTGATTCTATGCCTTTAAAGGTATAGAATTAAGCAAATTCTATGTCTTTAATTTTTATAGTGGCCTTATTTTTCAATTGGGATTTGCCTTTGATGTATAGGTTCAGGAAAGGGTATTGATTTAGAGAAAGCTTGTGGCTAGAAAGTTTAACGAAAAGTTACAAAAGTATGAAGACTTAAGGGGAGAATATGTAGTATTCCTCAACCTATTCTATTACACAAAATTATTTTTCTCATACATAATCAAGAGCAGAAAAAGGATTAGTAGGTAAGTCATAATTTGGCAAATTTATCTCAATATTTTTGGGCTTTCAATCAACTAGGATTGTTCCAGCAATGAAAGTTCAGGAAGGAATACTGATTGAGATGTTATAGTAAAGGTTGGGAAAAGATAAAATGAATACACTCAGCCTTTAAACCTGAAGACCCTTAGGTTCCTGAAACTATGATGCTGTGACTTCTTCATAATTACAAATAGCAAATTGATAGAAAATGGTAGACATAAAAGTCTGAGAAAAATCAGCATTTATTGTCTTGATTCTGAAAAGTACTGGCTGAAGTTCACAAACAAATCAACAAAATAGAAACATACTTCTCGGCAGCTTAAATTTTGTACGCAAATAATGACAAGGACAGTTACGAGACTGGTGAACTAAATTAGGAGTCTTCTCTCCTTTCCTCTTTGTCCTTTTGCCCCTCTCAGCTGTGTCAAAACTCATTCCTAGGCCTTCATTTATACTAGGCAAGCACTTTACTTATAAGCTATAATCACACACATGTACCCTTTGCCTAAAAAAGGTTATAAAAATCTGTCTCTAAAATAAACAATTAGACTTGTTGATACATACTTGAGATTAGACAGGTCCACATTGTGTGTACATGTGTGGTATTAGCATGTGCATGAGTGCATGGAGTTCAATGTCTGGTATCTGACCCTAATGATCTTCACCTTATTTTACAAGACAGAGCCTTTCACTGAATCTTGACTTTTTTGATTAAGGAAGATTATTTAGATGGCTGGAACACTGTAGAGATCCTGTTTGTGCCTGAACAAATTAGGATTCCAAGTGTGTGCCATTATGGCCAGCTCTTTATGGGGTTCTGGAGATCTGAATTCAGGATGTCATGCCTTATGAAGCAAAAACTTTAGCAACTAGGCCATCTTTAAGGGTACATGTTAAGTTTTGATGGCAAGATTTAACATCTTACCTGGTGATAGTGCATTTCTAAGTTGTTGTTTCTAATGAATCTCTCAATAAAGACCACTGGGCTACTGTAAGCTTTCTAAAATACGAAGTCTAGAATATTCGTCCTTGTACATAATGGTATGTTCTCTGCTCTAAGCAAGAAGATTAATTTATATTCATAGTCAGTCCTCATAAATATAATTTCTTCCTTACTCCTACCTCTTTCTCCAACTTTGAAACCAATTTATCTTCTGTCATTTTAAATTATAAAATACTCAACTGTTTTGTGAAAAAACAAAAGCAGTTTGGCTTGAATTGGGAGCATATTTCTGGTAATAGATTTATATTATTATGATTTGTTATGTGACCATATACTTTAGCAATACACATAGTTTAGCACTAAGCTCAGCAGTGCTCAAAGTGTTTCATAAATATTTGTTAAGTTTAATAAAATCAAAGAGTAAAGTTGTTATCAGTGTGGCAGCTCATAAATATGTTTGAGTTCTGAAATATATGCTGTTTTTAAAAATTAATTAGAAACACTACCAATAAAGAGAGCCACTACTGTTTATGCCAATGTAAGATACATCAAAACATCATATGGTATGTAATACTAATACTCATGAATAATTTCATACTTGTGTGTATGTGTACATATATGCATTATGAATGTTTGTGTATGGGTGCACTAGCCCATAAATTCACATGTGGAGGACAAAGGTCAGTGTCAGGTATCTTCCCCTATTGCTCTCTACCTCATTTTTTCAGATAGGCACTCAAAGAACCTGGAATGCCTAGCTATTGAGCTACCAAAATCTGCCTGTCTACACCACTGCCAACACCAATGCTGAGTTTATAGGAACACGCTGTAGTATCTATCTGTTACACAGATGCTAGAGATCTGAACCAAGGTCCTCATGCTAAGGCAGCAAATTCATCATTCACTGAGCTTTCCCCCTAGCCTAGTGTTTGTGTTTTCCTATAACAGTTAATAACATATTTAATTTAGTTAGCTAATGCTAAAAAGCTACTTTTTTTTTCACATACCTGAGCCATTTCAAACCAACCTCTAGAAACTTAGACTAATAATGGAATTAAAGACCAAAAAAAAAAAAAAGGTGAAGCTACAATAAATAAATAACATTGTAACATTTGAGGCGGGTTATCAGAAGCTAGCTAAACTAGGTACACAAATAATTCTCACATGTAGATTAGTTTTGTTTTGCTGTCCCATTCCTCAAAATAATAGTAAGGAAATGTCAACTGACATCCTTATTTTGTAGACACACTTGAAAAGTCTATTACTGCTTATTTTCATTATTTACTGTCATAAACAACAACTTTGAGAGAAAGAGATTAGTGAAGTCAGTAGAAATGAAAATTTAGGCTTAAATAGCTTAATTTGTCTGGAAGTTTTATATAAAGAAGGAGAGCCAATGCTCAAATCTGGGTATTTCTGAGAATAATATAAACTATTTTATATTTGCTGTATTGTTTGTTTCATACGTTTAGTCAAAAATTCAGCATGGGAACATATATTGTAAGTCTAGAGCCGTTGCATGAAAATTATAGGACAGTTCATTAAAATAATATCAAATGTCGCTACCAAATCTGAAGAGAGAATTTTCAGATCAGTTTAAAATATTTCAAGAATAAAGGTTTTGAACATTTTGCTTTGTAGGCAATTTCACATTGTCACATGATTCTACTTACAAAGAACAGATTTGAGGTATTCCTTATGGTTTACTATGTTTAACAGCTATTTCCTTCTTTTTTTTAAACTAAATATAGTTAGTATTATAAAAGAATATTCATATAATGTATAATTTTTATTGTGTGCCTGCATGTATGTGGGGCGGAGTGCATGGGTCATAACACATATGAGTTAAATATCCCAAAGTACCAGTACATAATACATGCAGTGAAATAATCAATGTTTTCAATAGAAAACTGATATATAGTTAAAAGTAAATGAATATTTCAAATAACTTATGTTAGAAATAAAATTTTCTTTGTTAGCCAAATGAATTAAGATGTTAGCTTTCCAATGCTTTTACCATAAAGAGAATGTTTCTTTCTTTAAAATGATGGATGTTAACTTTAAGGTGAAATTGTTACTTTCAATAGAAATAAATTCTTACATTCAATAAAATAAAAGATTGAGAATCATTAAAAGGAAATTAGTAAAAGTCAATTTTGTCTTCTTTACAATAACTCACTATATTCTTGTTTTCTAAGAATTATGAGAAAGAATATTGATTATTGGATAAGAAAAAGCTGGCTTATGGTAAACACGATTACAATTTGAAAAATATGAACTTCAAGATTTTGAGACAAACAAATGTTTATATAATAAATAGCACTAATTTTCAATTTACAAAATGGATAGATAGTTCATGAAAAAGATACCTAACTACCTAGTTGAACGAAGTGTAGAGAAGCTTAAATAATAATCTTTTCCAAAGAAACGTAAATTGGGCTGCAAATATGTTTTCTGAAATTCACATTACTTTTCCCTAAACTTTTGAGTTTCTTTTGTACTGGATCTGAATATTCTACCTCATTCAACATTAGCCAACTTGGGAGATGATTCTTTACGGTCATAATACACTGTCAGTCAAAAGAACACATTCAATCATAAACAAATGTATCGTCCATTGCATCACAAATACTAGGTAAAAAATGGTTAAGTCTTAGGTTATAGCTACTGAAAATTATTCTTATAGCTACTCAAAATTATAATGAAAACTAAACTATTTGTCCTTTTTAATGATTACTTCATAAAGATTAATACACTGTTGTCAAGTGACTTTGCACAAAAGTAGTAGATTAATTTTTTAAAATAAGATTTTACATAATGAAGAAAAAGTCTATTTCATCAAGTTGAAAATTTAAAGTTCTCATTATTTAGAATAAAAGACATGTTTTTTTTTTTTATAGACTTTGTACTGGTACAATAGAAGAATACACACATAAAAGGGGGCAGAAAAAAAGTTGTTACTTCTAAAATGAAAAAATATAGACAGGAAACCTAAAAGATTCGGTTAATACACAGTATAGGTGAAAGTCATGAAAACTAGAAAGCTGAATATGATGTATGTCATTTAGCAGGCTAGGGTTAACAAGTTTGTGTAAGCGATGGGTGGTGGTGGTGCATGTCTTTAATCCCAGAATTTGGGAGGTAGAGGCAGAAAGATCTCAGTGAGTTCTAGGCCATCCTGGTCTATAAAGTGAGTTCTAGGACAGCCAGAGTTACACAGAGAAACCCTGTCTCAGAAAAAAGAAAAAAAAAAAGATAGAGACATAATTTCACTCTGGTTTATATACACAACTACTCAATTCATCCATTGCAGTCATATATGGCTTATAAATTGAGGTATGTGTTCCAAATATGCAGATAATAAAATTTAAATTCCAAATTACAATCATATGTCAAATATAATCTTTAATTTTTTTTCACTCATGTGAAGATGTAATTCCCTTTCAAATTTAACAGGATACACAAAGAGATGCCAGGTAGTACTTGGCCTATGTCAAATTTTGAATCCTGTTACAGATCATCAACTGTTTTAATATAGACAGCATTATTAGTTTTTAAAATTGAGGACACAGCGTGCCATTGGGTACATAAATAATATTAAAAATACAAACTTGAAAAATATAGGTGTACATAATTCATAGGTGTAACATAGTTGATCATGATCAAAGTAATAAATCATCATATAAACCTTAATTCTATTTTAGCCTAGATTCAAAAAGTTCTGAGAGATAATATTTTTTGTAAATTAAGTAGCTTAATATTTAGTAACTTACTAAAAATATTAGCAAATACTTTAATAATTATAAAGATACATTTTATTCACTACTCAATGTTTTAGGCTGTCATAGAATCAAGCATCTATAATTAAACTATTAATTTCTAAGAATAACATAAGATTCTTTTAGGACACACATGATTAAAGCAATAAGTGAACATAAAGAGCTAAGAAATAACAGTGATGTTTATGTTCATGAAATTTCATAATTTGTTGCATCTTATAGCGCCAATTATTTACCCAACCATGAGGTCAAGCAAAATGCAATACATCTGAAAATATAAAAAATTCATATTAAAATGAGGCTAAAAAAGTTAAAGACTATAATCATGCCATCATATATAAGTAGAAATGAAGCCATAATCTTGAGAAAATTAATAGCCTTAAGGCTGGAACATAAACAACCTTATGGACTTTTCTATGTACATTCTCCTTTTAAAACAGAATTAGAAAGAAATCAAAGCTGAAATGAAATATATTTCATTTACAATTCATACCAATTGCTTTATTTTGACTCTTCATGTGTTTTCCGTGACAGCACTAACATCTGACCAAAACTTGTTCTTTGTGCTTGTATACCAAACCAATTGACAATAATTATAAAATAGTAGTCCCTTAAAAGAGGAACTGTGCATTACTTTTTAATTGTCAAATGAGTAATTGTATCAGTTAAACTCGAGCACTATTTTAAAAAAATTTTTTAGTTACAGTTGTATATAGATAAATGTGCCTAGTAATACTCTCTACTTTGTTGGGTATAAATATATAGGGCAATGATTATATAAACAAATACTTACATACTTTAAGTCCAAAATTAAATTTAATTTGTATTGAATATGCTGCTATATTTTAAATAGTACAGGAATTGTACATACTTAAGGGTATGAAGGAAAAATTGTTTAATAGGCCCCATTTTTTAAAAAAGTTTATTTATTAAAGCCTTTAAAAAACAACTTTTGCTATATTCATATCAGGTAGAACTCTTCTGTATGTAAAATATAAAGTGATTTAAACAACATATGTCAGGTTATTAGTAATCAAAAAATCATTGTTTTAAAAAAGACACAGGTAGACAACATATATATATAGATTGTAATGGTAGTTAGTGCTTTATCTAGGTAATTACTACATGCACAAAAGATTACAAACACATCTCTGTGTTTTTCAAGTAATTAAGTAATATTCAAGAATAAAATACTGTTTGATTTCAGATATATGAAACAAAAAGTCATAGCAAGAGTCTTATCAGTAAATAGTATCAAAATAAGCAAATAAATATAAAACATAAAAATATTAGAATAGTATAAATTTCAGAAGTAAAAGATGGGAAAGTATCAAATATGATGCTTAATTAAATATCAATAAATTATTCAAGATTTTTAAGATTTCATGGTAGACTCTGAATTAGTTATTAAGACTATATTGTTTGCGTTGTAGTTACATAAAAAAAAAGAAAGAAGAAAAAATGAAAGAAAAACCCTACTCAACAACTAGGTAATTACATAACAAATAAAAAAAAATTTGAAGCACTTTAAGCAAACTCATACAAAATGTTAAGAGTGGGTTTAAATACATATAATTATGTGAGAATGAGTATGAATATAGTTCACCAACACAGAACAGTGGATGGGGCAGGGTGAGATTTAAAGGAAAAGGGATAAGTAGGATAACAGAAAATAACTGAATGCATGTTACATGAACTACAAAGGGAACCACTTTAGGCATAGAGTTGGGGGCAGCCAAGAAATGGGAGAGCAAGAGATAAATGATAAACAAAGTATAATGAAAATACCATAATGAAACCTGTCATCTTTTATGTTAATTTTTATAAAGTTAAATGAAAGCTAGGAATTAGAGAGAAGACTTAATAGTTGGTTCCAACACCCATATCATGTATCTCACAACCACCTATAGTTCCAGATCCAGGAGATGTAACCCTCTTCTGAATCTTGTGAGCAAATGCACTAATATCTGTGCATATGCGTGTGTGTACATACATTTATATACACATATGTGCATATGTGCATTTAAGTATACATATACAAATGGGATATATATATATACTTCCATAAGTATACTTGAACATAAATAGATGTATACTTACGAAAATATATGTATATATACTTATATACATGTATATATGCACACATATATACTTATATACATATGTGTATCCTACCCCCACTTATCTACACACATAAATAATAAATCTTTAAAAATGAATGTTCACAGAACACCAGGAACATGTAATAATTCCATTTCTCTTATTTCAAGGAAACTAAACAAGCGAATGATTAAATGACTAATCCCTGGTTCTATATCCAGAAACCCCAAATTCCTGAAATAACCTTAGTAATAAGAGTTATAACCTTTTTGGTATCCATTAGAAGTCTGTGACTTGCAAAGACGATCCCCATAGCCTGTGGAGAGTACTGGTCATCAAAAGCACTGAGTAATAATGTTGAAACTTTCAGTCTCACTCACAGATGGGTTGGAGTTTGAGTGCTAAAAACCCATTAAGTGTTAAGATTCCCATTGCCCCAAAATTGCTGAATGCATTTGGGTGTTGTAATTGTATTGCATCTGAACAAAGCATAGAATTTCTGTTATCAGTCCCTCCTATATACTGAATTATGCCTCCCTTCAAAAGAGTTGCTTATGAGTTGTCTATCTATAAATAAGCTTTATGTGACATTCTAGCAAATAATCTTATGGCAGGGAAGATGGGTGTGAATCCACAGACTTAAGAAAATACATAATCTGTGGAACTAAAGATTTATTGATGACATCTGATATGAAGACAATCTTGTGGTACTGAGTTTTTAATTTGGACAGTCTGAACAATTTCAAGTGAAAAACTAAATTTAATTGAGATGAAAGGCAACTGGTGTATAAAGAATTGAAGACCTAATTAGTGTGAGAAAAAAAATTCCACAAATGTATCATTAATGTAAATGAATGCAGCCTACCTATGGTTACCTTGGTGGTTAGTGGAAGAGATAGAATTAATGATTAACAGGATTACAGTAAACAAAATGCTAAGTGATGTGAACCATTTCCTTATAATAAAATAACACCATATTTGGTTATGAATGAATTTTATGGTATTTTTTTCTGATGTATAAATGAATAGTAAACTGAATGTAACAAACCATCATACAAAAACTATAGGCTCATTATACACCTTAATATGATTTAAATAATGTCAAAATTCTAAAAATCAAAAAATTCATATGGGTAGTTTCCTTGTAACAAAACTACATAAAATGTAACCACACTCTGCAAAGACAGTTTCCATGCCAACTGCACTCTTTTTAGTTAGTCTCATATTATAAATTGGTCAAATGACCACTTTATATTAGGCGTCAAGTAAAGACACAGAAACTAAATAGATTCATAAGGATATTCTTTTGATTTATACAGTTAAAGTTAACACTATGACAAAACAACTCTTCTAATGCTTTAAAAATGTATTCTATTTACAATTCCCATTATACTATCAATATAAAAAAAAGCATACTAAAACAGGAAAGCATTCAATAAAAGTGTTTCAGAACTTCTTTTAGAACATTATATTTTGAAAAAGTATACAATAGTTTACAGAATTTGGAAGTATAATCTATGGATTAGAAACATTTTTACCAAACAATGATTTGTTTAAAAAATTATGGGAATCTACTGAAGAAAAAGCAGCAATCTATTTTCAACTAGGAACTGTATAGGAGGGGCCCAGCAATCTGTATTTGTGCAGGGATTCTTGTGTACTCTAATGGGAACCAAAGTTTAAAAATGTATAGAGACAATAACAAAAGAAGAAAAGAAAAACCCTGAAGTAATACGGTAACAGATACAATAGTATACTAGTTTGAAAATAGATGTACATAATTAAGTTGAACGATCCAGAAACATTTATTTGAAGGACAAATGAAAGCAAGTGATAATGACAATATAAGTTTATAAGTTTCCACTATTTCACAGTGGTGTTTTTTTTTTGTTGTTTATTTAAAATTAAAGACCCTTTCCCTGTATTCCTGCTGTATTATATCCCTATTTTTTCTTCCTGTGTTAAAGACATCTCTGAGCCATAAACCATGGATATTTATTACATGTTTCGAGGATTAAATTCTGCATTAAATTTGTTCACATTTAAAATATTCAAAATATAGTGCCTTTTCATCAATTTAGTGTAAATTTAGTAATAAATATATAGTAATTATTTACTGTACTTTGAGAAAAATGACAAAGGTACTTCAAGAGGAGGGAAACAAGATCCAATTTGGAATTGCAATGGCAAAAATAAGCTATAACTTCCTGAATGTAGCTGCCACCAAGCAAATGAAGCAGAAAAAAGTTCCTCATACTAATTTCAAGATTACATAAAAAAAAGTCAAGAAATGCTTTGCAAAAAATTCTTCTACAGCCAAATATTTGTACTGTCATAGCCATGAGTAGTATTTTTGCTTATAAATGGCAAATAAATAATATGAAAATAGTAAACAGAATAAAAAGTAATGTAACTGGCTTATTCCTTGTATATGAAAGAGGCAATTTATCTCACCTCTGGAGTGACATCTCGTGGTGCAAACCCTGTTCCTCCGGTTGTTAATATCAAATTAAGTTCCTTCTCATCACACCAGTCTATGAGAGTTTCCTAAAAGAAAACAAACACACAAAAGCGCTTACTTACTTATTCAAGAACCTAAGGAATCATTTCACAGACAGCATGGAAACAAAATTCTTTCAATACTGAATAAAAACTTTTTAAGGACAATTCCTAAAATGTTTCACACTTGATCAAAATACAAATCAGTTTGGGATATTTATTTTGTCGATTATAGAAAATAACACAAGCACCAAACCAATGAAAGTATCATAAACAAGAAATAGCATAGTTATAATTTCTGTTTGTTATGTACTTATATGGCAAAGCTAAAGGTCTTCTTGACATTATACAACATTTTCAAGTTTAAAGAAGTTGAGAACTATATGCTAATCACAAAATCTTATTACTTGACAACAACATGAATCCTGTTATCTAAATATTCATTCCTTAATCATAAATTCAAGAAAAGAGTTTCATACCTTTTTCTATTATGTATTCAAAGAGATGAAAAATGTTCGTTCATAGGTTCATGAACTAGAAGGAAAAGAACTGGAGTTCAAACTACATTTGGTTGAATCTCAATTATGTTTATTTTTTGCCCATTAATGAATAAATATCCCATGACTAATTTGAGGTAAGAAAAGTTCTGTACTTTTCAGTATTAATTTTACAAAAATTTCTTAAAAGAAAATAGAGATTAAATAATACTTAGGTCCCACTTCTAGACTACAGTTTGAGTGAGAATAAACCCAGGGCAGGAAAAACAATCCTGAATAATAAGAGAACTATTGGATATGTTATCATCCCCGAGTTCAAATTGTACTACAGAGCTATAATAATAAACATCATGGTTCATTAACTAAGAGAATTAAGTTGTAGAACCAGAAATGAAACCAAAAAAAAAATATGGACAACTTATTTTTCGATTTAAAAAAAAAAGCAAGAAATGCACACTGGAAAAAGACAGTATCTTCAGTAAATGATGTAGAAGAATGCAAACTAATTCATATTTACATCCTGTAGAAAATTCTAATCCAAATAGATCAAAGACCTAACATAAAACCAGATACATGAAAGAGAATATGGGAAAAGTATTGAACTCACTTGCACAGAAAAGACTTTCTGAACAGAACAGCATTATCACAGGGACTCAGATAAACAATTAGTAAATGAGAACTCATGAAACTAAGAAACTTCTGCATGGCAAAGGACACCATCATTCAGACAAAGCAGCAGCCTACAGAATGCAAAAAAAAAGATGCTTACAAAATACACATTTGATAGAGTAAGATCAATAAACTGAATGACAACTCATGCAGGTAAGAATGTTGAGTAAGGGAAACACTTATCCACTGCTGGTGAAAGTGGAAAGTTGTACAATCATTGTGGAAATCAGTGTAGTGGTTCCTTAGGAAAATCAGAATGGATCTACCACAAGATGAAGCTACACCACTCTTAGGCTTATAGCCAAAGGATGCTTCATGTAACCACAGAAAACACTTGGCCAAGCATGTTCACCATGGCTCTATTCATAATAGCCAGGAATTGGAAACAATCTAGATGTCCCTCAACAGCTAAAAGGATAACGAATATGTGGAACATTTCCAGGTAAATGGATGACACTAGAAAAAACAAACAAAAACCAACAACAAAAACCCAAAACAAACAAACAAACAAACAATAATCCCCAAAACATCCTGAGTGAGGTAACCCAGATCCAGAAAGGCAAATCTGGTATACATTTGCTTATAATACATGTAGATATTAGCTGTAAATTCAATGATAACCAAGCTATAAACAGTAGAACCAGAGGTTAGGTTGAAAGTAAAGGATAGGGGGACAGATATATCTTTGCAAGAATGGGAAACAGAATAGATAGCTATGGATGGATAGTCTGCAGTGGGGGGGGGATTGGGGGCTGGAAGGAGAGATCAATTTGGGAGGGGAACAAGGGAGAAAATACAGGGAAAGAAAACATTGAGGACAAATGAGTGGAAGTATGAAAACACATATATACATATATGGAGGTAATGTGAATGAAGTAATAACAGAGGAGAAAGAGCCCTAACAGTATTATCTCATGTCACAAAATAAAGCTTCCAATATTGGAAATGGGTTACATATAACTGAGTTGTCGGCCAAAGCAGTGCCATGGGAACCCAAAAGCAACCCAGGCTGTTGGTAAGGCTATAGGTTGCTCTCCACAAACTAACAGTGAGACCCTACTTCTGAAGACAATGCCTACATAACTTATTAAACACAGAGGAGTCAAGCTAGTACCTTCTGAGAGACCACCCCTAATAAATAGTGTTGATGGTTCTTGAGACACTATGCATGCTACCAAAGGAGAAAGGTAGTGACAACCTAGTTAAAAAGACTTTAATCTATAATGAACTACATGCAAAATGTGCTTGCTAGTGCAATAGAGGCACCAGAGTACTGGGAGTATAAACTAATATCTGACTGGTTAAAAGGCCCAGTCCATGAGATGGAATCCATCCCAAGAATCTAAGATCAGAAAGGTCAGGAACTTAGAGGAAATCCAAATACTATTCTTCTGCTAAAGAAATGTGGCAACAAAATGACTCTAAATGACAGTCTGCTATACTATACTTTTAAAAGTGGACCACTCTTTCAGCAGTATATGGCCACTAGAAAAAAAAGAAAAACAACAATAATAACAACAACAACAACAAAAAAACTCAATAAATCTTGGAATGTTTCTTGTTCTATAATCTCATGCGAGGGCTGCTTCTTTTTCTTTCATTTAATTTTATCTCTTCCCCCTCCCCTTATAGGCCCTTTGCATATAAATGATAGTTTTTGGTTTTTTGCCTGATGGGATTCCTGAAAGTATAAATTAATGGGTCTCTGCATCTATATCTATTTTTAGTACCTTGTTTTGGTTTCCTCTTTTCCCTCTCCCCCCTTCTCTTTCTTCCTTCCTTCCTTCCTCCTTCCTTCCTTCCTTCCTTTCTTTCTTTCTTTCTTTCTTTCTTTCTTTCTTTCTTTCTTTCTTTCTTTCTTTCTTTCTTTCTTTCTTTCAGACAGGGTTTCTTTATGTAACAGCCAAGGCTGCCTTGAAACTCACTTTGTAGACCTGGCTGTCCTTGAACTCACAGAGATCCAACTGACTCTGCATCCCATGTGCTGACATTAAAGGTGTGCACTACCACTGCCAGGCTCTTCTTAGTCTCTTTCCATTCTGATTATCATTATGATTGTGATTTGTTTTTGCTTTACCATATTATATTTTATTATCCTTGAGATGCCTGTTTGTTTTCACAGAGACAGAAAAGAGGGTGGACCTGATAGGAATGAAGAAATAGGGCATAACTGGGCGGAGGGATAACCTATAAGTATGTTGTTTTCTAGAACTCCTATTGAAAGTATCATTGTAATACTTGTATCACTATGATCTGGAAGCTTGTTGGGTATAAAGAATTTCTTTATTCTGTTCAAATATCTACAGAAGTAGAAATTTTAGAGAATCCTTATAGTGTTGTATATGTATACTTAAGTACATAAAGTACGCCTTCTAACTATATATAACCATAGATTTTGAATTATTTTTCTATCATGCTTAAAAAAAAATTTAAGTAGTCATTTATCTTAACAATTTATCATTTTTAACTTAGTAATTTGTGGTATCTTAGAAAGCTATTTGTCCTACTATGTTTGTTTTTGCACCTATAAAATCCCTTTCATTCTTAAACAGGCTTTAGTATTTTACTGTTTCAAATTCTTTATCTTTATTCCTGAAGTGATAAGAAAAAACTAAATAGCCCCTTCTTGTTCTTCTCATTCCATTTCATTTCAGCAGTTTTACACTCAGGACTATTTAGTCAATATAAAACAATTAACTAATATAGCAGAAATTGGAAGTAGCTAATGCAAAAATGAAACTATGAAATAATTGTACCTATATTCTATTGATGCATTTATGTATAACAGAAACCTAGTGGATAAGAAAACAAAGCAACAACAACAAATAACAGTGATCTATTATGACTCACAAACTCTTTGTTTTCTGGCTCAGCCTGGAATGCTTGTCTTGGAGCTGGGGGAGGGATTCACCTCTGTGACTGAAATAATACAGGTTTAAGTGGAGCAGAAGGTGGTCCTTGCTAAATGTCTGAGGGCTTAAATGCAAACCACTAGGTTTTTATATCCATGTGGTTTCTGACAATCATTTTTCTAACCTATATTTCCTTACATTATAGTACAAGATATTAAAAAAAAAGAGAAAACTGATACCTAGCCACCAAAACTCACATTTTATGAATTTCTGCCACCTTTCTACTAGGTAAAAGAAAATATAAGGGTCAGGTTGAGAGAATAGAGTTTACCTGTTAATTGAAGTAGTTATTGAGAGTTTATGGTTATTTAAGCTACCATACCATATATATTTTGTATTAAATACATTAATTTGTTTCTGAACTTTCTGAATATGAAGAGAAAAGAAGAGTTAAATTACTACTAAAAGAATGAAGCATGAACACTGTTGGAAACTGAGGCTGAAGCTATGATCAGTTATGGAATGATATAGATATGGCTAAACTCTGGCTGTACATTTAGAGCCTTCAGTTATATCACAAAGGTTTGATGATTCAGTAACTATCCCTTAGCAAGATCAGCTTAGCATATAACCATTAGCCCCGATACCACAGTAACCTTTCTTGTTCTCATGATTCCTGATCTTTCCACCTTGCCAACATCCATTCTTTGTGATTTTTGATATTCTGCTTGCAAGAACACCTGGTCAGAGAACACCATTCTCTGACCTACCCTGCACCCTTTCCTACATCCTTGCTCTGCTGATTATATAAGCTCTGGGTAGAAAAATCAAGTTTGCCACTTGATCTTGTTTTGTGGTCAATTCCCTGTATCTCTTCCCCTTTGAGTTTTTGGGTTCTAGGTTGAAGTCTCCAGGGTCAAGGCAGAACACCAACTAATTTACTTGTTGCTCAAAATTTACTTACTTTTTTAAAAACACATATAAATTATGAAGAAATTAATGAAAAATAATGAAAAGGAAACAGGGGAAAGACAACAAGGCCTCAACCCTACAAAAAGAACTACAGACAACTAAGGAATGCTGAGAGTAGTAGAAATAGTCATTTAAAGAAAGAATATACTCAATGGTTATCCAATACCAAATGGTCAGCCATGAAAATTTATACATGAGTGATATTAAAACGACTGAGCAGGTTATATTTAGGAATATATATGTATATAATATATCCATGAAATAACAGTTAATGAAAAAATAGGTCATGAATTTGACAGAGAGCAAGGAGGGGTATAAGCTTAGTTTGGAAGGAGAAAGGGGAAGGAGGGGAGAAATGATGTAATTAAATTTACTCTCAAAAATAAAATAAAAACTTTCCCATCTTGTTCTTTATGCCTAAGCAACCTGTTAGTGTTTGATAATAGTGTTTCTCTTCTAATAGTCCCTCTAATAGTCAAAATAGCTTTATGTTTTTCTTAGATAATTCCTATCATTTACTTATCTATTTACTTATTTAATTTGTGTGGGTGTTTGTCTGCATGCATACTTCAGTAAAATGGTCTTTGTTGTAGTGATATAATTTCAAATGCTGATTGCTTTGGGAACCATATGTTTTAAGACTCTGAAAAGTCCAAAACCATAGAAAAGCCGATAGATAATAATTGAAAACTAAACAGTATTAAAGTGACAATATCTTTACAATGAATGCGTTAATATCTTCTTTACTTTAAGAAAGTAAAGATCTTCATTTCTCTTCTGGGTTACTAGCAGAGTGGGAATGTTAATTGTTTGAGCTGTATTAACTTCAAGTTTATTTTGCATCAATTATATCATATCACTACTCTAATTACCAAAGTCTTATACTGACTTTAAAATAAATCAAACACTAAAGATTAAAATAGTCTATATTTTTTATATTTCCATGGATAGTGTTTTTTAATATTTCTTCCTATACTTTTGTCATAAATCTACTCAATAAATTCTTTGTTATAGCTTAGGACATTAACTTTATTTAAATTTCTCACTAAGTATATTTAGATAAATATGTTTACTATTCTTCAAATTCAAAAAGTAAATTACTTTAGTAACCTTCTCCTATCCTTACAGCTAGAATTAACAATTCTCTTATGCAATCAGGGCAGGTATTTTAGATTTCTTTGCTACTATATATTCTGTTGTAAAATAATTTATATTAATCCATTGCGTTCCCATCATATCAGAAGCTCAGCAAGAAAAGAAACACCCAGTAGACTATTTCTAAGGCTGCTGTCTTACCATGCATAGTAGAGAGTGAGAGTGAGCAACGAGAGAGAGAGAGAGAGAGAGAGAGAGAGAGAGAGAGAGAGAGAGAGAGAGAGAGAGAGAGAGAGAGAGAGACCTCCTATTTTGGGGCAAGGGAGTCTCAATAAAGGACTGGTTACTAATTTTTCTAATTTTTCTAATTTTTAATTTTTCCATTTCTCGCATTGGGATCAAAATTTGAACCCATACTACAGGCACTCTTATGGAATTTATCATGCTCCTCACAGTAAAATTTCATCTAAAAAGAATAAAAGGAGAATCACCAAGAAGAGACCTAGGAGCTTTGTATCAAGAACTATAATCAAAGAGCAAAGAGTAATGTAAAACATTTCACCAGCATCCCTATATATAAGGATTTTAGAATGCTATGCTAGGAACCTAGGCAAAGAATTGGCCTCTCTCCGTGGCTCTCAATTCTCCTAATTATGGATTTGTGTTTAGCTACAATATGACAATATAATAATTTTTGTCTCAATATGCAGGTAAAAAAAGTGGTATTTGCTTTATTACATTCCTAGCTCACAGCAAGATACTTAACACAAAGTAACCATGGATTTCAAAGAGTTATGTCAAAGATGCCAAAATTAATACTTATTGAAAAAATAAATAGATACATCATAACATACATGACATAAAGAGATATTACTTTAAACAGTTCGACTCTTAGACAGAAATGGAAGAGACTCTGAGGTAGTCTTTCCTGTCAGTGGGAAAATAAAGATAAAACTTAAAAATGATGCTGGGGCAATGGAAAAAAAATGCTAAAATTATATCTTTAATTTGCCTAGCAGAATGAAAAAAAGTGAAAATGCTATGACAAAATGTTAATGTTTAATTGACATTTGTTTCTGCTCTTTGATTAGCACACTCTCCTGAATTTGCTGCTTAGTCTATTATAAAAATATGAAGGTTATTAATTTCCTTTCATAACAGGCATTACTTGCAAAAATATTTAGAATTTGATTAAAAATAGCACTACCACATATCTTTGTATTACAGTATTATTGTTTTAAACAACACACTATACCAATAAGAAATCTGCTACAATAAAATATTTTACTAAGGTTTTTCTCTAATACTCAAAGATGATCTTCTAGATTTAAGAATTCTGGGGCTTTCCTTTGAAAATACTTAATATAAAAATTGTATTAGTTGATACAATACGATTTTCTCTTTATCTTGACAACTGAACTCATTCAGAAGCATTCACTCAACTAAGAAATATTTACCTACTTAAATGTAACTAAGATTTAAAGAGTTAACTCATTAAAATTAGGAAAGTTGCTCAGCAAAGACACTTTTAAGACAGTACAAAAGGACAGTGGAAGTACAATTGTGCAGTACATGTATCAGATGACTTGTATTCAGGGCTAGGTACACCTGCTAATACATGAGGAAAAGGCACATAAATCTATTGTTTAAGGAGAGGACTGCACACAGGTAATTGGTGTCAGAAGCGGGATTGAGAACTTTCGCTTAAAACTTAACAAAAGCTTAAAAAATAGTTTATAGAAACAAAGGAACAGAGGCTAGCAAGACTTCTTAGTAGCAGCATTTTCTCGGTCGGATTTGTTTTGCTGTAGACAGAGTTGCGCTGCTCCTTTAAGGGAGGTTTCCAAAATTAGCATAAGCGGCAAAAAAGCCTCCTTGCTTTTTAAGAGCTCTGCTAACAATTCATTGGTGTGCACAAGAGCTGCAATGAAGGTTTACACTGTGCTTTAAAAAATACGCTGGCTTGGGAGAGAAAAAGAAACAGGGTACAATGGTTTAAAAAAGAAAAAAGAAAGTAAAATGGATGGATGTAGTGGCACACTCCATTAATCCCAGCACTCGGCAGACAGAGGCAAGCAGATCTCTGTGATTTCAAAGTAAACCTGGTATGCAGTGAATTCCAGGATAGATAAAAATTACACAGAGAAACCCTGTCTCAAAATATGTAAAAATAGAAATAGAATAAATAGAGTAATAAAAAAGCCACATAAAGATGGAAAACACAGAGAAATTTTGGATACTATACGTGCTTCTGTTGTCTTTAAATTATTTGATTGCTGAGAAAATAACAACTACTGATAAAAGAAATGCTACTGGATTAATTCAATTTATATATTTTAAAAATGCTTTGACTCCAAAATTTAAGCCTAAGGACAAGTTACTGGGGAAAAGGATTTCTATTTTTGTTTTCACAGAAAATGAAAAGCTATGGATTTCTTCCAGACTTATGTGGTTTGATTGAGCCAGACCCCCTGAAACAATGCCCCAGATGATCCAACATTCTAAGCAGTTGAGACAAAGCCTTGCAGACTACAGCCAAGATTTCTACGTCTTCTTTGGACCCCCATGACAGCGCCCACTACCAGCAGGAAGTAGTTTGGAAAGAACGACGCCCAAATTCCCAAATATTGTTTATAAATGTTTGTTTTCATTTAAATGGACTTGGTTATAAATGACTATAACCACAAACAATCTTTTTAAAGTTAAAAAAGGAATTATGGTATAGATATGAATACTTTGCTTTGAAATGGATTTTCTTTTATTGATACAATTTAAGGTCAATTTTGTGATATGTATATTTCTCCTCTTGTTTAGGTATTGTGTTTATATAGCTCATTTAGAAATGTAATGTATAATTTAGTACAGATTAGAGAGTTACCTATGATAGTCAAACTTGGAGTTAAGTTAGGATTTCTAGATATGCAGAGATGTATTTGAGATGAATAGGCATTCCTCAAACCTTTCAAAGACCTACAGAATATGGCATTTAAAATGGTTTAGGGTTTTTCTTGACAATGAGGCACAACTGCTCCTGGTAACACCACCTGCGTCAGAAAGGAAGATGGACATTGAAGAAACATGTTGTGGAGTTTGCTTCTAATATGGCAAGACTAGCCATTTGGGTAAGGTACTGCTCTTCTGGACTGTTTGACTTTATGTTGTAGAAACTGGACATGCAGGACCCACAAAAAGGTGACTGCTGATGCAAGATGGACATTGCTACAGGATTCCTGCTTCATGGAAGAGGCTGCCAGACAGCCAGACAGTCTACAGGACACAGAGAAAAATGACTGACACACTGTCAATACAGGTGGACAATTTAAAGTTTCCTGCCTTGTTGAGGAGTCTGGACACACCCTATGGCCTATGGGCTGAAGATGGAACATTACAGAAGAACTTCGGGTGACTGACCAGGCAATGAGTTGTCTCTGTCATTTCTAGAGTTTATATATTATCCTTCTGTGGTCTTTGAAGGAGTTGAAGACAGATAGTTATAGATATAGTGTCCCTTAGTTAGGATTAAAGATAAGTTACATATAGGACTTTAGACTCACAAAGATAGGATAGATGATATTTTCTTTAAGTCTTACAAAATGTTAATGGACTAAATATTGTTATCTGTGATTCTTATTTAATAACTGTTGTATGGTATATTTTGCTATGTTAAGGTTAAACCCCTTCTTTTACTTTAGACAGAAAAGAGGAGATGATGGGAGATGTTATTCTGTATATATGTTTCTCATACTAGTTAATAAAGCTATGTGGCCAATGAGATAGCAAGATAGGCGGGGCTAGGAGACAAGGAGGAAAGAGGAAGTAGAGGGGAGGGGTCGAGATGTAGCCCGGGGAAGAAGCAGGAAGCCTGCCGCGCGGCTCCCCGATAAGACGACCACGTGGAAATACTTAGATAAGTAGAAATGGGTTAATAATTAAGACAGAGCTAGCCCATTAACAATAATGGTAACTGGCCAACAGGATTGTATCAAATACAGAGTCTCTGAGTGTTATTTGGGGCACACATGGCTGCGGGACAATGGCGGCAGGACCAGGAGGCCGGCGGGGAGGAACCTGCCGTAACACAAATGGCCAAGGAGAATATAAACAGTGGTACTCAACAGGCTTACTCACTACTGTTAGAATGTAAACCAAACTAAAATTGCCAGAAAATATTTAAAGGAATACAAATTGTTCTATTCACCTGGGAAAATTCAGGTTCCAGTAAGTAGAACTCATTTGTTTGAAATATTCCTTTACATTGTGAATATATGTCAGTGTCATTGGTTCAATAAAGAAGCTGAGGATGAATTAAGCAAGGGAGCCAAAGAGAGAATGATGGGAAGAAGGGCAGTCAGAGGAGCCACTAACAGATGCAGAGAGAAGCCAAGATAAGCATGTCATACTGAGAAAAAGTACCAAGACAAGTGTCAAATCATAGGTAAGAAATATGGGTTAATTTCAGATTAGCTAGTAAGAAGCTAAGCTATCAGCTGAACATTTGCAATTAATACATGCCTTAGTGTGAGTGTGTTTATTTGGAAACAGCTGACAATACAGGGAAACTCCACCAACACATTTGCATTCTTTAATTTATTATTTCTAGGTTTTATTTATTTTGTTCACTAGGTGCAAATATAATGGAAATGCACATAACATGAACATCAAAAGATGTGTAAGACTATTGCAAGATTATTCACAACAGCATATAGTTCAAAATAACTTAGGTGTTTTGCAACAATAGAATGGATAATTAAATATTCTATATTAATGAAAAGGTAGAACTCATTCTATTGATATAAAGTTTTAAAGAAAATTCATGGTGCTAGACTTGAGAACAATAAATCCCTTTGGATGAGGTAAAGAATAGTACCTAGTAATTAGTAACAGAGTACAGAAAGCTATCAGTCATGCCCATAATATTCTTCTTTCTTCCTTTTCCTTCCTTCCTCCCTTCCTTCCTTCCTTCCTTCTTTCCTTCCTTCCTTCCTTCCTTCCTTCCTTTGGTTTTTAGAGGCAGGGGTTCTCTGTGGCTTTGGAGGTTGTCCTGGAACTAGCTCTTATAGACCAGGCTTGTCTCAAACTCACAGAGAACTGCTTGCCTCTACCTCCTGAGTGCTGGGATTAAAGGCATGTGCCACCAATGCCTGACTAATCTATTTCTTTTATTAGTGTTTATTTTTATACATAATCAACACTTATATTGAGCATATTTCCCATTAATACCCCAATAATCTCCTTTCTTACCTTTACCTGTTCTAAGTCATATGGAAGTTTTATCTTAATTTTCTTATAAAACTCTACACTGACTTAACTGGCTGCATAGTTTACATTTCCATTCCCATCAGCAATTTATAGACATTTACATTTGTTTATCTCCTTGACAGAAATTGTAATTACTATATTTTCTTGAAGGTTTATTTTTAAAAACTAAGGATGTGTGTATATGTATACATGCACACACATGTGCATACACATTTGTACATGTGTAGAACATACATATGTTATGGTGCCTGTGTAGAGGTCTATGGTTTCATGATATAGTTCTCTTATTCTACCAGGTTGAGACATAGTCTTTTGTTGCAGGGTATTGCAGTATAAATGGCAAGGAAACTTCTGGCCAACTCACCTGAGTCCATCTCTCATTGTACTGTGTGTGTGCCAAGATTATAGATTTGCATTACCACATCTGACTTTTTAAAGTAGGCTTGAATAGGAAGTATCTTTACTTATTAAGACAAGCCACTGGCCACATCACTTTGCTTAATAACTGCCATTCTGATGATTATTTGCCTTGATTTCTGCTCAGCTTCTTTGTTGTTGGTATACAGGGAGGCTAATAATTTTTGCATACAAATTCTGTGACCTCAGTCTTTACTAATCGTGTTTATCAGTACTAAGAGTTTTCTGGTGGAGTCTTAGTAACTCATATACATAATATAATATTAACATCTGCAAATGAAGATACTTTAACCCTTTTTCCTTTGCTATTTATAACCTTTTATTTCATTTATATTTTCCTTCCTTCCAATTCAAATCTGTTGAACCTTGTTAGTGAACATTCTACTTCAGTTATACTTTCAACTCCAACAGTGAATTTTATTTTTCAAATTAAAAATACCTTTAAACTGATATTCTCTATTTGTAGGAGTTCAGACATCTAATCAATTAAAAACTATCTCTTCTTCATTTAGACATTTGAGTTTGAGGCCATGAAATCTTTCAACTTGAAGCAGCAATCACTGGTTTTCAAGCATTTGGCTTTAGAGGGTGGGTTATACCATCAGTTCTATTGTTCTTAGACTTTTGGCCCTAGATTGATAGATTTCCCCCCCCCCCCTGTCGTTCACCATCTAGTTTGCAGATTGTATATCATGTGAATTCCTGGTCTCCATTATCATGAGTTCCTTCGCAAAAGAAATCTCCTTTTGTGTATCTTTATGTCTCCCATTGATTCTCTCTCTAGAGAATTAGGACTAAAATAACATTTGATAATTTGCAGTCATTAAGAGTTTTGATTTTTCAAAACTATTCCTATATTTTTCTTCTGAGTGTATTTAGATATGATGCCACAGGCAGTTTCATTTTCCTGCTTGTGTGTGTGTGTGTGTGTGTGTGTGTGTGTGTGTTTGTGCCATATTCTCCTACCCTATCATTGTATAATATAGTTGTCAGAAACTATATAATTTATATAATACACTAAAGCAAAATGTATATTGGCAGCACTTCCCCATCTCCAAGGCTTCTTGTGAATGTTCCTTATTTGCTTATTGAACTCACTAGGCTAATTCAGTAAAGTTTACTTCTACTTAGGGTAAAGCTTCTGCTATCTAACTTGTTGCCAGGGTGGAGCTCAGCTTTGGCATGTAGACATATTATCGTGGGAAGACTGAATGAGTTGCCTTTATTTCTTGTCTTTATATAACCACTCTGTTTAACTATTAGTCCACTTCTCACATATTAACATGAATTGTTAGACTTTTCTAATTGGAAATGAGTTGAACAATTTTTCATTTGTTTCTATTAAGCTTTTCATTTTTTAATCTATGTGACAATGTTGTGGAGGAAGTACGAAGCCTAGAAGAGGGTATGACAGCCTTTATAAGGAATTGTGAGTGCTGGACTTAGGTGCTATGACCTAAATTTGGTCCACTGTAAGAGGAATAAGTGCTCTAACGGTGACCATCTCTATGTTTGAACTATTCTTGCCTTAGATAAAAATTACTCTACCATCTGATACAATAGAATTAGGGCTAGTTTATTGGTCCTATTTTTGAGATTTGTTCTGATTCTACAGGGATTCTATTTAGTAACTTGTATTTTGGGTTCTTCACAGTAAACTGGCTGGTTTAATTTCTTGTTCTTAATAAAACGATCATCAGCGTCCTTTTGTTTGTTTACCAACAAAACCACATTATTTTAGTGACTATGCTCAGACTAGACTTCTCCAATATTCAGGATTGCATCTTTTCATTCTCTCACAAGTTCTTTTTAGAAAAGAACTTAATTTTGGATGGTTTTCACTGTGTGGATACTTTAGGTCCTGAGTCCAAAAACACTTCATTTAGGCCTAGGTGTTAATTAATAGTTCTTTTCTATCTGTATGACACTTTTTATAGGTACATATTTAAGTCAGTTGTATATTTTGAGTTCATTTTGTTATAAAGTTTAAAGTTAGGGTAAAGGTTTTTTTTTTTTTTATGATGCATTGACCATGGTTATTCAATGACTCCAGAATTTTCCTTTTTGTTAACTTTTAAGAAAAAAATTTTAATTATTATACAAAGTATTAGGTTTCATTATATTAATATTTTCAGGTAATGTTTTTGATGATCCTGCTCTCTAAATCTGCTACCCTATCTCTCTGATGCCTTGTAGTCTTTCTCCTCCAGTAACTTCATTTCTGTTTATATGTCATATGTATCCTATTGTGTCCTCCCACTACCTCCACACCTTTTTCCTTCTCATGGTCCTCTAATTTCATGCAAGCATCACTTATTATTAAAATCAGATTTTAAAATATTTTACTTTTATTAGCGTATGTGTGTGTGTGAGTGTGTGTGTGTGTGTGTGAGACAGAGAGAGGGAGAGAGGAGAGAGAGAGAGAGAGAGAGAGAGAGAGAGAGAGAGAGAGAGAGAGAGAGAGAGAGAGAGCACGTGCCTAAGGAGGCCAGAAGTCAATGAACTCTGAGAGCTAGGGTTGAAGGTTGTAGTAGTCCAACTGGGACTGGGAATTGAACTTAGGTCCTCTGTATAAGGAGCAAGCATTCTGAAGTGCTAAACCATTTCTCCAGACTCCAAATACTTTGCTGAATTTGAAGCATCAATTGTTAAGATCACAGATATCAGTTTTATGTGTATACATTACAAGTATAGTTTTTCTAGATTTGGTCTAGTATACCTCAAATAAATCTCAGCTTGTCATAGTATATTTCAAATGAACTTACAAAATATGAACTGAACACAATATAAGCATCTACTTGGATTCTCTATTCTTTCTCCTCATGTGCATTTCTAGTACTTCTTTAACTTTATAATCTTGGATACTGTACTTACACAGTATGTATCATTGGTTAAAGGTAGTCAGTTCATTTTTCCCAAAGGTTCTATCCCTTTACATATAATTTTACAACAAATTCATATAATTTGAAAACCATGTTTATAGGTCTAAAGGAAATATGTGAAAGTTATAAGTAAAAGTTTTAGAAAATTAACATTACTATGCTGAATCTATCTCTAGACATACTATATCTTTTTATTTGTATTTATTTTTATTTTATGTGAATGAATATTTTTGCCTTTATGCATGACTGTGTACCATGTGCTTTCCTGTTGTGCACAGAGGTCAGAAGAGGACATCAGATTCACTGAAACTGGAATTACAGATTTTAGATGGTTGAGCCTCCACATGGGTGTTGGGAACTGAATCTGGGTCCTCTGCAAGAAAAACACATGCTGTTAATGACTGAGTCATCTCTCCTGCCCCTATTGTCTCTCCATTTCTTTAAATATGCTATGTATTTAGTATTTTGTGGTCTTCAGCATAGGTGTAATCTTAAGTAAACACTAGATAGTTTATTCTCTGAGGAGAAATTATACATTGTGTTGTTTTAAACATCAAATTTCAACATTTATTGTTGGAAGGACATGCACAATAATCCATTTTTTCTTTTGATGCTACAGTTCACAAATGAAATAAAATTATTAATTAGTATACTTTTATATACACACAGTTGAGAAATATGCAAACAGGGACTACTTTTCTTCTTAATTTCTAATATATCAACCTTTTAACTCTTCTTCTTGCCTTACCATGAGATGCTAGCATTTATAGGATTGAACTGAATAAAGATAGTAAGAGATGAAATGCTTGTTTTACTCCTAACCATAGGGTAAAAATACCCATCCTTTCAATACCAAATGTTACCTAGAGTTTAATGGCTTGTCTTCTTCTTCTTTCTCTCTCTGGACTCTCTTAATAGGTGAAGAAATTCCTCTTTGTACCTAATTTGCTGAGAGTTGGATTATGTCAAGTACCTTGTCTTCAAAAATGCTGATTAAATTTTACAGTTATAACTTGCTGGTATGGCAGATTATATAGTTATTGTTTTTCTAAAGGCAGTTTAACATACTTCAAATCTTAAGTAGTCATGGTATATAAATGTTTTCATACTTGTTATGTTTGATTAATAACCTTTTATTAATGAATTTAAGTTAAGGAGAGATAGTGATGATCTTCTACTTTGTTTTAACTTTGTTTCTCTGGCTTTATGAGGAACATTCCAGTTTCATAAAATAGAATGAAATTGTTTTCTCTTGCTATCTCTTTGATACAATTTGAGGGTGTTTTCAA
The DNA here is from genome assembly GCA_030556225.1 of Cricetiscus sungorus. Classification (NCBI taxonomy): domain Eukaryota; kingdom Metazoa; phylum Chordata; class Mammalia; order Rodentia; family Cricetidae; genus Cricetiscus; species Cricetiscus sungorus. The sequence goes on from JANBXA010000588.1 coordinate 31,035,971, forward strand.
TGGGTTCATGTGTTGGTGGCTTGCTTCTCAGTATGATGAACATTCAAGATGTAGAGTATTAGGGATAATCATTAGGTAATAGAATGTATTTACCATAGAGGTCATGGAGGTAGTTCTCAGGGCATTAGATAGGACATGGATATTAGAAGAAAAATCTATGATTATTATTCTGCTAAAGGAACATAGCAATAAAATGACCACTAATGCCTTATGGGAGAAGCTTCTTCTTACAGTCGACAGTGTTTAATACAGAGACCTACAAGTGGACTTTATGCAGAGAATGAGAGACTCTGAAGCATTCAAGCCTAAATGGAACAAATGTCTTTACTAAACTCCTCTGCTCAAGGCTCAGATATTTATGAAGACTAAGAAGAGGCAGATGACTCCAAGGCAAGAGGGAGACAATCATGAACTCCAAGAGACTATGACAACAAATACAAGACCTATGCAAGTTCAAACCAGACAAAATCCCATCATGCAGAGGAATAAATGGACATAAAGTACCACCCACAAACTATTTACAACTGATAACTACTGGTAAAGGAAAAAGAATAATTTTTCTCCAAAAGACCATTACTGTGTATATCAACCACATTCCAGAGAAGGCCCTAAGCTCAGGTGGCATTGACTAACACAAAACAGATTCCATGGTTATATGTTTCTGTGCACGTTCACTTTTTGTTTTGCTATTTTATGGTTTTTATTTTTATTTTTTGTTTCAGAGAATGAAGATGGGAGATAGAAATATAAAGTTGAGCACATAGGTAGGTGGGGAGGATATCAGAATATGATCAAAATAGGTATTATGAAAAAAATTAAATTTTTACATTCCAATTCCAGTTCCCCTTCTATACTCTCCTCCTGATCCCTCCATTACTCCCCACCTCCCATCAGATCCTTGGATAGGGTAAGGCCACCCCTAAGAAGTCAGTAGCAGAGTCTTTGTACAACTGTTTATAAAAGTAGTTATTAGGAAATATGAGTTATTTTTCACAAGAGTGGGTTATAAAAACATATAAAAACCTTGAATTGTCCTTTGCTGTATTATTTTGACATAAGATAGTTTCTTCCTAAGAGGATAATGCTGTTGCATTATGATTCATTATAGTGTCTTCAAGAAACTCAGGCTAATACAGGTACAATGTCTTCTAAACAATGAACTGACAGCTCTCTCTCTCTCTCTCTCTCTCTCTCTCTCTCTCTCTCTCTCTCTCTCTCTCTCTCTTTCTATGTTATCATGGCTTAAAATAGGTATTTCATTATAGTAGTAAAAACAGAATAATACAGTACCTACTATAGAGCAAGGAGATGAAAATTAATGACGATTACCCTGATATTTTTGTTAAACTGTCTAATGCAATGATATTGAAATAAAGATTTCTTTTGTTTGTTTTAGTTTAACATACTTGAAGCAGGTTCTTTCTATAAAGCACAAGTTAGGCTAGATCTTAACTATGTAGCCCAGGCTGGTCTCAAGATTTTTATAAATATGCTTTATGAATACTGGTATTTTAAATATATGCTATCTGCTCAAAAATTCATTAATAATTTTATTTCTTTAACACTCAAAGGGGTATACAAATTATCTACTTCATATTTCATATTTTGGAAGCTGTGGGCTTTGAGAAATTGGTTCATTTTTTACAAATCTAACTTATGATCAGAAGAATTTCACAATATTCTCTACTTGTTCATTTAAAAGATATTCTTATTCTTTTAAATGAACGTTTCAATAATCTATATTTTACTTTTACAATGGCAATGGTACCTTTTCTGTCAATCTATTAAGGACAGCAAGATTTTTAAAGAACAAGCGTTTTATTTCAGGATTTTTTCTCTACTGTTTTCAGTTTTTAACATTACGTCCTTTTGTCTGTTTTCTTTATTCTCTATGTTTATTGTTTCTAGATAGAGGAAATTAGGTTCCTGACATGAAAACTTATTTTTATTTTTAAGATTTTTGCTTTTTAAATGCATTAGTGCTTTGACTGCATTATGTATGTAGATCATGTGTTTGTGTGGTGACAGAGAAAGCCAAAAGAGGTTGCAGGTCCCCTGGAGCTAGAGTTATACATAGTTGTTGGCTACCATATGAGTGCTATGAACCAAAACCCGGTCCTCTACAAGAGTGGGGCATTCTCTGAACTGCTGTGCCATCTCTTTAGTCCCTTTGTTCTTTTTTTCAATGTAATCATTTAGGATTAGAGATTGTCCCCTCAAGGCCAATTTGGTGGCACAGGCTTGAGATCCCAGCTTCTAGAAAAGCTGACTCAGGAAGATCTCTACTATAAAGATAATTTAGTGAGACTTTGTCACAAATAAAAGTATTCTATTCCATGACAAATACACACTAGGATATATACAAATAAAACTGAAATTTCTAAGTTGTCCTCTTATAATTCTTTAGCTACCTTACAGATTTGGCTGTTATGATCATCTAAAATTTCATTTGAGTAATCCACTTTGATATGTGGTTTATTTAAAAGTGTCTTTTAATTCCCATGTGCTGACATTTTCCTGTATTTTTGTTACTCATTTCAATGTTGATTCTATTAGGATCTAAGGACATATGCTCTATACTTTTAAATGTTGATTGTGATTTGTCTGATGACACAAGATATGGTCTTGTGAAATGATTGTGAATGCTTAAGAAAAAAAGTGTACTGTTTAATTTTACTTCAAAAAATTTTATGTCCATTTTTGATTCATTTTTTGTCCATTTTTTGATTCAAATTTTTCAACTTGGGTGTTTATCTAGTGGATTGAGCATTCCATGTAACAGAATGTCAATTTTGACTTCAGTAATTTCTTTGCAGTCTATTTGGGCAAATACACATGTATTCAATCTGGCTTAGTTTGTCTTAAATGAATGTTTATATAGTATGTGTTTTTTTTTTTTCAACCTTTCAGTTTATACCTATGTAACTGTCTTTAAAATGACTTTCTTGAGAATGACATTAAGGGATCATTAATCAAATGTTCATTTTGTCAAAGTACATCTTACAGCCATATTTGAATTACTATTTATATGTGTAGTGAGATATTCACTTCATCCGCACCTGTGGCATTTAGAAAAACTGTTTGAGAAAGTAAAGGAAGTTTTACCTTGCTGGGAATTACAAATTGTACCCCAAGAAATACAAAAAGGAGATTTTATCAACTGCTTAGGACATAAACTAGGTCTACAAAATATTAGATCACAAAAAGTACAGATTAGAAGAGACTGCTACCCCTCAATATAGTTAATACTCTCAATATGCAGAGTTGCCTTACACATTGAGACAGCAAAATTTATTCCCAATGATAAAGAATTAATTTCATTGTTCATACAGTTACACAAGATACTATCAGAAATAGGACTCATCCTATATATATAACATACATCTGATCCCATATGTGTCTGCCAGGTCCCCTAGCACAAGGCAATGATAAAATTGATCAGTTATTAATAGGAAGTGTGCTAAAAGCTTCGGAATTTCATAAGAAACAAGGCTTAAAAAAAGAATTTTTCTATCACTTGGCAACACGCTAAGGAAATTGTAAGAAAATGTCCTATTTGCTCAATCTATAACCAAACTCCTTTACCACCAGGCAGTAACCCTAAAGGTATAAATAGGAATGAAATATGGCAAATGGATGTGTTTCACTTTGCAGAATTTAGAAAATTAAAATACGTGCACAATATTATAGATACAATTTCAGGGTTTCAATGGGCCACTGCTCTGAGCTCTGAAAAGGCTGATTCTGTTATCACACACCTATTAGAGGTAATGGCGATTAAGGGCCAGCCTGCACAAATAAAAACTAACAATGCTCCGGATATGTTTCCAGCAAATTGAAACACATTTTTTTGAGTATTATAACATAAAACACATAACTGGTATACCACACAATCCTACAGGACAAGCAGTAGTTGAGAGATCCAATCATATATAAAGGAAATGCTCCATAAACAGGCAGGAGGAACCAAGACACCCAAACACAGACTACATAATGCTTTATTAACATTAAAGTATCTTAATGCTAATAAAAAAGGAAAAACAGCTGCAGGAAGACACTGAACAATAGAAAAAACTTCTGAACTAAATCAGCTGGTGTACTCCACGGATGTAGGGACCTCAGTGTGGAAACCAGGATATGTGTTACATTGGGGTAGGGGTTTCGCATTTGTATCTACAGGGCAAGAAAAGCTATGGATACCATCTAAGTTGACCAATATCTGAGTAAAACAAGAAAGACATCTTATTGAAGAGAAATGACAAGTCATGCAACAAAGTGGGTCCCATGAGATGTGCGGAGACCTCTCAAAGGTAGAGGAAGTGTTCTCTGTTCTTGTCCTTATAGGAAAAAAGAGAACATCCATCTTCAAACAGCCAAAAGATATTGAACATGTAGGTATCTACAGAAGATAAGATAGCTCTCCAGAAAGAATCACTTAATGAAGAGGAATCTGATTTATGGTAAAAATATTTAATTCTAGTAAACTATTTCTGTACAGAAATCTATTCGCTTTACTATCTTGGTGTCAAAAGTATTTCTCTATTCCCAATTTATGTAAACCAATGCTGGATTTGGAGTTGGATTTGGCTTTCCTTCTCTAAATTCAAGCATGTTGTTAAGATTAAATTCACAATTTCTGCCTTACATCAAGAAGCGAATTGGTGTAATGCAGAAGAAAACAAAGTCTGGGGACTCATTTGCTTATATGCAATTTTCTCTCTGAAATCCTAATTTTCTCATATACATTTTAATGCTTATTGTTGCCTTTCCCTATATTCATACCTTAAAACTTGAAAATTTTATGTTGATATCAATGTTTAAGTTTTCCACAAGGAATAATAACAATTCCTAATAGCAATCTTTGAACTCTCCATAAAGGAGATGGGGTCCCATTTCCACTTAACTCAACCTGATGTATCTGGACTACAAACATCACCCTAAAACTGGTTTGAGACTGCTTTGCTGGAGACAACCTCTCCTGGTCAAGCACACTTTGATCCTCCTATGCCCAGCATTCAGTTTCACTCACCTGAGTTCACCTGGTGGGCACTAGACAGGCGCCCTGGCTAAAAGTCCACTAGAGACTAGCTAGCTGTAATGGTACACCTTCTTATTACATCCTAGCCAATAGAACTCCAGTCAAGCATTTCCTGCCATGCAGAGACTAGCTACATATGTCATAGCCAGTCCTATCAAAATTTTGTTGCTAAAAATTTTCTTCCTACAGGATCCCATGGAGCAATCATCATCCCATTTCAGCAGGAAGTAATCTTAAGATAACGACAGCCTCTTTCTCTACTGTTGGCATTTAGGGATAATATTCATCTTCTTAGGATTGGGTATAGAAGGTGATTCTTAAACTCGGGTATCTCTTTTAGACAGGGATAGGGTATGGTTGGGAAAGATATGGTTTAGATGGGATATGGGTAGATTAGCCTATCTTGAGATATTGGTATTATATAGCTTACATTGTTATAGATGTATATATAGATCTTATATGTGGTAACCTATGTAAAATTAAGTTTTTATTCCCTTCCCCCAGAATTGTATATTTTGTCATATTGAGAAAAATCTCTACAGTTATGGTTTTTTTTTGTACAATATCCTTACCAGATTCTATGTATGTATACTTATACTTATGTTCAAGACAATTTTGTATATTGGTACAAATTAGGATATTTTTATCATGCTGCACTTTATAGTTCTACCTCTGGTAGACATTTCTACCCTACCTCTGCTTTAGGGATTTACATGTATATATACACACATAGTTATATTGCTTAGGTATTTGTCCCTGCTTTACTCAGGGAAGTTCCAATCATTGTTATAGCTAGGTTCCTGAGTATTACAGATTATCTTCACCCATGTTTTCTATACCTATGAGATTAGTCAGACATAGATGCTTAATCTTCAAACACTTCATAGACCTGCAGAACATGGCATTTGAACATTTTAATATTAGTAATCAGTTGACATGAGACACTATTGCTCCTGATGGCACCATGCACCTTCCCCAAAAAATGTTGGACACTGTTGTTGCTCCTTTTGGTGTCCATCCTTGCTTCAGCTATGGCCTCTTGGATAAAGAACTGCCCCCACCACAACCACTGATTTGGACGTGCAGTCATATGTGCTTGCAGGAGACAAACATAGAAGACTGCTGAACCCTGCCAAGTCAGAATAAGACAGCCTTTCTACCTCCCTGCTTTTGTTGTGGTCTGTCAGGTACTCTAGACCTTAGCCAAAACTGGCTGTACCAATGCTGCTGTGAGACCTTGGGTGATTGTCCAGGTAGCATGTTGTTTCTGTCTTTGATACACCATTTGGAAGATGCCCATCCACACTTCCTGCCTACTACCCTAGTATTCTTATTCTCCTTCTCAGGTCTTTGATGAGGTTGAAAATTAAATTGTCACAACTATTCTCTCTTCCTACTTAGCTATATTAGGTACTAGACTTAAGCTGTCCAGCTTAGGACAATTCTGTTGCAAACCCAGTTCGACTTCACCCTAGGACTAGATAGTTAGGTCTTAAGTTTGTATGCTCTCGATTTTCCTTTTCTTAAAGCACACTTGTTATTCACTGTTTTGTGATGGGAGATGCTATTTTGTAAATAAGTTTTTCATACTGGTTAATTAATAAAGCCCTGTTGGCCAATAGGAAACTAGATAGGCGGGGCTAGGAGACTAGAAGGAGGAAAGAGGAAGTAGTTAGGAGGAGTCAGCATGTAGAGCTAGAGGAAGCAAGATACCGGGCCCGCCACTCCCTGGTAAGATGACCACGTGGAAATACTTAGATAAGTAGAAATGGGTTAATAATTAAGACAGAGCTAGCCCATAACAATAATGGTAACTGGCCAACACGATTGTATCAAATACAGAGTCTCTGTGTGTTATTTGGGGCCGGCAGGCTCGCCAGACCGGCGGCAGGCAGGCTGGCGGAAAACATGCAAGCTACAGTTTTGTATATAGTTATGTATTGAACCTAAATCTTTTCTTTAGACTAAAAGGGGAATTATAGTGAGATATTCACTTTATCCGTAGCGGTGGCATAGACCACACCCATTGGGGTGGAGACAGGGACAGATGTTACCTGTGGGAACTAAGTATAAGGAGGGGGCTCTGAGAGCTCTCTTGCTTGCATCATGGGGACAGGAGAACATCTGGAGGCATACTTTGGACCAGGAGCTTGCTGGTGTTCATCTGTCTATGTTGTAAGTTATTTCTCCCTGAATAAACATCTATTTGGCTTATTTGTTTCTCCTCGTCCTTATTAAACATCAATATATATGAGTTAACTGTTGATAACTTAAGGCTTAAAATTGTGTTATTAACTGTCTGTTTGAATACTAATTCTAGATTGCCTTACTATTGTTCACTTAAGCCTTTATCAGATTTCCATCTTTATTTGTAATACTTTGAATAAGTTATTTTGTACCTTTTTCTTAGTAGGTTTTCTCGATCTTACTACATACAAATGTAATTTTCAGTGCATCACGTTAACAATGTTAACAATTTCATATGACATATAGAAAACTAATTTCTATTTAGGTAACTTTATATTTCTATGTTTTAAATACAAATGTAAGTTAGGTAACTACTTGATGTTTTAAAGTGTGCTAAATATTTATTCTACTTATAAGAAATATCAAGTCATATGATCTTAAATTTGTTTGGGCCTTCATATGAGGCTTTAAAAGTTCTATGAGTCTACTTTACCCCTGACTCGACAATGCTTTACTTCCTCAAGTTTTAAGCCTTGTGTTGTTATTTATTTTTTTCTGGGGAATGTAGATAGCTATTCTTTCAAGGTAAACCACACAATGACAGAAGTTTAGTTTTTTTACTTAAACATCTTTATATTCCCTAACCATTTCTACAGCATATCTAAACACAGAATTTGTGATTGAAAGCTCTTATTTGCAATACTTAAAAAAATATGCCACTTCCTTCTTTTCTATAATTTTTTTCTGGACTGTGGAGACATTTATTACATATTTGTACATACCATTTGTTTACAAATGTTTTAAACCAGTATTATGAATTTCTGAAAATGAACAAATAGAAAATATAAAAAATTATGATGATAACCAGGCACTGATGGTACACTTTCCTATTGTAACCCAAAAGGCTTGCCTGGTGAAAGTGGGTTTTACTAAATAGGGGCAAATGACAAGATCAAGAATGCAGAAAGAAAATTGTTAACTGACACTGTGCAGTGTCACCAATCTTGTTGATATAGCAAAGGAGTGACAACTTGGCCAAACTAGCCTCACTGATATTAAAAAGAAAAGGTAAGATAATGATGACTAGCTCCACCTTGCACTGTCCTATTAGTCATAGTGTTCCTGGGTAGGTGTCTTTGATAGGATGGCTGTGGGCAGAAATGGAGGGGTTGAGATGAAAGACCAGATCCCTCCTTGGCTCTGTTAAACTGAAGGTTAACTGGCTGACTTAAAAAGAAGGGTTTGGATGATAGAGGTCACTTCATTTTTGATGACTTTAGAAGTGTATTCAGTAACAATACTTTTGAAAACTGACAAATTTATTGTAATATTGTCTGGAGCAAATAATTCATAAGTAATATATGAACTAAATAATTGTTTTTGATGTTTAAACATTAAGGATATAATATGGCTGACAAAATTGTGTTAGGTTTCATTAATTGACATCGTTTTAAGACTAAAAATATACAATAAAACATGTATATTTATACATGGTACATTATACATAGCACATCAAGCTTAAGCTACATCATATACTTTTGATAATTTCAGGTTACATGACTCTACCTGGTGGGTTGAAGTATGCCCTTAATCCTAGCACCAAGGAGGCAGAGCAGGTGGTCTCTGAATTCAAGGCTAGCCCTGGCATGCAGAAAAAGTTTTAGAACAGTTGGGGCTATTACACAGAGAAAGCATTTATCAAAAAACAAAACAACAACAACAACAACAACAAGTTTTAAGTTTTACACCAACACATTTGAAAACATTTCTGTGCCTCAACTCCATTCAGTTACATGTCATATGCTTCATCCTGATAAAACTCATGATTCTAAAATCAGACAAAATGAAGTAAAAACCTCACAAAAATAAATAAATAAACCCCCTTACATGAAAAGTCAACTTTTCTGTAAATTAGTTAAATACAAATTTATTGCTTCTAGTGAATATCTGCTCTAGGCTATGTCTTTAACCCACTTGATGTTATTGCCTAATAGAACTTTTCAAGTTGATTCTATTTACTAGCACAATTTCAATTAATGGCTATGAGATTACAAATCCTAATGTCAATCATAGGATTCTTTTTTTTGCATGATTTTAGGCTGATTTTCTAATGAATCATGACACTCTTGAAATTCTTTCTTTATTCTGTTGGTCTTTTGAGACAGTGTTTCTCTATGTAATAGACGGGGCTGCCATGTTTGAAGACCAGGATGACCTGGAACACACATAGATTCTCCTGCCTCTGCCTCCCAGGTGCTGGGAGAAATACAACCATCACAGACTGCTAAATACCCCCCCCCGAGATGGTGAGATCTCATTATATAGTCCAGTTGGCTTAGAACTTGATGTATAGACCAGGCTGGCCCCAAACTTGGGATGATCACCTTGACTTTAATTGCTAACTGCTGGGATTACAGGCTTGCCTCAATCACCAAATCTGTTTTATGTGGTGAAACAGAATGGATCTAGGGCTTTGTGCATGCTAGGCAAGTACTCTCCAAAGTGAGTCATCTAACCCTTCGTTTTCCTTTTTTAATGCTAGAGCAAAGGTAAAGCATTATTTCCTGAAGAGATCTTACAATAAAAGAGTTGACATATTGAAACCAAGTTTCTCACATAATGAATTTAAATGATTTAAAATAAATAAATTAAAGGATTAATTACAAATTTTCAACTTACTGAATTAGATACTGAAAAGTTCAATCATATTAAGCATTATAATTTGAGATTTGTATATATCAGCCACAAGACTGGTGATATTAAAAAGATAAATCATTGTATATATATATGATATATATATATATATATATATATTAAAGCTTAAAAACAATACTGTCTTATATTTTCAATAAATCACTCAGTTTTTTTTATATTTTTTCTTAAATTTTTCACAGAATTGCTTACAAACAGATAAAATGTGATGGTGATTCTGTAATTATGCATGTATTTTTAACTTAAGTAACTAGAAGTTTAATCATGTCTCAAAATACCAAAAGATTCAATTACATTTAAGAAGTAAAAATTTCTCATTTCTCTTCAGTTCCTAAATAAAATGAAAGCCTCTGCAGACATGAAAATTTCATACTATACCTTGATTTCTTCTATTTCATCTGGTACTATCTTGTATGCTGATATAGTCCCACCCAACCTGAAATTAGGAGAAGAAAATATTCTTAAAACCAGCAACAGTGTAAAAGCATATGAATTATATATTCCATTAGCATTAGCAAGCCAACAGAAATCTTCCAAGACCTACCTCAAAAGCCATGGGGGAAAACTTTTTGTTTCATTTTTCCCACTTATTAGTTTAGAAGAGACAGACGATAAATAAAAAAATATTACACTGGATTTTTATTCTGAATTAAACTTCCATTATTGATGGTTTTAATAATACTGAAGCTGCCATGTTTATGGCTGAATTATGTCACAACATATATCAAGAACAAAGAGCAAAACTGTTTTTATTTGTTTAATTAATGAACTTAATTTCTTGGAATAGTTTAAGGCTTCTGAAAATTGAACACAAAATGAAGTTAACATATCTGGCTGTAAGACCATTTCCTAGTTTCTCAATAATTATCATCTTATATTTTTGTGGTGCAATTGTCACAATTAATGAACCAATACTGATTTTGCTTAATTTTTGTTAAAAACAGAGTCTGAGAGATGAATGTGCCCAGCACTATCAAAGAGAAGGAGAAAATAAATTGTGAGTTACAAACAGTTTGAGACCTAATATTTAATTTTTAATTATTTTAAAATAAAAGTTTTACTTTATAAACCTTTCTTACAGTTTTTTTTCTTTTTAACAATTCTTTAAAGTAGTTAATTAAAATTAACATATGCAACAATTGTTACATAAATGGGACAGAGTATAGAAACAGTTCCCATTTGTTATAAAAAAGATTCAAAGATGCTATAGTAAAAATGGTTGATAAGGGAAGAATACAAAGCTTCATTGCTATGATCAATTTGAATCCTATTTACAAAAACAATTCATTTTTCTCATGATTATTGTTAAAAAAAAAGCACCTTAGATACCTCAATCTGGTCCTAGAAAGATGGATGAAGGTAACTTTCTAGATAAGTATTTATATTAACTTTAAACTAAGGGCAATGGTTTTGACCATTAAGAAGGTAAGGTAAACCAGATATGATATGGCTGTTATAGTTTATTCTACAGAGTAAATTCCAGGACAGTCAGGCACATTACACAAAGAAACTGTATTTCAAAAAACCAAATAATAGTAATAATAATAGTAAAAGACACAATTCAGAAAACCCAAAAGTAAACAAGTGAGTAATAAGCAACCCTTTCTGGAGGAAAAATAGTCAAAAATTTTAATTATGTTAGTTAGGTTTCCTAGATATAAATATTTATTTGAGATGAATAGATAGTTCTCAAACCTTTCAAAGACCTACAGAATATGGCATTTAAAATGGTTTAGGGTTTTTCATAACAGTGAGACACAATTGTTCCTGGCAACACCAATTACTTCAGAAAAGAAGATGGGTATTGAAGAAACTCGTTATGGAGCTTGCCACTTGCGTAAGAAACTGCTCTTGCCTGGACTGCTTGACTGTGTCCTGTCCAAACTGGAATACAGGGCCCACATGTAAGTGATTGCTGAATTTGCCAAAACAAGATGGGACAGTCCTTCAGGATTTCTAGTTAATGTTAGAGTCTACCAGACATTCTGCAGGACACAGAGAAAAATGACTGACAAATACAATATAGGCAGGATAGTTCCAAATGTCCCACTTAATTGAAAAGTCTGCCAGACACACTATAGCCTATGGCATGAAGACGGATGCTCCAACGTTACAGAGGAAATTTGGGTGACTGTCCAGGCAGCAAGATTTCTCTGTCAATGTAAGAGTTTATATATTATCCTTCTGAGGTTTTTGATGCAGTTGAAGACAGATAGTTATGGTTATGGATTTCCTTAGTTATGATAGAAGATAAGTTACATAGAAAACTTTAGACTCACAAAAGATAGATGACAGAAAATTTTCTTTAAATTTTGCCAAATGTTAGCAGACTAAATATTAACTATAGTTCTTACTTGATAACTGTTTTGTTATACATAATTTTACTATATTAAAGTTAAAGTCCTTTTTATTTAGACAGAAAAGAGGAGATGATGGGGATGTTCTTCTGTATGTATGTTTCTCTTATTGGTTGATGAATAAAACAAGGATTGGGCAATAGCCGCCAGGCACAAAGCATAGGCAGGGATATGATACCACAGAAGGCTCAGGGGGGTAGGGGAAGAAGACAGTAAAGAAAGGCTGAGAGGGAGAAGACGCCATGATGCCCAAGGAGTAACATAGAGGATTACAGGTAAGCCACAGCCTTGTGGCAATACACAGATAAATAGAAATGGGTTAATAATTAAGAAAGAACTAGCCAGTAAGAAGCCCTCACCATAGGCCAACACTTTAATAATTAATATGTCTTTGTGTGCTTATTTGGGACTGAAGGGTGGTGAAACATGGCAGGGAAAAAAACCACCCATCTAACTGATAAAGAAAGAATAAACTCTGGAATGAGTATAAAAAAAGCTTATAGAGTGGCAGTCACTCTGATAATAATAGCTTTAATACTACATGCAGTACAGAAGTCTCTCTTATCTGGAGCACACAGAACTACAAGTATTCAGATCTCCTATTTTTGGATTTTGTAATATATGTAATATATACATATTACATATACATAACTTAGAGATGGGACTAAATTCTAAATAAAATAGTCATTGATGTTAAAAGAATATTTATTTATTTATGGGTGTGTGTGTGTGTTACCATGGATGAAAGTATATATATACATACATACATATATACATATATACATACATACATACATACATACATACATATATATATATATATATATATATATAGAGAGAGAGAGAGAGAGAGAGGTTAAAGGACAGCATGCCAGTGTCAGTTTTATCCTTCTAGTATGTGGGTTCCAAGGTAAAACTTGGGTTGTTAGAGATGGTGGCAAATGCCGTTACTAGCTGAGTCATCTCACTGGCCCTGTGTTTTAAACACATAGACTTTGGGTAATTTTTAAATATATCTTTAGGGTGCCTGCAAGAAGTCATGTGGAATTTTCACTTAAGGCGTCCTATTGATGTTCAAAACACTTCAGTTTTACAACACATCAGGTTTCAAGATTTCAAATAGAGATGCTCAACTTGTGTTCCTTTTTTTTTAAGTTGGTAAATGCACATGTTTATTATACACTCACCATACAGAGAAGGGATATTATTTAGCTCTAAAAAAAAAAGTATAGTTAAAAAAAATATAGAAAAATGGATGGATATCAGATCTATCCTTAAAACATAATACCTCTATATGATCTTGAAAACATGCCTAACATATCTACAAATCTGACTGTTAGATGACTAATTACTAACCTATGTTTCCTGATTATCCTAAATAGTTTATAATAATAAGCTTTCGAAAACTAGCATTTTACCTTATATCTTCAAATGAACTGCATAGGTACACTACCTTAAAATTAAAAACCATATAGTATATTGTAACAAAAATTAACTTAAATTTATATCAATATACAAAAGTCATTTAAACAAGAGTAGAAACATATATACAGTGTAACAAAAATAACTTTAAATTTGTATCAATATACTATATTCCCCTAAATGATAATAAACATCCATGACCCACCAAATAACCAAAGACCATCCACAGCCCTGAAATATTGGGAATGTAGACCTTGTTTTCTGTATAATACTTTCTGCTGTCTGTGAATGAAGTGTCTGTACGGTCCCAGAGAGAAAATTTGAGATAATGACCAAGTCCTGGGAAGAGACCCACTACAATCAAACCTGATCCATATTAACCCTGAAGGAATCCATAGCCTCTGGGGGAACACAACTCCAAAGAATTTTTTAAAAAAATTTCCATTTGAAAAATACATTTTGACATCTTTTTTAAAGTTAAGATAGCTCTGAAGTATCAAGATTGGCTCAGTTTTGTAGTCAAGTTCACAGCTATTGTTTGTTTCTCAACAATAAAAAAATTCAAAATCAACACAATAACGTACAGGATCCAGTCTCTCTGTGTATTTCCCATCTTGCATAGCCTTTTTCTTTTATATTATTTTACTTCTCTTAAAGAGAGAAGAACACAGAACTTCTTTCTGTGACTATCTATACCCATTTTCTTTTCTTCCTTAAGCCTACACCATTGTTAAACACACTGGAACCTATTTAGAGGTTTCTCCATCTGCACCTCCTTTATTGAGTATCTTTTAGCCTTGTTGACAGAATGAGCAAACTTTAGCAGTGTGTTGGCATGTTTGGTGGCTGGCCCCATCAACTGCTTGATCTGTGAAAGCAAAGCCTGAAGCACACAGTCAGGTTGCCAGTTTATGAGGAAGAACTATATTTAACCTCCCTAGAGTACTGGAATGATGCTGCTTGCAGTGTGGCAGGCATTTTTCTGTAGATTTTTGTTCCTACTTTACATACTGGCTGCTTAAAGGCTCCCCAGCAGGCACAAATTCTTAAAGGAGCTTTATCCCTTTTGTTTTCAAGCTTTCTCAGGTCCTGTGCAAATTTGAGGCCCACGGTAGTATGCCAAAACATTCTTGATTGTTTTATTCTTTGTGGGTGCTACCACCCAGCTCCCTAATAAATACACAGAGTCTTATTATTTTCTTAATTATAAATGCTAGGCCCTATCTAGGCCTGTTTCCTGCCAGCTTTCCTTAACTAACTCTCCCCACCCCCTTATTTATTTATTTATTTATTTATTTATTTATTTATTTATTTTTACAAATTTTTAACTGCAGCATATAAAACAATGGGCTTCATCATGAAATTGTCATATTATTAACATACATATATAAATAATAAGCTTCTTTGTCATATATTAAATTTATTATAATTAGGTGACCCACTGCTATTGGGCCCCCATGCCCTGGGTTCACATCCTATTTGAAAAGAGCACCCCTTCTATTTTCATGCCATATTGCTTTATATCTTGATTCTCTGTGAAGAAAATACACTTGTCTTTTTAAATCTGGCTTGTTTTTCAAACACAATCTTCAGTTTCAGCCACTTTGTTTCAAATGACATAACTCTGTTGTTCTTTATGGATTATTTCCAAATTTTCTATTCTGGAAAAATGAAGCATTTTCTATTCATTTATCTAGTGAGTGTTATCCACATAGGTTCCATGACTTAATTACTGTGAATATTGCAGTAACAAATGTGTTATGTCCATCACATCTTGAATTTGATTCTTTTGGGTACATTCTTTGTTGGGTTGGTTTATCATCATGCCAGGACATGGTGGTGTACACACAGACATGATACTGGAGAAGGATCTGAGAGTCCTATATCTTGATCTGCAGGTAACGAAGTGATTTGAACTAGGTATACCACCACACTGACATACTTTCTCCAACAAGGCCACACCTACTCCAACGAGGCCTTACCTAATAATGCCACTCACAAAGAGGTAATATGGGCTGAATACATACAACGGTCATGAAAGAAAGAAAGAAAGAAAGAAAGAAAGAAAGAAAGAAAGAAAGAAAGAAAGGAAGGAAGGAAGGAATGAAGGAAGGAATTTTGGGAAGGATTTGGGCAAGTATAGAGGTGGAGAGAATATGGGGGAAGTTGGTAGAAGAGAAATAAGATTTTTAGAACCACAATTTTCTTAATAAAATCATTTAAAAACAGTAATATGAACTTTTCAGTTTTAAAAGGTCTGTAGGCTTCAGATACTGTTTCAGAACTGTGAGCACAATGTTGAATACACTCCTTCAAATCTGTTTAGTCTCATAATGTCAACTTACATCTTCCCTTATCTAGAGGTCAACAGACTAAAAATGTCTTATAAAATTTCCACTGGTTTATTTTTCACCTCCTTTAAAAATGAACACAAAGAACCTACAAATTCTATAAGTTACCTTTTTTAAAACTTCAAATAGTCTGAAGACTGGAGAGATGGCTCAGTGGTTAAGAGCACTGAGTGCTTTTCCAGAGGACCCCGGTTCAATTCCCAGCACCCATACAGAAGCTCCCAACTCCTGTTCCAGGGATCTAATGCCCTCATACAAACATACATGCAGGCAAAACACCAGTGTGTAAAATAAAAGTTATTTTAAAAATCTGATAGTCAACTATCAAAAAGAAAGCACAGACAGTTCTGGTTGTGAGTTGGGGGCAGGCTCTCATTGTGTAGCACAGGCAAGATTATGAGCCCTGGTATTCTGTCTCTGCCTTCTTCACAGTTGCTGACACTATAGGTATGAAACCATACCTGGCAGTGATATCTGACATAACAATTTAAAATTGTTAATACATCTGGTAATAGGATCTCTTTACAGTCTAAAGAATTGACATATTTTATTTACCAACAACCACAGCAAACAGTTTCCCATTATTCTCATTTAGAGAAGCAATTGGGCATTTGAATGAACTCATTTTATTCAGAAGGAGTATTTTGTCAAAGAGGATTTAAAACTCTTGCTTTTAAATGAACTTAACATAATATTTCACATATAAGAATCCATATCATCCTATTTTTGCTCAAAGTAAGACACATGCTATTTAAAAAAATCAAGAGTCAGCAATTTCCATTTTTCAGATTTCAACCTAGAATTCCTATGGTTACTGAGCTGAGCAGATGGCTCACAAGGATAAATATTTGTAGCTTACCATTTTAAATAAAGACTATATCCTTTATAGTAGACTTACTTTATGGGAGAAAAAAAGTCTTCTGTGACAACTGTTTTTATGTAACTATTTTAGGAACAGAAGTCTGTTTTAGCTTAACACATTTCACTAAAAAAAAAAAAAGATACATTTGAATTAACAGTGCTGTACTTTCTAATTTGAATTTTGTGTCATTCTTTGGAATAATATTAAAGAATGATTTTTTAAAACCTAACAATTATTTTCCAATCACCACAACTGACTGAAGATTTCTTATTGTCTCATAATAATCAGGCTTATGTTTTAGGGAAATTTCAACATTTTAAATGTTTCCTAGAATACTAGTAGTCACTTGGAAGTGATTTGAACAGCCAAAGAGTTCTAACTTCACTTTAGGAAAATAACAGTGCATAAAAGACTTCTGTGATAGTTACTGTTGTCATTTGACAGAATCTAGAATCACCAGGAAATGGGCCAAGGAACATACCTGACAGACTATCTTAAATATGTTCATATGTTAATTAATGTAGGAAGATTCATCTTCACTGTGGGTGGGGCCACTCATTGGATAGGAAATCATGGACTATATAAAATGAAAAATGGAGAAAGCAAACATAACTAGCATAGATTCATAGGTCTTTTCTTGCTGCTTTGACTTCTCCACCATGAACTATGAGCTAAATAAAACCACCCAACCTGCCTACTTTCATTCCTTTCTTAAGTTGTTTTTGTCAGGATATTTTATCAAAGCAAGGAGAAACTATAAGACAATATTTTTATTTGTAACTTGCTTCTGACTATTCTACACAAATTCCTGTCAAAATCTTACAGAAAAACAACTGAATTATTGTTTTACACACAAAGATATCTGAATAACAGCTCTATTATTGCATCTAGGTGTGTGTGTGTGTGTGTGTGTGTGTGTGTGTGTGTGTGTGTGTGTGTGTGTGAGTGTGTGTGGTGTGTGAGTGCAAATACACAAATATATGGGGTGAGGTGTTTTTGACACAAGTTGCAGATGACCTTGAACATCCAATCCTCTGGTCTCCATTCTCAGTGCTGGGATTACAGACCACCATACCCATTTTATGGTGTTACCAGAATTGAACCTTTGTGTGTCTTGCATGCTATACCAACTGAACTATGTCCCCGGCTCAACTTTGGTTTATTTATGCCTCCATTATATTCAGTTCAAACCCCATAAAACTCAAATAGTTTTGGCTATTATTTTATTATATAAACAGAACTCTCAGAGTGCTGCTGAAGACCAGATATTCAGGAGATACCATAAAACAAATGACATTATCTGGGAAAAATATTTTAATGATTCATGGAAAGTTTCCCAACTTTAGTATTTCAAAGTATCCCTAAATACAGAGATGCTAAGGATAGTTCTGTCTACTAAGTTTTATGTTCTAATAACTAAGCAATTGCTCGAAGAAAATATCAGCATTTAGCTTCAAGAAAAATTATTATTTTAACTTTATCTCCTGGGCTACATACAGATCTAAAAGTTTGGAATCACACTGGATACCACCATTACTTATTCCCTACTTGACAATGATTTTCTTACATTACTTACTTTTTGTTTTATGTCAGTTTACTATGGGAAATTCAGCTTCACAAGGATATTGTGTCATCAAATGGTGCAATACAATGTCAAAACTGAATTAATTTGAGCCAGGAGTTTGTTTGACAGATGTGATGATTTTCCTCAGAAACTATACTGTGCTGCCCATGGTAACATTTTAAGGTTGTGGTAGGATGGATACCATAGTGTGGGAAAAGTGGCTCTTAATGATGGTTTCTTATAGAAAGCTGCTAAAATTAGCTTTATAATGAGTTTCACTCAATTTCTACTCCTTTTCATTTCATTCATGGATCATTCTGGACAATAGATTGAAAACTTGTACTATTCTTTAATTTAGACTGCTTGAATAGTATAATGTCAAATGAACTCAATAAACACTGAGTAGCTGAGCTATATTAGTGACATCCTCAGACATTAACAAGTATATTAATTCATACCATTTATATTATCCACAAATATGAAAGTTGTTTTTCATTTATAATCTAAAATGTTGACCTATTTAGAACAATGAAATGTAATATTTTGAAATCATCAGTATCAATATATTTCACTATTTGGTGACCTTGCAATTCTGAAGTTAACAGCTCAGAAAACTGGAAAAATGTTCATATCAAACATAAATTTACTGGTAGGTAAGTATCAAGTATTTTATTATCTGAAGCAAATAATGAATTAACAATTTTCACAGCACTTAGAAAGATTAAAAACTAAACAACAATGAATAATACTATAATTAAGGCCAATCTCATAGTTATAGAGATAGGCCACAATACAGGAAGTATAATTGCAGACCTACTGGAATAGGTAGATGGCGATCCATAAACCCAGTCATACAAAAAGGTTGAGAGAAAAAAAAAATATTCTAGGTATAAGGAGGCAAAACTGAGTAAGTAAATACTAATAAAAATGACAGATTAGGGTTTGGCTTGCTATTCAGTAGAAGAAAGCTTGTGTAACATGTATAAATAGAATGAAAGAAAAATGGTAATAAGATGGCAGAGAAGGTCACAAACCATGTTCTAACTAGTCTAGATTTAATAAATTAGAAAGTTACTAAATTATTTTTTAAAGCAACGTCATGGTTTGATTTCCTGTTAATGAAAGGTTTCTCTGGCTGTAGTGTATGAAGACTAGCTTAGCATATGATAACAGAAAAAAATATTTAGACGTTCTATAATAGGTTAAGCTAGAAATGATGGTCATTTGAACCAAGGAGGTAGCAGATGACATAATGTAGATAAGTTCAATATAATTTTGGAGATGCAACTGATATGATTTGGTAATGATTTAGATGGGAATAGCTATGATAGCAAAAGAAAGAGGCTAAGAAAACTAATAATATTTTGTGGGCTTGAATTTTAGTTTTTGAGAATATTGTTATTCCATTTTTTGTTTATGTTAAATTGGGAAGCTATGGAGAAAGATCTAGAAAATAACAAGGACTGAAGAAATTATTGTTAAACAATCAAAAGAAAATGAAAATTGTTAAGTGTCTACTTGAAGATAATTTAATATACAATTTTATATATATTTTTGAAAGTATACTCACTGTTTACAAAGATGTTTTTAATACTATTTTGGTATTTTGGTAAACTATGTCTATTATATACATGACAATTTCAGTGTTAATGAAAATTAATTTTAATGCACTTATCTATTTTTACAGAAACTAGCATTATTACTTGATTAATATGTGACTTTCCCCATTACTACCTAGGCTATAAGAGATGAACAATCATGATATTCTTTGATCGCTAAAATGATCAAGATCTTTATGTCTAGGTTTTTTCAAGATGACAAATACCAAACATCAAAAAAATAAAATCAGTAACATAAAAAGAGACTGACATAACAACCATTTTTAAATCAGTAAAAATTAGCACTTATAAAACCATATATTTTATTGTATTTATATTAATAATTATTAGTTATTTTATTACCTGAAAATAGTTCTTAAACATGGGGAAGAAAAAATATTAATTCTTTCAAGAAATACCAGTTGTTTAAGTGTGAAACATTTATTAAATATATTGCTATTGAACATTCAATATATGTTAGAAAATATGCAGGGTGCTCAAAATTAAATCCATAAATATTTCTCTTAAGGAGCTTACAATGAATGGAAGAGTACTTTACTGGATACATCTGAATAATACTGTTTATACAATTTAGTTTAAAGGCATTTCTTAACACTGAACAAAAAGTTCTAAAATTAATTCCTTAAAATATTTATAGTAATTTTAATAGTTTTCTTCATTTAAATTTTATAGCCTTTCATTTCTTTCAAATAAACACTGGAACATTAACTTTTTTTGTCTACTGACATATCACTCTATCCCATTTTATTTAGTAGACAAAAGTATAATGCTAGAAAAGCATACATATTAAAAACAAGTTTGAATGATGGTACACAAATAATTTAAAAGGATTTATGGTTGCAAAAATGAATCAGATACTTTAGTGAAAATACAAATCTTTGTACCACAAATTTAGGAATTTAGTTGGTGTTAATAATAAACTCAGAGTCAGATATTGGGGTTAATGCTGAAGATCAAAGAAGCAAAGAAGCCAGCCACTAGGGAGTTATTACCTCTACCAATGCTCAAACCAAAGGGTTATCCTGTCCTCAGACTGCATTTCCAGACTGCATCTGTCTCCACCAAACCTCAGACTACACCGAGCTCCTGTCGCTTCCCACCTTATCTTCCTCTCTAGTTCTGGGATTAAAGGTATGGGATCACAAGACCTTAAAACAAAACTTCTCACTAAGTGAAATAAAGATACTAAGTTTTTGTTGTTGTTTCATTTTTCAAGACAAGATTTCTCTGTGTAGCCATGTAGCCTTGGTTGTTCAGGAACTCATTCTGTAGACCAGGCTTGCCTGTAACTCACAGAGATCCACCTGCTCCTGCCTCCAGAGTGCAGGGATGAAAGGCGTGCACCACCACCGCCCAGCCAAGATACTATTTTTAAGACTGTCTAAAACAACTGAAATGGGTTGTTGCTCCTGATCTTCCAGAGGACTGCAGGACCAGGAGGAGGCCCATACCACTTATAATTCCAGGACCCAGAGATCACATCACTTCTGACTTGTGTGGGTACTGCATTCACATGATGTACATACCAATATGAGGGCAAAAATACATACACATAAACTAAATAAACACAGAATTATTTTTTTTTAAATGTGATCTCAGAGATTGGTAATAAAGAGGTGAAAAACAACAACTACTCTATTTTAAACTCTTCACAGACAGGGGAAGGCCAGCTTCAGCATGGCTGACCTCTTCAAGAAAACTGAATTAAAAAGAAACAACATTTAACTATCACTCTAAATCTGATGACAGGTCCTGGAAACTCCCCCACTAAGACACCCTACTGATCCATTGATTTTACCAGGAGTGCATAAAACACATCTTAGTAATTAGTAGATAATAAGCTTTGGTCAATGAAGCCCCTAGCAGGAAGCTGAAAGGATTTCACTGCCGTATTTATTCAGTCTAGTAGAGAAGATCAGAACAAAATTTATGGTGTTTCTGAATACTTTTTACAACTAAGATTTCTTTCTTCTTTCTTCTTCTTCTTTTTTTTTTTTTTTTTTGGAGGGGGGGTGTTTTTGTTATTTGAAACAGGGTTTCTCTGTATTGCTTTGGAGCCTGCCTGTCCTGGAACTAGCTCTGTATACCAGGCTGGACCAGAACTCCTGCCAACCAGATTGCCTGCCTCTGCCTCCAGCTACAACTAGGATTTCTGATTGCATCTAAAAATGTTAATTATGTTGCTTCTACTTAAAAACTTATTAATTCTTAGAACAAAAATGACTAATAACATACTTTATGTTCTTTAAAATATATGATGTTTGATCAACATTGAATGTAAATTTAATACAGTTAAAACTGTTTCATTTGAAATTAACATAAAAATATAGAAATTATAGACACTGAATTTATAAGTCATCCAAACAACACAGAATCTAACTACTGGAGTATGTTCCATACCCTTAGAAAATCTTGAAAATATAGGTAGTATAGAAGACTCAAGGTCCTTGGGCTCACAGATAAGCACTAGGGAAACGAGAGATGTTAAACATTCGGGGTTGTCTCCACAAAAGAGAAGATGTATACTGGTTTTCCACCTGGAAAGCTGGGTTAATAGCCTTGTGGTCTTTATTACCTGAAGGACCAAGACACACCTGAATCTCCTAGAGTATTATGTTTGTTTGTTCCATACCCTTCCTCCCCAGACCTTTACCTTGAGCCTTGCCTCTCAGTCAATAAAACCCATCCTCAAAGAAGATGTCACTTGTACTGTATAACAGCTTAGGTAATCTGTGTGCTACCTGTAGGGCCAGGCCACATCTTATTCCCACAGACTTTTATGTTTATCTCAGTCATTCTCCCTAGACCTTCCTAATGCTATGACCCTTTAATACAGTTCCTCGTTCCAACCATAAAATTGTTTTCATTGTTATGTCAGAACAGTTATTTTGTTACTGTTATGAATCATAATGTAAATATTTTTGGAGACTGATCAAAGGGGTCATAACCCACAGGTTGAGAAACACTAGACCCTAATTTTGAGCATTGTTTCTGAGTCAACAGGACCAATCTTTATGGAAGAGGCCATATGCACATTGTAAAATGTTTCAATGTAAACATGCCTTAAACTTTGTTATATACATGGGATTGAGTTAATTATTATCAGAAAAATATTTTCCAAAATTGTGCTGTGTTTAAGTATAGCTAAAATAAACTGCCTAGTGTAATACTCTAGAAGATTGAAACAACACCAGCTACTAACGCCAGGAGGAAATGCAGCTTTAATTGGAAAGAGGTTTGCTGCCAATACAGACTTGAAGAGTCAATGCCTCTTGTCTGCTGAGATGCTAAGGAAAAGTGTGGCAGTGGCTTGGTCTTTTTCTCTGAACTCTGCATTTTCCTCTATATCTGACTCTGGGTTTTTATTACTTAGACAAATTAAGAACTCAATTTACAGGGGTTGGGGACATGGCTTAGTGGTTAAAAGCACTAGTTGCTCTTCCAGAGGTCCTGAGTTCAATTCCTCGTAACCACATTGTGGCTCACAACCATTTGTAATAAGATCTAGTAACCTCTTCAGGCCTGCAGGCATTCATGCAGGCAGAACACTATACATAATTAATAAATAATTAAAAAAGAACTCCATTTACAGACTCCCACAGACTATTAACAAATTATAAATAATATCTTTTCCATGTAACTAAGTATAATGGTAAAACTAACATGCATTTTCTTTACAATTTCATGGGATCAATACTTTATCTTATAGCTTTTTTCCTTTCCTTAAATTACAAACTTTCTTATTTCAAATTAATGTACATAATAGTTTATTTGTGGGATATTTAAATTGCCAGCATCTAATATTGTATTTTGGATTCATAATTCAGTAAAGTAGCACAGGAACTTAAACAATGTGATTTGGTAGTAGCTAATGCGGTAAATCACATACCTGACAAGTGATTAATTGGTAAGGTAAAACAGATAGCTTAGATTAGCTGGACAAAGGGATAATTCCTGTCACCAATGAAATAAGTAGGGTTTCTTCATGCTCATCATGAAGACAATCTTAAACAAGGAAACTATTTCAGTAATTTTCATTTTGTATTTTCAGAAAAAGTTTAACTACGGAACTACGGGAAACAAAACTGGATAAAGGGGAATTGCAGATAGGAGTACTAGTAGAGAATTTTTTATTACCCAAGAAAGACCCTGCATGTTCTTTCTAGTAAATTCTTTCCCCAAGATAACTACTAACAGGTTGCTGCAGTCATAAATTAGGTTTTATAGCCTTCCTGACCTCCAGTCACACCTTCCAGGCTTACTCTTAAGTTTTGTAGGTAGCAGACTGTTTATAGGGACCTCTCCTCAGACCCCACCTCCATTTCCTGGGGGCTCCAACTCTTGAATTAACACCAATATTCCTCAAACTATTCTGCAAAAAACAAACTAAAGGAACATTTCCTAGTTCTTTTTACAAAGGCACTATTACTCTACCACCAAAACCTCAAAGATCCAACAACAAAAACATGACTGCTTTTAAATATAGATAAAATTTACCCTCAAAAACATTATCCAACCATGATCAAGTTGGCTTCATTCCAGACATGCTGGGATGGTTCAACATGTTTAATCAATTAAGTGCAATCTACTACATAAACAAAATGAAAGACAAAAAACACTTGATCATATCACTGGATGTTTAAAAAAAAGCCTTTGACAAAATTCAGTATCTCTTCATGTTAAACGTTTCAGAGAAAGTAGGGATACCAGGGACATGGCTCTACATAATAAAGGCTATTTTTAAAAAGCCACAGCCAACATCAACATAAATGTAGAGAAAGCCAAAGCATATACACTAAAATCATGAAATAAGACAAGGATGTTCACTATCTCCATACCTATTCAATAAGACAACTGAATGAGGTCAAAAGGATACACATAGGAAGAAGTCACAGTATCTTTATTTGCAGATGGTATAATTTTATACATGAAAGACCCTTAAAAAAAGAAAAACAAAAAAATACCTGATAAATACTTCAGGAAAAGAAGCAGAATACAAAATTAACACTAAAGAATCAGTAGCCTCCTTCTGGCTCCCCTAAGTCATCCTCTTGAGATGAATGTGGGTTCTGCTCAGGGCCAACTACCCCATCCCTCACTGGAGCTTCCTGGGTCTGCTTGACATGTAGTAAACCCGCCCCTGCAGGCCAGACCAACTGGAGTCTGCCCACACTGCAGTCTTGCCCCTTCCCCACACACCCTCTGCTTGTGGTGAGTTTGGATTCCACTCACGCCCAACCACCCCACCCCCTTCCTGGAGCTTCCTGGGTCTGATCCACTTGTAATAGACCCACACCATCAGACTAGACTTCCGGAATCTGCCCAAATTGCAGTCTTGCCCGCCCCACCTCCCTCCCATGCTGTCTGGTTGAGGTGTGGGTCCTGCTCCAGCCCAGCTCTCCTCATCCCACCTTTGGAGCTTTTTGGGTCTGTTCAGCATGTAGAGAACCCACCCTGGCCAGGCCCAACCATCCAGAGTATGCTCACATCCTTAGTCCTGACCCCATTACATCCTCTGGATGAGAATAACATCAGGAGAGGCTCAACCATTCAGAGTTGCCAACATCAGATTCTTGACCCACCTACACCCACCGAGAGATGAGAGGAGAGGGAGAGATCCCACTTGTAACCACTGGAAGAAGGGATGGAAAGTCGATATTATAAGAATACATTCAACAACAGAAAGACCAGTATGATGCCACCAGAATCTAGGGACTCTACACCAGCAAAACCTGAACATCCCAATGCAGAGGAAACAGAAGTGAAGGACCTTAAAAACATTATGAAAATGATAGAGACGCTCAAAGAGGAAATGAGAAAACCCTTAAAGAAATGGAAAAATAAAATACAGGAAATGGAGGAAAAGACAAACCAAAAAAATTCAAGAAATAAACAAATCTCTTAAGGAAAGCAAAGAAAAAACAACCAAACTAGTGAAGGAAACAATTCAAACAGTTCAAGGCTTGGAAGCTGAAATAAAACAATGAAAAAAACACAGAATGAGGGACTGCTGGAAATATAAAAGCTGGGTAAACAATCAGGAACTACAGATGTAAGTATAACCAATAGGATGCAAGAGATGGAAGAGAGAATCTCAAGTGTTGAGGACTCACTAGAATCATCAGCCAAAGGAAAGTTTAAGTCCAACAAATTCCTAACACAAAATATTCAGGAAAGATGGGACACCATGAAAAGGCCAAACCTATGAGTAACAGCTATAAAAGACGGTGAAGAAATACAACTCAAGAGTACAGAAAACATATTCAACAAAATCATAGATGAAAACTTTCCCAACATAAAGGACATTCCTATTGAAAGTACAAACTTACAGAACATCAAATAGACAGGAACACAAAAGAAAAGTCCCCTCACCACATAATAATAAAAACACCAAACTTACAGAATAAAGAAAAAATATCAAGAGCAACAGAGGTAAAAGGCCAAGTAACACATAAAAGGAGACCTATCAGAATTACATCTGACTTCTCAACGGAAACTCTGAAAGCCAGAAGGTCCTGGATAGATGTTCTACAAATGCTAAGGGACCATGGATGTCAGTCAGCCAAGGCTACTATACCCAGCAATGCTTTCAATCACTATAGATGGAGAAAAAAAATATTCACGAGAAAATCGGATTAAAACAACATATATCCACAAATACAGACCTATAGACAGTACTGGAAGGAAAACTCCAACCCAAGGAAGCTAACTACACTCACAAAAACGTAGGCAATAGATAATCCCACTTCACCAAACACCAAAAGAAAAAACAACAACAAAACAAAACAAAAAAAAAAAAAAAAAAAAAAAGAAGAAGAAGAGGGAACCAATATGCAGTACCACCATCAACAACAAAACAAAACAATCAATGGTCACTAATATCCCTCAATATCAATCATGGTCTTAACTCACCTGAAAAAAAAGACACAGGCTAACAGGATGGATAAGAAGACATAATCCATCCTTCTGCTGCATATAGGAAACACACCTCAACTTCAAAGACAGATGTTACCTTTAGAGTAAAGGGTTAGAAAAAGATTTCCCAATCAAATGGACCCAAGAAACAGACTGGTGTAGCAGTCCTAATACCTAACAAATTAGACTTCAAACTAAAATCAATCAAAGAAATGAATAAGGTCATTTCTTATTCATGAGAGGAAAAGTCCATCAAGATGAAGTCTTGATGGGAGATATTATTCTGTAAATATGTTTCTCATACTGGTTAATTAATAAAGCCCTGTTGGCCAATAGGAAACTAGATAGGCGGGGCTAGGAGACCAGAAGAAGGAAAGAGGAAGTAGTTAGGAGGAGTCAGCATATAGAGCATAGAGAAAGAAGATGCCGGCAGCGGCTCCCCGATAAGATGACCACGTGGAAATACTTAGGTAAGTAGAAATGGGTTAATAATAAAGACAGAGCTAACCCATTAACAATGATAGTCACTGGCCCACAGGATTGTATCAAATACAGAGTCTCTGAGTGTTATTTGGGGCCGGCACGCCAGACCGGCGGTGGGCGGGCTGGCGGAAAACATGCATGCTACAAAGTCTCAATTCTGAACATATATGCCCCAAATACAAAGGCACCAACATTGGTAAACGACACATTACTAAAGCTCAAATCACACATAAAACCTCACACACTTTTAGTGGCAAACTTTAACACCCCACTCTCACCACTAGACAGAACCACCAGACAAAAACTTAACAAAAAAACAAAGGAAACAAAACTGAAGTTATGACCCAACTGGGTTTAACAGACATCTATAGAACATTTCATCCAAACACAAAAGAATATACCTACTTCTCAGCACGTTCTCTAAAACTGACCACATATTCAGCAACATAGCAAACCTCAACAGATTAAAAAAAAAAAAATTGGAGTAACACCCTGAATCTTATTGGATCACCATGGTTTAAAGTTAACATTCAACAACAACACAAATTGCAGAAACCCTACAAACTCATGGAAGTTGAACACTGTGCAATTGCACCGTTCCTGGGTCAAGGAAGAAATCGAAAAAGAAGTTAAAGACTTCCTAGAATTCAATGAGAATGAAGACACAACATAACCAAACTTATGGGACACTTTGAAAGCAGTGCTAAGAGAAAAGTTCATAGCACTAAGTGGCCACAAAAAGAAACTGGAGAATAGTCACATTAGAGAATTAACAGCACAACTGAAAGCCCTAGAACAAAAAAAGCAAACTCACCCTGAGGAGTAGGAACCAGGAAATAATCTAATTCAGAGCTGACACCAATAAAGTAGAAACAAAGAAAACAATACAAAGAATCAATGAAACAAACAACAAGAGAGACAAACTTTTATCCAAACTAACCAAAAAGTGGAGAGAGAGAGCAAGAAAATTAACAAAATCAGAAATGAAAAGGGGAGCATAACAACAGACACTGAGGAAATCCAGAGAATCATCAGGTCACACTTAGAAAACATGAACTCCACAAATTCAAAAATCTAAAGGAAATGGACAATTTCCTGAATAGATATCACTTACCAAAATTAAATCAAGAACAAATAAGCAATTTAAATAGACCTATAACCCCTAATGAGATAGAAACAGTCATCAGAAGTCTCCCAACCAAAAAAAGGCCAGGGCCAGATGGTTTCAGTGCAGAATTCTACTAGTAATTCAAAGAAGAGCTAATACCAATACTCTTCAAAGTGTTCCACACAATAGAAGCAAAAGGGTCATTGCTAAACTCTTTCTACTAGGCTAAAGTTACCTTGATACTGAAGCCACACAAAGACAGAACTAATAACTACAGACCAATCTCCCTCAGGACCATTGATGCAAAAATACTCAATGAAATACTGGCAAATCGAATCTAAGAACACATCAGAAAAATCATCCAGGATCAATGAAATCTTGAAATTCAATGGCAAATGGATAGAACTCGAAGAAACCATACTGAGTGAAGTAAACCAGTCACAGAAAGACAAGCATGGTATATACTCACTCATATATGAATATTAGATACTGAGCAACAGACTACCAGTTTACATTCCACACAAGAGAAACTAGAAAACAAGGAGGACCCTAAGAGAAAAATACATGATCCCCCTATGAAGGGAAAAGGGACAAGAAATCCTGAGCAAATTGTGAGCATGGGGGGGGGATATTAAGGAGGTAGGAAAAAGAGAGGTGGAGAAGAGGAAGGAGGAGAAGAACAAGAGGGGTCAAGAAGATTAAGTCAGGGGAGGAATAGAGGACAGCAAGAAAAGTGTTATCTTACAGAGGAAGCCAGTATAGGTTTAAAGAAAAATCTGGCACTAGACAAATGTTTGGAGATTCACAAAGATGACCCCAACTAAGAATCTAGGTAGTAGTGGAGAGGCCACCTTTGAGACACTTCCCCCATAAAATTAATGACTACATTAACTGCCATCCTAGAGCCTTCATCACAGCTAAGCACTGAGCCATACTCCTGGAATCTAGTTGTAGAGAGGAAGGAGGAATGAGCAAAGGAGTCAAGACCATGCTAGAGAAACCCACAGAAACAGCTGACCTACCTAGAGAGAGCATAGGGACCCCAGACATAAAGCTGGGAACCAAGTCCTCTGAAAGTGGGTGCCAGTTAGGAGGCCTGGAGTCTATGGGAACTCTGACAGTGGAATCAGTATTTATTCCCAGTGCACAAGAGGATTTTGGGAGCCCATTCCCTATGAAGAGATACTATTTCAGCCCAGATACACAGAGAAGGGCCTAGCCCCCCCCCAATGATGTGACAGACTTTGATGATCCCACATGGAAGGCCTCCTTGGGGGATGGGTAGGAGGTGTGTTGGGGGGAGTTCATGGGGGGCATGGGAGGATGGGGGAGAAGAAATAGGGGGCTGATATGTAAAATAAGTTTGTTTCTAAATTAAAAGCAAAACAAACAGCAGCCTTCCAACAAATGACAGGCTGGAATGGAAACAAAACCTTTCACAATAGCCTCAAAAAAAAAAAAAAAAAAAAATCCATCATGGGTTAATTTTAGCCACCCAAGTGAAAGGCCTGTATAATAAAAACCACACTGAAGAAAGAAACTGAAGAAAACACCAGAACATCTAAAGAGCTCCCGGAGGACAACCTACCCAAAACAATCTACAGATTCAGATTCAACACACATCAACATTTCAACATATTTGCTGTGGAATAATCTTTCTGTACATTCTGTGCATTACTCCCATTGGTTAATAAAAGGATGACAGACTGGTAGCCAGGCAGAAAATATAGGCAAGACAACCAAACACAGAAGACCCTGGGAGGAGGAAGGGTGGAGTAAGGAGACACCAGCCAGTTGCCAAAGAAGCAGGATGAGTAGAAAATTAGGTAACAATCCATGAGCCACATGGCAGAGCATAAATAAGAAATATGAGTTAATTTAATTGTAAGAGCTAGTAACAAGCCGGAGCTATTGACCAAACATTTAAAAGTAATATTAAGCCTCTGTGTTGGTTATTTGGGACTGGCAGACATGACTGGGACTGAAACATCCTACTACACATAATTCTTCACAGAAATTCAAAACCCAACTTTTAGCTTCATATGGAATCACAAAAAATCCTATATAGATAAAACAATCCTGAATAATAAAAGAACTACTGGAGCTGTCACTATCTCAAATCACAATTTGTACTGCAGAGCTACAGTAATAAAAACAACATGACATTATCACAAAAACAGACATGTTGGTTAACAAAATCTAATTGAAGACCTGGGCACAAGTCTACAAATTTATAACCAAATGATTTCTTTGGACAAAGAAGCCAGAAACATACACTGGAAAATAAGACAGTATCTTCAACAAATGGTTCTGCTCAACCAGGACAGCTGCATGTAGAAGAAGCAAATAAATCCGTACTTGTCACCTTGCGCAAAACTCACCTCCAAATGACTTCAACATAAAACCAAATACACTGAACCTGATAGAAGATAAAGTGGGGAATAGTCTTGAACATACTGGCACACAAAAAGACTTTCTGAACAGAACGTCAATAGAACAGTTACTGAGAACTACAATCAACAAGACCTCATGAAATTGAGCTTCTGCACAGCAAGACACCATCATTTGAACAAACCAGCAACATTTAAAATGATAAAAAAATTTCTTATACATCTGATAGAGGAATAATATCCAAAATATATAAAGAAGTTAAAAACTAAGTATCAAGAAAACAAATAATCCAATTATAAATGGGTTACATATCTAAACAGAATTCTTAACAGAGGAAGTTCAAATGGCTGAGAAACACTTAAATGTTCAACACTCCTAGTCATTAGGAAAATTAACATCAAAAATTACTTTGAGATGTCATTTTAAATCTGTCAGAATGGCTTATATCATGAGAGTTCATGCTGGCACAAATGTGAAGAGAAACACTCATCACTGCTGCTAGGAGTACAAGTTTGTATAGTTACTACAGAAATCAGTGTGGTGCTTCCTCATGAAGATGAGAATAGATGGATCTCAAGATTCAGCTATACTACTCTTGGACATATACCCAAAGGATGCTTCGTCTTACCACAAAGGCACTTGCTCGACCACGTTCACTGCTGATCTATTCAAAATAGCCGGAAGCTAGAAACAACATAGATGTCAAGCAACTAATGAGAATGAATTATGAAAATGTGGTATCTTTATACAACAGGACGTTAATCAACTGTTAAGATAAAATATGAAATATGCAGGTAAATGGATGGAGCTACAAAAAATTATTCTGAGTAACAGAGACCCCCACAAAATTGTATATTTTCTCTAATATGTGGATGCTAGCTTTCAAGCCTATGATAGGCATGCTACAATCTACGTATCTGCTGAGTATCTAGTAAGGGACTACTGGGGAGAAGGGGTCTCACAAAGACTGAAAGAAAGAATGTATTGTTATCAGCAGACAAAATAGAAATAGAATGGTGGGCTAAAAAGGGAGGGGGGGTTTGAGAGAATGTAAAGAAGAGAATACAGAAAGGAACAACTAATACTAAAGACCATTTGAAAAACACTTAAGAGACTTACTACTGTTGCCCAAGCTTCCTAAAATACATACATTTATAAAAGGAATCCAAATGGAGTCATCAAATAACACAGGAGACAATGTCACCAAGTAATACCTTCAGTGTCAGGAATGAGCTACATTTTATTGAGTCATTTGGACAGCAGGGGTCCCATGGAAACTCCAAATACCATAGACTGTTTGTCAAGGCTATTAGTCAATCTCCACAACCTGATGGTAAGGCCCTACTGCAAACAACAACAACTATGTATGTTATCAAACACAGAGAAATTGAGCTGGTACCTAAATAGAAGTGTCACCCATGCTGACTAGAGTTCATAGAACTAGAAGATACTCTGACACGACTGGAAGAGAACTGTAACCCTCAGTGCCTCCCAGCTACAAACCCTGTGAGATACAACAGTGGCCTGCCTGAAAGCTACACTTATGATTAGTAGCATGAAAGTTATGACAGTAACTAACCACTTTCTGATTAGATATAAGGCCCAGTCAATGACCTGGAGGAACCCATACCTGTCACTGCTGAGACTCATACTCATAAGATAGGCTACAGGTCTAATAGAAAAACTAATCCTGCAGTAGTATGCACAGTACATGAACAGAATCAAGCCAGATGGGGCCCTCATACAGAGATGTATGGACATGGGAACCCAACACTAATCGAAAAGCTATCTGCAGTTGATACCCACCAGCAAAGGAAAAGTCCATTTTCTCCAATAGTGTGCCAGCTGGAAATAGCAACCACATTTCAGGACAAGCCTCACACTGAGGAATAGTCAGCCAAGACAATGGTACTTTTGTGGATGCTTTCTATCACTTTGATTTGTTAGGATGTTTTGTGTCTCTTGATCTTTTGTTGGTTTGGTTTTCATTGCTCTTGTTGTTTTGCTTTCGCTCCTCTCTCTCTCTCTCTCTCTCTCTCTCTCTCTCTCTCTCTCTCTCTCTCTCTCTCTCTCTCTCTCTCTCTCCCTCCCTCCCTCCCTCCCTCCCTCCCTCCCTCCCAAAGACAGAAAAAGGACATGCAGTTAGGAAGATAAGGAGGAACTAGGAGGACTTGGCACAGGAAAAAAATGATCAAAATGCACCATATAAAAAAACTTTCAATTAAAAATAGATTGTACCTTAGCATTCCATAATTTATCCAAATTTAGGGAATTTTTGGGTGAATCTGTAAATCTGTTCTATATTTTGGGATATGTGTGTATGCATGTTTCCAATGTATATGAGTATATGCTGCAGGTTGGTTGGATGCATGTGTGTGGATGCCTGAGGGTGAGGCTGACATCTTCAGGACAGGTCTCCATTTTAATTACTAAGGCAGGGTTTCTTACTGAACTCAATGCCTGCTGAATTGGTTAATTTAGCCAGTGAGCCTGCCCCAGGCAGGACTCCCTGTCTCTTCAAACAGTGGAATTACAACATATCTACAATCCCACCAGATTTTTATGCAGGTGCAGGTGACACTAACTTTGGTCATCATGCTTGAGAAACCAGTTTTTCACACCCACTGATCGCTCTCTTCAGCCAGTATATTAAATTTTGTATTGTTTTGTATTTTGTTTTAGGAGAGCAGGGTCTCATGTAGCAGAAGCTAACCTTGAATTTGGTTGAATCTTACTTCCCCTGCTGAAAAAATTGGAATATAGGCATTACCACCATGTGCAGATCTCAGATTGCTAGCTTATGCACAAAAACTACTCAATGTTAAAAGAAAATTGTCTGATTACTAAAAAAAAGCATACCATGAATGCATTATTCTTTATTCTCTCAATTTTTTTCATTTACTAGCTAAACCACTTATTTACATTCATTTATTTATTCAATTCTTTATCCATCTCATTAAAGACTATAGCAGTAGTAGCGATAAAGCAATAAACATGAAACTATTCTTTGCCATTCAGAGAGTTAAAATCTATTAAGAAATAGAGGCACCATATCAACAAGTATAGTATATTGCAAAAATACTATGAAGTGTACTTAGAAAACACAAATGAGCAGTTCATGGGAGATGAACAGAAAGTCAATCCACTTTGATTTTTCTTCCCCTATTAAAAATTCTTATAAAATTTTTAATGTCCCAATAAATACTAGAAAATATGAGTTTTCCTATTTATAATGATTGAGTCATATTTTAAAATAAAAATGAAATCACAAGACAATATCAACAATCTGCTGCTTTCCCACCAACTGTATAGCTAGCTATAACTGAAATAAGGAATTCATCAGAGTTGCAGCAAATTTGTAAATGTACTCCAAATAAATGTCCAGTAATGTAAACAATAAGGAAAAAATATCAATTAACTTAACTGTCAAGTCCTGTTCAACTATTATTAGTACAGTAATTACTACCAATGTCTTTCTGAAATTATGTACAGATAAACTACTCTAATAAGTCTTTCAAAAATATTATGTGTGTGTGGATACACATGTGTGTAGCTTATATGTCATGTTCCCATAGCACAGGAGCTTGACAATCTACAGTTTAATCAGCCCAATACTAAGTTCCAGAGCAATGTCTTGTGTTTGTGCCTTGATTATAGGACTAGGAAATAGGCTTTTTCATCGCACTATGCTGGCTAAGGTTGGTAGTTCAGGTAGTATGGTAGGGCTGGTGAAGGCAGTTGATTTGGCAGCCTGGGTTGTACCCCAGTTTCAAAAACATAGGGGCCTAGGCAAAAACTCTTAAGAAGAGAGCATGTCTGATCCAAATCTACTCTAGGGTATAAAAATGCAGGGCCCTTTCTCAGTGCCTAAGACAAAGTCCTATACTTGCTTTTGTGTCCTGATCATGGGTAACTGAAGTCTTGCTCTACATTCTACCTCTGAAGCTTGGAGGAGGAGTAAGGATTATAATCAGCCATCAGCTCAAATCCAGATCAATTAGCTTAGTCAACAAGTACTTGCCTGGCAATAGAAGAAATCGTGGACCTTTGCTAAACAGCAGGTTTCAATGTGACAAGTTCTTGAATTGTGCTTCAAGCAGAAGACCTCTCTCCTTGTTGGACTGTTTATTATTGGAGAAAAAAGTACCATAGACAACTCTTTCCTTCATGCCTTCTCCAACCTCTCTGGATTGTTAAACTAAAAGCAAGCACTATGATCTCTAACCTGATGTCCTTAGCTCCTGTGATGGGAGATGTCATTCTGTAAATATGTTTCTTGTATTGGTTAATGAATTAAGCACTGTTAGCCAATAGGAAAGGAAGATAGGAGGGACTAGGAGACAAGCAGGAAAGAGGAAATAGGAAGGAGGAGTCAGCAAGGAGAGACCAGAGAGAACAGAGGTCCGGGCCTGCTGTCCAGTAAGATGAGACCACGTGGAAATACTTAGATTAGCTAGCTCTGTCTTTATGATTAACCCATTTCTACTAATATTGTAGACAAATTTGATATAAGGCTGTTGGCCAGTTACTAGCCTTATATCAAATGCAGAGTCTCAGTGTATTATTTGGGGCTGGAGTGGTGGTGGGCCCTGGCTGGCAGGGAGAAACCTGCACGTAATTCTCCGGTTTGCACAATTATGTTTGGAATTTGTAGATTTAGCATACCATACCCATACAAACAATTGTGGTATGTCATTAGACTGTATCATTACCATATACATACTATAGACCAGTGAGCATATAATCCATCAAGCAGGGGGGAAAAATAAAATTGGTGAAATTAGTTTCTTACAAATTAGCTAATTATTAAAAAGCTATAAAAAGTATTTTAGAATTATCAGAACCATGGGTAGCAAAGTTAAAACTCAGTAATATTTCATGCTGCTGCTAGAAAAATAAACATTAACTCCAGAAGAAATTTGTCTACAGTGAAAACAAAACCTCTTCTGTTTTATATACTAAAGACTTCAAAGATGCTCTAAAAATGAAATTTTATAAATACTCCATTAAAAATATTAACTACATTTTAACCTTTCTGAAAATGCAATATGACAATATACAACGTTATAGAAGATAACCACTCCAGAAGGCAATGTTTACCCTCTGCTGACTGGCATTTTTAAGAAATTCAATTCACCATAGCAACCTGTCTTAACACCAGCAGATAAGCAAAGTCTATATTTAGAAATGATTGCTTTCCAGACAGCAATCCTGTCTTTCCTTCATATTTAATGTCATGATGCAAGGGACCAAAATATCATTTCATCAGTGAGGCTACAGTGTAATGACAAGTATACTCAGGGGAATAAGGCAATGTTCTAGAAATACCAAAATAACAAACTTTCCACTCAAACCAGTAAAATTTGTAAATATATAAGCAAATGCCATTTTTCATGTTTAAGAAATGTATATATAGACACAACTATTTTGTCTAATTTTTGTTCTTCAACATAAACTTTTCATTATTAATCAAATGTGATTTATATATCAAAATATGTATCCATTAATAGAATGTTGTTTCTTCATTAATAATGATCTATAACATCAAATATGTTTCCATTTAGCAGGATGTTGTTTTTGATTTTTAATCATTCCAAGCTGGCATCTGTATTTGACTATAATCTATACAAGAATACATCTTTTTATGCGAGGAATATAATGAGTATTATACAAAATAGGGAAATGAATTTATTAAAATGTACAATTACAAAATTATCGACTTCATTTTAATCTAGATAATGGCAATAAAGAGAATTTATGAGTTAGCTAAGATGGTCTTACACTGTATGTTTTGATTATTAGTTATGATAATCAAACACAGCAGACACTTTAAATAATTTCGAGCAGAATCATTTTAAATTTAATACTAAAGAAAAGATGGGAAGAATTCATAATCTTTAATAAAAATTATTGGGAAAATTCCTCAAGATGTTGGAGAAATACCTCATACCAACAAGGAAAGTAACTATAAAACACAAAATCATAATAAGTGTTGGCAAAGATGTAAGTAAGTTGGTTTTTGTTTTTAATCATGTCTTTGTGTGGAGAAACATACATATATTGGAGAGACTAGCATATATTGCCAGTAAAATGTAAAATAGTTCAGATGCTTTGGAAACTATCATATCTTCAAAAGTTAAAAATAATAATAAAACATAATCCAGCAATACCATTCCTGGGTATCTAACCAAGATAATTTTTAAATTCACATTCATTGGATCCTTAGCCACAAAAGCCAAAAGGTAGAAGCTATCCCAAGAACCATTGATAAAAGAACAGATAAGCAAAAAGGTGGTGTATACATAACGTTTTCCAATTTAAATTAAGCAAAACTACTAATAGCAAGTATTATGAATTAGATTTCTCATATTCTAAAATTACTATAATTCTCCCCCAAATTGAGCAATTCTTTGTCAGTGGTAAGCAACACATACTAGTATAGTATGTAATAAATATTTTAAAATATTTGACTATTAAATGAGCCAGACCATATACCTCACAACCAACAGTAGGGTGAATAGTACCAATACTTTTTCTATAGTACTTTTGAGTCTTAAACAGCTTTAAACATTTATAATTGAGCCTAAATTCAATTTTCTTGCTAGTTGAAAATAAGCAATAAGTAATCTAAAACATGAGCAGGAGAGAAGGATCAGTAAATAGTTGAAGTGGCTCACATCCATCTGTAACTTTGGTCCCAGTACATATGACACCCTTTTTTCACTTCCACAGGTATTGCAAACACATGGTGCACATACATATATACAGGTAAAACCTCGTAAGATAGAAATAAAAAACAAATGTTTTTGAGGGTTTATAAAAGAAATTCAAACCACAAAGGTGTTGACTTTTTGACTCGCCCATTACACACAGTTAAAACTGTTTTGAAAGTAAAGAGAATTAAGCAACTGAACAAGCAGTGGTGGTGTACACCTTTAATCCCAGTACTCAAAAGGCAGAAGTAGGTGGATCTCTGAATTATGAGGTAAGCCTGATCTTCAGAGTGAGTTCCAGGAATGCCAGGATTGTTACACAGAGACTTTTCACTGCATTGAGATAACAACACTAAATAGGTTTTAAAATACAACAGAAATTAACAAATTACACATACACAGAGGATGCAACCTTTTAATTTTCATGAGAAAATAAAAAAGCTATTAAAATGGTCATTTATTTAGAAATTTAGTATGCATACTAATTGGCAGTACAAACAGACACATTAGCCAGCTAAAATGAGTGTCAAATAACTATAGGATGGAGATAGACAAAAAGGACTCAGAAAAAAATAAAAATTAATAGATCTCCCCTCATCTCAATCTTGACTCATGTTAAATTTTGCTCTCATTGTTACAAGTTAGTAAAAAGACAAAATAATCTACAAGATTTGAGACTTTCTCATATTTCTTTTGTCCTATGGCATACCTCCTTGACCGTGATCAAACAATAGCTTATCCACTTTATTGCATTCCACTAATTTGTTATAGTGAAATGGTTGTTAAAATTGTGGCACACATTATATATGTCTGGATAATTACAGGATACCCATCACATTTATAGTATGAAATAGTCTCTTTGGGTTCCACATTTTGGACCTTTTTTCAATTGATATAAAATGTCAAAAATTTAGAAAATGTGCTTTTAAGGAATGAAACTGATCTGAGCAGCAAACAACAAAAGAAACAAGGAGCCTGGTGGTACATGCTTGTGAACCATGACACTTGTGGGGTAGAGGCAGGAGGATCGTGACTTGGGAGTATAGATGGATGGATGGATGAATGGATGGATGGATGGATGGATGGATGGATGGATACAGATAGATAGATAGATAGATAGATGATAGATAGATAGATAGATAGATAGATAGATAGATAGATAGATAATGCTGAAAGCTACAAAACCCCAAATTTCTATGGTATGTAATTTTCTAATATGGAACATTAAATACAGTCTTATATATTTAAGTACATGTAGTTATTACAAACTTTTATATTTCTAATTTTAAGAGTAAATAATTATTGCAGATAAGATTTTCAAAGAAACTTTAAATGATGTAAGCAAATTTATTCTCATCTCCCCAAACAAATCAACTAGTAATGTCTGTGACTACGATCTACTGCCACACTGCTATCACCAGATACCAGTGCTTTGAAAGTTTATCTTTCATGATGACACCATCTCTTCTAATGTTTTGCCGTTTTATAAGAATCTATTCCATCAGACTCAACTAAATGTAACACATTCTCAGAAAAAAAATTTTAAATTAGCTGTTAAAACTATTTTTCAGTTAATGCAAGAATAAAGTTTTAAATTATACTTAGGGATAAAAAACCAAATACTCACAAAGAAGGATCTTGAACAAGGTCTTTAAGATTTATCCCACTGCGGTCTTCTGCAAGATTCCTGAAGCAGCTATCACTCACTAAACAAGAAAAAGGGAAAGAAAATAAAATTAATTTTTGCTTATGTTTTACTCTAGCTGGTGCTGCCCAAAAGTAATTTTTAAATAAAATTTATCCTTTATATTTTTTTTCTAAATATCAGCAGTAACTATTTTTCACTGCTAAACTGAGGAAAGAGATGGTAATGGTGAACAACAAAGCCAACATTTCAATGGCAAGCAGCTAGTTTAAATGCACTAATTTTATGTAAATGCAATGTATAAAGCAATTAAAATGTGGAAAGTTTGTTTTGACATCCAGAAGATTAATTAACTAATACATAGTGGCAAGTCCCTGATTCCATAGCATCTAAAGTAAAAGAGATAAACAACACTGCTACCCGTGCCATAGCATTTGTTTGAAACAGCAGAGATCAATGAAAATAAAAGCATAAACTAAGCTAGTAGAATGACAAGAGCTTCTTAGGTAATTTCAGTCTGTTAGTTTTTGTTGTTGCTGTTGCTGCTGTTGTTGTTTGGTTTTTATTTCTGGGAATATTTGCCATCACATGGACTAAGGATTAAAAATGATTATTTGGGAAAAGGAAATCACCACAACTCTTGATATTTGCAGAACAGCAAGACAGACAAGAAATCAGCACAGTTCTAAACAAGAGTTTTGGAGGACAACTGGCTCCTCCCTCCTGTTAATCTAGAATTAAAGAAAAAAAATCTTTTATGTCCACGTTTACTGTTCCATTCAATGAGCAACAGTAAACAATAACTTACAAGTATGAGATAGAGCACAATGATCAAGATAAAAAAGAATACAAAACATTAGAGATGATACAGAGTTTAAAATTTTTAAGAAAACTAACATGACACAAACAAAAATTCTTACTAGCAGTCTAAAAAGGAAAATTAACAAAGAATTACAAGCTACCAAAGAGAATTAGGTAATTTCAGAAATGATATACATAATATGTAAAATTAAGAAGCTGGTAGGTTTCACATCCAATCCAACATAGCATAAACCTAAAAATACTGAACTTAAACAAAAATTAGTTGAACCAGCAGGTAAGAGTCCTGTGTGTAGGCTGCTCCACCACAGCCACTACCCATTGGACTCTGTAATCTACAAGACACACTCTAACTCCCAAACCCACAGAACCCATCAGCCTCCTCTTGAGCAACCATCCCCCTCCCCCACCCACTCCCTGATCCAGCAGCAGCTCACAGAGGCATAAGCACCACCTGCACCCATTGGAAGAAGTAAGAGATTGAACTCCAAGCTAAACTGCCACATCTCCAGCCCCTAAACCCTAGGGCACATCCCAAGTCCCTCACCTCCCATCTCAGTCCCAGCAGCCAACCAGAAGGTTAGAGCAGCCTCCCCATGAACAGCCCTCTCCAGCAACATCAGCAGACCCTAAAGGCAAAAGTGGAACCCACACCAGTTTGAAGAACAGGCACAGGCAAAACCTACACCAGCTGGAAAAACAGACTCCATAGCAACAAGCACAACCCATACCAGTTGGAAGAACAGACCCCACTGGCACAAGTAAAGCCCACACCAGCCAGAAGAACTGGACCATATACTGGATTTAAGCACCCAACCCCGCCCCCCAAAAACCTCAGCAGAAACAACCCTATACAATCTGACAACCAGTCAATTACCAGAAGCCTTGTTCATTCAGGCCAAAAGACAAAAGACAATAAAGAAAACAGACAATATAGGGGGAAAAAAAAAAAGACCCGCCCAACACAGACATCACAAGAACTAACATCCATACGAATAATTATCCCAAACCCAGATTGGTAAATGCCAGAGTAAGAATGCATTCAACAACATAAAGAACAATATGGCACCACCAGAACCTAGTGATTCTACAACAGCAAGAGCTGAACATCCCAAAGCAGATGAAACAGAAGAAAATGACCTTAAAAATAACTTTATAAAGATGATAGGGGTTCTTAAAAAGGAAATGAAAAGAAAAAAAATCCCTTAAAGAAATGGAGGAAAAGGCAAACAGAAATTGTTAAGAACTCAAATCCCTTAAAGAAAGCCAAGAAAACCAAAAAAAAAAAAAAAAAAAAAAAAAAAAAAATCAATCAAACAAGTGAAGGAAACAGTCTGACTTGAAAATACAAACAAAGACAATTAAAAAAAATGAGGGAATTCTAGAAATGGAAAATCTGGGTAAACAAAAGGAACTACAGATGCAAGCAAAACCAATAGAATGCAGGAGATGGAAAAAAGAATCTAAAGCATTGAAGATAGGATAGAGGAAATGGATACATCGGTCAAAGGAAATGATAAATCCAATGAATTCTTAACACAAAACATCCAGGAAATCTGGAACATCATGGAAAGAAAAAGACAACATAAGAATAATAGTGATAGAAGAAGAGTTCCAACTCAAAAGCATAGAAAGTAATACATTTAACAAAATCATAGGAGAAAACTTTCCCAACCTAAAGAAGGACATGCCTATGAAGATAAAAAGAATTTACCTAACACAAAATAGATTCGAGAAAAAAAAAAAAAAGGGAAGACAGAAAGAGAAAAGGAAAGTTTCCTCACTGCATAATAATCAAAACACTAACAATACAGAATAAAGAAAGAATATTAACAGCTGCAAAGGAAAAAAAAGTCTAAGTAACATGTAAAAGTAGACCTATCAAATTATACCCGGTTTTTGGATGCAGACTCTGAAATCCAGAAGGTCCTGGACAGACACTTTTTTCCTTATAAATTTTTTTATTTAAATTAAAAAAATCTTATTTTACATACCAATCTCAGTTTCCCCTCTCTCCCATTCTCCCATACCCCAACCAACCCACCATCCACTACCCAAGGAGGATAAGGCCTCCCATGGAGGATTATCCAAGTCTGTCACATCATTATCATTTGGGGCAGGGCCTAAGCCCTCTCCCATGTATCTATGCTGACAGAGTACCCCTCCATAGGGAAAGGGTCCCAATGGAGGGACCTTATCCCATCCATGCACTAGGGATAAATATTGACTCCACTGCCTGATCCCATAGACTGCCCTGGCCTCCCAACTGACACCCACGTTTAGGGGATCTGGTTCTGACATATGCTGGTAACCCAGCTGTCACACTGGGGTCCATGTTTCCCACTAGTTCAGGTCAGCTGTTTTTGTGGGATTCCACAGCATTGTCTGGATCCCTATGCTCATCACTTCTCCCTTTCTACAACTGGATTCCAGGAGTTTGGCTTAAGTGTTTAGCTGTGAATCTTTGCTTCTGTTTACATCAGCTACTGGGTAAAGACTTTAGGATGGTATTTAAAGTAGTCATCAATCTTATTATAGGGAAAGGACATTTAAGGTAGCCTCTTTACTATTGCTTAAATTCTTAGTTGGGGCCATCCTTGTGGATCCCTGGATATTTCCCTAGTGCCAGATTTCTCTTTAAACCTATAATGGCTCCCTCTATTAAGGTATCTCTTTTCTTGCTCTTCTTCTCTATTCTTCCCTCAACTCAATCTTCCTAACCCTTCACATTCTCCTCCCCCATCCCCTTTCTCCAACTTCCCACCCATGCTTCCAATTTGCTCAGGAGATCTTGCTGGACAGATATTCAGACACTAAGAGACCACGGATGCCAGCTCAGACTACTATACCCAGCAAAACTTTCAATTACCACAGACAAAAACAAGCTATTCCATTTCATAACCAGCTTTAAAAAAAATACCTATCCACAAATCCAGTCCTACAGTAAGTACTACAGGGAAAAATCCAATTCAAGGAAGTTAACTGCTCAAACAAAAAACACAGGTAATAGATAATCTCACACCAGCAAATCCCAAAGAAGGGAAATGCACATACTACCATCACTTACATCAAAACCAAACAATAAATATCTATCCCCATGCACGAAATTCAAATCCAAGTGGATCAAAGTCAGTTACACTGAACTCGAAAGAGAAAGTGGGAAGTAGCCCTTGAATGCATTGGCACAGGAGACTACTTTCTGAATATAACACCAGTAGCATAGACACTGAGACCTCCTGAAACTGAAAAGCTTCTGTAAGGCAAGGGACATGGTCAATAACACAAAATTGCAGCCTAAAAAATAAGAAAGATCTTCACCAACCCCACATCTGACAGAGGGCTGATCTCAAAGCATATAAAGAACTCAAGAAACTAGACATCAAAATACCAAATAACACAATTAAAAATTGGGATACAGATCTAAACAGAGAATTCTCAACAGAAGATTCTCAAATGGCTGAAAGACATTTAAGGAATTGCTCAACATCCTTACTCTTTACAGAAATGCAAATCAAATGAATTCCATCTTACACCAGTCAGAATGGCTAAGATAAAAAAACATTGATGACAACTTATTCTAGAGAGGATGTGGAGTAAGGGGAATACTCCTCCACTGCTGGTAGGAATGCAAATTTGTACAGCCAGTTTGGAAATAAGATGGTATTGCTCAGAAAATTGGGAACAAATCTACCTCAAGACTCAGCATTAATTCTCTTGTGCATATATATCCAAAAGATGTACACTCACATCACAAGGACATTTCCTCAACTATGTTCATAGCAGCATTTTTGTAATAGCCATAAGCTATAAACAACTAAATGCCCCTCAATTCAAGAACGGATAAAGAAAACATGGTACATTTATACAAAAGTATTACCCAACCATAAAATAATAATAATAATTTAAAAAAGACATGAAATTTGCAGGCAGATGGATGGAACTAAAAACAAAACAAAAAAACAAAAAAATCATCCTGAGTGAGGTAACCCAGACCAAGAAACAAGAATGACAAACATGGTATGTACTCACTCAAAAGTGGATACCAGATGAATAGCAAAGGATAAATAGGCTACAATCCAGAGATCCTAGAGAAACTAGTAACAAGGAGGACACTAAGAGGGCCAAGTATGGATTGTCCTAGAGAGGGGAAATAGATGAGATCTCCTGGGTAAACTGGAGGGGAGGGGTGGTAAAGGTGAAGAGATGGGGGATAGGGACATGTAGTATTGGGATGGCTGAGTTTGGGAAACAACAGAAAGGGAGAGCAATAAAAGATACCTTGATGGAAGGGGGGCGGCATTATGGGATTAGAACACCTGGTATCAGGGAAACTCCCAGGAATCCACAAGAATGACCCCAGCTAAGACTCCTAGCAACAATGTAGAGGGTGCCTGAACTGGAATTTTCTTGTAACCAGATTTGTGACTACCCTAATTGTCATCATAGAACCTTCATCCAGTAACTGATAGAAGCAGATGGAGAGATCCACAGCCAAGCACTAGGTGGAACTTTAGGAATCCAACTGAAGAGACAGAGGAGAGTATTATATCACCAATGGGGGTGGGTGTTCAAGATCATGATGGGGAAACCCACAGAGACAGTGTGACCCAAGCTCATGTAAGCTGAAGGACTCCAGATTGGCAGCTAGGGAGCCTTCCAGAGACCAGCCTATTCCCTCTGCATGTGAGTAACAGCTATGTAGTTTGATCTGTTTGTGGGGACCCTAGCAGTGGGACCAGTATCTG
The DNA here is from genome assembly GCA_030556225.1 of Cricetiscus sungorus. NCBI lineage: Eukaryota > Metazoa > Chordata > Mammalia > Rodentia > Cricetidae > Cricetiscus > Cricetiscus sungorus. The sequence continues at coordinate 31,080,902 of JANBXA010000588.1, forward strand.
TCCCAGGTATATGAGCTGGTTTTTTGGAACCTATTTCCTATGGTGGGGTGTCTTATTCAGTCTTGTTGCAGGAGGTAGGATCTTGGTTCTGCCTCAACTGGATATGCCATGTATTGTGGACTACCATGGGAGGCTTGACCCTTTCTGAGGAGGGGTTAGGATGGGAAAGAAAGAAGGTTCAAGGGAGGGAACTGGAGAAGAGGGGGGAAGGGAGACTGGTCAGTATGTAAACTTTTTAAAAATTAATTAATAAAAGAAAACCAGCTGACAAATGTCTGAAATGAAAAAATAAAGCAAAGAAAAGAACAGTGAGTAAGTTACATAGGAATCAAACAGTGAGACAAACAGAAGAGAAGGGAAGAGAAAACAATACTTTTAAGAATTAAAAACTTGTGAAAATACCTAAAAATTGACTCAAAAAACTAAGGAGAGTTAGAAAGAGGAGCAAATCACACACACACACACACACACACACACACAAACACACACACACATACACACACACACACACACACAGTGAGAAGTCAAAATGCTGTGGGGATGTGACCAGGTTAAAAAAAAAAAAAAAAGATAACTTTACAATAAAGAAATTAGATAAACAACATCTTGTTTGCTTGTTTGCTTCTTGTTTTTCATAACAGGGTTTCTCTATGTAGCCTCTACAGACCAGGCTGATCTCAAACACCAGAGGTTCACCTGCCTCTGCCTCCTGAGTGCTAGAATTAAAAGGAGTGTGCAACCACTGCCCTGTCCATAAACAATGTTTTAAAGAAATAAACAGAATTTACATCAGGTATGTGCCATTATGCTTGGTTATATTTTTTACAGAGACCCAATTTTAACTGTGGTAAATATTTTATTTGCATTTCTATGTGGTTCATGGTACTGAGCATTTTCCATGAATTTATTGGTGTTATTGTTTCTCCTTTTGAGAAATGCCTATTAATATTAATCTTCCATCTTTTATACTCATTTGGTCTGTGTGGGTGGGATGGGGGGGGCACATTTCATGGCACACATGAGCAGGTCAAAGAATAACTTGCCAGAACAATTTCTCTTCCTTTACGTTATATAAGTTCTAGAAATCAAACTCAGATCATCAGACTTGGTAGTAAGTGCCTTTGTGCACTGAGGCTTCTCACTAGCCCATCTCACTGGTTAGTTGCTAAATTGATTACCTCTGAGAGATGTCATTATAACATTAAGTACCTTTTATATTCTAAATATTTTAAGAATAACTAAAAATGATTACAATTTTCTGGGTTAATTTTAAATGTGTTAATGTCTCTGGAAAATTATATTCTGTTTTTTCACTCCAATAATTTCTTATTTGGAAGTTTTTTCTTTAGCCTGATATTATGCCATCTGCCAATTTTTGCTTTTGTTTCTTATACTTTGGGAGTCCTTGCCATGAAATCATTGTCTGTACAAAATCTTGTAAGTATTCTCCCACAAAGAATCCAGCATTTCAAGTTTTATATGTAGACCTTTAATCCACCTCGCTAGACTTTTGTACAAGATGAAAGATGGGAGTCAAGTTTCAACCTTCTGCTGGCTATCCAGTTTCCCAAGCAGGGTTCACTGAAAATGCTACATTTTCTCTAATGTATGTTTTTGGAAACTTTTTCAAGAATCAGTTGAGTATACAGGCATTTCTGAGACCTATTGAACAATTTTGTTTAATATTCCATAGAAGATTTAAAAGAACATATTTCTCATCTAAAAAGAAAAGGTCCTTTTATAGTCAGTTAACCCATGCATCATTTTTGCTGTTGACTTTCTTTTTGTCCACCACTTGTATGGGTCATCTATGTATTCTATGAGCTACTGACAAATGTATCATAATTTCCACCAATATGATGAGAAAATTGTTTTGTTAGTTTCTGTTTATATATTTTTTTATACATTTTCAAACTTTGTGTGACATAATTTAACTGTAATAAATTCCTGGGACACTGAATATCATTACAAAAATCCAACTTTCATTATATATTGTCTTTAAATGGTCTGCATTGTTGAACACTAGTATAGCTTTACTAACTTTCATTTAAGTGATTGCATGGCACATTATGTTTTCCTTTCCCTTAGTTTTTATACTATGATCATATTATTTTGTTTTACATAGTATGACATGTAGTGACTTAACAAATGTTTAATGTAATTCAATATGATCAAATAGAGAAAGAATGAATCTCGTATAACTTGAAACTGAAGCTTGAAATCTGCTCTAAAGTAAACTCTGTTGCAGAATAGTGGTATGTATATTTCAACTTGATTTTATGGTTCTAGTCACAAATACATATTCTCCAACAGATGCTCTGTTCTTCTCAAAAGCAAAATCTAAACCTATAGCTCTTCATATCATCAAATATTTATTGGAAATTCTATATTAAATACAAAGTAGTATTTAAGATCCGTCTCTGAGTAAGTAAGCTGAGCCCTAAACCTAATAGCCAGTACTACTTGAAACTTTTCAGCATAAGACAGTGGTATCTTTGGAAAAAATTCCTAAAAGGTAAAAATACCTTAAAGGGATTCAAATCATTTGATATTCATTTGTACTATGACTTGAAACTACTAGTATAAATGCTTTCTTTCCCCTTTCCTGTGCCACAGATGATTATCAAACACACACTTCAATTCAGGAATAAATACAACACTAGGACCCATTCTAGCTCCTTAGTGCAGCAGTTCTCAACCTCTGAATCACAACACCCCTAGGGGGTCAAACAACCCTTTCACAGGAGTTGCCTAAGACCATTGGAAAACAGATATTTACATTATAATTCATAACAGTGGCAAAATTACAGTTACGAAGTGGCAATAAAAATTTTTTTATTGTTGGGATCACCACAACATGAGGAACTAACTGTATTAAAGGGTCGAAGCATTAGGAAAGGTGAGAACCACTTAGTGTTTCATATCCTTTATCACTAATGTCATCCCTAATACCTTAGTAAAATTCCTACTTTTAATCTTATCCTCTAAAAGTAGTTTGACTAACTACTAACAAAGGCAACATAAATTACCATCTAAACACAAGTAAAATAAATATTATATAGTCTTTAAATCTCTCTGATGGCAAACCTTAGTCTTTATACATCATGATATATAGGAGTAAAATTTAAATAATAGGTAATATATTAAAAATTCAGTATCAAAAATATTTACATTTTACCTCACTGTTGAATATTGTCTTTTGCAAACAAACATAGCATTGTATGGATGAGATGAAGAAATTATCCTATTTTAATTAATGTATCAGCTACTGTTTTTACTGTTCTGACAAAATATCTGATGAAACAACTTCAAGGATGATTTACTTTATCTCATGATTTCCAAGATTAAAATTAATTGTGGCAAAGAGAACATGAGGGCCATAGCCCTTCAACAAATAAAAATTAGAAAACAAAGAGAAGACAGGAAGGGAAGAGGGCGGCTATGAGAGGGCACTTGTCCACTTTATGCTGTGCTGGCAAATAAGGCAGGGTTTGCACTTGCTCTCTACCAACTGAGTTGCTTTCATCACCCCTTTAGAGCCTTCACCTTTTATGTCACTAGGCATGAGCAGATTTATATTGGCCTGCACATAAGAGCACAATTGCCCACCTTTCTTCCTATTGAACTCACTATTTACAAACTCCTCAGATTCCATGGAGGCAAAGAGAAATACAGAAAGAAACATAACCTAACATACTCAAGTCTGTTTAGAATACCTTATACGAAAAAAATGCAGAGTCTCATTCATTTCTCCTCTTCTCCATTTTTAGTATCATATTTTCCCAGCATCAAAGAGCCTCACCAGAGCTATCCTTCCTCTAGAAGCAAACTATGCTTTCCTCTTATCCCCATCAATATTCAACTCTCTTAACATGCTTTAAAAAAGAATCTGAAATGTCACAGTTAATATCCAGAAAGAAATCACTAGTAAGTAATGTTATGATTATGCCACTTAGACTGGAAAGCAGAGAAAATTATTTCAAAGTACTTAAAAACAGGACATAGACAGAATAAACTGATTCTACAGAGACAGTAGAATCAAATGGTGAGATGTGTTACTTTTGTGATGTGTTATTTTTGTATTTATGATGATAACTGATAGCAATACATTTTAGAACTCTTGTTTACCCTTTCACAGAATCACTCTTCTATTATCACCTAAATACCTAAAGATTTCACATTTGCTCTATGAGAAAATGAATGTTTTAGAGCAAAGCTGGGTAATAACGTTCAATTTTTATTTAGTTGGTCAGCACAAATTAAATCTAATCAAATGAGATTTTAATTAGAAGGACGTACATCAAAAGGTAATTAATTATAGGGGGCTCTTCCCCAGCACCTATGTTGGGCAGCTTACAACTACCTGTAACTCCAACCCCACAGGATTCAATGCCCCTTTCTGGCCTCTGAGGCACTCACATAGGTACAGGTAATACACATACATGAATAAAAATACATTTTTAAAATTTAAAAAAAACTATAGAGGACTCTTTATTAAAACTATGAACAAATAGGAAAAAATACCAATAATTAGAAGCATATCACATCTAGAGAAAGATAGAAAAAGATAGCACAAAGAACTTGAACTTTTTAAAAATATTTATAGGTATCAAAATCTTAGCAAATAAACAGATGATACATATCACATACTTTAATTCCAATATATTAAGTCTTATTCAAACTTCAATGCAATGTTGTTGAGGATATAACTACTTTGGAGAACAATATTACAAAGCTAGTAAAACTGAGAATAAAAGTTTGTTTACCACCTGTTGTGTACATAAATATAATACCCCAAGAAAATTTCTCTCATATACATAATTCTTTGAAGAATAGTTTATAGTAGTGCAAGATTTAGGACAACCAATAGTATAATACATTAATTATTCTGAAGACAGGTTGCAGTGACATATATAACTCTAACATCCAAGAGAAGGAAGCAGGAGGAAGGAGGACTGGAATTCAAAGCCATCTGATGTTATACATACAGCAAGTACCAGGCCAGCCTAAGCTATATAGTAAACCTATCTTTAAAAAAAAATCAAATAAATGAATAAATACTAATGCAATTAAATACTTGCTGGGAGTTTAAATGAAGAATTAGATCTATCATTGTGGATAAATCATATAAACAATGTTGATAGACACAGGCTTTGGTACGAAATTATTCAAACATATATATTTTACTTTTTTGTTTTTTAAAAAGTTACAATATCATCATTTACCTCTATTCCCCTTCCTTTCTCCAATTTCTTCCATGTCCTTTTTTCCTCAGCTGCCTTTCAAATTCCTGGCCTCTTTTTCTTTAACTGTTCTTGTTACATAAATATAAATGTATAAATATATAAATACAACCTGAGTCCATTTAGAGTCAAGCATAATTTAAAAGGCAAAATAACACTACATTTATTGTAAGTCAAAATACAAAAGTAGAATAAATAAGAATGGGAAAGAAAATCACCAACTTTGAAATAAAAAACAGTATTTATATATAATATTCTACTTATTTTGTTCTGTGGTAGTTCCTTGGATATTCATTAGATTAACACTTTTTTTTTTTTACAGTTCAGAAGTTTATTCGATTTTTCTTTTTTTAAATATATATTTATCGTTTTTTTCTTATTTTACATATTTATCCCAGTTCCTTCTCCCTCCCTCCCATGCCCCCGCCACCCCCCTCCCCAGCCACTCCACAAGTAGGGTGATGCCTTCCAGGAGGGATCATCAAAATCTGTCAAGTCATTTGGCCTAGGATCTAGGCCCTCCCCACTGTCTCTAGGCTAAGGGACTATCCCTCCATGGGGAATGTGCTCCCAAAGTCCTTTCATGCACCAGGGATACATCCTGGTTCCAATGTCAGAGGTACCTTAGACTGCCCAGGCCTTTGAACCGAGACCCACTCTTTTAAGGTAAGATTCATATATTGGTATGTTTTCCTATTCCTACAGATAAGATTCAATGATGGAATGGATTCAACATTGAAATATGTGTATTTCTAATAAAACATGGCTCTGAAAGTCAAAAATTAAAATCTAACTGGTAACTACACTATTTCCTTTATTTGTGAGACTCCAATATTTTAACCTATACTGTGAGTCACTAATCTTCCAAAAGAGTAATATCTCAAATATACAAACCAAATTTAATTACAAGTACATCAAATTAAATTTCCTTTCACTAAGCCCACATATTAATAACTTAACCATAATTTTGAAAGTTAGCCTTGGGATACGACTTAAAAAAAGTAAATATATCCTTTCATCTTCATTAACTACCTGTAACTACCAAAAACAAGTATTATTAGTAGTAAGTAAAAAAAAAAAAAAAAAAAACACACACAACAGAATCAAAACACCAAATTAATACATGTTTCCTTTGGCCTTTCAACACAGGGTTTCTCTATGTAGCCCTGGCTGCTCTAAAACTCACTCTGTAGACCAGGCTGGCTCAAACTCAGAACTCAGGGATCCCCCTGCCTCTGAGTTCTGGGACTAAAGGCATGTTCCACCACCACAGAGTTTCTTACTGTTTTTCTTCAAAAATAACATCTTCAAAATAATTCTTTCCAGTACTTTATTTCAAATGTATATATCATTAGCACTTCTGTTGAATTTTCATTCTTCCATGAATACTTTCATTATAATGATAATCATGGCAATACAGTCTTTGATTAGTAACTTGATTCTAGTCAGTCTCATGAGAAAACAAGCCCTATGACTGGCTCAGAATGTTTTAGTGCCAGGTCCTTTGTCTTCATAGATTACAGTCTTGTGCAAGATTGTGTCTGTAAATAAATCTGCTACTCTCACTTAAGTCAAGTTATTATCCATAGCCTAAACTAAAGAAGACTATAACATGCTGAAATCTTTGGGAATATTGTCTAAGGCAGGAGCTGGCCAACATTTTCTTCTATAAAGGACAGATATATTAGTGTGTTTTCTCTCATCCCTCCCAAGCTGACACTTTTTAAAAAATAATATTTTAATAGAAACAATTACATTTCCTCCTTAACCCATACAAAACACTCCCTCTCCAACCCCTCCCATGCCTCCATCCTACTCTCAAGTTGATATTCTCTTTTTCTATGATTATTATTGCTAAATACATGCAAATGTATATATACATATATATATACACACACACAGAATATATAAATACAACCTACTCAGTCTCTTTGCATTCTCTATCTCTCTCTGTTTGCATTCTTTCTCTCTCTCTCTCTCTCTCTCTCTCTCTCTCTCTCTCTCTCTCTCTCTCTCTCTGTGTGTGTGTGTGTGTGTGTGTGTGTGTGTGTGTGTGTGTGTGTGTGTGTGGTGTTTCAGGGCTAACTACTATGTACTGGACTTTTTCAAAACAAATATATCAAGCTAAAAAGGACAAAAATCAAACTTCAGACAGATTGGCACAAAGGTTGTCAGTCAACTCCTGGTAAAGAGACAGCTGCAAATTCAGCAAATTGTGCTAATCACCCTTAACCAGCTGGTCCTGCAGATTTGTCCTTGGATCTAGTAGATGGCTGCCACCCAGTGGACACCATCAGTTTTTCATTTATCTGAATCATTCATGAAACACAATTAAACACTTATACTGAGCTCTATATATTACATAGAATTAGTTCAAGGGTTTTACTCACAGATTTAAATGAATATCCATTAAGATCAACTGAATTTGGATTTTACCTACGATGAAACATTAATCAAAGTACCTCATATGAATATGTCAGCAATGAGAACAACAACCATAAAATAACTGCTAAGTTGGGGAATAGCAAATAGCATAACATATAGAAATGGCATCAATACCAAGAGTAGTGGCTTTTTCTCCCCTTTGACGGTTTGTTCCACATTGGGTACCAGACACACAACCATTCCTCTTTATGTAGTTTCTGACATTTGGAAAGCACACCATTTGGAGGCCCATATCAAACTGAAACATTTCCCCTCAGAATTCAGCACTTTTAGCCAAGAATAAGTGGCACACACCTTTAATCTCAGCACTTACAAGGCAGAATTAGGTAGATCTCTTGAGTTCCAGGCCAGCCTGGTCTACATAGTGAGTTCCAGGACAGCCAGGGCTAAACAGTGACACCCTCCAAAAAAAATTAAATAAATAAATAAAAATAATATAAAAGAAACTTCAGCACTTAAGTAATTCCTATAGCACAGCTTTCCCTCCATACAAGGGATCAGAAAAAAAGTGACAAGAACTGAATTTATGTAACATCATAAAAGTTCAAGTCTCTTCTCTCCTTCACAGTTCCATCTGTACTTCTTTTATCCCACTTTGCCAATCAATGTACTCTGACTTTAGCTGTTTCTAGGGGGATAAAACATATGGGGAATCTTAGGAATTTATTATAAAAGTATAACCATCAAAATGATGTCTACTGTAATAAAAATAGATAAATTGATTAGGGGAAAAGGAAAATAGAAAATTTGTTTTAAGACAGTGGTACAAAAGCAATGAAGCAGAAAAGAAACACAAGTCTTTATCATATAGTGTTGGAAAATTAAACAAGCATAAAAAAAATAATTTTAATACAAGCCTCCATTTATATGCAAAAACAACCCCTAAATTGCATCACAGATCTAAAACTTAGAATTGTTTAACTTCTACAAATACACATACTAGAAAAAGCATTGAGATTTTTACTTAAGAACTTGGGAATTTCTTAGGATATACAATTTTTGAGAGAAAAAATTGATGAGGATATAACCTTATATAGTAAAATAATCACAAAAACATAGAAAAAACCAACTGTAGAATTTACTCTGCTTTCACCAGTTGTGAGATTTTATTTATTATACTATCAGAGCTAGGGAAATTTGACAATTAATATTTGTAACCTACTGTTAACTAGCATACAAAAACCTTCCTCAATATTATTATGTGTTGACTTATGAGCCAAATGCAATTTTATAGCATGTTTAACCACTAAGATACATAACAGATTCAAAATTATAAGACAACCCCAAGCTAGAAATAATCCCCTCATTATTACTTCTCTGTATTCACACCTACCACCTTTACTAGTCCAGTCTCCATGGCAATTGCTTATTTGTTCTTCATTCTTATAGTTGTTTTTGCTTTTGTTTTGATGAATATACTAATGAAGTCACATGCTATCTAACTAACTATCTGAAGTTAATTTTCATTATTGTATGTCTACCCTTTCCTTTATATCTATTATTATAAAGGTACAACAGTACCTAAGCAAGGGAAGCCAGCAGGCTAACTGCAGATCTTCACCTCTCCCTCAGCCATTCCATTACCCAGTCTCATCCCCAGCTCTACAGGAAACTACCAGCTGCAGCTCCCTCAACTCAATTCCAGTGAATCACACAGATCTCCAAACATCCTGCACCCTATTCACTCAGTGCTTTATCCTAGGCTCCAAACCCAGCAAACATTTGTTGGGAACCCACAGGTCACCCCAGCCAAAGAAGTGGGTAGCCAAGTACAGACCTTCACCTCTCCAAGCCCAATCCCCCAGTTTCCCTAGATTTGGGTCAGACCACCTGCTGCAACCTCTCCATACTCTCTGCTCCCATTCTCAGGGAACTAAGTAGATCCTGGTGGAACAACCTGCTTTCAGCTCCTCTGTAGTCTATCCCCATACCTAAATGTCAGCTCCCAATACCTAGAAACACATTTTACCTGGAACCACCAGTGACCACACCTATTAGGATCCCAGAAAAAAATTCCTACCAGGCAACAGATATCAACAACACTCTCCTAAAAACCAAAGAGAGAAACAAAAACCAAGAAACAAAACAACCATCCAACAAAGACAAGTTTGTAGTAGTATTTTTTGTACATTTTTTTTTTTTTTTTTTTTGGCTTTTTGAGGGGAACACCACCCAGCTACACATGGAGTCTTATTATTACTAATGAACGCCCAGCCATAGCCTGGCCTGTTGCTTGCCAACTTTTCTTAAATTATCCCATCTACCTTTTCCTTCTGGGATTTTATCTTTCTTACTTCTGCATATCTTACTTTCCTTCTTACTCCTTGGCTGGCTGGGTGGCTAGGTACCTGGGTGGCTGGTCCCTGATGTCCTCCTCTCCTAATATTTATACTCTCAGTCTGCCAGACACACCTATCCTTGCTCCTGCCTCATTATTGGCCATTAAGCTCTTTATTAGGACCACCAGGTATTCTAGACAGGCACAGTAACTTAGCTTCACAGAGTTAAACAAATGCAGTATAAACAAAAGTCACACAACTTAGATAATATTCTACCACACAAGACCTGATATCAGCACCTAGACTTACAATCTTCCCAAACACAGATGCCTAGATGCCAGCATAAAAACACAACAACAGCCAGGACACTATGTGTCCCCTAGACTACAGAAACTATCACAGTAGGTCTTAAATATTCCAACAAAGCTAAAGCACAATAAAAAATACCTTAAAATAGTCTTTATGAATATGATAGAAGTCCTTAAATAAGGAATGAATAAATCTCTTAAAGCAATAAAAATGCAAACAAACAAACAGAGGAAGGAAATGTATAAAACAGTACAAGTCATGTAACTGGAACTAGAACCAATAAAGAAAACCCAAACAGCGGGAAATCTAGAAATGAGAAATTTAGGAACTCAATTTGTTGGAGTTGTCAAGCCTCACTAACAGTACAAGACATAGAAAAGAGACCTTCAATCACTGAAGACATTGTTGCAGAAAAAATTATAAACCACTCACAGATGTGTTGCATTTGTTTAACTATGTAAAGATGAGTTGCTATTATTTATGTTAGAGAATATTTGTTTAACTATGTAAAGAGATATATACTGCATTTGTTTAATTATGTGTTGCTATTTTACCTTGCCTGCCTAAGGCAGCTGATTGGTCTAATTAAAAGATGAATGGCCAAATGTGACGGAGGAGGTGAGGTATAGGCAGGACTTCTGGGTTGGGAGAATAAGTAGGAGGAGAAATTGGGCTCAGAGAAAGAATGAAAAGAGATACCAGGGAGACCCCATGGGCCAGCTAAGCAGACACAAAAGAAGCAGAGAAGTAGGACATGCAGAATGAAAGAAAGGTAAAAAGCCCTGAGGCAAAATGTACAGGACAATTTAAATTAAGTGAAAAGAGGACAGGTTAAATTAAGTGAAAAGAGCTAGTGGGACAAGCCTATGCTAAGGCCAAGCATTCATAATTAATAATATGTCTCAGCATCTTTATCGGCAGCTGGTTGGCAGCCCAAAGAAAATTCCAACTCCAAGACATAACAGAAAAAAAATAGATACTGTGGTCAAAGAAAATTTTAAATCTAAAATATCCCAAGCACAAAACATCCAAAAAATCCAGGACACCATGAAAAGACCAAATCTAAGAATAACAGGAAGAGATGAAGGAGAAGAAACCCATATCAAAGGCACAGAAGGAGGAAAAAAAAAAAAAAAAACCATAGAAGAAAATTCCCCTAACCTAAAGAAGGAGATACCTATCAATGTATAAGATGCATACAGAACACCAGAGACTAGAGGAGGAAAGAAAGTCCACCTTGGCACCAAATAAACAAAACACCAAAGGTACAGAAAAGTAGTGAAAGCTGTCCCCACAGTATGTGGGAGACATTTATGAAGCTTGGATGAGCTAAGGGGCCCTGGCAGTAGGACTACAATATAAACCTGGTACATGAGCTAGTTGTTGGAGCTCATTCCCTATGGTGGGAAGCCATGATCAGTCTTAATACATGGGAGAGGGTCCTGGCCCTACCCCAACATATTGTGCTAGACTATGTTGGTCTTCATGGGAGCTCTTACCTGTGAGAAAGAGAAGGTGTGGGAGGGAGAACTGTAGTTGAAATATAAAATGAAATTTTAAATTTTATTTTTTAAAAAAATGGTAAACGTCTCAAGATTTAAAAAAAAAAAAAAAAAAAAAAAAAAAGCTACAAAGGAAAAAGACCAAGTAACATATAAAGGCACACCTACAAGAATAATAACTGATTGCTCAATGGAAAAGCCAGAAGGGCCTAGACAGATGTTCTACAAACTTAAAAGAGACCACAGATGCCCAGTCTTCTAAACCCAGAAAAATAATCAATAACTATAAGTGGAATATGACATTCCATGACAAAACTAAATTTAGGCAATATCTATCCACAAATCCAGCCCCATAAAGGCGATAAAAGGTAAACTTCAACCTAAAAAACGTTAACTACTCAAGAAAACGCGTAGAATAAAAAATCCCAGACCAACAAATGAAAATCAGGAAAACACAGACAAACATGGCCTCCAATAACAACATCAACACACCAAATTACAGAAATCGACAAACACTGCTCGTTGATATCTCTTAAAATTAATGGTCTCAACTCCTCAGTTAAAAACAAAACACAAAACAAAAACCCACAGACTAGCAAAATGGATGCAAAAACAGGATCCAAAGGGGATGGGATGGGGGTTGGTAGGGGGGAAGGGAGGACTGGAGGGTGCAGGAACTTGGGTTCATATGTAAAACAAGCTTATTTCAAAAGTAAATAAAAAATTTTACACACACACACACACACACACACACACACACACACACACACACAGAATCCATCTTTCTGCTGCATCCAAGAAACACATGTTAACATCAAGGATAGACATCACTCAGTGGTAGAAACACTGGGGGAAAAAAATGGACCAAAGAAGTAAGTTGGTGTAGCCATTTTAAAATCTGACAAAATAGACTTCCATTCAAAACTAATTTGAAGAGATAGGGAAGCAAACTACATCCCCATCAAAGGAAAAGTCACCAAGAGGATATTGCAATTCTTAATATGTATTCACAAAACATAAGGGCACCCAAGTTTGTAAAAGAAAACTACAACAGCTAAAACCACATACTGACCCTTACACACTGATAGTGGGAGACTTCAGTACCTTACTTTAACCATAGACAGGTCATCCAGACAAAAACTAAACACAGAAATGGTACAGTTAACAGACACAAACCAAATGGACCTAACATATATTTACAGAACAATTCATCCCAACATATAGAATTTAACTATATTCTATAGTTAAATAGAGAGAACATCCAAATCAACACAATTAGAAATAGAAAAGGGGATATAATAATAGTCACCAAAGAAACCTAGAGAACCATAAAGGCATATTGTATAAACATGTACTCCACCAAATTGGAAAATCTATATGAAAAGGATAATTTCCTCAACAAATATGACTTAATCAAGATCAGATAAACAATTTAAAAAGAACTATAACATCTAATGAAAAAGAAGCAATAAGTGATTAAGTGTCCCAACCAAAAGAAGCCCGGGGCCAGATGGTTTTAGTTTAGAATTCTACTACATTTTGAAAGAAGAGTTAATGCTAATACTCCTCAAATTATTCCACAAACAGAAACAGAAGGATCACTGTCCAGTTCATTTTGAGGCCACAGTTACCCATGTTCCCAAACTACATATAGATCCAACAAAGAAAAAAATTACAGACCAATTACTTGTGTAAACATATATGCAAAAAAAAATAATTGCAAACCTAATCCAAGACCACATGAAAGATCATCCACTATTATCAACCAGGTTTTATCTCAGAGATGCTGGAACAGTTCAACACACATAAATCAAATAATGAAATTCACCAGACTGAAAGACAAAACTACATGATGGTCTCATTAGATGCCAAAAGGCCTTTGACAAAAATCTAACATTCCTTCATGATAAAAGTCCTAGAGAAATTAGGGATACAAGGGACATAATAACATAATAAAGGATATTTATAGTAATCCCATAGACAACATTAAGCGATTCAACCAAAATCAGGAACAAGACAAGGTTGTCCACACTCTCCACACTTATTCAGTATAGTACTTGAAGTCTTAGCTAGACCAGTAAGACAACTGAAGAAGATAAACCAGATATAAATAGAAAGGGAATAAGTCAAAGTATCTTTATTTACACATGATAAAATTCCAAGAGAAAACTCATACACCCAATAAACACTTTCAACAAAGTAGCTGGATACAAAACTCACAAAATTCAGTAGCTTTCTTATATAAAAATGACAAATGAACTGAGAAAGAAACCAGGGAAACAACAGCTTTCACAATAGCTTCCAAAAAAAAAAAAAAAAACCAAAATATCTTGGGATAAACTCTGACCAAGCAAGTGAAAGATTTGTATTATAAAAACTTTAAGAAGTTGAAGAAAGAAATTGAAAAAGATATAGGATGATGGAATGATCTCCTATGCTCATGGATGACAGGATTAACATAGTAAAAATGTCCATCTTAACAAAGGCAACCTAAAGATTCAATGTAATCCCCATTGAAATGCCATTTATTCACACATCTTGAAAAGACAATTTTCAGTTTTATGAACAAACACACACACACACACCATAGCTAAAACAATTTTGAGTAATAAAAGAATTGCTGGAGGAATAACCATCCCCAATTTCAAGGTTGTAATACAAGGCAATAGCAATAAAAACAGCATGGAATTGGCACAAAAAGAGACACAGTGATCAATGGACTCTAACTGCAGAAGCAGATATAAATCCACATACCTATGAACACTTGATTTGTTTTGTTTCTCTGTGTCGAAGCTCTGGCTGTTCTGGAACGAACGAGCTCTGTAGACCAGGCTGACCTCTAACTCACTGTGATCTACCTGCCTCTGTCTCCCAAGTGCTAGGATTAAGGCATGCACTACCACTGCCCAGAGCTAAATTTTTCTAAAGAAGTCAAAAATACACACTGGGGGAAAAAAAGACAGTATCTTAGCAAATGGTGCTGGTCAAACAAGACAGCTGTATGTAGAAGTTTCCAAATAGTTCCTGTTAGGATGGAAAAATTTAGCCTAACTCTCCACTGACCCCAGGAAGCTGGGAGTCTTAAATCCCAGGCTGAAGGTCACCTTCTTGAATGTTTACAACAGCACCTGTGAGTGAATGAACACAGGAAATGAGCCTTGTCACCCCACCCAGAAGCCTCTGCAGGAAGCAGACTTCCTGGGCTAAGCAAGGGCTTAGATAATTTAAATTAATTGGTCTGCACTGGATGCTACGAGGTGATTGGTTCACGAAGCACGGGCTTTGTTGTAACCCTATAAAAGCTGTCTCAATCCTGTACGGAGGGTCCTCAGCCCTCTAGCCCTGCGTGGCATATGGCTGTTGGCCCCAGTGCACTCGGATTATAAAGGACCTCATGCTTTTGCATCAAATCCGCTTCTCGTGAATGATTTGTGAGGGCCGCCTTCCCTGAGTGGAAGCGCGAGGGACCATGCTCTCATGGGTTTTACAATCCAAAATTATCACCCTGAACTAAACAACTTCAAATGGATCAAAGACCTCAACATAAAAACAGATAAACCGATACCGATAGAAGAGAAAGTGAGAAACAATCTTGATTTCATTAGCACAGGAAAAAACTTCTGAACATAACCCCATTAGCACAGGCACTAAAATCAACAATAAGTGGGACCTCATGAAACCAAAAAGCTTTTGCATGGCAAAGGACACCATCATTAGGACAAAATAGAAACCCACAGAATGGTAAAAGATTTTTACTATTTTGTGAGCACTTGATTAAAATATTAACAATAGCAAAATAGAGAAACATAATAACATCTGAAATATGCTTAACTTTTCTTTTTTTATTTTCACTTTTAGATCCATTTCCTTTTTTTCCCCTTTTTTTAATTTAAATTTGAAACAAGGTTGTTTTACATGTCAATCCCAGTTTATTTTCCTAATACATAGTAAAAGTATATAGAAATTTGTGCCTCAAAATTTGATATGAAAACTTTGATTTATTACATAAGCCTTATTTTATTCCTCAATTTTACTACTCTCAATAGTTTAAACATTAGAATTTGATATTGACTTATTTTCAAGGTAGATATGTTTCTGCTCAAGATCATAATAAAAATGTGAGTACTGTTTCTTTTTATACACACACACACACACACACACAAAAATTTTACTAACTAAACATCAAATAGAGGGCTAATATCCAAAATATATAAAGAACTGAAAAAAGATATCAAGAAAACAAATATTTTCTCTGTATCATATCTACAATAAAAATCTTTCCCTTAACCATTAAACACACACACACACACACACACACACACACACACACACACATTTTAAAAAAAAATGAGGTATAAGATCTAAACAGAAAATTCTCAGAAGGAAACTCAAGTGAATGAAAACATTTAAAAGAAATGTTCAACATCCTTAGCCATCAGGGAAATACAAGTGGGTTTCTGTTTCTTGTGTTTTTTCTTTGGCTATTTTCCTTCTGTTTGTCTTGTCCAATTTCAGTGTGTTAGTTTTAGATTTATGTCACTATATATTATTGTATTATTATCCCTTAGGAGCCTATTATCTGCTTTTAATGAGAGACAGGAAGAGACTGTAAACAGATAAGAGGGGAGCTGTGAAGGAACTGGGAGAAGATGATGAAGGTAAAACCATAATCAGGATATATAACTTGAAAAAAAGAAAGTATTTTCAATAAAAGGAAAATTAAAAAGCTAAAAAAATGTGCAACAATAAAAAATTACAGCAATCAAAAATATGAATATATTATATATAATATTCAAAACTATCACTCTGCACTTTCTAATTGTAAACAACTATAGAAAATTCTTTTTCTCCAAATACTTGTTTTATATATGTATATTTGCATGTATTTGTATGTGTGTATACACATGCAACTGCAGGTGACTTCAAGGTAAGAAGAGGGCACTGGGTCCCCCAGAGCTGGGGGTTACAGCATATTGCCCCTTTATGGATATTTTTCCATGATGATCATTGTTCTTAGGTGTTGCTGCTGGGTAGAACTGTTATTTGCTTCCCTCCTAGACCAGAGAGAGCAGATTTTCCAGTTAGAACCAGTTCAAATAATCTGAGTCCTGTGTCATAAGTGTGCAGTATTTTCATCAATAGGGACTTACCTTCAACCTCTGGGATATAAGCAAGGACAAGAGATGTGATGGTTTGGATAAGAATGGTCCCCATGGGCTTATATATTTGAATGCTTATTCCACAACTGGTAGAGCTTTCAGAAAGGATTAGCAGGTGTAGTCTTCTTGGACAAGTGTTTTCTGTGTCTGCAGTTCAGGTTGTAAGTTCTCCGTCATTGTTCCAGCATTATGCCTGCCTACTTCCATACACTCTGTCATTACACCCTATCATAATGACTAATTATGGACTCTAAGACCCTGGAACCATGAGTCCCCAAACAAAGTGTTTTTTGTTGTTGTTGTTTTGTTTTTTTGTTTTTCTTTTCTTTTTTTAAATAAACTGCCTCAGTCATGATGTCTCTTCACAGAAATAGAGAAAATAACTAAGATAAGGGAAAGCATTCCTGGTCATAGAAACACAGTCAATTTTCTGGGTCTAGTGAAGTCATGGATTTCAGACTAGACTCTACTACAACCAGTATAATTCCTAAATAAATTCCAAATGATATCCTTCAGCCCACAGGTAAGTATTATAGCTGAGGGCTTTTAAAAGTCATTCTTGATCCCTAGAAACTTCCCCATATATCACTGCTTTCTGTCTGCCATGAGTTGAGTATTTTCTGCAACATATTCCTGCCAATGTGATAGTCTGCCTCTATATGACCCAGAATCAATGGAGTCAAGGCTAATAGACCAAAAGTTCTTAACACCATAAGAGAAAATAGTATTTCATTTCTCCTTAATTTAATTTTTTTCAGGTATTTTCCCATACAATGAATAAAGCTAATTACTTCAAAGTCTTAAGTTTTAAAATTGGGATCAAAGAGAATGTTTTAGATAAGATTATTTAGGCATAAGTAGTATTTTCAGCCAAAATGTCAAAACCAAGTTTTAAAAACATCAGTCCATAGAAAATAAAATAGACAAGATAGAACTGTTCTATAAACTGAAGTGCAGGAATGGTAAGTGTCCTACTTTACTTTATGTTGCTGTAACAAAAACACTAGTCCAATAACAACTTTGGCTTTAAAAAAAAAAAAAAGGGATTTATTTTTAGCTCACAGGTTCATCACCATTACAAGTCTACCACAAAGATAAGCCAAGGCAGAGACCCAGAGGTAGAAATGAAAGTGGAAACCAAGGAAGAAGGATGCTTTCTGGATTATTTTCTCTGGTTAGCGCAGTTATCTTTTAATACAGTCCATGGGCTTAGGGATGGCACCAACCACAGTAGGCTGGACCCTCCCATATTGACTAGAAATTAAGAAAGCGGTTCACAGACATACTCACAGGGCAAATCCAATAGAGGTCTGAAAATTGATTCTTTCATTTTATTTAATTATAATCAAACTGAGATCACTGAGAATGACATCCACAATACAACCCTGAACGGATTTGCACTTTCTCTGTCTGATTCTTCTTGGTCTCTTTAACAGAATGCCTCTTAGTAGGAAAGAGACAATCATTGAATAAAAACACCTACCTCATTCAGAAACATACTTATAACTAAGCCTAAAATGACCACAATGTCCTTCTATTTTTCAGCCCAATTGTCAGTTTTATGGTCATTTTCGTCCCAAGAACACAAAATTTTCTGTATCTGGTGGCACATCTATAAGCCAGTGTTTTAGTTTGCTTTCTGTTCTTGTGATAAAACAATAAGCAACAGTACCTTAAGGAAAAAAAAACCAGTTATTTCTAGTTTATAGCTTACAATTCATCATTGAGAGAAACAAAAAAAAAAGAGACCACAAAAGTTCAGTGCTCATTGGTGGGCTCTCCATGGCTTGCTCAACTATCTTTCTTGTATAACTCAGACCCAACTACTCATGCATGGCAGGATATACAGTGGGCCAGGCCTTCCTACATCAATACCATTCAAAAAATTGTCCCCACAGACATGTTCACAAACCAATCTGATGTAAGCAACTCCCTCAATAGAGAGTTCCTCTTCCAAGGTATGTCTAGGTTTGTACCAAAACTAAATAGTACATCCAGGCACTACAAAAGAGATGTCTGGAAGAGCCCAAGTTCAATTCTGGATCATCTTCCAGTACAAATTGAGATCCTGATCAAAATAAAACAAGAGAACATAGTTTGTGTTCATTTTCCACTTCCATATGTTCACTCCTCAAGATAAAACATTCTAAATTTAGAGGTATATGTTATGAGAATAGATATGTAGAGTTGACCATACATAAAGATACCAAGAATATTTTCCTCAAGAACTATTAACATTACTGATGAGACTGTGTTCACATTTTTAGAAGTAAAATAATATAAACCTTAAAGAAAAAAAAAACATTCAGATTTGAGAACATACAAGATTATCTAATTAAAACCTTAACTAACTCACTGTAAAACAGAATGGGAGCTACTACAGAACCTTTAGTGGATAGGACCTACTAAGATATTATCAAGGTCTGTTTTCAAAAGAAGTTTCCTTGAAACCTATTGACTTTTCATGATGGTTGTTAAAAACAGAGCAAATTTCTCCACCTACCCACCTTCAAATGTGTCTGGTATCTGTTATACATATAGTCATTTCATGTATTTTCATGTTACTAATTATTATGTTTTTCTTTTATCTTAAAAAACGATTGTGTTTTATATGGCACTCTGGTTATGGTAAACACAATTAGCTTTATTTGTCTAGGAAAGACTTTATCCTTCACTTCGGAAGGACCATTTGTCAGGTATAATATTCTTATTGAATATCTTTCCTTCTGCACAGTAAATTTATTATTCCATTGACTGCAGTCCCATCAGGTTTCTGCTGTGACTTCCAGTGATAGCCCCACTGAAACCCTTTTATATCTGACATGTTTCTTTTCCTTTTCAGAATTCAAGATCTATCTTTCATTCTTGACAATTTGATTATAATGTCTTGATGTACATTGTTCAGACTGAAGAAGTTTAGAGATCTCTGACCTTATTTTATCTGAATATTTCATTTTTGTTCCCAATTTGGAAACTTGTAAAACTTATTAATTAATATAGAGGAAAAACTACCCAGGAATAATGAAGAAACAATACTGCCTGTTTTATCATATATGATGAAAAACAAACAAAAGTATCTGGGCTACATAAAGGAACTCAGGTCTAGAACCTATTTGTTCACAAATATAATTTCTTCCAAATAGAAAATAATGATTTACATCAGACAAGTGAAATAAAGTTATAAATCTAGCAAAATAAAAGTTGATATAGTAACACATTATAGAGTAAAAAATATGTAATTACAACACAGAAAATGTGTATTAAAGTCTAACTCTTCTGATTAAAATATCGAACTAGGAATAGAAGAGACGTTGACAGAGGAAAAAATGATACTAAAAATAAAAAAATAAAATAAAAACACAGTTAAGGGGCTAGGGAGATGGCTTACAGAGTAAAGTGCTTGCCACAGTCATGAGGACCTAAATTCAACTCCTAGCACATGTAAAAAGAACCAAGTGCTGAGAAGGTAGAGAGAGGCTTCTTGGGACTAGTCTCATTACAAGTTCAGTGAGAGATCCTGTCTCAAAAAATAAAGTGAAGAGCAATTGAAGTAAACCCTCAATGTTTGCCTGTAGTCTTCACACACACACACACACACACACACACACACACACACACACACAACAAACATAGGCACATGCATTCCTGAAAGTATATACTCATGTTTGAGCCTGCATCAATGCCTTCTATAATGTAGACTGAGGTATATCTCATATAGCATGCAATCTTATGCCCATGCTAATTCCATGCTAGAATAAAGAAATCACATAGAGAATCCAAACAGTTCCTGTCCCCATAAAGCCTCTAGATCCACCCTCACTGTGCCAGTAAATTTGATTACTGTTCTAGTCTATGAGTGGTTGCTATGGTTGAAAACCATTAGGTATACAACTGCAGCTAGTAGGCTCCTAAAAGCATGGGCCTTGTTCCTTCCACTGTGCTATTGTGCTGTACTAGTGTTAGTAGCTGTAGCCTCCAGATATAATCCAACATTGTTGTATACATGTGAGAAGAAAAGAGAGGTGGGCACCAAGATGATAACATCCTGAGATGGTCAGAGCTCATGTAGAACAGGGAAGAATCCAACTGTGCTTGACTACAAGCAGATGACTGTAGACAACACTCTGAAAAGCTTGCAATACAGAGCATCTTTTGAAGACATATTTAAGTATTAACAATAACTCAACTGTGGATTTGGGACATACTTGGGCTTGGGTCTCCTAGTGCTGAGACTATAACACTACGTCAGACATAGGTTTACAGCAAACCTGTACTTGGGGCACCATCTAGTGGTAAAATATCAAAAATAATTATTGGGTCAGAGAAAATAAACATCTGCTCATGAGAATTTCTGGAAACTCATATTGTCAAGGCTGGTACAAATACCAAATCTAGTGTACAGATAACAATGTACATTAACAAGCATCAAGAGAAAAAAATCACCTTACTTAACAGACAAAATAAGGCACTGGAAACTGACCATAAAATAATCAATATATACAAATTCTTAACACACCAGCACACACCAGTACACTGGTGTGTACCATCATTAACTACTAGGAAAATGTAGATTAAAGTCACAATTAAAACATTACCTCACACCTGTGAAAGGCTATTACCAAAAGGATGGAAGTTAAGTGTTGCTAAGGATGTGGTGAAAGTCAAGCCTTTCACATTACTGGTAGTAAATTGATTTAGTACAACGGATTATGGAAAACACTATGGAGATTTCCTCAAAACATTAGACTAGAACCACAACATGATCAAAATAACCCCAATATTATGCATATATAAAATCTGTACATTGAGTATTTGTATCTGTACTGGACATTTACACTTCATTAGTTACAATAGACTAGGTAACAGATTAACACTGATTTCATCAGACAAATGGAATAATAAAAATGTGAGCACGTGAACATGTATATATGCATATATATGTATGTACATATTCATACCCACTTATATACAATATGGAATATTATTAGGCCTTATAAAGTTAGAAACATTATACTTATTACATGATGGATAAACCTAAAGGATATTAAGTGAAATAAAGCAGGTATAGAAAGAAAAGTGCTACATAAATCACTTACTTGTAGAATGTAGTAAAAATGAACTCATAGCAATAGAGAGCAAAATGTGACAGGTTGGAGGGTGGAGATAAAGGTAATGCACACCATAGGAAAAGTCTGAGTTGGAATGAATAAGTTCTTTATATCATATGGTATGATGATACTAGCGTATAAGAATGCATTGCAAACTTCAGAACTGCTAAGAAAGGAGATGTTAAATTATTTTCCCAAAAGACAAAAAAGGACCTGAGGTACTATACTAATATATTAATTTATTTTAATATATATATGTATATATGTATATATATATATATATATATTAGAGAGAGAGAGAGAGAGAGAGAAACACCATAGATATATGAAATTTTTGCTTGTAAAAAAAACACATTTAAACTGGAAATGACAATTTTTTGTAAACTGTAAATTATTTCAAAGCTTTAATTTATTCTTAAATTTTAGAATTGCATAATGGGTGTTATGATTTAAATATAAAGTCTCCCACCCAATCTCATTTGTTTGATTGCCAGCTGTGTCATCAATCATCGAGAGGTGAGTGGGTCATTAAGGCTCTCATTGACTAATCTAATCCCCTTATGTATTAATAATTTAATGGCATTTGGGGGAGATGATGGACCTAGTTGGAAAAATTAGGTCATGGGGGGCATATTCTGAGAACTTCTAGCATGTCTGGGTCCTCTCTCCATCTGTCTGTTTCCTGGCTGCAATGAAGTAAACTGTATTGTTCTAATTTAACCAAAGATCCATGGCAATGAAGCAAGCTGGTCATGAACTGAAAACTGTAATTGCAAGCCAAAATAAATCTTTCCCCACCTTAAATTGTTTCACAAAGATATTTGTTACAGCAATAAAAAGATTAACAATGGGACAAGTGAAAGATGGCTGTCACTCAAGATCTGATGAAGATAGAAGTCATGCCTGCTACTAGAAACTTAGCCAATTACCCAGCAGAGTTAGTGAAATCATGGATCTTGAAGGAAAATATTGAACCACAGAACTATGAGAATCACAAGGCCTCACTCAACCTCACACAAAAAAATTGTAGATAACTCAGAAATGCTGAGAGCAGGACAATAGTCGTCTAGAGAAGAGCACACCAATTGGTTGTCCAAAACCTAATGGCCCCAAAAGTATACATACATATGACATTATTCAGAATATATGCATGTAACAATTAATGAAAAGAGGTACCATGAATTTGAAAGACAGCAAGGAGCAGTATAATGGGACAGTTTGGAGGAGAAAAAGAGAAGTAGGTTGATATAATTTCAAAATATAAAGAAAATAACTTCTGAAAAAAAGACATGAAGTTGGGAAGAGAACATATTTGAAGGGTCACAGAGGAATTAGAGGAGGGAAATAGGGTCAAATATGATGGTGTGTATATGTATATCATTGTGTACATGTATGAAATTATCAAAATATAAAAAGAAAGTACAGGACAAAAACCAAGTGCTTAGTTTTGAGCACTCAACCCTGGTGAATGAATCAATGCTGTTTTCACAGATGTGGTTTGTAGAGTAATTGTTCGGGCCCCATCTGGCTTTCTCTTACCTTTGATTCCCTCAGTCACATTATGATAAAGCAAGGAGGCCTTCACCAGATGCTAGCCCCTAAAATCTTAGGACTTTATACATTCAAAAGTATGAAGCATCTAATTTTCTGTTTATTAGTTCTGTTCTATTCTGTTCTGTTCTGTTCTGTTCTGTTCTGTTCTGTTCTGTTCTGTTCTGTTCTGTTCTGTTCTGTTCTGTTCTATTCTATTCTATTCTATTCTATTCGGACAAAATGGATTGAAATACCCCTCTAGTGCTCTACTAGCCCCCGAGGATTCTAAGTTCAGGCCTAGTTCCAACTCCAACCCCATACTACTGGGCTTCAAGACCACTCCAGTGAACTCAAGTATCAGGCTCATTCCAGTGTTCTCTGGTAAAATACTAGTTCTGTAGACTCAAAATCCAGTACTAGGCCCTAGAATAGAAGCTAACATCTTTGCTAATTATATATTTGGCAGGGAATTGATGTTCAAAATATTTTTTAAACCATCTAATCAATAAGTCAACAGATGACTTTGTTTTCAAAACAAGTACCAATAGCCAATAATCAAATTAAAAAAAAAAAAAACCATGGTCACTACCCTTAGCTAGCAGGGAAATTCAAATCTAAATTATACTGACAGTATATGTCACTCCTGTTAAAATGGCTATAATCAGGAAAACAAACAACAACCAAATGGCAAAGATTGTAGACTGAGTGGAAACCCTAACACAGACCTCACAGGTTAATGTAGTCACTATTAAAGTTCTTTAAAAACTAAAACTATCATATGAAAAAGCTGATATCACTTCTAGGTACATGTCCCAAATTTAAATCAGCTTATCTTACACACCTGCACATCCATGTTTGTTGTGACACATTCATAATAATCACGGTACTACATCAGTCTAGCTGCCCATCAACAGATATGTGGACAAGTAAAACAAGGCACATATACACAATGAAGTTTTAATTAGTTAAAAGAGAATGAAATTATGTCACTTGCAGGAAAATGGATGGAATAAGAGATCATGTTAAAAAAGATGAACCAGACTCAAGACAATATCACATGTCTTCTTACATGAAATATCAAGATTATATAGATTTTTTAATGTATACACATATACAAACAGCCACGCACACATCCATACTCACACCCACATGCACACACACACACATAACATGAAATTTATCTTTCACTTTTCTCCTTTCCTGCAATGATATCTTCCAACCAAGAATACTATATCTGACATGGCTTTCTTTCAAATTGGAAGAAAAGATAAGCACTCTAAGACATAGCCAATTTGAGACTTACTTCTGCTTCATGAACACTCCAGAAAGAAAAGTTCAAGAAATGAAAGAGAGGGAAAAGAAAATAGAGAAGAGAAAAATTATAAATCTATATACACCAAACAGAGCACTTAAAAATATGAACATATTATCAGAACTGAAAGGATAAAGAGGTAACTACGCAATAATAGTAGGAGACATAAATGCTGTTTTTAGCAATACAAAGTCAGAAAATCAATAAGAATCAGCAGACTTCAGCAGCATATAAACCTAAAAAACCTAATAGACATACAGAGTTTGTTCTCAACCTAAGAGAGTTTCACTTAAGACTTTTCAAATTTACAAGTGTACAATTTTGACACATTTATTAGAAACTAAACTTCAAATTTTATATTTATACCTTTTCCCAGGATAGTAATGTTATGCAATAATTTCTCACAGCACTGGACAGCAGCAAAAAGTAACAGCTCAAATCAGTGACATAATTAAGAGAGCAAACAGCCAATAATTTGATGCGCAGTAAAAAAAAAAAAGATGTGTTAAACCTATTTTTGTGCTATGATAATTTCAACTTATAATACGTATATTAGGATATAGTCCTGTAATTAAGTCAAAATATATTTACCACAGAACACTCCACCTACAGAAGCAGTGTGTGTGTGTGTGTATATATATATATATATATATATATATATTCACTTAAGTACCAAACATTCTCCAAGACAGACCTTACTCTAGCCTATAAAACAAGTCATAATAATTTCAAGAAAATTCTATCAAGAATCTTCTCCAACAACAGTATAAAACTAGAAATTAATTACAGAAGTAATCTGAGGAAATGTGTAGAGATATATGACAATTAAAAAGCATGTTTTTAAACAAGAAAGGATCAAAGAGAAATTAAAAATAAAGTGAAGTAGTTTCTGACTCCTCCCACAAGCTGTGGTGTACACACACACACACACACACACACACACACACACACACAGAGAACAGAGAGAGAGAGAGAGAGAGAGAGAGAGAGAGAGAGAGATTGTATCAAACAAGGGCAGACCAAAGCACAATAGAGATTGTATATAAAAAGGCCACAGCTAACAACCTCAACAGCAGAAAGTTGAAAGGCCTATTTTAATTGTAAAAAACAAGCAATGGATTCCTAGGCTCATCATTTTTATACAACACAATAATGGAAGTAATTGTAATAGCAACTAGGAAAGGAAAAGCATCTTAGCAGTAAGTTGAACTGTGATGCTTGAGGACAGCTCAGTAAAACACTGTGTTACGGTAGGTTCCTCTCCGCCGGCCTCCTGGACCTGCCGCCATGGTCCCGCAACCACGTGTGCCCCAAATAACACTCAGAGACTCTGTATTTGATACAATCCTGTTGGCCAGTTACCATTATTGTTAATGGGCTAGCTCTGTCTTAATTATTAACCCATTTCTACTTATCTAAGTATTTCCACGTGGTCGTCTTATTGGGGAGCAGCGGCAAGCGTCCTGCTTCTTCCCTGGCTACAACTCGACTCCACCTCCTACTTCCTCTTTCCTCCTTCTAGTCTCCTAGCCCCGCCTATCTAGTTTTCTATTGGCCACAGAGCTTTATTAACCAGTATGAGAAACATATATACAGAATAACATCTCCCATCAACACTGAATATAAAAGTATGGGGGGATCTAAGTTCAGATCCTCAACAACCATGTAAAAATTAGGTATGATGGCAGACATCTGCAACTTCAGTGCCGGGTATGTGGTCACAGGTAGATCCCTGAAGCTCATTGGTCAGCCAGCATAGCCAAATCAATGAGGTCAAAGTGAGGTGAGAAACTGTATCAAAATTTAAGGTGGAAAGCAATGAAGAAAGGCACCCAATATCAACCTCTGTCCTATGCATGAGCATATGCATATACTAACTCCCAAAATGCATATACATATAGCCACATGTACATATAATGTACAAACACAGAGAGCTTAAACTGTATCTACATATAACACAGAGATATATATGCATATATATATATATGTAATCTTATATATTAAAGATTCAATCAAAAACTGTTAAAAACTAATCAACAAATTGAGTACAGTTACAGGATGCAAAATCAATATGCAAATGTCAGTAAACTTTTATATACTAACAACGTCTGAAAAGAAATGAGGAAAAAAACTCATTTACAATAACTACATGAAATAAATAAAAACTCAGGACTATATTAACCAAGATATGAAACATTAGTCCACTGAAATGTATAAAAACAAATATAAGAGAAAAATAGAAACTCATCCCATGAACTGGTTTAATATTGTTAAAATTGTTTTATCATTCAAGGTGATCCATAAAGTCAATGATTCATACAAAAAGAATGAGTAATCACAAAATTCAAACAGAACTCAGCTTTCTGTTGCTGTAATAAAACACCAGGACTATAAGCAACTTGTGGAGGGAAGGATTTATTTTGCTTACACATCAAAGTTCATCATGAAAGGAAGTCAGGGCAGGAACCTGCAAGTAGGAACTGATGCAGAAGCCTTGAAGAAGCACTACTACTTGTTTGCTCCCATGGCTTCCTCAGCAACTTTTTTATATAACACAGAACTCCCTGACTAAATGTGGCCCCACCCACACTGGGCTGGGTCCTCTGACACCAATCGTTAATCTCGAAAATGCCCCAGAGGCTTGCCCACAGGCCAATCTGGTAGAGGCATTTCTCAGTTGAGATGCCCTCTTCCCAAATGTATCAAGTGGACAACACTAGCTAGCCTAGGACCAAACAAGATCTCAAATAGCCCAAATTATATTAAATGAAAGTTGGAGGTATCACATTATTTGAATTAAAAATCTACTTCATATCTATAATAATCAAAAAAGCAAGGTAGTAAGATAAAAACAAAAACACAAAACAATGAAACACAATAGCCAAAAATAAATACACACATTTATAGACAACTGAATTTCAACTAAAATGTCATGAACACTTGATAAAGAAAGAACAATACCCTCAAAATTGCTACTGGAAAAACAAGACTTAAAAGTACAGAAAAAGTAAAATGGTTCATATCATATACAAAGCTAATTCAAAAATAAACACTTAAATGTAAGCTGAATTTCCCTACAAAAATCCGTTTAGACAAAGCCTAATGAAACAATTCAACATTTATTTTATCACTGACTTCATGATTATGACCCTTTCTCCCAAAGCAAAAAGCAACAAAATTAAGAACAGACAAATAATAATATTAAACTAAAAAGCATCCGCAAAATAAGAATCATAATCAATAGAAGTAAACCTACAGAATGGGAGAAAATCCTTGAAAAACCACACATGGGATAAGCATTTAGTTCAAAGTCTATAAAGTATTAACACAACTGAAGAACAAGAAAACACAATACCTGGTTTTCAAATTGATCAAAAGGCAATTCTTAGAAGAACATAAGGCATCTACACATTGTAAGATGGATCAGCAGTTAGGAATGTTTGCAGCAAAACCATGAGGAGCAGAGTTTAGATCCTAGAACCCACTGAACAAGCAGGGCATACTACACACACCTATCTGTCTATAGCTCTAAAAAGCTGGCTATAGGAGGATTGCTAGGGTATGCTAGCTTCCAGCTTAGCTGAGAATACAAGAGCCCCAGGTAAAGGGAGAAACTGTATTTCAAAGGAATAGATGTGATGGAAGAATACACTAAATTCCCTCTTCTGATGTCTGCAGGCACATTAAGGCACACATACACTCACACACAGACAGATGAACAGACCGACAACACACACACACACACACACACACACACACACACACACACACACACACACACACTGCAAAAATGAGGAAGCGGCAAAGAGGAAGGGAAATCCAAAATGGTCAATAAGTTCATGGGGAAAAAAAGTTCATAACCACTGGCTGCCATGGTTTGGAAATTTTTGTGGTGTTTTGCTTTGTTTTGTTTTTTGTTTTTTCCTTTAAAGTACAATAGGGATGGTAGCAGAAAATAACTCTTATGAGGGTATAAACATCTGCTGTATAAGCATAAGAACCTGTGTTTAGTATTAGCATTCATTTTAAAAACTCAGCAAGACTGCACACACGCCTATAATTCCCAACGTTATGAAAAATAGGGGCAGAAGATCTCTGGGGCTTGTTAGTTGCCATCCTAGCTATGTTTTCAGCCAGACACACTGCCTCAAATAAATAAAATGGAGAGAGGACAGGACAGCTGACACTCTTCCCTGGCCTCTGTGTATATTCACACAAATGCCCATGCACCACACATACATAAACCACAGTCACAAACACACATACAGAAATAAAGTTTGAAGTGAAGGTGCAAGATCTGCTGAATAGGAAACATTGTTGTTAGACTGATTTTAACCAAAAAGACATAAGATAATAAAAAGGGACAAAGTTATGGAGAAACAGGAACCACTTCACACTGCTAGTGAGAATGTAATTGGCATAACTGCTAAAATTTTTTTCTTAAAAATTTAAAAATAGAACTACCACATGATCCAGAAATCCTACTTCTAAGTATATAGCCATAGTATATAAAATCAATATGTTAAAGAGATAGTTTCACACCCATGTTCATTTTTATGATGGTGTAACACATGAACTGAACAATGAAATTTGGTGTATGTCAACAAGAGAGTACTATTAAGCATTTTATGAAAAGAAAAAATTTAAGAGAAAAGAGAAAATCCTGTCTGATGATTATACAAATAACTTCTTGGACAATGAGAGCTGTGAAATAAGCCAAACACAGGAGAAAACACAACACAATTTCAAACACATATGTAAATACATATGTAAATACACACACACACACACACACACACACACACACAGAGGAAGAGGGAGAAAGAGAGAGGAAGGAAGAGAGGGAGGGAGAGAGAAAGAGAGACAGAGACAGAGACAGAAAGAGCAAAAGAGTATGTATGTGTGTAGAATACTGCTTCCCTAACCTAGAGATGGGATTTAGGACATAGGAGATGGTGACCAAAAATATTAAACCTGGATTATAAAAAAAAAATAAACTCAGGTGATATTATTTATCATGGTAACTGGAATTAATAACAATATGTTGGCTTTAAAAATATTCAAAAATTGCTAAGAGTTTTCACTACAATCAAAGCATGTTGATTAACTCAATATAGTTAATATATAATACATCTATATTTTAAAACATTTTGTATACTGTAGATAACTTTTAACTTTTCAAAATTTATAAAAAGCATAGTGGGAAGTGTATAAGAAGGAACGCAGACTTAAATGGCAACAGACTGGACAAAAAAATATATTGTCACATTGATAGAAACATTTTCCCTTTCAGTTGGATATACGCAATACCACAGGATACTGGAAGGTTTATCAATGCATGGGACAACAGATCTGGTTATTTCTTGAGAAAAACAACTTTTCAGTAATAAAGGGGTTTTTTTTTTCAGTTATTGAAAATAGATTTTTCATTCCCTATATTTGAATTAGGATTCCCCTCCCCCAGTTTTTTACTATTAACAGAAGTATTTATACTACCAGAATAACAAAGTTTTAAATTAGAAGCACTAAAATAAATCCAATTACATGTGCTCAACATGGTATGAATTTTGTTATAGTATACTATATATATAGTTTTGTTTTTGTTTATGTTTTTTTCAAGACAGGGTTTCTCTGTATTGCTTTGGATCCTGTCCTAGAACTCACTGTGTAGACTAGGCTGGGCTCGACTCACAGAGATCCACCTGCCTCTGCCTCCTGAGTGCTGGGATTAAAGGCATGCACCTCCAATGCCCAGCTTTTATTAATATATTTTATTCAACATTGTTTTTTTTATATTTTGGAAATATATTTTTAAATGTTCTGTTATTATTATTAGTGTTACTATGTGAGTTAGTATTTTATATGTATGATTGTTTTGCCTATATTTTTGTCTGCATACCACATGTGTGTCTGGTGGCTGAGGAAGCCAGAGGATAGGATTGGACCCCCTGGAACTGGAATTACAGACAGTTATGAGCTGCCATGTAAGTGCTGGGAACTGAACGCAGGTCCTCTGTAAGAATAGACAGTACTCTTAACTGCTAGGTCAACTTTCTGGTTGCAGAAATATATTTATACTGTGTGTGTGTAGTGTGTGTGTGTGTGTGTGTGTGTGTGTGTGTGTGTGTGTGTATGTGTGTGTGTATTTAAAAATGTACATGTACATTTGTGTGCCTTAGTGTATGTACGTATACAAAACATACACGATCCTTAGGACATCAGAAGAGGGTGTGAAATCCTCTTAAACTGGAGTTATGCAAGGATATGAGCCACCACATGGATACTGGAACATAGCCTGTAACAGCAATAAGAGCTCTTAATCTCTAAACCATCTTTCCAGACCTAAGATATTTTTTCAAGGTAAATGTTAATGTATGTTTGTACATTTGCTATGCTCTAAAGTATTAATGAAGAAATATAAGCATAATTTTAACAATCTATTTTATTATCTCACTGAATTGAAAAAGATAAGAATTCAATCAATTTCTTGACTCAGGAAACAGAAACTATGGTTCAAGAACAGAGAACATAAAAGAAGGGAAACAATGAATGATATAGATAAAATGATGTACACTATATGGAATGCAAGCAAGCGTTTGACAGAATTCAATGTGTTTAATGTACTAGAAAGAGAATATATTTAAAGCTCAAATTCAATTGCTATTTCCAACCAAGGAAATTTTTAGAATCAAAACACCTGCTTACTCACATTATTTCATTTCTTTTGAAATCAAATAAGGAGCAAGTAAATTTAAATATAAGTAATAAAAATAACTGAATAAATATACTTCTCTCTATTCTCTGGAAATAATATGTGATATATCATGCTGGTGACTCAGTAGATGGCACTGTTCCCATGAAATTAAAATGGATTGAATAATCTGGTTTGAAATGCTGTAATGGGAAATAGGACACATAAGATAAACCAATAACGTTAATGTGCTTTTAAATAAAAACATAAAGCAATATTTTGAATATTTATATTAATATTCTATATAAATCAATCAAATCTTAAATATGATGAATAATTCTGCTATAGGACATTTATTTTCATTCTAGTGCAACTTGACTGCAATTCAGTATTTAAAATATTAATAATCTATAATATCTATAAAGAAAGTAAAATAGGCTATAACCCTATAATTAAATATGAAATAGCAGTGTTCCTGGTTTCTTTTTAACAGTGCTTTATTAAAAATAGGAAAGTTTTAAAGGTTTTCAAAAAAGTAACTGAGATGCTCTTTTAATTTTTAATTTAATGTTTATTCATTTAGTAGTAGCACTCACCATTTTGTGTGTGTGTGTGTGTGTGTGTGTGTGTGTGTGTGTGTGTGTGTGTGTAAGATGCACATATATTCCTGTGTGTGGGTATGGGCACATGTGACATGAAACCTGAATGGAGGTCTGAGGGCAATTCTGTAGAATCTGTCCTCTTCTCTCACCGTATGTGTGTTACACGGGGCCAGGTTCCTGTGGTAAATGTGCAGTTATAAAGACTCTTCTTAAACATCACTTGTGTCTTTTATCACTAGCATGGCTACCTAACTTTATCTTCTCCTTTAAAAGATAGGTATTTTTTCCTTGCATAATATATACCCTGATATGGTTTTCCCTCCCTCTACTTCACCCAGCCTCTCCCCAACTCTCCTCCCATCAGGATTTACCCCTTCCTGTCTCATTAGAAAACAGTCTTCTAGAAGATAATAGGAAGATAAAATTAGATTTAAAAAAAAAAACTTACACATTGGAATAGTACAAAACAGACAGAAAAGAACACAAGAAACATATATAGACACACAGTAATCCACTTGTGCTCACACTCAGGAATCCCATAAAAACACTAAACCAGAAGCCATAATACATACAGAAATGACATATAGAGTAGAAAGGTTATAAACATGCATATATGTATGTAATATTAAAATTACATGTATATAATAAAGTTAAAAGTCAGATAAACTTTAAAAAAAAGAAGAAGAGCCATGACATGCCATTATGTGAGAAGGAACCTCCAAAGATGCCACTGAGTTTGTTTTCTGTTAGCCATCTCTGATGGGCATGCAGCCTACGATCTCTCTACCATCCGGCTACCATAACTTGAGTTCACCAGCAGCAGGAGTACATTTTATAATTTTTGCTTTATCCCATAACCCATTTTATAGATTCCACTGTGCATATGTATACTTAATGATGCCTCAAAAGTATGTACTTAACAATGGCACAAAGTAAAGTCAATTACTAACCACAGCAAAGCATATTCAATCGATATCTGCTTACAAAGTGGGGTTGACACATTAGTAAACCAAAGCAACAAAGTAACAAACCTATAATCCAGATAGTAATTTAATTTGCCAACTTTATATCCATGCTCTTAAGTTGGAAGATTATTATGACCATAAAAGAAGTAATTAATATAATTTAAATTGTGTTGTATTGCCATAAACAATCTAAGAAATTTCCAAATTGCCTATAGTTTAAAAGAAGCTGAGTCTCAAGCTTCTTAATAAGAGACAACCACTGTGTCTTATGACTTAAGTTGCACTGTCCTCTGCTTCGTTCTAGAAAATACCTAAGAGGTCTACAAACACTTACAGCTTCTAAGACTCATTCACTGCATCTTCAGTTCCTATTAGGAGAACTGTTTAGAGAATGAATGAAGGGATTAGGCTATGGGGTTAAAAGACTCACAGTAAGTTAACATAGCATGTAAATAATATAACCAAGATAAGGAAAAAAGAAGTGATTTAGAAAGAGAAAAGAAACTTTCCCAAATGTTTCATATGTATGAGAGACACAAGCAATATGTATATTTTTAGTATTTTCACTCTTTCAAATAGATTAGAGTTACCTTTAAAGTCACTTTGGATACTTTTTATTAAATTTGTAACTGAAAATCTCAGTCTCTTATATGACTACTGATTTGATTAAAAAGGCCCGTCTCTTCAATGAAAGCTATTAAATACTCATTGGTTAAAATGAATTGGTAGAATATTTCTATAAAAATTTTAAAGTAGGCTATTAGCCACTCAAATGCAAAAGCTGCATTAAAGTTTCTTAAAGAAAGATGAACTAACTAAAGTCCTAGTAATGTTCAATGTAAAGGCAGGAGGGTGGGGGAGTGAAACCAGCACAATGTAGGAATCTAGTATGTACATTATTATCACCTCTACTGAAAAAAAAGCACTTGAAGAATCTTTAGAATTGATAAGTTGATTTACAAAATCTATAAATTTCTAAAATAAATATTACAAAGAAAAAAATTCTTTTTGTTTTGGTTTTGCTCTTATATTACTTTCATTTTTCTAAAATCTTGAAAATGAATTCAGAAAATTTCTTTTAGTTTCACAAATTCAGTATACTCTTACCTATCTTAAGTATTATTTAGGCTAAATTCAAAATTAGTATCTGCTACTTCACACACACTACATATTTTTATTACTGCCTTTTTATTTTGAAATATTTTATTATAAGAAATTGGAAAAGTATTAACTTTGATTGGGATTGTAATAATCACTAACATTTTTACCATCCTCTGTATATTTTCAAATAATTTAATGCTAACAGTTATTTAAGGTTAAGAAGTTATAATTAAACTATACATATATAAGTGCATATTAAATATATGTAATTAAAGTGTTTAGTTATCTACTCCAAAATCAGACTCTGCTAAGAGAAGATTTAGAATAAATAGCCTCTAAAAGTCTTTGAGTCCTTACATTTTATGACTTCACTGTTTATTTCACATCTGTGGTTGGTATTAGTACTAAAAAACTGTACATTAGAGTCAAGTATATACTACTTTTCTTACAAAGTATTCAGCTTTTAGTATTTAACTAAAGTAAGTTTACTTTTGACTGAGTGTGAATTTGAAGCAATGGATAAAAAAGATCAGACTAATACAAATCCTATCTACTTAAACAAAGTAGATTCTTAACTTCCTAGTTAAACACTTCAAAAGATCATCACTTAACTCTATATAAATAAATACCAAAGCACTGGAAAGAACATGACAGTGTCTAAAGTAAAGCAACATGTACATTATGCTTTTAACCTATCATACTACTTAACAATTCACCTCAGTGCTCTGTCTTCTTATATAATTTTAAACAGCTTATCTTACCCAGAAATTATATAATTTTAATTGTGTTTAAGAAAGCATTTCCTCATTTATAATCATTTCTCATGAAGAAAGAAAACATCTTAAGAATTTGAATTATTCTCTAAATTATTTTTAAAACATTTTAATTCTCTATGTCATCTAAAAATTAGTACTTCTGCCTTAAGTCATTCTTAGTCAAAAGACATTTATTCATTTCTGATAGCCTCTGAATTGCTGTAAAAATTAATTTATCCACTTCAGAAGTTGCAAAACAACATAAATTTTACCTTTATACTTCCATTTTTCATAATTACATATAAACTACTAAATTTATCTTCAAAATACCTTCTCTAGTAGGTTTATCATCTCAGTTTTGCTGATGAAAAAACCAAGACTAAAAGACAAACATGTTTTTCTGAAAGCATCTGAATTCTGAAGTTAAATGCAAGTCAACTGTATAAATACCTCAGTGTAACACACACACACACACACACACACACACACACACACACACACACACTCAACAATCTCTAATTAGATATATTGCATCATTATAATGAAGAATAAGCTTTCCATGTTCAAAATACAGCATAATGTAATAATGTGTATTTTTTTAAAACGGGAACTTGACAAGCATTTTTTTTTTTATTCACATTCTCTTTCCTACTATTTGAATTACATATTGTTCCTGACAGGAAATTAGTAACTTCTTCAAATTCGTGTTTAAATAGCTGTTGTAGCAATTCTTGCATGGAAAGCTTGAGTGTTAACAACATCAATAGATCAATCCATTGGTAAGTTCATAGGTGAGTAGGTTATTGGGAGGTAGAACATCCTTGGAGGAAGTGTGTTAGTGGGAATTATGTGTGTGTGTGTGTGTGTGTGTGTGTGTGTGTGTGTGTGTGTGTGTGTGTGTTATTGTTGTTGTTTGGTTTATTTTTTTCCTTTTAAATTTCAACTCTTTATTGACAAAGTGGCCTTCCTATCTTCTCCTCTACCCCCATCTCTTCCCATCTTTAAAATCTTTCCTTATTCATAATATGCCTTTGAAAGGTGAATCTTGTCCCTGACCCCTTCCTTTCTGTTCTCTCTGGTTGCCACAAAGTAAGTAGCTTTGTTCTGCCATGTTCCCACCCATGATTATCCTACCTCACTAGAATGTAAATGTAATGGAACCAGCCAACCATGGACTCTCTGATTTCCAACCATGGAAATCTCTGATGTCATAAGCCAAAGTAAAGTTTATTTTACTTTGAGTTTATTTAATTAAATTGTCACAGTGATAAAAAACTGACTAACACACCTACTTTCACAAACAGGATAAAGTTATCAAATATCACCATTTCTACCACAGAAAAAGTACTATAGAGGATCAAAACACTTCTCACTTTTACTGGAGTAATAATGTACTAGTATATATGGACAGATAGTTATAAATTAGAGGCAAAACACTCCTCTGAGTAATTTACAATTATTAACTAACAGGTATTTCTGAGTGCAAAGACACATTGTGGCAATTGGTTATTTTCATGCTTAACAAATACATTCACATTTTGTATTTTACTAGATAAGCAGAAAGGAGTACAAAGTAATTCTGATAGTATCTGTGTTCTGGTGTACAAAAACTTTCTTGTGATCAAAAGAAACAAAGTACATCAAATCTAATCCAGAGAAAATTTGTTCCTGTTTCTCTAAAACTGGCATTCCCTAAAACAAATGTTTCATATTGTTCCACAGAACAGAGAAGCTAAAAGTTCAAAAACTAACTTAGTAGCTAAAACAAACTTGGAATAAAATTATTAATTAACTAATGGTTAAGCACAACATCCATAACAAATGCCCTAAATGCCCTTGCAAAACAAGTTGAACTTCTGGTAGGGAAATTGATTGGTTTGGCATTTTCATTGTATATTGAAAAAATAAAAATAAAGATATTAACTTGAAGTGTAAGTTTCTGTTCTTCCATAGTTCTGTCTGATTTTCTATTTATCTTAATTACATATTAAAATACTTACCCATCTCCATAGTCATTTATGCCAGCTTTTACAACAACCTATACCAGGCACCTGTACAATGCACCTGTACATGAATGCATGGGCAGGGGTTGCATATGGAAGCAAGAGGCAAGTGGATCTCTGTGAGTTCAAAGCCAGACCGATCTGCACAAGTTCTAGAGTAGCCAAGGCTACATAGTAAGACCTTGTGTTTAAGAATTATAAACTATGTAGAGGTGGTACATGCCTTTAATGCATTCAGAAGTCAGAGCCAGGTGCATCTGTGTGAGTTCAAGGACAGCCTGGTCTACAGAGCTAATTCCAGGACCTGTCTCAATAAACACAGATAGAAGTAGAGAGAGAGAGAGAGAGAGAGAGAGAGAGAGAGAGAGAGAGAGAGAGAGAGAGAGAGAGAGAGAGAGAGAGAGGAGGGAGGGAGGGAGGGAGGGAGGGAGGGAGGGAGGGAGGGAGGGAGGGACAGAGAGGAGAGAGGAGAGAAAGAGAGACAGACAGAGAGAGAGAGAGAGAGAGAGAGAGAGAGAGAGAGAGGAGAGGAGAGAAGAATGATAAGATAGTAGTTTAACAGCATAAAGGCACAAAGAATTAGCTTCTCATTGATTTAGCATGAATTCGAATAATAAAAACCCAGAGATAGATATTGGGGTTAAAGCTGAAGATCAGAGAAACAAAGTGGCCATCCACTAGAGAGTTCTCACCTCTTCCAATGCTCAGACTGAAAGGTTGATCCTGTCCTCAGACTGCATCTCCAGACTGCATTGGTCTCCACCAAACCTCTGACTGCACTGAGCTCCTGTCTCCTCCTATCTTATATTCCTCTCTAGTGCTGGGATTAAAGGCTTGGGATCCCAAGTGCTGACTGAGATCACCTTTATGTGAGCTATGTTTCTCTTTTAGACTGGATCAATTTTATGTAAATCATGGTGGCCTTGAATTAACAGAGATCTATCTGCCTCTGTCTCCCAAGTGCTGGAATTAAAGGTATACACCACCACTGTCTGGCCTATATGTCTAACTAGTGTGGCTAGCTTTGCACTCTGAACTTCAGACAAGCTTTGTTAGATTATAAACAAATTATCACCTCACAAGGAGATATGGATACAGACAGAACTTAGGGGAGTGGAAACAGATGGAATTTGCAGACCAGATCACCAAAAAGATAGTCTTATAAAGGAAAGCACTTTAGGATCTGCAAAAAAGGCCTAAGGTTTTGGTGAATTCTAAGCTGCACACATATAAGTTATAATTTTGTAAGGTCAGCATACTTTTAATCAGCATTTCATAAATCATATACTAAAGTCCTGACCAGCCAGAGAAGGAACAAAGAAAACACTGAAAATTATATTAAAACGAGGTTCTAGAAAGGCCACAGTTGGTCAAATTCTTCTTCACCTGCTCTCTACCTTTGTGTGTGTGTGTGTGTGTGTGTGTGTGTGTGTGTGTGTGTGTGTGTGTGTGCGCGCGCACGCACGCGCACGCGCATGCAGTCTGTATTCATGTGTCTGTGTGAATTTACATATGTGTTAAGTGCACACAGAGAGATGCACAAGCACCTGAAGATACTATTGTTGAGTGTGGCCCCTGATCATTTCTACCTTATATATCGAGGCAAGGTATTTTGCTAAACCTGAATTCACCATTTTTTGCTAGCCTGGCTAGCTGTCTTGCTCCAGGGATTCTTCCTTTCTGCCTCCTGTTGGTTAGCATTATGGGTGGGCACCACCTGGTGCAAGAGAGTCAAATTCCTTATGGATTGCATAACAAGCATTATACCATTTTAGTCACATATCCAGGTCTTCCTCCTTTTTCTGGAGATCGGACCTCTTACTAAATCTATCAAAAACAAGTCTTATAAATCATGTGTAGAGTTACTGGTATAATTCCATTCAGACTAATTGATACACTCTATTTATACCCATCTGGTTATTTCCCCTAAGCAACAACATCCCTAATCTTCAAGACAAATGGCACCAAAATCATGGCCTGATGAGAACTTGCTCAAGCCAGGAAAGGAAAATAGGTAGCTCTACAGGTAGCTCTATTTCCAGAGGAAAAGCAGAAACACAGGACAGCCCCAGCATTATAACTGGGAAAAAACAAAACAAAACAAAACAAAAAAAAAAAACCAGGAACCCTTGTTAAGACTCATAAAATTGACTTAATGGTAACAGTAAGGAGAGGGACATAAATACACTAACTGCATAATTTGGAAATGAAATGTCCCTCAAAGGCTTGTTTCTAAGCTTGTGAGCTACTGATTAGTGGTGGCCTTTAGAGGATAAAATTCAATATAAAGGAGTTAGAGCCTTGGAGTTTTGCTCTTGAAAAGGGTGCTGGCTAATCTTCATTATCAACTCCATTGGTTTACAAAACATCCAGGACATTAATGAGAGTATCAGTGAGGGTTCTTCCAAAGAGGACTTACTGACTATGTAACTCCCACTCAGAAAAAAACAGGCATCATTATCTTATGGAATGGGGCCTCAAACTAAATAAAAGTGGAGAAAAAGAGAAAATGAGCTGGGTTTTATCTCTGCTTCTTGGTACACTCAGGTGTGAGCAAGTTCCTCCTTCTACAGCCTCAAAGTCATACCTTCTCTGCTATGATACGCTGATTTCCTTAAACCATGAGTCAAAATTAAGCTGTCTTCCCTTAAGTTGCCTTAGCCACAAAAGATAGAGAGGCATTAGCCCCTTCCTCTTACTGCTTGCTGGAAGCAAAGAAATGAACCTCCATGATGCACTCCTGTCATGATACACAAATGCCACTATACACTCAAAGAAACAGAGCCTATTAAAATGAACCTCTGAAATCATGAGCCAAAAAAAAAAAACCTTTTTCTTTTTTAGATTAATTATTCACCTTATTAACAGAAAATTAACACACTATCCAAACCATACATGCACACACATTCTTATTATGTCTACCAAACACTAATCTAGAATAATTTAATTCATTGACTTCACTATGCAGTGTATTAAACACAAAGATTCTGTGGTGATATTTTGTTTATGATCTAACAAATAAAGCTTGCCTAGAGATCAGAGTGCAAAGCTAGCCACACTAGTTAGACATATAGGCCAGGCAGTGTTGGCACACATCTTTAATCCCAGCACTTGAGAGACAGAGACAGATAGATCTCTGTTAATTCAAGGCCACACTGGGCCACACAAAATTGATCCAGTTTAAAAAAAGAAACAGAGCTCACATAAAGGTGATCTCAGCACTTGAGATCTCAAGCCTTTAATCCCAGCACTAGAGAGGAATATAAGATGGGAGGAGACAGGAGCTCAGTGCAGTCAGAGGTTTGGTGGAGACCAATGCAGTCTGGAGATGCAGTCTGAGGACAGGCTCAACCTTTCAGTCTGAGCATTGGAAGAGGTGAGAACTCCTAGTGGCTGGCTGCTTTGTTTCTCTGATCTTTCAGCTTTAACCCTAATATCTGTCTCTGGGTTTTTATTATTAAAACCAACTAGAATTCTTGCTTCAAGATTCTATTTAATTTGTACTATATTTAAAGTGCATTTATATGTAGTCAAGTACTACATAGTGAAGTTTTATCCTGTGATGAACCATATGTATGGTAGTGGTCCTGTAAGACTACCATGGAGCTGAAATCTTTCTATTGCCTACTGCCATCATAGCTGTTGTAATCTCATAATGACAAACAAATTACATATGTGATTGTAATGATGACATGAATGAATAAACCTATGATACTGCCAGTCATATAAAAGTATCTCTCATCCAATTATATAATATATAGTACCATAATACTTGATAACAAAAGACTGTTGCCAATTTATACATAACTTACACTATACTTTTTTTAAAATTTTAACACATACTTCTTCTAGATATATTTTTAAGTTTTACTATAAAACAGTATTGCATGTTATACTGGGAACAGCCTCATATATCTCATACTTACCTCTTCTTGAAAAACATAAAAAAGCTGTATCAGTGGTTGACCTGAACTACCTTAGTTTATAGAGCATGCTCTTAGAATGGATCTATGCCATTAAGTGATGCGTAACTATGCAGAAAAGGGCAAATGAAATATAACTTTAAAGAAAAAAAACAGAAAGCATAGCAAAATGCTTGTCACTGAGTTTTAGAAGTAGACAGGGTTCCAGACAACCTAGAAATACAGTTCTGCTATTTATAAAGTGAAGAAATTTAAAGTCAGTAAGAATGTTCCCAAGGTAGGCAGAGCAGTGGTGGCACACTTCAGACAGGCAGATCTCTGTAAGCTTGACCCCACCCTGGTCTACTGAGCGAATTCCAGGACAGGCTCCAAAGCTACAAAGAAACACAGTCTCAAAAAATAAAAAAGGAAAAAAGAAAAAAAGTAAAGAAAAAGAACAATTTTCCCAAGATAATACAGGTAAGTAATGGTAGAGTCAGAGCTGAAACACATTTTGAATTGAATCATACAAGAATCAAATTTATGAGCCTGTTACTTTTTTTCAAAAAAAAGTTTAGAAGTAAAAGCAAAACTAGTACTAAGTTCTATTTTCTGACAATTAATTAATAATACTATCTTCATGCTTCCAACTTAGGTGTCTCCACAACAAAATTAAGGTTCAAAGGCAGTCTCAGACAATAAATTCAAACTAGCTTTCTATACTCTAATAGCAGAAATTTCTTGCCCAACTTTGAACATTATAAATTCTTTAAGCAACATGTACTGGTAGTCATTTTCACCACAATCACAACCATCATCTGAATATAGACACAAACTATTTTTCATAAAACAAAAATAGTTTAAAAAGTAATAGGCAAAGTTCATAAGCATAACAAAATATTTCTATTCACATACAAAGCAAAGGATCATGAGTAACTGGAAACTTTTTAATGATACTCCATGAGATCCAAAAATGTAAGCTCCTAGTGTAGATGCTAAGGACATTAATTTTTGTTTATATTTTCCCTGTAACCCCCCCAAAAAATTAGCAATTTACCAAAGGTACTAAGATGAATAGAAATTTCAGCTATCATTAGGAAGTAAAGAATACATGTCCATGACCTCTAGAACTTTCAAACGGAACATTCAATTAATATATTCAACAAATACTTACTATGCACTTGTCTTAAGAACAAAGCAAAACATGACTATAAAAACTTACTATCACCTCATTTAGACTAGGAGTTATCAGAAGAAAAGGTTTACCAGTATGGAAAGCCACACTAAAAGATGACAGCACTTAAG
This sequence comes from Cricetiscus sungorus, assembly GCA_030556225.1. Taxonomy (NCBI): domain Eukaryota; kingdom Metazoa; phylum Chordata; class Mammalia; order Rodentia; family Cricetidae; genus Cricetiscus; species Cricetiscus sungorus. Next base: position 31,123,116 of record JANBXA010000588.1, read on the forward strand.
AGAAGAAAAACAAATGCCCATTGAATAGAAATATAAGCAATCAGAATTAAAAAATAAAGATGGCAGGAAAAAAATCTAAATAATCAAGCCAGATGATGGTGACATACGTCTTTAATCTCTTGGGAGGCCGAGGCAGGCAGATCTCTGTGAGTTCAAGGCCAGGCTGGTTTACAGGGCAAATCCAAGACAGGCCACACAAAGAAACGCTGTCTTGAGAAAATGAGAAAACAACAATATCTAACCATGTTGTCTACGTTTTAGGAGCAGAAGTCTTTTCTATATAAAAAAAGATAATGATGAACCACACAACATGTCTAATACTGAATGCAAATTATTATTAAGAGTTTACTAGAAATCAAGAAAGACTTTAGAATTAGAATATCAAATGAAACACTTTAACACTTTAGTGACTAGCATAGGCTTCCTTACATTTTTTTTTTTTAAGGTAAAGTATTTGTCCTAAGCTATATTCCATCTGAATTACACTTGAATGTTCAAAACAATGGCATAATCCTAGGTGATAATTTTAGAGACCTAAATGCAAAAGAAGAGGCCAGGTAAGATAGGCATATACCTCTAACATCAGGAATTAGGAAGATGAGGTGGGGGGTTACAAGTTTGAAGTGAGCCACCAATCTAGCTACATAACCAGTTTCAAGCCAACCAGGAATGTACAACAAGATTTTGTCTTAATAAACAAGCAAGCAAACAAACAAACGGCATTAGAATGAAATCTATGTTCAGAAAAATGTAGAACTAATCCTTCACTCTTACCTACTAAACAGAAATGTAACTATGTAAATTTACCATGTAGCAAACCCTACAAATATAATACAAGGTAGAAGAAGTTAAGTTATTTCATATCAAAGTATGGCACCCTAACATACTATCTGGTTTTTGTTCCATTGCTCTTTTGTAATTTTTATTTCTATTTCATTTCAGCCCTAATTTCAACTGTATCTTGCTATCTACATTTTGATTAAAAATTTTTTTCATATAGTATATTTTCATCACATTTTCTCTTCCCCCAACTTCTCCCAGATTTGGTCCTCCCTACCTCCCTAATCATCCAATTTATTTTCTCTCTCTTTACAAACACAGAGAGAGAGAGAGAGAGAGAGAGAGAGAGAGAGAGAGAGAGAGAGAGAGAGAGAGAGAGAGAGAGAGAGAGAGAGAGAGAAGAGAGGGAGGGAGGGAGAGGGAGAGGGAGGAGGGAGGAGGGGGGAGAGAGACATACACACAAAACAAAACATCAAAAATTAGGTTTTGTTTTGGCCAACAATTCTAGGGTATGGCATTAGAGAAAACTGATTTTCCCTTTGCTAGTGGGTATTCAATTGTAAATAAATTCGTAATTAAGGATGGGAACCTTATTTACTTCCCCTTCAAAGTGCAAAGACCCAACAGGGCTTGAAACTGTGCAGGTCTGTTGTGGAATATTACTTTAGCTATATAAAGATGTGTTACATTTGTTTATGCTTTAGAATAATATTTAACTGTGTAAAGATGTATTATATTTGTTTCTGCTGCCTTTGTTTAGCTATGTAAAGATGTATTGCATCTGTTTCACCTTGCCTATCTAAGGCACCTGATTGGTCTAATAAGCTGAATGGCCTATAGATACACAGAGAAAGAATAGGTGGGGCTGGCAGGCAGAGAGAATAAATAGAAGAAATCTAGGCTCAAAAAGAACAAGAAAAGAAGAGAGCAGGGAGAGGGGAGAAAAAGGAGACAACTGGGGCCAGCCAGTCAGGCATCTGCCAGCCAGCTAGACAGAGTAGGACAAACAGAAAGAACAAAAGAAAGAGTGAGAGGAAGGGAGGGGGAGAGGAAGGGAGGGGGAGAGGGAAGGGGAGACTGACTCCTACAAACTGTCCTCTGACCCTAACATATACAACTGCAGAACACATGTGCCCCCTCAACAACAAACCCATAAAAGAAATGTAAACACTGTACATTTTCACATGCAAAAGCTTAAAAAGTTGATCTCATAAAAGTAGAAAAGAGAGTATCATTTGCCAGAGACTGGAAAGAGCAGAGGGATGTTAAGTAGATTATTAACATAAGTACACCTGAGTAGGAAGAATAACTTCTAATGCTCTACAGTACATTAATGTAACACTGACTAATAATACTGAATTGTATATTTCAAATAGTTAACAGAAAAGATTTTGAATATTCCCAACACAAAAAAAATTGATAGAAAAATTTGTAAATTGTTTTGACCTGGCTATATAAATGTACCAATATGCCCCATAAATATGTACAATTCATATAAATCATTTAATTTTTTTAAACAATTGAAAAATAGAATGTATGCTATAGATCAGTACTATGAAAAAAAATGTTAAAGGATACCCCTAACCCCCTCCCAAATTGTATCAGATGACTATAGCATCAAAAATGGTAAATTGGTGGATATAACATAATCTTCATCAGCCTCTTAAAAATCAGATGTTTAAAGCAAAATATAACAACATTATAAGGTATGGTTTATAACATGCACATATCAGGGATGAAGTATGAGGATGTTTTATATCGCTCATGGTATTGGCGATGTAGAATAAACACAAATTAAATGGTTTTCCAGACATTCTAGGGGAGTAAACAGATGTGAAAAATAAAAGATAGATGTCTAAAACTGCCTTCAAATTTTCTAGATTGTGGTTCTAGTAGTTTCCAGTAGTCACACTGGGAACCAAAAAGTAAATGAATTTCAAGGAGCAAAGCTAAGCTCTATTTGGGGCATGCAGAAATATTTAGAGCAGCGGTTCTCAATCTGTGGGTTGTGACCCCTTTTACAGGGGTTCACTAAGAACATCAGAAAACATAGATATTTACATTATGACTCATAACAATAGCAAAATTACAGCTATGAAGTAGCAATGAAACTAATGTTATGGTTTGAGGTCACCACAACAACATGAGGAACTGTGTTGAAGGCTCACAGCATTAGGAAGGCTGAAAACCAATGATTTACAGAATCATCAACTAAAAAGAAAGTATAAACGGGAATCTGAGTATCTGAAAGTCAACAACTTTATCAAGATTAGATACAGAAGGTGGAAACAGAAAAGTGGCCAGTAATGTAACAAGGGTAGGAAAGGTTATCTAAAAATGATACCTAGAGTAAGATAGGATAAAGACTAAGGACAAAGGTACATCCTCTGTATTAATAAGATAATACAGAGAGTTGGTAGCCATAAAAAATAGAAATACAGAGTTCACAATTTCTTAAGTTGATAAATACTCTGCTTAGAGCCAAACTCTAAGCAAGAAGTCAGTAATTTGGTTTGGTACATTTTTTGTTTTAAGCTTTTTGTTTGTTTGAATTTTTTTGGTTTCGTATATATTAAATGTATTAGTTAGACATAAATGGCTACATACAGTCAATATAGAGACACGTGTTCATACCTATATAATTCAGAGGAGAAGCTTTACATTGAAATACAATTTAAGAGTTGTCAGCACTCAGTTATTAACAGTCATGATGAAGAGAATAGATATATATAGAGAAAAGGACCAAAGGTGAATACTCAACACTTAAGAGACTTGGAAGGAAAACTGATAGAAGAAGGCAAAAATGTTAAAGTATTATGTTTTAGAAACAAAGTGAAGAAGCTGTTGGGGAAAGGGATGTTGAATAGCATCAAATGTTATTGCTAAGTTTAGGAAAATTATGAATATTTAAAAAATCCATGTAAGATTTAGCAATATAAAATTCACTGGTGACCTTACCAACGGTATTGTCGATGAGGAGATAACAAAAGTCTAATTGTATTGAATTTATGAGAAAACAGAAAATAGGCAATTTGAGACTAAGAATATAGACAGTTCTTTCAAGGAGTCTGCCTACAATGGAGGACAAATAAAATCCACCTGGTAAAGGAGAGAGCAAACAAATGATATTGAAAATAGAAACAATATTCCATTTGTCCCCCCCCCTCTTTCTCTGTTTTTTCAAGACAAAGTTTCTCTGTGTAGCCCTGGCTGTCCTGGAACTCACTCTGTAGACCAGGATGGCATCAAACTCACAGAGATCCACCTGCTTCTGCCTTCTGAGTGCTGGGATTAAAGGCATGAGCCACCACCACTGGGAATGTCTGTCTTCTTATGGCAATGACACACAATATTGAGAAAATATTAACTAGAAATGAGACTAGACACTGTTGAGGCCCAGTTCTTAAGTAGGCATATGGAAAGAGAATCAAATACATAAATATCTAGAAAAGTAAAACAAGCTATATAGATAAAGACACTAGTAGGGTAAATTTGATAAAAGGAGCTATGAAAATTTGGTTTTGTGTCAATTTCCTCAGTAAGGTAGGGATCAAAATCATCAGCAAAACAAAGGATTGGGGATGAGAAGTTAGAGGATGAGAAAAAAAAACATAAAATATCACATATAAGATCTAGAAAAGTATGAGTTAATTGACAGTGTAATAAAGATTTACCTTACACTGTAACCATGAATTTAAGCAAAACTAAATATGCTTTGTTGTTTTTGTTTTTGTTTTTTTATGGATGTATAGGACTATAAGTACTCTAAGTTAGAAGACTACATAGGTATACTGAATTTAAAGAAGACTAGTTAAAAGCAGTAGCTTTTTCCAAATGAGTATAAACAAAAGTAATACAAGAAAACACAAGATATATACATGAGAGTTAACAGTGCATCTCACAAAGAAGCATCACAAACTTTAAGTTGGATATAAGAGAAAGTGATAGATACTTCAAGAGTCTGGGGCACAAGTAAAAGATGATAGTGTCTGTAAAGGATTTAAGACCATGCTGGGAAAACCCACAGAAAGAACTGACCTGAACAAGGAGGAGCTCATGGACCCCAGACTGAAGCTTAGAAACCAGCATAGAACAGAACCAGGCCCCCTGAATGTGGGTGATAGTTAGGAGGCCTGGGCATTCTATGGGGCCCCTGGTAATAGAACAGCATTTATACCTAGTACACAAATGGACACTGGGAGCCTACTCCCCATAGAGGGATACTCTCTCAGACTAGACACATGGGGGAGGGCCTAGGCCTTGTCCCAAATGATTTGACAGATTTTGATGATCCCCCATAGAAGGCCTCATCCTTCCTATGGAGAAGGAGAGAGATGTGATGGGGGTAAATGGGGGAAGGATGGGAGAATGGGAGGGAGAGGGAACTGGGATTGGTATATAAAATAAGATTTTTTCTAATTTAATTAATTAAAAAAAAAAAGATGGTAGTGTCAATAGTTAACTATTATCCCGATTTCAAAACCAGACTCAATGCTAGAGATGGTTCACTGGATAAAACACTTGCCATGAAAACACAAGGGCCAGAATTCCAATCTTCTGTCCCTACATAAAAGCTGGACAAATGTAGTGCTCAGCTTCAAGATGAGGGCAAACTGGCTAACTAGGCTAGCCAAACGGTTCAGCAAGGGATTCTGTCTTAGTAAATAGAGTAGGAAGAGATGAAGGAAGATACCCAATATGAACTTCAGGCCTCTATACTCACCAGACACACACTTGCATATGTGGGTCCCTACACACATGCAAACACACACACACACACAAACACACAAGTAAATAAATCGCCCAAACACAGATTTTGAGTGATACAAATAAAACAGAATCCAAATCCAGATGTGCCTCATTCAAGCCTTTTTGTTAATGGCAACATCACCAAGATGTCTTATTAATTTGATTTTTCACTCACATGTCAATTTCCAGACTCTCCTATGATATGTCTTGTCCTCTCCTAATAGGTACAGAATTTATGCACAATTTACCCTAAAGATGAGGCTCCTTCTTGAAACTTTGATCCTATAATAACAGTTTTGTACAGTGAAACATTCTGCATATTATTGATAGTTGGATCCTCTTACTAAGCATTTTCATCCTACCAGTAAGTCTGGTTAACCCATTTTAACATTATATTAATAATACTATTAAGTAGAAATAATTGAGCTGGTAAATTGTTATAGTATGTAAATATTCAATCCATCCTTCAAATGGATAATAATTTCCACCAGTTCTTATGCTAACTTAAGAGTATTTCTGTAGAAGTAAACATCTTTGCCCTATTGACTCTGGCCTCAGCTTGATTTGTTTTGGACAGTAACAAAAACAAATATCCAAGCAGAAGTTTTAAGAGCCACTGTGCATGTCTGCCAATTTTCTTCTTTTCCTACTCTGTTACAAGAACAGCATGGCCCAAATAGGAGTTGTTCTCCAGCCTGGATCTCAGAATTAGAAGGTATGTGGAGCAATAGAAAAGAGCCAATGCCAACCTTCCGTTAGCATGTAGCAAGAGGAGAATGAACTATTGTTGCAAGCTGCTGAAATATTGAGGTCACTTGTTATATAGCAAAACTGGGCAAAAGTTAATACAATGTGCATTACTTTATAATCAGAAAAAAATAGATGTCACTGCTTTAATCTTTAAGAATAGTAATTATAAACACTTTGACAGAACTAGGGGAAAATGAGTTTCTATCACATTTTTAAAACATCAGAATCCTTATAAGTAACATACAATAGATAAACTAAGACTTCTAGAGAAATAAGAGCCTTTTCCTATATAACAGTAACTCATCATTTTCTTTCCTAGGAGAATTAGAAGATTCTAGGATACACTGAGTATTAAGGATGTCTGGGGCAGATGGATTCTACTGGTGAAAATAGAAAGCAGTGGAGCAGCTTTTTAGCATAGTAGTCCAAAAATAAGGCTAAGAGAAATGTTTTCTGAATTCTAAGTTGCGGTAGACTATAATTATAAGGTGTGTGACTTTTGTTTATGCTGCATTTGTTTAACTCTGTGAAGCTGTGACTCTTTGCCTGCCTAAAACACCTGATGGTCTAATAAAGAGCAGAATGGCCAATAACAAGGAGTAAGGATAGTTGGGGCTGGCAGACAGAGCATATAAATAGAAGGAAAAATGAGAAGGAAGAGAGGACATCAGGGGCCATCCACCCACTCAGGCACGGAGTAAGAAGGAAAATAAGACATACAGAAGAAGTAAGAAAGATAAAAGCCCAGAAGGAAAAAGTAGATAGGATAATTTAAGAAAATCTGGCAAGAAACAAGCCAAGCTAAGGCCGGACATTCATAATTAAGAATAAGCCTCTGTACGTGATTTATTTGGAAGATGGGTGTTAGGCCCCCAAAAAGCCCAAAGAACAAAAATAACACACTACACTAAGTAATGCTGGAGGGTGCAAGACTAATTTCCCAGAGTAAGGCAACACAGAGAGATAGATGTCTCCCTTAGTCTTCTAATTGCTTAGAAAAAAAAATAAAATTTTGCTAGATCTAAATAGACAGGTGGCCTGAATATACAACAGTCTGAGCAAGAGATCAGAGGGCTCATCTCAAAGCCTCCAAAGATCAGAAAGGAGACTCACCACCATTCAGGACTGTAGAGAATAAATATGGCAGCTTTTCAATTAAAAATCCTTGTAGAGACAATGAAGGCAACCAGGGAAAGACTAATGGTGGCTTAAATTACAATCTAACGACCCTAACAAAATCCAGCACAAATTACCCTGAAGGGGCAATGTTTCATTCACCACCTGGCCAGAGTTGAAAGACAGTTCACCTTAGTAAAATCATTGTCAACTCAATCATACAGTTCAAACATAGATAATGCTTAGTATAAAAGTAAACATTATAACATGTGAAGAAAAATGTGTGACCAAAATCAAGACAAAAAGCAGAAACAAAGTCAAAAATTAAATAGAATTTTGAGCAGAGGTTTAAATTAGCAAATATTAACATGCCAATTAGAGCAGAAAAAGTAGATAAAATTTATGGAAGAACAAAGATAACCACCCCACTCCACCCCCAAAAAAGGAAAAACTGGTGGCACACACCTTTAATCCCAGCACTCAGGAGACAGAGGCAGGCAGATCTCTGTGAATTTGAGACCACCCTGGTCTACAGAGCTAGTTCTAGGACAGCCAGAGCTGTTACACACAGAACCCTGTCTTGAACCCCTCCCCCCAAAAAGAATTTCAAGAACTGAAAATAAATGTTAATACTAAATTTCAAAATGCAGTGGCTCACACCTCTAACTGCAGAACTTAGGAAGCTAAAGTAGGAAGATCAGAAGTTCAAGGGCTGTCTGGGTGACATTAGTTTGATGCAACCCTCAGCAGCATGAATACCTGCACTGGCTAATATTAAATGTTTAGTATATTTATATTAGGCTAGCACAGCATAAAACAAAATTGTAAGTTTAAAGAAGAGAATGTATCAAAGTGAATCACAAACAGAAAATAGAAAGAAGATCCAGAGACATATGTGATAGTCAAACATCTAACATTATTGATTGAACAGAGAAACTGAAATACAAGTAAAACTTAATGATATAAAAAATCCAAAGTTTATACAAAATACCAAACCAACAAATAGACTAAGTCCAAAGAGACTAAGTCCAAAGGAAATCAGGCTTAAGTACCACAGAGTCAACCCATTATAAACTCAAGACAAAACACAACAACAACAAGAAAATCTTAAAATCAGCCCAAATTTATATACTTCTGTAAAGGATCAACAATAAATCTAATGACTAATTTGTCAAAAGAAACTAGGGCAATAAGAAGTAAATCTGTACCAGGTTTTTTCCTTCAAAAAGAAAATAAAAATATTTTCAACACACACAAACTGCAAATATTTGCCTCTAGCACACTGACACTCCCAGAAAAAATAAATTAATTTTATAGAGCTAAAGAAAAATCCTAGGTGACAGAAAATACTGTTTTAAAAAGAATGAACAACACTATAATCATCATATATGTGGATAACATAAAAAATATTGATGTTTTAGCCAAAAACTTTTACAATTAATGTCCCCATTGCTTCTGGCATTACAAGAACACAAGGTAGGTAAGTAGATAGGTAGGTAGGTAGACAGACAGACAGACACTGTTTTTTGTTTTTAAAGTGGGGCTGGAGAGATGGCTCATTGGTTAAAAGTGCTTCCTAATCTCATAGAGGACAAAAGCTCACTTCCTAGCACCCACATCAGATGGCTAACAATGACCCATACATCCATCTCCAAACATTCTTCCAGACTCCATGGGAATCTGAATGCACATATCCACCCATAATTACACAAAGGGCAGAAGGTAATAAATGAGGTAAATGTCTTGGTTCAACATGTACTAACAAATCAAGAGTTTTTATTAAAATACATAGGATTTCTAAACATTATACCTGTAGAAGAATATAAACTGATAAACTAATGTAGAAAATGAACATAGAAAACCTGAAAATAAAAAAATAAAAATTAGAAAGAAGAAATTTTCTTAAGGACAAATGGATAAAAATAAACAGTGAGCTAACAGATTATACCTAGCTGTGCTAGTAATTACATTAAACGTAAACAGAATAGACATTGCAAATAAAACACAAAGATTTTTAAAACTAAACAGTATGGGTAAGATCCAACTATATATTTCCAGGAGACATACATTAAATACAAAATACAGATGAGTTGAAATAAAAAGAAGGAAAAAAAACAGCATGGAAATACTGATGAAAAGATACAGTTTGTATTAATAGAAACAGACTTCAAAATAAGAAAGGGTACTAGAAATAAAGGTCACTTTACAACAGCAGAAAGCTCATTTCCACTCTACTTCTAAAGAGAGTTTCAAAATACATAAAATTTTAAGAATGGACAAATCTACAATCACAGATGTTTTTAACAATCATTTCATAATTTGAGCAACATTATTTAACAAATCAACCCTATTGACACAGACCACTAACATTTTTATACACATAAAATGTATCAATCTTTTTTAAAAAATGAAAAAAAGATTTTTCAAAACTTTAGAGGGCCAACAAACCTTGATTCCAAAACCTGATAAAAATATTTAAAAAAAGAACTATGGGCCAATATTTCTCATGAACAGATGTAAAATGTCAACAAATTTAACTCAAATAAATCTTTTCTTGGAAGTATAAAATCAGTCTAGCACTGAAAATCAATCAGTGTAATTCACCACATTACAAATTTAAGAACAAGAACCATGTAGCATATCACAATAGAAGTAAAAAAAAAATCATTTGATAAAATTTATAACCATTCATGATTTTGAAAAATTCTCACAATAATAGAAATAGGTAAGAATTTCTTTAATCTGACAAAGAACAATGGCAAAACCCTGTAGCTAACATCATAATTAATGGTTTGTTCATAATAAAGATGTTAAACATTATTCTTCTGGGTTCAAAAATAAGATTATCATTATTTCTACTGAACATTGTTCTGGAAGTCTTGAAAAACAAGGAAATAATTACAAATACTAAAAAAGGATACACTAGTCATTTCCAAATAGTTCTTATATGCCAGAAAATATTAAAGAATCTATAAACTATTTACTACTAAAAATAGGAAAACTTGGGATCAGCAAGATGGCTCATTGAGATTAAATGTGCTTACCACACAAGCCTGGTGACCTGAAATTGATCCTCGGAACCCAATTAAAAGTGGAAGAGAAACTGGGAGGTGGTGGTGCACACCTTTAATCCCAGCACTCAGGAGGCAGAGGCAGGCAGAACTCTGTGAATTCAAGGCCAGCCTGGTCTACAAAGCTACACAGGTAAACCCTGTGGGGGGGGGGGCGGAGAAGAGAACCAACTCCACAATGTTGACCTCTGATCTTCACACATGACATGTGCACCAAACACACACAGCATGTATGCATGTGCAGGTGTGTAAGTATTCAACACACACAAACACACACACGAGGGGCGGGAGAGAGAGAGAGAGAGAGAGAGAGAGAGAGAGAGAGAGAGAGAGAGAGAGAGAGAGAGAGAGAGAGAGAGGTCCAAACACAGGCAAATAAACAAATGAAAAAGAACATATACTCTAGAAGGAACAGATAACATGCACCTAGTTTATATCAAGCTATGCTACATAATTTAGGAGGGAAAGAACAATTTTGTTTGTTTAAAATGAGAAAATAGTACTACATCATTAAATGTCCACATTAAAAAAAAAATACCTGGTGTCTACCTCACACCATTCCTATAAATTAATGTCAAAGAAATCTCTACTTACCTCACTCAAACAAATTAATATGAAATATAAATCTCTGAAGTAAAGGAAAAATGTCCTAGAAAAAAACTTTGGAAAGTGTTGGCAAATTTTTCTATTTTTTTAACTAATGTTATTTAATGTGTATGGATGTTTTGTCTGCATTTATGTCTGTATACCTACCACATAAGACCCTGGTGCCCTCAGAGACTAGAAGATGGCAACAGATTCCCTGGGAAAGGAATTAGACAGTTGTAAATCACCATGTGAATTCAGGGACTGAACCAAGGTCCTCTGTAAGAGCAACCAGTGTTCATAACCTCTGAGCCTTCTCTCCAGTCCCAGGAATTTCTTAAGCAAAACACAAGAAGTGATAAACTTCACTAAAATTTGGAATTTTTATTTATTGCTCAGCACTACTTAGAGTGTCAGCCACTGACTTGAATCCAGAATATACAATGAATTCCAATTGCAATGCTCAAATCTAAGATATAACAAAAATCCATATAGTAAAAGTACTTACTATCATTATTCTCCTGAGAATAAACATGAAAAGCCACCACATATCAATTAGAATAGCTAAAAATACTCAAACTTTGATTCTCCTGTATTCAAATCAAATTTTCCTACACTGATGATAGGGATGTAATAGTGTACAAACATTTTGGAAAACAACCACTCAGTACTTTACTCCTAGAAATAAAACAATGTGTTTATCAATGATATATACATTATTCATAATAATAAAATTAGGAATAAATTCAAATGTCTATCAATAAAATAATAATCCACTAGACTACTACAGAGCATTGAAGCTGCAGTCCAATATAACCGATTAACATGATAAACATACAGATAAATGAAATTCAACAAATGATAAAATTAAAGCAAGGCAAAGAAGCTCATGCCTGTAATTCCAGATAGGAGAAGCAAAAGTTTAAGGTCATTCTGGGCTATATATTGTATTCTAGACTAGCTTTAACTACAAAGTGAGGCCTGTCAGAATAGGGGAGTCAGGGAAGGGAATGGTGAAAGAAGGCTGGAAGAGAACAAAGAAGGAAGGAAAAGAAAAGAGAAGAGAAAGTAAAAAACAAGAGCTGACTACTCTTGTGACACCTCATCTACTTGCAGGGCCAACATTATTTCATTCCCAAACAGTAACAATTCAATCCTCTCACATTAGGACCCAACTTTTAAAAGTTCCACCACATTTCAATGTTTCCACTAGTGACCAAATTTACAGCACATAAAACTTTGGGAGATGAGCAATTCCTAAAGATATCAAGATGTGTAACATTAATTACTCACTTTAACCACATCTTAGTTCCTTTACCTAAAGATTGAATTAGTATACATAAAATCCTTAAAGTAGTTTCTTAATCCAAAACTCTGTCTTCAAATTGAAATGTTTAATAAAAAAAAAAAATTGGATTCTAAAATTTCAAACTACTACAGAGTCACCTAAGGCTTAAATGTAGCAAAACTACATCACCTCTTATAATTCTAATTTGAGAAAGTTAAAATCACATAACTGCCTGCTGCTGTTTATCCCTAATTTCTTAAATCTATATTTAAGTTCATCTACTTTAGCCTAGACACTGTGGTGCCACCCCTTCAGCAGCCGAGAAATCTGACAACTAGATTACCTTTTCCTTTCTTTTCTAAGGATGAGTTATTCATTCTTCCAGTCCTTGCTCAAACATTACCTTCTTTAAAATGTCATACCTCCTACAGTCATTCAGTCAAACTTAATTGTTCCTTCCTCTGCACCCACAGCATGTTGCTTGTACTCCTGTTATATATAACTCTTATTTCATTCTGTATTTACAGTACTTGCTTTCATGTAAGTCCTTTCCAGAGGAAGAATATATTCAGGGAGCTAGATCAGCCAAAACAACCCAAGAATTCAGTAGGCCACAGCATACTAAGATCACCTTCATATCTGATTGTATGTTAATAGTAGTAAAGTGAGATTCTAGAGACTGACAAGTGTCCCTAACTCAAAACAGAAAGAAAGCAAATGAATGTTCAAGATAATAAAACAAACACATTCCTTCAGACACTTGAATACAGAAGCAATTAAGTCTGTAAAGGAGAAATTACTTAGTAAATTATTTTATGTTAATAAAGGCATGACTAGAGAGGATGTAAGTAGACTATTTAGGGGCTACACATTCAGTAATCATTTTGTTACTTACTAACTTACTCGGCAATTTGTCCCTGTCTTTGGTACAATATAACCTCGCAACGATTGACCTAGGAGAATCAGAATTTTTTCGCAAAACCTTTTGAAGCACACTGAAATAAAGCCGGTCCTCTGAATAGCTCAAACAGTAAGGTATAAATAATTAGACAAGTGTTAATGGCACTGTTCTTTCCTATATGAAAAAGACAGGTCTATGGTATTAGAAAATGAAGCTTACAGCATAAAGCAAAGATGGACCTTCAACCCTAAGTCCAATATTTCTTGGGTCTCATTCTTTATTTGCACTTTGTGATAAAGAAACCTAATAAATTTTAAATAAATGTTCCCTTTTACTAAAGCTAGTCAATTAGAATTGTTATGTACCCTATAGATATTCACTTGCCTGTACAATCTCTTCCTACAATGACTTTGGATTGAGCTTATGTATATTTTGACCAACAGAATAATGGAAATAAAGCCATGCCAATTACAGGCCTTCCTGGAAATAAGCTATCACACCATGAGACTAAGGAGTCAACAGCCATGAGAAACCCATATATAGGAGAGCCAAACCCTGGCCAAGAGACTCCCGTCAGACCTCCAAATGACTATAGCTACATCAGAATACTAACCAACAGCACCTGTAGTAAAAGCACAAGTTAATTTACAGAAACATAAGAGCTAATAAATCAAAATATTGGACAGCAAAGTTTTGTAGAATTTTAAAATGTAAATTATAACTAATATAGTTCAATTTTCCTAACATATACTATGACTTAGAGGGAACTGGTAAACATAGCCATTAAGCTAATACGGTTCTGTCATTTGTTTTTCATAAATGAAATTTTACTGCAGAAAATCATACTCATTGGCTTACATCTTGTCTGTGTCTGCTTTCACTCTACAAGGGCAAGTTAAGCATCTGTAAGAGAAATGTTATAGCTCACAAGCCTAAAATCTGTACTATCTAGCATTTTATAGGGATGGAGGGGGAGGTCTGGCAAACTCTCATTCAGTATTTGGCAAGTATTTTAATGCAAAAATTACTTAAGTGCCAGACATAATGGAATATGCCTGCAACCCTTGCATTTGGGAGGTTAAACAGGAGGATTTTAGTGAGAGGCCAAACAAAAAGAAAAATCTTACAATGCATACCAGTTGTAGGGGATGGAGACAGCTCAGACTGAAGTTCTTGCCTTGCAAGTATGATCTGGGATTGAAATATATATACAGTTGGATCGGGGGTTGGGGGGGAGAAGAATGCCAGCTGTGATGACACATACTTACAAATCCCAGGGTTAGGGGAAGCAGAGACAGAAGGATACCTAGGGCTCTCTGGCCAGCCAGTCAAACCTACTTGTCTCAAAGAAAAAGGGAATGGATCCTGAAGAACATCCATCTGAGGTTGTCTCCTAACCTTCACAATTCTGTATGTGCATGCATTCACCAATATGCACACACAGACACACATGCACACCACACACACACACACACACACACACACACACACACACACACAATGCATACCAACTTTACATACAATCGACTTTTCATATTTAAGCTTTATAAGTATTTAGTACTTTACAATTGAGTTGGAGTATTGCTAACAAATGTAGCTAAAGTCAGAGTAATACATTACTCATGGTCAGAAAAATAGTAGAATGATAAAATTGGGTATACCACTATTTAACGACTTAAAAGTTTCTGTTATATAAGTGGAATTCTCCACTTTTTACCTATGAGTCTACCATGTATTATACATGACCCACTTTCAAGTGGCAGTAAGACTCAAAAAGCAATGAATGTTTTATGATTCATAATTGACAATTTTTAAATTAATATTCAGAAACCCATAGGCAAAAGAAAAAAATCTAAGTCCCATATTAACCTATGTAAATGATTACCAAACTTTTCTATAAAAGTAACTTTGGCAATGCTCTAAATTTTATTCTCTTGGACTAGACATATTATGAATACATCTCTTATCCTTAATACATGTTATTTTTTTCTTATGGCAAATCATTTTTTATTCAACTTCAAACAAGTATAGTTCAAGATATAGCTTCTTATTCATGAAAGTTATTATTTTCAACTACCAATTAAAAATTACTCTGCTATAAATCAACAGTTCTCAATATAGTATTACTTTGCTATTTCTTTCCCACCCTGTACTAACACATCATTGATATTAAATGTAAAACTTTCAAAATACTTTCTTGATTCTCGTTCTTAGTCCTCCATAACTAAAATATTCACATATTTACATATTCAGGCATCTTTCTTCACAAGCCTTAACCAGTTTTAGAGAATATCACAAAGAATTCTTCATATATTACTTTACATCTAGTCTATATCACAAAAACCTCCATGTTTCCATGGTGAGTCTAAATCTGCCCCCAAGTTAACAATCATACCCATATAATACAACAGAAGCAACAACAGTCTGCAGGCTTTGTTTTCCTAGACCTCCTGTGAAAAGGGTATAATGTCTCACATTTAACCCCGGTGCTCAGGAAGCTGACACAAGAAAATTGCTGTGCATTGTAGCCAGTCTGGGCTACACAGTGAATTTTGGGTCAGTCTAGACTAGAGAGTAAGACCCAATCTCAAAAACAAAGGAAATAAACAAAAATGAACAATAAATATCCAGCTAACTTTTTTTATTAAAGACTTTAGAATGAGAGAGAGGTGGGACTGGAGGGTTTTATTCAGTGGTTAAGTAGAAACACTTGTTGCTCTAACAAAGAACCTATGTTCAATACCCAGAATCAACATGGTAACTCACAACTGTCTGTAACTCCAGTCTAAAGGGATCTAACATCTTCTTCTGACATCTGAAGGCACCAGGCATGCATATCACACACACACACACACACACACACACACACACACACACGGGCAAAACATTAACATAAATAAAATAATAAATCTAAAAATATGTAATGAGACATGATGTTTAGAAATACATATTTTAAATGTAAACCTAGGGTAAATAATTTTCACAGTAGAGACTATTAAGGAAAACTTCCATTTCTACAGCAAAAATATTAAAGAACAAATACAGATGTCTTATATAGGCTCCCAAATGATTGAACAAGCTGGGTGGTGGTGCATACCTTTAATCCCAGCACTCAGGAAGCAGAGGCAGGTAGATTTCTGTGAGTTTGAGACCAGCCTAGTCTACAGGGTAAGTTCCAAGACAGCCAGAATTGTTACGAAACACTACCTCAAAACACCAAAATGGATGGATGGATGGATGGATGGATGGATGGATGGATGGATGGATGGATGGGCGGGCATTGAACAGAACTGTAGTTCTTAAGAGAATCTACAAGTATTTATCACTCACATCTTCAACATGTTAATATGCTTTACCATGCTATCAATCTCTAAAAAGATGGATACACTATGCAGCATATTCCAAATTTATTTGATGCAGAAACTTTTTTATAGTACACTATCTCAAGTTTTTGAAGAACAACTTTTAGGAAATGGGCTGGAAAGTACTATTTATAGAAAAAAAGACCAAAGATCTATAGCTTATTGTAAACTCAAAATAAAACATTATAAAGGAACTCCTTTAAAAATCTTACATGTGTACTACTTTCCTATGATGTCCCTGAGTATGAAAAAGTGGAAGTCAATCATTGTGAGTGCTACTGATATATAAATAAAACACTCTTTATATCAGAGGGCTTTAGATTCATTACTAATTATCACACCCTAACTTAAGTGAACATATTCACAGAAAAAGAAAAAGTGGGGCAAATATAATAAATTGATTATATAGAAGAAAGAGGAGAAGGGTGGAAGGGGGGAGGAGGAGGAAGAAGCAGCAGCAGCAGCAGCAGCAGCAGCAGCAGCAGCAAGATTTCAGGGAACCTCTAGTGAAAGAGCTATTCAGCATACACTTACCTTTCGAGAAGTAAAAATAATTTCTTAAAACTTCTATTGTAGTGTATGGCCTGCTATGGTCTGAATATATTTGCCCCTTCAAATTCACATGCTGAAATGTAACCCTCAAAGTGGCTTACTTAAGAAATGAAACCTTTGGTATTCCAAAATGGGATTAGTGACCTTACAAGAGTTATGGACAGTCATGTAAGGATATGTATGTATGTATGTATGTATGTATGTATGTATGTATGTATGTATGTATATGTCCACTGCTCATAAAGAACAAGTCTTCAACAGACAACAGACACCAAATCTACCAACGTCCATGTTTGTGCTCAATTTCCCACACTCCAGAACTCTATACAGAAGTAGTTCCAATTGCTTAAAAATTATCCAGTCTAATGAACATTATTAATATAGAGGTGAGCAGAGTGGCACACCTCTATATTAATAATTCTAGTAAATTACCTAGTAAAACTTCCTACTTAATATCTCTCTGTCAAGGATACACATATAATCAAGACTTGGGACCAATCAAGGTCCTCAACTCTAGCAATGACAGACAAAAATGGGCATAAGCCAAATGAAGGAGTTATCCCAGTATTACATGCAAAGCCATCATGAGAAAGAAACTTTCCTTTGTACTCTCTAGTTAGAAAGATGAAAACTTAAAATTGTCCATTACTATAACTTCTCAAACTGCACCACTCTTCCCAATTTTGAATGTAAGAAAGATAACTTGTAACATACTCAAAAAATAGACATGAAATGAAGAAAAAGTTCCCATGATTACAGTAATTCAAAGATCACTTAATTTACCTACTTAACATCAGCACCTCCTCTAAACTCTGTGGTTATTTAAATTGTGTGCCCCTTTATACCAAAGGTAACTTTTAAGCTCAGTATCCTTCAACGGCAATAAAACAATGTTCTAATATGCCCATAAAACTCAAGAAATATACCTTGAAAGAATTTATAAATATTAAAAAGCTAACAATCAATAAAGGTGAGGCCATTTATTGGTATGACCTGTTTAGAAGTTAAGTTGGTAACACTATCAAAAGTTTAAAATTCTTACATTCTTCACCTAAAATTTCTACTTAATTAATTTGGTATTATAAAAACTAAAATCATGTAATAATAAATGTGTAATAGTATCATCTATAATATTTATCACAATGAAAGATTTTAAAAAGAACCTCAATGACCACCAGTTGGGTACTAATTAAATTAAACATAGCCTATGATGCAATACCATAGAGCCATTAAAAAGAAAGTTGTATATGAACATCTTTAAAGACCTACATAAAATCATTTGTACAGGCCAAGAGGGAATATAATATACTTGGCAAGCACTCATACTCTCATGATAGACTATATGATTCAACTTGCAGATTGGTTTCTTATCCTTATATTTTGGTAAGGTCCCAAAAAAGTTAACTACTATTATTTTCACTACTAGGAAAAGATACCCAAAGCATGCTATGAAAGAGGAAGGAGGAAAGTGAGGTACAGAGTAAGGAACACAAATTCAAATGCTTATTAGGCTCAAGATGTAAATAAGCTAATTGAGAAATAAAGGAAACTGGAGAATAGATGACCTATCTCAAGGAGACAGTCAATCTAAAAGCTGTCATGTGGGGAAAAAAATCAATTTTATATGCAATACATAATATTTTAGTTTTGAAAACTAATACTTTCTCTAAAAATACTGTTATGTAAGTCTAATAAAACATGTAGGTGTTAATTATGGCCAATTTTCCACTGATATAAAGCTCTCATGTGTTTTATTGATTACAATATACAAATTCAAATGTAAAAGAATAAACAAAAAAAAAATGTAACATGGCAGCACTTGACAGACTGTAGGAGAAAGGCCATGATGTTTAATATCATATTTTCCATGCTATTATTACATTTTACAAATAAAGATACTATAATAGATTGTTTTAAACTAAGAGCATGACAAGAATTGAGGAGCTCTCCTATTTTCAATTCAATTAATTCAAATATTACATGTACAATGTGGGTATTAATTTTATGAACACAGATTTTAAAGTTTGCACTGACTTTTAAGTAGATGGGGAAGGCGCACATACTATTGAAATGTTTCATCTTTTTGATACTTAAAAAATAATATTTTTGGCATTCAAGTTCTTACCAAGATATTCAATTATCCTTACCTGAATAGATTCTAAAAATCATTTACATAACATTTTTCTTAATGTTTAAAAAAAACAAAAATAGATAAGTGTTAAAGCTTAATTTTTACTAAGCACTCGGACTGAATTTATTTTCTATTAGCAAATTTTAATTAACATTTCTATATCAGGCTGATACTGAAGACAACTAATCATGGTTCTGAAATTGCCAAGCGAAAGGCAAACCACTTATTATAGTAATATTCATCTTCTGATTCTCTAAACTCAAAGGGAACTTTTTTTTGTTTAGATCTTCACATCAAGTCTAACTGAATGTCATTTCATATATAATTCTAAGCAAGGAGTTTTAATATTTCCCAAGGATATGGTAGGTTAGAATCCAAGAAGGGAAGATCAAAATTGAAAAGTTAATATATTATAGATTCATGCTATTGCAGTCCATAATAACAAATATTCAGAATGGATTAAAAAAGTAATTATAAAGAACATAGCCACACCTACACTTGAATCTTCATATTGTCAGTAGTGTAATTCTAAGTTACTTAACCTCTATACTCTTCAGGCAATATGAAAGAATAAGATAATACTTTTAAAGTTTTAAAGATTAAATAACATATTCAAAGCACTTAATATAAACAGAATATATAAGTGCCCAATAAATGTCTTCCAAACCTTATTCAGGTTCATCTTAGCAGAAAGGGAACAGAAAGGGAACAGAAACCTAAAATTTTATATCAAAAATTGCTAAATGTGAAAGAAGTTCAAGCTCTGAAGTTATACTTAAGTCATACAGATAAAAAGTAAAATATGGCAGCACTGTATTCCCTACTATTCAACAAAAATAAACCATAAATGTTCTCACGTTAGTGTTGGAATATAAACTCTAAGGGCAAAAGACTGTTTCTTAGTTACTACCATATTCCTTACATAACAGAGGGCCTGATAATTTAGTAATTCTTGAATATATCATTTTATTTGTTTTTCATACTAATACACAGTAAGGATAATTATATAAATTTAATCCCAAGGACACTAAAGTAAAACAACAACAAAAACTGCCTCTATGCCTTTAATAAGTGACAGAAGAAGCATAACTTTTGAAACATGCCAGTGCTGTATGTATTGCCCATGAGAGAACTAACCTTCAAACTAATGGAATTTCAAATTTTTACCTATAGTTTCACATTTTCAAGGTATTTTTTAAAAAATTATTTTTCATTTATGTGTGTGTTTGTGTATGTTGTGTGTGTTCAGGTGCCCACACAGACTAGAAGGCATCAAATCCTGAGAGCTGAAGTTACAGGTGGTTGTGACCCACCTGGTGTGGGTATACTGGGAACCAAATTCAGGTCCTCTGCAAGAAGAGGAAGTACTCTTAATTTTTGAATCATCTCTTCAGCCCCCTCAAATTTTCAGTTTTTATAAAGACATCAAATTCCATTAGTCTAAAATAATCATCAGGCAAAGTATGGTCATCAATTAAAGTACTACCTGAGAATTTGATACAAAACACAGCATTATGTCCTCATTACAAAGACAGAACTTTTAATAACTCAACTCCATCTACCTGAACTGCCAGTCTAATAATAACAGAACAGTTCTTGTTTATCTAAATGCTTTCTAAGGTAGTGTATACATTTCACAGCATCTACTTTTTAAAATTTAATTATCTTATATTCAATTATTTCATTAGTGGGTATTAAAACAATAAGGCTCAAAAGAAGCAAGAAATGCAAACACTAGTTCAAAGTTGTTCTAAAACTTTGTTTTCACAATAATAAAATGTATACAAGTGAAACTGGTAGAAAACTACTTAAAAATAACACAAAATGAAAATTTCACATGCATTATCACCACTCTTAAAAGTTTATAGTGAAGAAGAAATGCATTACCAATATAATTCAGAGAGGTTAAACAGCTTCCCAAAATAAAGGATATATGTATTTGTGAGTGTTTCCAATATTGCCATAAAACACAATAACCAAGAAAACTTATCAAAAGAAGCATTTAACTGGGTTTACGGTTTCAGGGAGTTAAGAGTCCATAATGGTGTGTTGTGGGATATTTGTACACTGTGGTGAAGATATTTTGCTGTTACTGGTGTAAGAAAAAGCTAAACAGCCAATAGCTAGGAAGGAAAGTATAGTTGGGACTTTTGGGCAGAGAGAGAGAGAGAGAGAGAGAGAGAGAGAGAGAGAGAGAGAGAGAGAGAGAGAGAACACTCTGGGAAGAAGTAAGGCAGAGTCACCAGCCAGACAGGGAGGAAGCAGGATGGAGGATGGGCAGTATGGAGCTGAGGTAACGAGCCATGTGAAGGAACATAGATTTTAAAATATGGGTTAATTAAAGTTATAAGAACTAGTTAGGAAGTCCCTGCTTTCATAATTAATAAGTCTTCACTTATATGGGACTGGTGGTCCTGACGAAAAGGTACAACTACAATGGCAGAATAAGACATGACAGCAGGAACAGATGAGTGATCACATCTTTTTCCATAAGCAGAGAGAGACAAAAAGGATACACTGGCCCAAGTCTTTTGAAACTTCAAAGTCTGGTCCAGGTAACATACCTCCTCCAATGAGGTCATAAACCTTAATCCATCTCAAACAGTTCTTCTACCACTGGGACCAAGTATTTAAACATTATAGTCTGTAGGGCCAGTCTCATTCAAACCACCACAGTATGACATACAAGTCTGTCTGGCTCCAAAGCCTCAAATGTCTCAAATGTATATGATTACAGGACACAGACATTCATAAGACTGTTTCCCCATAGAAAACAAGAAATACATAAGATGATAATTTCTAGGAAATATTTTATTAAAGAAATGAGGTTTAAGCTGAGTCTAAAGCTAAATGTAAGATAAAACAACTATTAATGCCACAAAAATTTATTTTATTCTTTTAGTTTAGACATTTTAATCTAAACTTTCTTTAGTTCATAATTACAAAAAAAAATCTCATACATTTTAACCTGTCTTTTCTTACTCTCTTGCATTTTTATGTATGATCTGTCTTCCCTCCATAATCTAATTATTGTAGCACAAATTCTAATTGCTCTTAATAATAAAAACTCAGAGTCAGCTATCAGGAGGTAAAAGCTGAAGGATCAGAGAAGCAAAGCTGCCAGCCACTAGAGTTCTTATCTCTATCTCAGACCAAAGGGGTGATCCTATCCTCAGATTGCATCCTCACACTGCTTCAGACTGACCACCTCAGCCTAACAGCCACCTCAGACTACCATGAGCTCCTGTCTCCTCCCACCTTATACCCCTTCTCTCAGCCCACCTGTATCCCTGGCCCTACCTCCTTAGTGCTGGGATTAAAGGCAAGTCACTTCAAGTGCTGGGGATCACCTTTGTGTGAACTCTGTTTCTCTTTTAGACTGGATCAATTCTGTGTATCTCAGGGTACCTTTGTCTCCTGAGTGCTGGCATTAAAGGTGTGTGCCATCACTGCCTAGCCTCTATGGCTAACTAGTGTGTCTAGCTTTGCACTATGATCTTCAGGCAAGCTTTATTTGTTAGATCATAAATGAAATATCACCACAAATTATAAGGACAGGAAAAATTAAATCTAATATCCTATATTTCTCTAAAAGACAGAAATATTGTCTTGAGAGCCTCCATGATCTTTCTTACAGAATAATCTTCCATTACAGTGCTGAGAAACACTAAGAAAAAGAATTTAATGTGTTTAAGGGTATAAAACTTACCTAGACAAAGGAAAAAATACGGGTCCTTCCAACATTTTACAACACCACACTCTCTAATTTTTTACTATAGTATCCTAATAGCAGATAAGAACTTAAAGATCTCAAAATAGGCTCTGGAAAAGATGGTTCAGCCATTAAAAACACTTGCTGCTCTTTCAGCAGACTCAAGGTTCAGTTTCCAGCACCCATATCATACATATTCAACCACCTGTAACTTCAGCTCCAAAGGATTTAAAGACCTCTTCTGCCCTCCCTAGGCAAGTGAATATACATAGTACACATACAGACAAATGGGTGCAAGCACACACATACACAAAAATAAAAATATTGTTTTAAAAATTAGACTGGGAATCATATAATGTGTTAACTTTAAATTTCTTTGAAGTTGCTGATATTATTTTAAAAGGACACATCTATTTCACACTCTATGCTTGGTTTACTTATGCTTATCTTAATAGTAATTTAATTTTCAAATGCTCAAGTAAAATTGATACTGCAAAAATACTGTTTGTTCCCCTAGCATAGATACTCCTTGATGCAATGCCAGGTACACAAAAAATACAAATGATGGAAATACTTTTGCTCATCTCCTCTTCTAACTCATTTTTGCAAAATAACAATTTTCTTAAGTACAGTAGATTTAATCCTTCTCTTTCAGAACATATAAATACTGATAAGCTACTGTGAAAATTACTGAGGTTAAATTATGAAAATTTCAAGACCTTCTATTTAATCAATTAAACACGAAATAGTTTAGTAATGTATTAGACAACCTGAAATAGAATGTCTATTTCATATAAAACATTTATTTTTGAGATCACTCAAAAATTGCTTTAATAAGTACACATTTAACCAAATAAAATAATCTTTTCTTCTTCCTTGGTATTTTCTTCTCTGCCCAGATCCAAAGGAAGAAAACTTTTGTGGACTGCAGTGCTTTCTTTTTCCAAGATTTCTTTTTTAACACCTCAAATTCCAAATATAGTTCATTGTTCTTCAATCCTATTTACAGAAGCAAAGTATATATTTTATCTACTTAACTGACATCCAAAAAAGTACCCTGTTCAACTTATTCAGCAATCTATCACCAGTGAGAGTAAAAATAGACTCTTATTCATCACGTTTTCCACAGTACGAAACTTTTGATTCTCCACTAGATACTCTGAGGTCAAGTAGTCAATTTTTTAATTTATTTTTATTTTATGAGTGTTTTGCCTGCATGGACTTATGTGTAGTACATGCATGCTTGGTGCTCAAGGAAGACAGAATTTCAGACAGTGTAAGCTTCCATATGATTTCTGGGAACCAACCCCAAGTTCTCTACAAGAATAGCCAGGGCTCTTAACCAATGAGCTAGCTCTCCAGCCCCCATATGTGTTTTTAATATATTTGAAGCATACTATGTACCAACTAATAGCATACATATAAAGTCTCTGGAAAGTAATGGTAGTATTAAATAAGTTGATCAGAAGGTAAACTGAAGCCAAGCAGTGGTGGTACACTCCCTTGATCCCAGAACTAAGGAGGTAGAGGCAAATAGATCTCTGACTTTGGGGCCCAGCTTTCTACAGAGGGAATTCCAAGACAGCC
Organism: Cricetiscus sungorus; assembly: GCA_030556225.1. Taxonomy (NCBI): domain Eukaryota; kingdom Metazoa; phylum Chordata; class Mammalia; order Rodentia; family Cricetidae; genus Cricetiscus; species Cricetiscus sungorus. The sequence goes on from JANBXA010000588.1 coordinate 31,147,700, forward strand.
AAGGCCACACATAAAGAAACCCTGTCTCAATAAGTAGAGAGGGAGGGAGGGATGGAAGGAGGAGAGAGGGAGGGGAAGGAGAGAGAGAGAGAGAGAGAGAGAGAGAGAGAGAGAGAGAGAGAGAGAGAGAGAGAGAGAGAGAGAGAGAGAGAGAATATCCTACGACTTAGAAAAATAAAATAAATGTTTGGACAATGCAAGAGTTGAAGAGTAGCATCTCTTCAGCTGAAAACTTAGTGTTTTGATATTCTGAACAACTATTTCTGAATGATTGAAATACTAAATGGTCATGTAATTGTAATATCTTGTTTTCTAGTTTTTATTTAATTCCCACTGCTTCTCTTATTTTGTTCAAATATTTCTTAGTGATTTCAAATATACAACTTAGTACAGAAGTATATAATTATTAGAAAAAAAAATAAAAAAGGTCTTTTCCTTTTAACAGTGCAGAGGGCAAGAAATCTCAAGTTCAAGACCAATCTAGCATACATCAAGGTTCCATCATAAAAAGTAAAAATTTTAAAAATGCCTTTACAAAAAAAAAAGAAAGAAACAAATTATCATCTTTCTTTAAGTTCCTCGGTACCAAACATTATCAGTGTTACCTACTAAAATACTCTAATCCACACTGGAGCATAATCTCTATGACTCTCCACTGTTGCATGCATTCATTATTTCCCTGGCAATATTGTTATAAAGGATTTTAAGTAATAGAACTACTTACTGCTTTGATAAATAGCTTCTTTCCAAATAGGAAAAAGGAAGTGAAACATGACATATACAAAATATACTGTCTGCTATGTAATTGCTAAGACTGACTCCTAAGTATAATACTACCGAAGCTGTTAAAAAGAGTCTACATCTGTTGTCTAGTTTTGAGGGGGCAGGTATTTGTTTATCTGCCTTGTATTAATGATTATCAAATTATCATTAGTCTCTGGTATAAATAGTAACACAATTAGAGGATATTAGAGAAAGAAACATTAAATACCAGACTTAGGTCACCAAAACTATATAACTTTCCTTTCCTACAAATCTACACCAGATAATGACAAAATGACAAGTAATATGTTTATTTTAGAGGTACATAATCTTCAACATAAAAATGTTTCATTGTAGGGCTGGAGAGGGCTCACCAGGTAAAGTTTGTCCTGCCAAGCCTGGCAGGATCATGGTAGAGGCAGAGAACTGACTTTTGAAAGCTGTCCTCTGACCTCCACATGTGGTCCATTGTGGTGCGTGCGCACGCTCGAGCACACCACACACACACACACACACACACACACACACACACACACACACACACACAGAGTAAACCAATAAAATTTCAAGATGTACATACTAGTTTCATGTAATATTTATTTTCCTGATGAATAAGCAGTATAACTGAAATAACAGTATTTATCACAAGATGATTTTTTAATCCTAAATGATTCAAGAAAAAAAGAAAATGCCATTGCTAAGCATTTCCCTTTCTTTTAAAATTCCAAGAAAGATAATTCTAATGATAAGCTTCACAGACTGTACTGTATTTGTTAAATTCGTAACTGAAACAAGTATCAGAAAAGTGTCCATGGAATGGAGAGTTTCAAAGAACAAATACTGTCTTTCAACAGACAACAACAATGCCATAAAGAAGTCAGTTAAAAAACTTTAGCAGTGGCAATATAGTACTATTCAGACACAGTGTAAAATGTTTATAGGGGTAGACCACATTCCACATTTCCCACTACCTTTGTAAAGCAGATTTAGATAAAATACTTAAAATTACAATTGTGAAACATGCTAAGAGACTGTTTTCTACTCCAGCCTTGAAATTGAGATCCTTCTTTTGCCTCAGCCTGACCAGTGCTGAGGTTGTGGACATATGCCATCATATATAGTACCACTGAATTTTCCTAAACATTCCTTCTACCTTTAAGAAAGCTACAAATAGCTCAGTGGTGGTGGTGAATGCTTTTAATCCCTGTGCTCCAGAGATAGAAGCAGGCAGGTCTCTGAGTTTGAGGTCAGCCTATTAGTTCTACAGAGTGAATTAGTTCCAGGATGGCCAGGGCTACACAGAGAAACCCTATCCCAAACTGAACCCCCCCACACACACACACCATGAGAAAAAGAAAGAAAACCATAAACAGAAGAAGAAGAAAGAAGAAGGGGAAGAGGAGGAGAAGAGAAAGAGGAGGAGAAGAAGAGGAAGAGGAGGAGGAGAGGAAGAATAAAAGAAAAAATGAGCAGGAATTATAACTTGCAAAAATCACAGTTTCAAGTTTAGCCTTTTACTCTAGAATTCAGGAAAGAATCATTCACAGTAAAATTGTTCTAAAATCCATGAACTTGAACAACTTAGATTCACTTGTGGAGGATTTTTTTCCCCCTGATGTTCAAGATCACAAGAAATGTCAATTCATGTTTGTAATAAGACTAAAATTTACAGATTGGCAGCTAGTGCTACTTCTATTGATGTTTTTTTTCTTCATGCTTTTAAGTTCTATCATATTAAGTAATGCTGTATTTATATCAGTAACTCTTCAAGAAAAATCCCTAGTTATTTCTGATTTCAAATATCCATTTTCTCAACAAACTTTATTATCCTGTTACCACTTCATCTAAATCTGCTGCTTCTTTCCATTCTTCAGCTACACCCTTATGGCTGGCCTTAGACTTCTCCTCCAAGACTCCTGTACTCTCCATTCTCAGGAAATAGCTCCTCTAAATTGCCTTTAACTCCATTGCCAACCTTATCATCTTTCCTTGACATCATGCCACCTACCTCTTCCACCTGGGCTTTTCAAGGCCTTTATGCTGCATTTTTATTCTGCTCGAGAGCCTCATCTTTAATCGCATATTTATAAGGTTGCTGCCACTGACTTTCAACTCCCCTTTAAAATGCCAGTTTCTTCATGACCCTATTAAATGTACTAAGTTTTTCCTGCAGGTAATCACATTTTTCTGCTAATCAATTTGAACACAGAATCCCTTTAGCATTTATGACCCAAATTCATAGGTGATACATTTAGAGGACTTTTATACAGTACTCATGTATCCTTTCAACTGTTCACTTATAAATGTTGTTCCTATCAGAGCATAATTAGGCAGGGGTTATATGTTTCAAAGCACTCTGCAACACCTATGCATTATCACTTGACCAATTTAAGATAATTAAATAAAAATATGGGGTAAGAGTCAATAAAAAAAACATGCTATTTAAAAATAAACCCTCAGTTTAACTTTTAATCATCTAGGGCCTTTCAATTTCTAGACAGCTGACATATTTTGGTTTCTATAAAATTTCACTTTCACTCGACTTAATTTTCAAAGCACAGCAAACGTTAAATGTCGACGGATGATAAAGAGTATGCACTTTTCCAACACAGTGTCAACTCAACAAGATCAACTGTAAGAATTGTGAACTACAACTGAGTTTCATACAAGGAAACAGTTGCAGCAGGAAAAGATGCACAGTATCTGAATATTCAGATGGGGGGAGCATGTCCTTCCTTCCCTGCAACTGATTTAGATTAGTTTCTTTACTCCAGAGGCTTTGACTCAGGAAAATTCAATAACCTGTTCTTAACATCTACAAAGATATCATGGAAAGGCTATCCGGCTACTAAAAGGGGGAAACCGGAGCAGTGGGTATCCTCTTTTCATAAAAGTCAGCAGCTATATTAAGCACTGTAGCCGTTATCTGCTGGCAGAATCAAAGCGTTGTTTCTACCTAATAATAAAATCAAGTTTCATTCCATTTAGTTCCTTTCCGAGCATCATCTCAACCTGTCAGAATTCGACGAGGAAAAAAAAAAAAAATGAAGTAGGGAAGACACTAGGATTCCCATCTACATTTCTTTTTCCGAAATCACATCACTAAGTCTTGGATTTCCTTTACTCCAAACTAAGCCTCAGACTCCAAATATAATTCTTTAACCCCCGCTTCTCCATTCAGTTACACTTAAAACCATGCCAACTACAGAACCAGAGATGAAACCCCTACAAATAGGCTTGCTATTCATCTTGGAAGTCATGCCCTGCAGCAACTGCCTATCTCCAAACTCAGTGATATTACCCAAATACAACGCAATGGAATCAGACATGCAAAGCACACACGACTTATGCGAGGGAGGGAAAAGGGAAAAGTGCACTCTCCAGGACCATCCACCGGGGCGGTGGTGGGAGGGGGGCATCCCAAAGGGGAGGTGGAAAAGGAACTCGACTACTGAGGGAACCCTTCCTTCTCGAGAAAAAAAAAGGGGGGGCTGGATTTCCCGGCCAGGGGAAGCAGTCGGTCCTCGCTAGGGAGAAGAGGCAGAGAGGGAGGGCCCTCTGCTAGAAAAAGCAGAAGGAAGGCACTTTCCAGGGTCCCGGACTAGAGCCTATCACCTGGCTCCCGGGGGAGGTGAGGAGCGTCCCATCGGCTGCTCTGGGGCCACCCGGCCTGCTAAGGGACAGCAGAGGCGGAGCAAGAGTTTCCCCTGCCCGAACCCCGAGTCGTGTCGGGCATTGCCGTGGGGCCGAGGGTGGGGGGAGGGGAGCAAAGGGGGTGGAGATGGGATTCCCCCCTCTCGGAAGAGCTTTAGTGGAGGAGGCGCCCGGCCAACCCCGAGCAGCATGCTTCAGACTGCGGAGCCGGGATCCCGCCGCCCGCACCGGCAGCGCGGAGCCCCGCAGCGCCCGCCGCACCGGCCCCTCGGTCCCCGGGGGCCAGAGACTTTGGCTGCGAGGACTCTGGGGCCTGACACCCCTGGGGCCTGCCCCCAGCTCCCCCGGGGACACCCGGGGACACCCGAATGGCCAGCGGCTCTCCGCGGTTGTAAAATACACCCCCCGGTCCCCCTCCTCAGCCTGTCCCCTTCCCGAGGCCGCAGAGAAGGACCGCCACGGGCGAGGAGCCTCCGGCAAGTCGCGGACGGTGGCTGCGGCGGCCCCCGGGACCTGCTCCCCCGCTTACCTGTGAGGACTCCGACACGGATTTGATGGTCGTGGTTTGTGAGGATCATTCCCTCGGTCGCCATGTTTCCCAGCGCAGTCACCGCACTGACAGGAGCCGGGAGAAGCCGGAGCCCGGAGCGCGCCGGCCGGGAGCGCGCTTGCCTCGGAGAGCGCGAGAGCGGAGCGCGAGGCGAGCGGGAAGGAGGGGGCCGAGCGCCCGGTGGCCTGCGGTGCTGTGGGGGGGGTGGGGGGAGAGAGGCGGGCGGAGGGGAGGGGAGAGGCCGCTCCAGGAGTGCGCGGGTCCGCGGAGGGGGCGGAGCCGGGCCGCGCGACCCCGAGCCCGGAGGGGGAAGTCGCGAGCCTGGGGTGGGAGAAGCGGCGGCCGCGCTGAGAGAGCGCGCGGAGGCGGCGGGGCTAGGCCGGCGAGGCTCGGAGGCTGAGCGGAGTGAGACCCGAGACGCCTGGGTGGCAAGAGACTGACGGGGAAAGGGAGCACACGCTCGGGAGGTTGCGGGGGCGGGCTCGGGGACAGGGGCGGAGCTACACCCCGAGGCGTGCAACTCGTGGAGAGTGAGGGGAGGAGGAGTGACGGAGCTCGGCTGCGGAGTGCCAGCCGGGAGCGGGAAGGAGCCGGCCCTGCCTGAGTGGGACCGAGCAGCGCTCTTGGGCGCGCGAGTAGCGCGGGATTGGCTGGGCGGACGCGGTGCGCGGACGCGCGAGGCACGAACGCGGCCTCGGCGGGCCCCAGACAGAAGCAATCCCCCGCCGAGCCTGCAGCCTCGTCCGTTATCCGCCGCCGCGCCTCGGGCCGGCTCTGCTCGCCCTCCCGGGAGCCTCGCCGGACCAGGTGGGCTCGGCTCCTTGGAAGGCGCGGGTGAACCCAGAGGTGGCCTAGGAAGCTACGTGGGTGGCAAAACGGTGGCCGCAGTGACAAGTGTTTCTCCCGTGGGCAGAGGCGGGTTACCCGGCGCCGCCTCAGCTGGGACCCGCAGTCGGCTCTCCCTGACAGGATTTCGGTCTCACTTCGCTTTAGTGCCTTTTCAGAGACCGCCTACCAGACCTCGCACAGGAAGCCTGGGCGCCTGCAGCAAGGGCATGTGGAGTGTAGAGAGTTGCTATCTCTCCCCGCTGTCCCCTAGTTGTGGCCCTGAGCATCCAAGCCCCGACCTATGCTTTTGGGTGAAATGCATCCATCTATATAGCATGAGGGCATGTGTCACACACTTTGAAACCACAATCAGTTACCATGGCATTTAAGTTTCATTTCAGTATTTGTGGAATATGAAATTGCCATGAAAACGTGGTCATTTAGTTCCGTGTCCTTTTCATAAAGTGTTATTAATCACCTCTAACGATTTTATGTAGGTTTACCCTTTAATGGCTCTTTTTTTAAAAGCATGTTTCCGTGTTTTCTCATTTGCCCACCATAGTAAAACCTAGACGCATTAAAAGAAAAAGAAAGAAAGAAAGGAAGGAAGGAAGGAAGAAAGAAAGAAAAAAATGTCAAAAATGTTTAATGATCCACACTCAGACACAAAATCGCAGAGTTGGTTTGATGGTTCTTCGGGGTTCGTATTGTTCCGGTTGGAACATATTATTACTCATCCTATTCACTGAAGATTCACATTGTGTCTTTAAATAATAGAGTACAAAAGAAATGGATGGAATTGAGGAAGGATAAAATAATGAAATTTTTGAAGATCTGTATAGCTAGCATTTCTGACAGGATTAAATTTTTAAGCCAGGTTATGAACTCACCTCCCATAATTATTACCAGAGACCCTGGCAGCAAAAGAATTCCTAATGGGTTTCAAAAGGAGATAAGAAAGTATGCCCAAATGAATCATTCAAACCAAAAGTGAAATAAAGTAGTTGATTACATCATAAGCTTTCAAGCCCATTTTATTCTCTGTGGCACATGCAAATTCTATATGACTCGAAAAATGTGATATTTAGGAGTAACATCTAAACCTACCCACTAACAGGCTTCTTCAAACTTTAAAGAAAGTAATAAAATGAGTACCCTCCTCCAACTTAGAATATATTGTAGTTATTCATGGGAAAGTTAACTAGTACTTTCACAAATCAACAAGGGATATTCTGTATCTATAGAAGTAGCAGTGGGGAATTATAGTACAGTACTGTGGCTTGAAGGTGGAGCCACACATACTAGGCAAGCATTCTACCACTGAACTGTATCTCTAATGTAATTCATTGAAGTGTATCTGAGTTTGGTGACTAGTGTGTGTGAGCCATTGTTTTAACTTACATGAGAATGTGTTTAGATTCTGCATATGAGCAAGATCATATTGAGTTTGTCTTTTTGTATCTAACATTTCATTTTATATAGTGCCTTCCAGGTTCATCATGATAACTCAAATGCGGGATTTTCTTATTATCACTAAATATCTTATTGTGCTTGTATTTCATATCTTCGTCCGTCCATCTAGCTTGTTCTCTCCTTGGCTATTGTGATTAGTTATGGAATGAACATGTAAGTTCAAATTCTTATTAACATACTGATTTCATGTCCTCTTTTTTTTTTTAATCTTCCTGGCTTTGTTTTGTTTTTAACATTTATTCTCCCACACATGTGTGTGTGTGTGTGTGTGTGTGTGTGTGTGTGTGTGTGTGTGTGCTGGGAAGGAGGCAGAGAGGGAGGGAGGGGCTGAGAGGGCAGCTGGTGGGAATTCTACCTTGTGCATTCCAAAGATCAAATTCAAGTCATCCATCAAGCACTCTGACCTGCTAAGCCATCTCAACAGTTCTGATCTTTCTATTTTAAGGAACACTATAGTTTCTCCAGTAATAGATATAGTAGTTTTCATTCCTACTGAGTTCCACCAGCACTTACTATCTTTTTTTTAACACGCTTTCCAATAGGTCTTAATAATAAAACCTCTAGTCAGCTATTAGGGGGAGAAAGCTGGAAGATCAGAGAAGTAAAGGAGCCAGCCACTAGCTCTTACCTATACTTCAGACCAAAGGGGTGATCTCTGACCTCAGACTGCTTTCGACTACACTGATGCTCAGACTGCCATGAACTCCTGTCTCCTCCCACCTTATATTCCTCTTTCTGCCCAGCCATATCACTCCTGTCTTCCATCTCAGTGCTGGGATTCAAGACATGTCACTCCAAGTGCTAGGATCACCTTTGTATGAGCTCTGTTTCTCTTTTAGACTAGATCAATTTCGTGTTAACCCTGAGTTAACAGAGATCCATCTACCTCTGTCTCCCAAGTGCTGGGATTAAAGGTGTATACCACCACTGCCTGGCATCTGGCTAACTAGTGTGGCAGCTGGTATTAAAGGTATGTGTCACCATTCCCTGACCTCTGTGCTAACTAGTGTGGCTAGGTTTGCATTCTGATCTTCAGACAAGCTTTGTTAGATCATAAACAAAACATCACCACAGTCTTTTGTCTTTTGATAACTGCCAGTCTGTTTGGGTGAGCTATATATCTTACTATGGTTTTAATTTTCATTTATGTGCCTTATTATATATCTGTTGCCTATTTTTATATATCTAATCAAGTCTTTTTCGATGTTTCTAACTAGATTATTTGGGCCTTGCTATTGAAATGAGGTCCTTATATGTTCTGGATGTTTAATCTTTTCTCAGGTGTACAGTCTTCACATATTTCTCCTGTTCTATAATTTTTCTTCTAGTATCCAAAAGTCCTTGTCTAGTATACTATTACAAAATGTTATACTTTCTCTTGTAGTAGTTACTACATTTAATGATTTTTTTCAAATACATATAGTTTCATTTGTCTGCATCAGTTTTTCATTACATTGTGTGTTTGCATGTGCATATGTGCCACAGTATATGTGTAAAGATTAGAGGAGTGTCAGGAATTGTGTTCTCCTTTCACTGTATAGGTCTCAGGAATCAAACTCAGATCCCACTGAGACATCACCAGCTCCCCTGTCCCCCATCACTTACCGAAAAGATTGTTCTTTCCCCCAATGTATGTCCTTAACAGTGTTATCAAAAGTGAGGTGGCTGTAAATGTATAGATTTATTTCTGGGCTCTTTATTCTGTTCTACTAGTCGATGTGGCTATTTTTATATCAGCATCATGCTGTTTTGGTTACTATGGATTTATAGTATTTTGAAGTTGTATAGTGTAATACCTTCAGTGTTATTCTTTTGGAGTTTTGATGATTTGGGATCTTTTATGATACCAAATTTTAGCTTTTTTTCCTCTTTATGTGAAAAATAAACATCCTTGCTTCCTTGATAACAGTTGCATTTAATCCTTATATCTCTTTGGGTAACAGGGATATTTAACAATATTTTAATTCTACCTATAAACAAAGAATATCTTATTTATTTGAATTCTTTTTAGTTTATAATCAAATCAGTATTTTATACCTTTCAGTGTAAAAATCTTCATCTCCTTGGTTATATTTATTCCTGAGTGTTTTTGTAGTTGTGAATAATATTTTCTTTTAAACATTTTTAGTTTTTACTTTTTGTTTATATCTATATGTGTGGGCCTGTTGTATCCCATTGTATGGTGCCCTTTCAGGCCAGAAGATGCCACTGGAACTGAATTTATAAGTCATTGTGAATTGTCTGATATAGATGCTGGAAATCAAACCTGGGTCTTCTACAAAAGCAGCAGGTAGTACTCTTAACCACAGAGCCATCTCTCTAGTCCCAGGATTGTTTTCTTAATTTCCTTTTCAGATAATTCATTTTTAGGATATAGAAACACTGTGTACTTTCAAATGGATAAAATGGAAAATTTTATATATTGTACTAGAATAAAAAAGTTGGAAACAACTATTATATAGCATATGTGCTATGTATATAATATATATCAGAGATAAAGTCTTTGCCTATAATAGGCAAATGTCTGGGTTTGTGCACCAACACTGGAAAAATAAATAAAATTTTTAAAAAAGAATAATGAAAATATTAATTTGTATATGTTGATTTGTATCTTGCAACTTCACTATTAGTTCTAACAGATTTGGGGGGTTATATCTTCAGAGTTTTCTATGTGTGTGATCTTATCATTTGCTAATTGAAAAGGTTGGACTGACTTCTTTCCAGTTTGAATATTCTTCAGTTCTTTCTTTTGACTAATTGCGTCAGCTAGAACTTTCAGTATTACAAAGAACAGATGTAATAGAAAAGAGCATACAAGCTTATTCCATATTTTTAAAAAGTTTTGTATTTTTTTTCAGTTAGTGTGATGTAACTTGTGAGTTTATCATACTCTTGTTATCTTGAAATGTTTGTCTTCTAGACATACATTTATTTTTATTTTTTTACTATATTTATTTTTTTTAGAATTTTTTGTCATGAGTTGTTGAACTTTGTCAGCTACTTTTCCTACCTCTAGTTTTTGTCTTGCATTACTATAATGTATATTATGGTTTTACATAGAGTAAACCTTCTTTGCATCCATGAGATGAGTATCACTTGTTATGATAAGTATATTTTTAATGGGCTGTGGAATTCATTTTGCTACTGATGAAAACTTGCAAATATTTTCATCCAGGATATTGACCTGCACTGTTTTTGTCTTGCTGTTGCTATGTCTTTGTTGGACATTGGTCTCAGGGGAATGCTGGTCCCATAGATTCATTTCCCTGATTTTCAATTTTATTGATTAGTTTGGGAAGTACTCATATTTTTAAATCATTGTAGTTCCTAACACTACTTTTTTCAGATTTTTTTTGCTTCATTAATATTTCTAGACTTTAAGAAGAATATTATCTGCTTGCTTTTTTTTTTTTTTTTTTTTTTTTTGGGTTATTCGAGACAGGGTTTCTCTGTATTTTTTTGGAGTCTGTCCCGGAACTAGCTCTATAAGACCAGGCTGGCCTCAAACTCACAGAGATCTGCCTGCCGAGTACTGGAATTAAAGGCATGCACCACCAACATCTGGCTATCTGCTACTTTTAACTAATTATTTTAAATTCAGTGCTTGGTTCCGTAATTATGTATTTTTCTTTTTCTGATATAGCTATTTATTGGCATGAACTTCCCTTTTAAAGTTGTTTTTGTTATGTACCGTAGGTTTGGGTATATGATATTTTTATCTATTCAGTCCCAAATTTTTAAAAACTAATTTCTCTAATTGTTTTTCCTTGACGCAGTAGCTGTTTACGAATGCATTGTTTAATTTCCATGTATTTGTAATTTTTGAAGTTCCTTCTATTGTTTTCTATATACACCGTTGTCATCAGAAAACATGCCTGAAATGATTCTGGTTTCTAAATTATGTTAAGGCTTTTTTGTAGACTAACATGTGACCTAATTGGAAGACTTAAACTGAGGGGGAAAAAAAATGTGTGCACTGTAGCCTTAAGGTAGATGCTTTAAACATCTCTTAGGTCCATTTGGTTTAGAGTATACTTTAAAGCCAAAGTTCAATTTCTGTCTGAATGGTCTACCTTTAACTGTGAGTTGAATGTTGAAACTGTTACTGAATTGTAGTTACCTCTCCTTTAGATGTAATAATTTCTGTATAGATGATTATGTATGTTTCCTTAATAGAATTGATCCTTTTATTATTATACAATGATTATCATTTTTATGATCTTTTACTTAAAGCCTATTATACCAGGTATAAATATACTATTCATGCTTTTGTGTTCATTTATGTTTGCATGGAATATTTTTTCTTTTCAGTCTATGTGTCTTTATAGGTAAAGTCAGTTTCTTGTAGGCAGCATATTGTTGGATCCTGTGTTTTTGTGCATTTATTCATCTATTTTATAACTTTAAATTTTTATTTACTATTATTTGTGTGTGTACATGTGTACATACCGGGACTTGGGATTCATATATATGCTACAGCATGTGTGTGGAGGTCAGAGGTCAAGTTTTGGGAGTCCTTTACCATGAGATCAAAATCAGGTCTCCAGTTCAACTTCCATGGCAAGAGTTTTTTATCCTCTGAGCCATTTCAATGGAGCTCTTGATCTTTAAATTGGAGAGTTTATTCTATTCATATTCAAAATTGTCATTGACACATAAGTACTTATTACTTGCTGTGTTATAATTGTTAAGATCTTTTGTTCCTTTTATTATTTGCCATTTTTATTATTTATTTATTATTTGCTGTTATTGTTAGTTTTCTATAGTGATAAGCTTTGTTTTCCCTCTCTCTCTTGATCTTACATATTCTGTATTTCTTTCCTTTGTGGCTACTCTATCAGTTAAACCTTTTGACATTTTGATCTGTCATCTAAAATGTATTTGGCTGCATTCATATTTATCCTAGGATGCATAGAGCCTAGGGGCTGCAAGTTGGACACCCAGACCTAAAACTCATTTATAATGTAATGTAATTATAATGTGATAATTGTAGGTGGAGATGGCTCAACAGTTAAGAGCACTTGTTCTTGCAAATGACATGGATTCAATTCCCAGAACCCACATGACTGCTCACAACTTTGCATAACTCCAGTTTCAGGAAATTGGGTACCCTCTTCTGACCTACAGGCACCAAGCACATACATGGCACATAGACATATATGTGTGCACAAAATGCCTATACACATAAATAAATAAACCTTTTTAAAAAGTAATAGTTGGATAGCTTGGCATGGTGGCACATATCTTCATTCTCAACACTCAGGAGGCAGAGGCAGGTGTATCTGTGAGTTTGAAGCCAGGCTAGTCTACATAGTGAGTTCCAGAAAACCCCAGGCTATGTAGAGAGACCCTGGATAGACAGGCAGGCAGGCAGGCAGGCAGGCAGACAGACAGACAGATAAGTTGGAGCTTGAAAAGATAGCTCTGGTTAAAAACAGTGGCTGCTCAAAAGAGGACTCATTTTAAGTTCTCAGAAGCTAGATGGTGATTCGGTAACTCCAGTCTCAGGGGATTCAACTTCTTTTTCTGGCGTTTGTGGGTACCAGGCACAACATGGTACAAGTTCTCTTAACCACTGAGTCATCTTCCCCTCTTATCTTTTTTAAATGACACTCAGCAATATCCATTAAAAAACAAAGCAAAACCCCTCTCACTTTTCAAAGATACACTTGTTTTTGCAGAAGATCCAGGTTCAGTTTCTAGCATCCCCATGGTAGTTTACAACCATCTGTAACTATAGTTCCAGGGGGCCTAATGCCCTTACCTGACTTTCTCAGGTACCAGGCACATACATGATACACATACATACATGCTGGCAAACACTCATATACATAAATTGCTTTAAGAAAACATACTCAGCTGCCACACAGTTTATAAATTTATGGCCTTAATCTAGATAAACACATTTTGTATTCCTTAATGACTTTATAGATATAATTACCATTGATAACTTTTACTTTTAAACTTACTACTGGGTATATCCCACTCTCAGTGTAATATGTTACTATGAATTTGATTATGGGTTTATATCCATTAGTGAAATTTGTACTTGCAGATGTTTTTTATGTTAATGAAAATACTTCTGTTTCTTGTTGAAGCACCTCCATTTTTTTTTAATTGTTAGGCTAGTGGCTTTTGCTTGTTTGAGATAATACTCATTTAAAAAAGAGAAAAAAACTAAGATGCCTTTCAGGGATTAATATTCTTGGCTGGCTTTATTTTTCCTTTTTCCTTCAACACTCTGAATATGTACTTCTGCTCTCTTCTAGTCTGAAAGAGTTCATCTGAAAAATCTGCTGGGATTCTCATGATTATTTCATTATATGTAACTTTATGTTTTACTCTTTCAGAATTTCTCCCTTTGGCTTTTGAAAGTTTGGTTATGATGTGCATCAGAAAATGGTTTGGAATTGAATCTAGATAGAATCTTTGGAGCTTCAAGGATATGGATATCCTTTTCTTCCCTATGACCTGGGAATCTCTCCACTATTATTTATTAAATAAGTCTTTTGTGTCTTTGTCCTTTCTCCCTCTGGAATTTCCATAACATAAAGATTTGTTTGCTTAACTACATCCCTTAAGTCCTATAGGCTTTATTACACTCTTTTCCATCCATTGTTGTAGATTATTTCAAAAGATCTATCTGACCTATGTTAATTTTTAGAAATTTTTGTTTGATTCTGTACAAAGTCATCTCAATTACATGTATATTAAATTCATTGAGTTCTTCAGTTCTAATATTTCTACGTGGTTCTATTCTATGATGCCTCTTTGTTGCATTTGTTATTCAGAAAAGAATTGTTTTCCTGATTTCATTAACCTGTCTATATTCTTTTGTATCCTTCAGAGTTTCCTTAGAGTCATTATTTTGAATTCACTCTTAGGCAATTCATAAATTTCTCATTTCTTTGCAATCATTTGTTAGAGGGAGAACTGTTAAGCTTTTTTGGGGGGCATGACATGTTTTCTTGCTTTTCAAATTTCTTACACCCAAGTATAATTGTTATATATATCTAGTAGTATGTTCATGTCCTCGAGTTTTGTAGAGTAGTTTTCACAGGTAAAGACAACACATCTGTAGGTATGTTTTAGTGCTGGGAACCTTGCTCCAGACAGGTCCAATGACTGAGATGAATGTGTGAAGTCAGCACCATAAATTGTGATCACCAGTTGTTGTTCAAACAAGTGGCCCCAAATAGCCTGAACTGTTTTTATTTATACAGTTTCAATGGTTTGCACGAACAGTTTTATAATCAGCTTTTACTTCCTAAGTTTCTAAAAATGATTACAATAATTACCAGTTTGTTCCTTCCTTCTTTACCCTATTGTCCCCCAACTTTCCCACTGGTGAACATTATATTTTTTAATCTATATCTCTACTGTTAGAAGCATAAGCAGTCTTGAAAGCTATAAAGGAAGTTTTTTAACTAGGTACAGCTACAGGTAGAACAAAGTTGAGAGCATTTGCAGTTACAATGTAATGCAGGGTGAGAGACAGTTTTGTCTCTAATGGTTAATATATACATATGGTAGGGTCTGGGTTCTCACAATCAACTCACCAGCTGAAGCTGGATCAATTCATTCTACTCTGTACTACTACATTTCCTCTGGGGATATACCAGGTTTTCCCATTTATCCTATACACAACATAACTTGAAAACTTATTAATAATTGGCTGTTTATCCAACTATCCTTATGTCCTTCTCCCTTAAATTCTTGAGATATTGGCACAGTTATTAGAAATGAGAGAACTGTGGGTTTCTATGATTCTACTTCATTCCTTGGCTCTAGACTGGTCCCATTAACTCCTGATATCTATTTATTAGCATTCCTCCAAGACATTTATGGTTAAATTCATTCTTTCCAAAACAGTTGTACAAATATGCAATATTAAGCTTTATGACCTACTGTGACTCATTCAAGCCAGCAGTGTGGCTGATATGGTGAAAGGAAGTAAAACAGGTAGCACATATGCTCCTAGGGTCATGCCCAGAATTATGCACCAAAATGTGCATAGGTCTTTGCCGAATGGATCAGGGTCTCCAGGGCCTGCTATTCTCAGGCCTTATGCTCCAAAGAAGTCACTTGGCTCCCACCATTTGGGAATGACAGGTAGGTAGGGTGTACTGGCTTTGGTTTGAAATTATGTGTAGTGTAGTCTCTATGCAGTGTTTTTCAGCTATATTGAACATTAAGTGTTTGTGAAAAATGCTTTAGTGGTCTAAGCTATGGAAATTTGTCACACTGGTCTACCAGCTCTGAGTGAGGTTTCCTTGGAAGTAGTGAACTTGACTGTAGATATGCCCATTTTGTGTGTGGCCAATCTGGATTCGGTTCCTCTGCTGCTTGGGACTGCCAAGAACTAATTTCTTTTGGACACAGTACAATATGAACCAGTGCTAGAGTGCTGGACCTAGGCTTTGACAGGCCATGGTTGGTGGAGTGCCTCCTAAACAGTTTGTTCTGAGGGTGAGGATATATATTATTAAGTCTTCTGTGGAATTGGTATTTTAACCATTTAACCACACATATTTAAATGTGTGAAGTTTAATTTGGTATAATGGAAGGTAGACAGTAACTTCTAGTTGTCAGAAGAATATACTAAGCTGATACAATCAATGTCAAGATGGTGGTTTTAGAAGCAAAAGTATAGTGGCAGTGGTAGAAAATAACATAGATTCCTTCTTGGGTAATGTATAAGTTCCAGGCATCTCTCTAAATAGGGCCCAGGACCTGTCAGAACTATATGATTTCTCCATCGGTATAGACTATAGGTGTCTACCACTGTGTAAATGGGGTACCACTATGGGCTTCCTTTGTTTATATAGGAAGTCTCTCTTCATTCTGAGTTATCTCAACAAAGAATTCTAAATGGCAGAGAAAGGATACTTCATTCTATTCTAAATGGTCCTCCTTAGCCTTCCTATTCTATTATGTACCTGCCACTTACCTGCTAAAATTCAGTACTTTCCCTCACATATTCTATCCCCAAAATAGTTGTTTATACTTTTTTGGTGGTGAGCAAGGCATTAGGAAATGGAACCTGCAGTTAACTTAGCCATCTTGCTGATGTCCCAGTTATTTCTGATTGATTTCTTAAAGGGTTCTGTCTGTAATGCCTTCACTTATTGAGGATTCAATCTATATATGTTTTTTTAAAAAGCACAGTTTCAAGTGTGAGTACTTCCATGGGTCATGTTTAAGCTCACTTTCTTCCATTTAAAAGCACCATGCTTTCCTCACATCATTCATTGGTTTCTTAACAGCTTTGCATTTAACATTATAGAAAAAAATATTTCTCCATAAAACTCATGCCTCAAAATAAGTAGATCATAGCTTAAGGACACTGGCTGCTCTTTCCCAGGACCCAGGTTCAATTGCAGCACCCACATAGCAGCTCAAAACATCTATAACTAGTTCCAAGAGATAGTGTCCTTTACTGGCCCCTGCCTGTGCATAGATATACATGTGGTACACAAACATGCATGTATACAAACACATAAAAATAAAAACTTAGAGTTAAAAAGTGCTATGTAAAAAATATTTTAGCCTAAGTAATTTTATTTTTCTACCAAGTGACTGATAACTGGAGGAAATGTGGTTTACAGAATGTTTATATTGTGCATTTTTGTTTTGTTTTTCCTTAAAAATGAACCTTAAGAAAAAAGGGTTTTTGTTTTTTGTTTGTTTGTTTTTGTTTTTCAGGAGGTGGGTTCTAGTTAGGGTTTCACTTTGTAGCCTTGACTGTATGTATTGGAGCTATCTCTGTAGTCCAGGCTAGCCTCTTAACTCACAGAGATCTACCTGCCTTGTCCTCTCCCACAAGTGCTGGGATTAAAGGCATACACCACCACCACCTGGCAAGAAAAAAATTTTAAAAGTTAGGGAGCATAGGTGAATTTGTAAAAGTAAGTTGTCTTAAAATGCTCATTTTACTAAGTATGATGGCTAATCTTACTGTCATTTTGATTGCAAGAAACACCTAGGAGATTAGTAAAACACACCTAGATGAGTTCCAGCATTTCCAGAGATTTCCTAAGAGAGTAAAGGCCCCACCCTCACCATGAGCTACACCATCTCAGTCTCATAGGTGGGTAGAGGCCAGGATAGAACAAAATGGTAAAGGGAGAAAAGTGGCTAGCAGGGTCATTCTGTTTCCTGGCCTTTGAAAGGTGAGCGGCTCTGCACACCCCACCTTCCCACAAAAGAACAGTCAAGTAATAATTATGTTTTTACTTGCCTGCATGTCTCCTTGATGTATAATTGATTGGTTGTAGAGCAAGTCTTCTTTTCAAACCCAGAACTTTGTTTTCTTTTCATTCCCTAATCTTTGGTAACAAATATAGGACATATGAAGCAATAGGGACTTTGAATTGGAAGCAATTCAGGCTCCTCCTAGGTGCCAGAGAGGCTGTTAAATGTTTGCCTGGGGCGCAACAGATTACAGAAGTCTTAACCTTTGAAGTGAGATGTGGTCTACAGTGGCTATAATTTAAATACTAAAGGCAGAGTTTATGCCTAGATATGAGTGGAAAAGTTAAATGTTAAACATTGTCACCTTCCCTCTGATAATAGTAGTTCTATTGTTGGCATTGCTTCATTTAGGAAAGTGGGAACATTACTAGTCATTCAAAAGGCAATTTGGGAGATGAAATGTTAGCAAGTATCCTCTGAAAAGTTAAGAAGTCAAGACATTATAAATGAGCTATTACATGAGTAGCATCTCCTGAAGATGTGGTTCATAAATGTATTGCTGATAGGTCAGGTTTTCCCTCAGCTGACATTGAAATTTAAAAGTTAAAAAAAAAAAGTTCTTGGGGTTGGAGAGATGACTCAGCAGTTAAGAACACTCCTGAAGTCCTGAGTTTGGTTTCCAGCACCCACATCAGGCTGATCACAAACACCTATAGTTCCATTTCCAGGTATCCAACACCCTCTCCTACCCTCTGTGGGCACACATGAAGCATACACGCACATACACAAATAAAAATTTTTAAAGTATTTTTAAATTAAGTACTGTCATGATATTAGGAGTTTCTTATCAAAAAACATTGTAATATGGATACAAATAAAACTAATGATATTTCAAATAAATATTCCCCTGCTCACCAATTCAGTTCCCCATAATTTGAATAAAAGATAAGAATACCTTAAGTATAGACATGCTCTTAACTCAATTGGAGAATATACCTCTCTGTGATTTTACTGTTTATTTTCTTTGAGAGGTATATATCCAGGCTTGCCTCAAACTCACTATGTAGCCTAGGATGACATTGAACTTCTGATCCTCCTCCCTCTAATGCCTGAGTGCTGGAATTATAGATGTGTCATCTCTATAATTTAAATTGATATTTGGTTCATCATTTAATCTCAAGAGTTCTAGTACTTTTAAAAATTATTTTTACCACATTATGGATTGAGACTATGAATGCCTACTGTTTTGCTCAATAGCAGAGGTTTTCATATTCATTAGAAATAAGTTCTGTTCTAGGGAAGAAATAAGTTGCTCATATTTTGGATAAGTTAACCAAACAAATTTATTTGTGCCCATAGAGCTGAGAACCTTGTCCTTGATTTATCAAAATTTTGACACTATTTGGTAAGCAGCCAATCAATCTAGGAAATAATTTTGTATTGCCATAGGGAAAGTCAGGCCAATGTGAAATCTTTTTTCTTTTTTTTAAATAAAATGGAATAAAAGACTAAAATATAGCTAGGCAGTGGAGGCACACGTCTTTAATCCCAGCACTCAGGAGGCAGAGGCAAGCAGATCTCTGTGAATTTGAGGCCAGCCTGGTCTGTAAGAGGCTAGTTCCAGGACAGCTTCCAAAGCCAAGGAGAAATCCTATCCTGTCTTCAAAAACAAAACAAAACAAGACAAAACAAAAAGGCTACAATATTTCAATTTGTCTTTTGAAGAAAATGAGAATTTAGGATCATTTGAAGAAAAGTTGGTATGTCTGAATGATAATGAACTTATAATTTCAGTACTTTGGGGATAATGAAACAAGGTCTTAGTATATAGCCCAGGTTAACTTTGAACTCATGACCCTCTTGCTTCTGTCTCATGAAGGGGTTCTGGGTTTACAGGTATGTATGTACCACCATGCCCAGAATAGCAGGACTTTCTTTTTTTTTTCTTCCCTAGAACAGAACTTATTTCTAATGAATATGAAAACCTCTGCTATTGAGCAAAACAGATATATGTAATTAACAAAACAGTAGGTATTCATAATCTCAATCCATAATAGTGATAAAAATAATTTTTAAAAGTACTCAGAGTACTCTTTTAATACTGTTAAAATTAGGAGTCTAAGGACCTTAGGTTAAATAAAAAGTTGAGGGTATTAAATTTTGTATTATTTTCTTTTGTTCTCATTGATCTATCTAATGTAATTGGTTTTGAAAATCTCGGATCTGCCAAAGTGTCATGATCAGGATCTAAGTTAAGAAGTGGTTTTCTTAAAACAGAATGTGAATTACATACTCAGTTGGCAGGAATGAGACTAATTGTCTTAGGGCTTTGGAGATTTATTTTTTACAGTCAGAGGGGAAAGATGAGAGTTAGGCTGGAGTATGAGCTAGCAGTAATGATATTTACACCTGGTAACCAGCTCTGGCTTGGCTGACTATATATAGGTCTTTGGACACCTATATATAGTTTCAGTGTACATGAAGTTCAGTTTCTTTTGTAAAGTGAAGAAACTTTATACTTAAAATGCTAATATTTTATAAAACTCATAAAACTTTTCCAGTTGAATTGTACATTTCAAAAAATCTCCCAGGGCTCAGTGAGATGGCTTGGCACTTGCTCCCAAACCTGACAACCGGAGTCTGGTCCCTAAGACACATGGTGGGAGAAGAGAACTATAACTGACCTCCCCAGCACTCCACACATCCAGAATTATTTTTAATAAAATCTACCTTTCTCCCATCATCAGGCTGTCTCCTTTACCCAAGTAATTATTTTCTTCACTGTGCAGAAGCTTTTATATTGGATTGAATTGCATTGTCAATTCTTGCTATTTTGTCCTGAGTTGTTGAAAACCTATTGCAAAATCCTTTGCCTGTGTTTATATCTTGAGGTGTTTTCCATATAATTTCTTCTAGCATGTTGAGCTTTCATCTTTCATTAAGGGCTCTGACACACTTTGAATTGATTTTTATACAGAGATTATAAAGAAAGGAGTCTAGTTTCAATCTTCTACATGTGGATAGCTAGTCTTCATAGTCCCATTTGTGAAAGTGTCTTCTCTGTGTAGTGTATGCTTTGGGTACCTTTGTCAAGAATCAGTGACTGTAGGTATTTGAGTTTCTTTCTGAGTTCTCTGGTCTGTTCTATTGGTCTCCATGACTATTTCTGTGACTGTACAATATTGGTTTGTTACTATGACTTCCTAAATCAGACACTGTGTTCTTCCAGCATTGCTCCTTTTGCTCAGAATTGCTTTGGCTATTCAGCGTCTTTTGTGCTTCTATTTGAATTTCATGATACTTTTTTTCTAGTTCTGTGCAGAATTTGTCTGGAATTTTGATGGGTTTTCATATCAATATTCAGAAATACAATGAACTCAAAAAGTTAAGCACTAAAACTATTTTTAAAAAACTTTTTAATAAAAGGAAAAAATAATCAGTACAAGAAGGAGTGAATTAAAAAATAGTCCTCAAAATAAGTACAGGTAGCTAATAAATATATGGTGGTGGAGGAAAGACCTCAGTTCCTTGACTGTAAATAAAATCAGATTAAAACCACACTGAGATTCCAACTCAGTCCAATCAAAATAACTTTCCTTAAGAAAACAAATGCTGCCAAGAATGCAAGGAGAAAACAGAGCCCCTTCCATACTGGGGGGGCAAGGGGGAGGTAAATTCCTCAGCCACTTTGGAAACAATGTGGAAATCCACAAAAAAAGAAAACTAAGCATAAAGTCAGGTAAGATGGCTCTGCAAGGTAAAAGCAGTTGTTATGTGCTTGGTAACCAGAGTTCCACCCTGGGAACCCACTTAAAGGTAGGAGAGACCCCAGTTCCACTCAATTTTTCCTTTGACCTTCAAACTTGTGCCATGGCCCACATTCCCTCCTCTCACATATCATATACACACACACACACACACACACAAAACAATAGCTTTTTTTTTAACTAAGAATAAGACTACCATGTGATCCTATTATATACTATTTCTGAGTATATGCAGAGGACTCAGAATCAACATACAATAGAAATATCTGCACATTCATGTCTATTGCAACACTTATAATAGCTAAATTATAAAATCAGGCTAGAGACCCATTGGTGAACAAATGGGTAAATAAAATGTGTATATATGTGGAGGATTATTAAACCATAAAAAATTAAGTTGTCATCTGCAGGAAAGTAGATATAACAATAGACACAGATCACTTTTAAGTGAAATAAGCTGGTCTCTAAAGGACAAGATTTTTGTGCTGAGGGGGTTAATACAGCCAAAGTACTTTGTATTGATGTATGAACATGCCGTGATAAAACCCATCACTTTGTGAAAATATGTACTAATATTTTTAAATTTTATCTTTAAAATTAATTTTAACATGTTTTTATACAACATAGAATTATGTCAATTTTCTGCCTTCCTTTCCTCATTCTAGCCCCTTCAAAGTACCTGCCTTCCAACCCCTCCCATGTATCCACCATTCTCAATCTGATAGTCTTTTTCTTTATTATTGTTAAATACATGTGTGTGTATATGCACAAATACATAAATATAACTTGCTGAGTCTGTTTTTGTTGTTTGTGTGTATGTGGTTTCAGGGCTGACCCCTCTTCATTAGACAACCAATAAGTGTGCTCATCCCTGAGAGGCACTAATTTTTCTTCTCCCAGCAGTCATTAGTTACCTGTAACATTTTAAAGACAGTTGGAGAGAGGTCCCGAGTGCACATAACTCTTCCAGAGGGAACCTAAATTCAGGTTCCAAAAACCCACATCAGATGATTCATAATTACCTGTAACTCCAACACACACACACACAAACACACACACACGTGCACGCGCGTGGGCGCATCACACACACACACACACACACACACACACACACAATGCATATTTAAAGTAATAAAAATCTTTTTTTAAAAAAATAAAATGTTCCCAGAACCCGTGAAAAGTCAGATGGGGTAGTGTGTATCTCTATTCCCAGCACTCCTACAGCAAAGTGGAAAGTAGAGACAGGAGAATTGCCCAGAAGGTCTCAGACCAATTAGTCTTGTTTCTGCATCAGTGATGAACAATGGAGCCAGTCTCAAACAAGATGGAAGGTTGACCTGTGACCTCCACATCTATACCACAGCACATATGCACACTCACACAGAGATACAAGAAAAATGGGCAATTATGAAGAAGACAAGGAGAAAAGAATCAGTTTTGTACCTAGAACCCATGATCCATGGAAGGGGGCAGGGGGACTGGAATTAGTTCTGTAGAGCTTTCTCTAAGATTGTGGGGAAAAGGAAAACCATGAAAGATGGGACTGGGGAGCTAGGCAGGAGGCAGATCAACTGTCAGTGAAGGATTTAGATTTCATAACAAAAATAGTAGGGAGTGACATCTCTTTCAGAAAAAAATTAGTTTCTGTGGTATTAGGAAGGATGGATTAGAGAGCCTGGACAGGAAAGCCAATAAATAGACTATGGTATCTCAAGCAGAAAAGGAGGCCTAAACTAAAAACAACACTGGAGAGTTCAAGATACTCAAGGACTAGGTAACAAAGAAACAGAATCCACAAAGCATTATAATGTGAGAGAGTAAGAGCCAAATCGGGAATATAGTTTGTTATTCATCTAAAGCTTACTTGTCAGCAATGAGTTAAATACTTCAAAAGTAGGAAATTACTTTCTATGAACTTAGCTATAACCAATCTGATTTGAATACAGTCATTTCATCTAAAAATTTACCAACCTAAATGACTGACGTCCCAACATGCTTAGGGCCAAATGTGCAACATTTTTCCCCCCAGTTTGGTGGTAGACTGGGAAAACAGAACTAAAATAAAGGTTTGAGATATTTTAATGTACCTACTTTTTAACTCTGTCCAAAGCAAATGGAGCAAAATCCTTCTAATCCTTCAGGGCTTCATCTGGCATTGAACTCAGAAAAAAGAGCCTCTCCTACATTATCTGACTGACTTTCTCTACTTCCTTCTTGTTGTTCTGTGCAGTTCTTTGATCTGGGGATTTGCTTTAAAATAGAAAAACGAGGAAAAAAGCTAAAATGAGTGGTTTGCAAATCTAAAAAAATAGTAAATTAGAATTCATTTCAAATGCATTGCAGATGCATTCTTTTTGAGCTCTTGGCTGCCATGCACACAGCCATAAGTTGGATTTTCAGCATGGCAAAAGTAGATCAATAAATGTATAAACAAATGTATTACAAAAATCTACACCCATTACCCAAGCCCTTTAAAATTGGAATTTTGTTTTTTTTAAGGAAAGCTGTTCTCTCACCATATAGGATTCATTTCTGTTGGTTGTTGCTCCCTCCATAGTTGTACCCATTTTACCTGATGGAAAACAGTTGGAAAATTAGGATTAACATTCATTGTGGCATTACTCAATTATAGGACTAATAATAGCACTGATATGAATTTTCAAGTTGTATAGCATGAATAATACAACCCCAGAGACAGATATTGGGGTTAAAGCTGAAGATCAGAGGAGGAGAAAGGCCAGCCACTAGAGTTCTCACCTCTATCAATGCTTAGACCGAAAGGTCAATGCTATCCTCAGACTGCATCTGTCTCCACCAAACCTCTGACTGCACTGAGTTCATGTCTCCTCCCACCTTATATTCCTCTCTAGTGCTGGAATTGAAGGCATGGGATCCCAAATGCTGAGATCACCTTTGTGTGACCTTAGTTTCTCATTTAGGCTGGATCACTTTCGTGTAGCTCAGGGTGGCCTTGAAGTAACAGATCTGTCGGCCTGTGTTTCCCCAGTGCTGGGATTAATTTCCTTTCTTTTTCTTTCCTTCTTTCTTTCTTTCTTCCTTCCTTCCTTTCTTTCTTTTTCTTTTTTTTTCTTTTTTCTTTTTTTCTTTTTTTTTTTTTTTTTGTCCTGGAACTAACTCTTGTAGACTAGGCTGGTCTTGAACTCATAGAGGTCCTCCTGCCTCTGCCTCCTGATTAAAGGCATGCGCCATCACGGCACTAAATCCATGTTTAGAAAAAAAAAACAAACTGACTTTTTTCTTCCTGTCTGAACTTCTGTAAAATTTTATGGTGAACAAAAGAAATTATAAATTAGTTTCATCACCTTTTAGTACTACAAATACAACTTTAATGTATAGAAGGTTCAGGCTGCCTCAAAGTTTGTAGAATATTTAAGAGCAATACTTTGTGTGAATGATCTAGATTTCAGCCAGTTGTGGTTTCTCCCTCTGCCTCCTGATAGTTTATCCATCAGAATGAGAAATTAATGAAGTGAAGTCAAGGTTAAAGGTGAGCGGAAGAACTTGCTTTCAGAACAGAGAGCTAGTGAGTAAATAAGTTCTCAGGCATATTCATTTTCCACTTCACTGGGCTTCATGTCAATTTATAAATATAGTACAATATCTACATCTAGTCTTCAGGTTCTTCTACTAAGGAGAACCTTCTATTTCTTCTCAGAAAGCTCAAAGAAATGCTGAGAGCCTAAGATGTGGGAGAAGAAAAGACTGTCAAAATCAAATAGCTTATTACAGTTACGTTATAACTGAAGACAAATCTTTAATTCTCTAAACACCAGTGAGTGTGATGGGAAATTCATCTGAATTTAGAGATTACTTAGTGCCTGTGTTTTCTAAGATGGGTGATCAGCAAAGGCCACAAGCTGCAGTTTTTACATAGTACAAGTCAGGAAGTGAGAGCTGACACAAACCCTGAACCAAATTATAACAAGTAAACTCCTTCACTTGTGACCTATCTCTGGCGGAGAAAGAAATTTATCCCTTAGTAAAGATTTATCCCTTAGTGAAAACAGCATAATCGTTTTCTTATAGAAGACAAGAAAACATCCAGAGCTAAGACTCTAGTGATACTGAGTCCCAGATTTTAGGGAATTTCCCAAATAGGGATTGCTTGAATTGTAACAAAGTCTCTAGTATGTGCCAACAAATTAGAAGGCACCAATAACTCAGCCAGACTGCACACTGAACAGGAGAGGAGGGATTCTTGGCCAAGATCATTGGAGCAAAACTTCCTTCTACTTGGATATATCTGAAAAGGAAGGACCTGTGTCTGCCTGATTAACCTAGGAGGTGTGTCCAAAATGACATGCCACCCTTCCTCTATACAAGCTTAAGCAATTTAATTCTTTTGAAACTGGAAGAACCAGAACACCATCCAAGAGGGCTATTAAGTACTTAAGCTTCAAATAGTCCTTGTGTAATAGCCCAACCCATTTTTACTTCATTGCCCTAATTGCCTGATTTATTTGTGGCAGAGAGAAAAAGTGTTGGAAAAGAGTTATGGAGGAAGTATGCAATTGCTTTTGTTTTTTATTTCTTTTTTGGAATAGGGTGAACTATAGTTCAGGGAGGGACATAATAATAGTTAAGAGCTATTCAACAGAACACCAAGTTTAATGTTTAACCAAGGCTGCCAGTAATACATCTTGGTGCCACATAGCATGACACAAAACATCAATAGGTCCTTTTCTTCATTTTTCATTTGGTATATAAATGTGGCACATTTTGTCCTAAAGGTAGTAGAAAGCCAGTCCTCCTACAGCATTTCACATTTCCTGAATTACCATTTGTTTTGGACTTGGCTTAGATGTGGTTGGTGCCACCTACCGGACTAAATACATAATCACAGGCCTCCCAACCCATTTGTAAACACTCTAAAAACAACCCTAGAGAATATGATTCTTCATTGGGAGGATGATACTATAAATAATTAAGTTTGGATCCCCACCACAGTTTTTAGGACTGGAAGAAGAATAAGAAATCTGACTTTAACACTGTCATTGTATTACCTAGGAACACAGAAGCCTGACTTTTCTGAGTTTGCTTCTTGTTCCGTATTTCAGATTTAACAGTTATCCATATTTCAGATTTAACAGAGTAATTATAAGGGCTACACAAAGTGAGAAGTTTTTAATGTGCCCTGTTAACATGCGATAGTTGTAAATATTAAATACAGGAAAATTAAAATAAAACACTTGTCCATGTCACGTAAGGGTTACAACACATATCTATATGGCCCTAGAGCCATGGCTTTTCCCATTAAATTAAAAGTTCTCAAAGTTTGTTAGTGAAATAATTTTAGGTGACACTTGCAATAAATTTAAGAGGTGTTATTACATGGCTTTAAATCCTGTAACTCACAATGGGGAAAAATTATTTTTGAAACAAACTCTACCAAGGCTCTGCCCAGGGGGAGCACTACCCACAGAGGACTGGGTCTTCCCAGCTCAATCATTGATCAAGGAAATTCCCCCAAAGACTTGTCTACAGTCCAATATGATGGACACAAAAAAACTAACCATCGCATCCACCACAAGAACTAGCACTTCTGAGTTTTTTTATAATAAAAAATTAGTCTATAAATAACTCAACATAACCAAAATCTATGACTGTTAGGTTTCAGATCCATTTTGCCTCAAATAAACCAAAGAATTCTGAATATGTGTAGGCATATAGTCCCTGCTCCGTGAATACACAGTCAGTAAAACATAAGACTGATGGGTGGCTCACGCCTGTGGCTATAGTAATATGTAGTGACTGAG
Organism: Cricetiscus sungorus; assembly: GCA_030556225.1. Classification (NCBI taxonomy): domain Eukaryota; kingdom Metazoa; phylum Chordata; class Mammalia; order Rodentia; family Cricetidae; genus Cricetiscus; species Cricetiscus sungorus. The sequence goes on from JANBXA010000588.1 coordinate 31,174,705, forward strand.
CACTATAGAACCCTATTAACTTCATTTGCTAGAAGTGAAAGAAAAGAGAAAGTATGGATCTGTGGGATGCCCCAGTTCAAAGTGATTGAGTGTTCTGTTAGTGTGTATAGGGGAGTCTCCTCAGGCACTAAGGTTGAATGGAATCACTCATGGGGGACTGACTTAAATCTGGAATTTAAAGAACTGTTTTCTTACTCTGTGGTTCCCTTGAGATGATCTTTGGCTAATTTTCAATGACATAAAAACACAGCTGTCTGTTTTCCTCATACTACTTCCTTGTCTTTAAATTTCTGTATAGATGATTTACTGCCACCAGGCTCTTTCATCCCAACTTTCTACTGTCCAGTTCTTCTTAAAATATAAATAGAAAGAAAAATATGTGGATTTTTCAGTGGGAAATTCTGCCTGGGGATGTGTAGTTCATCCAGTTTTCTAGATTTCCCAAATTTCACCTATTGAAGATGATAGAGTGCTATGTGCCTGGACCAAATCATGCTAAGTTGCTGCATCCTATTAAAAGAATTTCACAATAATGACTTGTTAACATGTATCAAGGAACAGATAAGACACAGTCTAGGGAATTTAGGTTCTGGATTCATTTTGGAAATATTATGGAGGATATTGACTACTGACATTTCATAGTAAAGTCCTGTCCCCTTTATGAAGGTCTGCAGAAGAATTCATTCTCAGGTCTCAGTAACATGAAAATCCATATTTGTCTTAATCAACTGGTTTGTTGTCACCTTATGAACATTGACAATCTATGTTTGCTGGCAAACTCAGAACCAAATTTATAACCTACCTCTGACTAGCATATCTATCATGTTTTGACAGAACTTATCTTCCCTTCTTTTGACTTGCCCATCTACTTATTTAATCATATGTGTTGTGTGAGATTTTTATCAGACATTCAAGCCCTTTATGGACTAAAACTGAGAGCATATTCATATATATGTGCAGATGGATGGATGAGTAAATGTAAAGTATTGCCACTTTTGTGGTAGGATTTCTCATGGCATGTCTCTTCTTAAAAATAAGACCAGATTAATAGATTCTTGAAATAAAAAAAAATTCTCTATCCATGATAGCTATTATTTTACTTTTTATGAAATACTATTATTTCCTATGATGTCATAATATCTTTAGGGGAAATATCACTGACATTCCCAGAAATACATCTGAATTAGCAAATTTGGAACCCTCGCCAACTTATTTCCTACACCTTCAGCTTTGAAGTAACAGTCTATCCAATATGACTTATAAGACCAATTCTAGTTCTTAGAATAGGAGTAAAAATAAAAACAAACTAAATTGTTTTGAATTTCAACTGTTATTGTCTACATATACTAAGGATATGGTATATTTATTTTAATAAAGAAAAACTTAATTTCTTCTACAAAGAATCCATATGTATGTATGTATGTATGCATATACATATATATGTATATATAGTAGCTAAGGAATCTACTATTAATGATGAGAGTGAAAAAATGTAGCTACCCCACATTTAACTTACACTGTGTGCCAGGCACTGTGATGCGCATTGTTAATAATGAGACCTTAAGTGTAACAGACAAAACAAAACCTCCAACTATTTACCTCTTATATTGTACCTACCTTGAGGCCTCAGAAGATTGTAAGCTCCTTGCTTTGGCTCAAAATTGTGCTGTAGGTACAGTGATAATTTTAAGTCATTGGCTTTCTGGTAGTTCCTCAAGGCTTCAATTCTCAGCTCAAACACTTTGCCATGAAAGCCATTCTGAAAGAGGACATTTTTCAAAATATTCACATCATATTTACTATTCTCTCTCTCTCCCCACCTCTCTCTCTCCCCCACCTCTCTCTCTCTCCTCTCACTCTCTCTCTCTCTCTCTCTCTCTCTCTCTCTCTCTCTCTCTCTCTCTCTCTCTCTCTCTCTCTCTCTCTCTCTCTCTCTCTCTCTCTCTCTCTCTCTCTCTCTCTCTCTCTCTTTCTTTTTTTCACGATAAGGTTTCTCTGTCTAGCTTTAGGGTCCAAACTCCTGGAACTCTCTCTGTAGACCAGACTGGCTTCAAACTCATAGAGATTCCCTCTGCCTCCCGAGTGCTGGGATTAAAGGTGTGCACCACCACAGCCAGATTACTTGTGTTTCTTTATACAGGTGTTAAGAAATAAAGCCCTCATGTTTTGTCTTTTAGAGATAGGAAGATCTTTGTTATCTTCCCCCAATTTTAAATAGTACAAAATTAAACACATGGGAAGAAGCATTCCAAATTATTCAAGGTAAATCCAGAGATAGGTGACTTCAGCTCTCTCCCCAAATCTAGTTCTTTTAACAGGTAATGGAGGATATGAGAATTGGTTTTAGCAATTTCACATTGTACAAATAAATGTGTACCATGTTCAGCCTTGGAAAAGCTTTGTACCTGAAGGATGTTGGGATATTCCTCATATTTGATCCATTCTATTTTCCTCTGTTGCTTTTCCTGGTGGAAGAAAGACCTTCTGGGTGACAAAGTAAATTGAGATAAAAATCAGTTTTCTCAATATCCTGAAACAACCTTATAGCAAAATTATAACTCACTGTTAGGTTGTATTTTATTTTACAGTCCTTTTAAGTTGACCTCCCCATGTAATGCATTCTCTAAAAGCTAAGAGATGAATGAACAGTTCATTTTCTATGAATGATTTGTTTTGGGAAGATGATATGCAAATGTAATATCTCTAAATAAATTTCCACAATAAATTAACAAATGCCATGGAATTGTCATTGTTGGTATGGATTTTCTCATTTTAGGAAAACTAACATGATTTTGTAGAAACCTGTGGTACTAATATACAGTATCCCAAAGATGCTATATTTCTTCTAAAATTTGGTTCAGTGTAGTAGCACACCATACCTTAAGCAGGATATTGATTAATTTATCAGTTGCCACTACTTCTCAGAGTGGTTGTGCTCCTAGCCTCCTTATGCCCTCCACTTTCTCTGCATGTAATGTCTCTGGATCACTCTTAGCCTTCCTAAAGGGGATTCCAGAGTCTGATAGGAAACACAAGAGCTAAAAGAATAGAGATAAAGGGCTATAGACCATCCCAGATGGAAAAATTCAGTGTCTTGGCAGACTAGAAATCAAATATACCCTAAAAGTACTGATCCCCAAATTAACCCTGTTTATTAAGGGGCAGTTTCCAACTGTATTGCATCAACTTCTATGGACATTCTAAGTCCACTCACCTTTCCATCTTTCAAGTCTGCCTTGGGCTTTGTCAGTAATGCTTTCTGTTGATCTTGGAGCTCTTGTGGCTCAAATGTCTGTGGAGAGACATTTTGGCAAAGCTTATATTAGTGGTAATTATGAAGTCAAAGCGTTTGGTTCCTGCCAGACAGCAACTTTTTAGGGCTCAAAATGGAAATTGTATACCTACCACAGGGATTCAAAATGGTTCCTTAATGTTCCTTTTAATAATAACTACTAAGTGAACCCATATAATATACCACTGACAGCTAAACGTCTCACTTCTTTACTTTCACTATTACATTACAGTCCTTTAATCTTCACAACTCTGGGGACTATTTTTGTTTCCTTTTTATCACTGATGATATTGAGATTTGAAAGATTAACCCACTTGTTAATTGTCATATGTAGTGATATATTGATATTGTATAAGATTTATTAAAGCCACTGGAGATCAAAATAGCAAATCAGATATACTAGTAACTATAGAAGCTGGGCAGTGGTGGCACACACCTTTAATCCCAGGACTCAGGATTAAGAGGTAGACAGATCTCATTAGTACAAGGCTATCCTGGCTACAGGAAATTGAACCAGTCCTAAAAGAAACAGCTCACACAAAGGTGATCTCAGCACCTGGGATCACACACCTTAATCCCAGTACTAGAGAGGTACAAAAGATAAGAATAGGATCTTCAGTAGTCAGTCTCAAGATTCTCTCCAGCCATACTGAGGAGAGGCCCCAGTCTGAGGCTTGGTGAGAGCTTGTGGAGACAGGATTGCCATTTCAGTCTGAGGTAGAGGTAAGATCTAATAGCATGGCTGCTTTGCTTCTCTGATCTTCAGCTTGAAGCTTGAACCCTAATATTGGTCTCTGGGTCTTTAATTTTTGTGCAACAGTCATTTGACTAGGGAAGTACATGGTCCTAGAGTTAAGACCAAATCATTTCTGACTCAGAAGCCTATGTTCTTAGCCATTGTGGACAATTTGAAATGTAAAAAAAAAAAAAAAAAAAAAAAAAAAAACCTTAATAAAAATATATGTCACAAGTTAAGAGAAAGAGGGAGAGGATTTTATTTTTAAGAGAGGAGGCTAAAAAGGTGGGTGCAGACCAATTAAATCACAGTAGGGTGACTGAAACACTTTAAATGTTTTTAAAAGATCACTTTGTTGTGCAAATGGAGCGTGGCTGGAAGCAGAGACATGAAAAACTGAGGATGAGGGGCTGGAGCAATGAGAGGTTCTTTGCATTATCTGCAGGACAATACTTTGGAGAGATCCTTAGATGCACACCTTGTTCCATAGCATCTCCATTTCCTTCCGAAGCATCTTGTTTTTCTTTTCCTATTAGAAGAGGAAGAACCAAACAAACAGATGTGTTTGTCTGACTGTTAAGTTAGAAAAAGCAACTGTTTAATTAATGGTAGGAAAGGGATTTATGGACACAGTAAACCACAGAGGAAGACAACAAATGGACCTAGCATTTCATACAGAAACATAAAAGATTATTTTGACGACGATGAGGATGACGATGGTGGTGGTGGTAGTTAAAAAGTTATTTCAGGCAATAATCTTTTATGATCATTGTAAGATGTGTCAGAAATAAATTCACAAGTCTTAAGATGCTCTCATGTGACAGTCACTTGAGGGCTTAGAGCTTTAACTTCTAATTTTTAAAGATTTGTATGGACTTCAAAAAGATCCAAGACTATTTCAAAACAAACTTTCTTCTTTTAACTTGATAGAGCTTCTAATCCTTTAGAAATGATAAGAGTTAATGCACTTATATTCATTAACCACTAAATGAAACTTTTTTTAGGTCAAAAAAGTAGAATCTTGTTAGCTAACCCTTGCTCTTTCCAATATCCAGCCTGATTTCCTTAGCATCATCATGGATTTCCTAGATCAAAGAGATACACATGTTTAGAGCATCAGAGGCTAGAAATGAGCATTTGTTATTTCCATATGTGACAACGGTGATTCAAGAAACTATGCCCTTAGTATCTACTAACAACATCTCACCAGATTCTGTTTCATCTCCTCTGCTTCCTTAATAAGCTCCATGACCGAAGATTCATCACATCTCCTCCCTGCCATGATCTGTCTCATGATCTGCAGACTAGGAGAAAAAAAGAGAAATCATAAAATATACATGCCCTTTAAAACATAAAATTATTATCTGCAATAAACCAGGAAGTGTTCTTCCATGGAGGTTTCATAGGGGCTAAAATCCTATCAGAGAGGTCCTTAATATTGAAAGTCTCTGTTTCTCGCATGATTCCATTTCTCATTGACATTAGGTCTAGGTATGTGATCAGTAGTGAATTTTGTGCTCTTTAATGTTCAAAACATAGATCTCCAACAACCAGTGACAGTACTTTCCACCCTCTAAAAAAGAATGAACTTGAGGGAAGGAGTGTTTATGCCTCTGTATAAAAGGAACTGAAAACCTTGACATCTTTCAAATCAATTCCAGAATTATTCCCCATCTCACAAATAGGATAAATCCACTTCCTTCTACATCTCTAAGTATACAGCTCTGATTCGGTATCAAGTCTGTCTATGAGAAGGATACTGTTTAAAAGCAATCATTAAGTTATGTTTGTGTTATTGTCCTTTTTTCTCTCTGGTTCTGAGTAGAATGCCTTGTTCAGCATGTTCTTTTGCCCCAAGAGAGGTCTGTATTACTGATTTGCTGACAGCTGGTGTTTGACCACTCCTTGTTGGTTTTTGTTCTACTGAAGTCTGAGTTTCTTAAGGGCTTGTGATAAGAGTATAAAGAAGACAGATCAACTGGAGTGGTATTTTCTATGATTAGAAAGGAAACAGAGACTTAATAGTCCCCAAGAACAATGGCTATTCTAACAAATTGAAAGTCTCAGATGACTAGGAATGTCTCCCTAACACAAAGAGTACCCAGGCTCGGAAAAACTCATCACTCTTTGGCTTGGTATAAAAGGAGCAAGTATTTATCCTAAAATAATTCTACCAGTATAATAAATAAGCATTTACCTGTTTCTTCAGTGGGCATTGGAAGAATAACTAGCTTTATGAAATGAGGACCAAATCATACTTATTTTAAAAACTAAAGGATTCCTATGTGTCCTGCTTTTGTTGTGATAAATTCTTTTATATTGTACTGGAACTAAATGTCCAAATTAAAAACGAAGAGCAAACAAATCAGTGATTTGTTTATTTTTAACTATTTTATTACTAATTTATGGTTGCATTCTCCAGCCTTTCTATCTTCAGGATACTGAGTAAGGACCCATACCTTCTTTGTTTTTCCTCCAAGTTACCCATTAGCTTCTGGAATAAGAGAGTGTTCTTATCTTGTAGAGGTTTTAGAATCTCTAGTAGTTCCTGCTTTCTTAATTTTAAGTCTTCATTCAATTCCTTCAAGTAACTGTCATCTATTTTAGGATTTCTGTGGGAAAAGATAAAATAGTCTATCTTTAGCTTGGGGTAAATAAAGACCCCCTTTCCCATCTTAGGTAGCTGCCTTGGCTTTCCCCATCAAAGACTCACCTTTTTGAAGAAAAGCAAGATCCTGAAGAGTTTGTACCACTTGTCATCTTGAAGGGAAATTCTTAATGATAAAGAGGCCTTCTTGAAAATCTGTGCCTTCTTTTTCCAACCAGTTAAGACATCATTTTGTGCTGCTGTTCTTGAAGCTCCTGTTGCATTGGACTGATTTTAGCTACAGCTTGAGGTCACAATAGCATCAAGACCACAAAGTCAGCAGATATTTTAAGTAGCATCAGTAGCTGCTGAATGACTGAAAATACTCAACTACAAGATTAATTCTTGTTTTAGGTCTAGCTAAATCCAAATACCCAAGTTTTATTCGGAAATCTTTGAATGAATAAGATAAAATCACAGCTAGTGTACCTGCATTATAGAATTACTGTTGGATTAGAAAATAGTGATTTATCAAAAAGAACTCAACACCATGGTAACGAACATCTGTGGAAAGCCTGTCTGCACTAAATGCTGGATTCTGTGAGTGAGGAAAAGATAGAAAGATAAAAGCACCTATTTCTGGGAGCTTGGCAAAGGAAAAGATACTTCTAACCAACATTTAAAAATGGACAGAGGTTAAACAGGCAAAAACTACAAATGTAATGGAGTAATAGAATAACCACTGTCATTTTTCCTAATCTTTAAAACTCCATTATGTCAATTGGGTGTGATGAGTCACACCTATAATTCCGCACTAGGGAGGCAGAGGAAAAAGAGATTGGAAATCCAAGGCAGCCTTGGGCTATGTAGCAAGACTGTTCTTCAAAACAAACCCAAGTCAAAGCAAAACAAAACTTTGATCTAATGTCAAGGGAGAAGAATATTTGGCACATAGGGAGAAGATAGAGTTTGGAAAGATCCACACTGTCAGAAGTCTTCCCCTGTCAGATTCTTTTCTGGAAGGCTATACTTCGTAGACTTATCTAAACAGACTGATTCTGACTCTTATTTTACCTGAATTAGAGCCACATATCTTTTGGACTCTTAAGGTTGCCTTTCTTATCTATGCCATTTAAGAAGTAGAAGGTAGTCCAAAAGATTATACATTTGTAAATGTGCCCTTTGAAAAAAGTTTGGCTGTGTCACGTGACTTAAGACATGCTGTTTCAAATACCGACTGACCATTTCTAGCCTTTTTCTAGGAGTTTTCTCCAAAGTAATTTCAGTTCTTTATCATTGGGGAAATTTGAAAGGCAAACTATTGCATAAAAATAAAAATTAAAGAACTTGGTTTGGGTTTCAGTTTCACTGTGAGCAGTGGCCCACCTGTGAACAAGTCTCCAAATTCTCTGAGCCTAATGAGGTTTACACTTTTATGAAATATTGACCTGATACATTTGTGAGATTGAAATATATAAAGTACCTGGCTCGAGGCAGGTGTTCATTCATGTTTAGTGAGATTTTGTTCGGTTTGGGTTTGCTTAATGCCCCAATTAAGTGGCCTTATTTTTTTTTTTTTTCAAGCTTATATGTGTCACGAAACTTAATCACAAGAGCCTTTCATTTTCAAGAAGTCAAGAGACTTCTCCCAAATGATCAGAGTGCCACAATGTATGGATCTGCCCTGGGTTAGATAGGATACTAGCCTCCCCTAAGTATCCTTTACATCAAAGTTTCTCTTAAGACAATCATTACAGATACTTTTCCTAAAGTTTTCATGTGTCACTGGAAGGTTGTGTGTGACAGAAATGTGATATTAAATAAGAAAAACCACAGCATGTTAATTCATGCTGGTTGCCCTAAGACTATCCACAAAAATTTTCAATTGAATGAAGGTGAGTAAAAATGCTCACTATTAAAAGGAGGGGGTGGGCGGACTAGTTATTATTAATAGCATCTTAGACTACATATGTGGCAGGTGGTAGCAAATAGTAAAGGACAAAAATGACATTGCTCACTGAAGCATAGCCTCTTTAAATTTCATGTTGTGACATTTGGCAGGCAGAACTGTGATAGAATATTAAAACATTTAATGGGCAGGCAGCATCCCAACTCACCTTCCTCTCTGCCCTTGCTTGTGAATGTTTCCAAGGTGAAGAACACTTGCTATTCTGATGTAGTCTTTTCTACAGCCAATCAGCAATGTTTATTTCCTAACATTCTGATATTCATGTCTTCAACCTGGAGTATGAATTCCAAGGCGTATCTCTGCCTTTTAATATGTGTGAATATTATAGTGAAAAGCTTTTAACATAAAATAATCCTCCAAACTAGAAGTCAATTAGTATTGAGGGGGGTTAGTTGATGTTCTGTATCAGAATCTAATAGAGGCAGAAGGGAGGATGATGTGTTAGATGATTGTTAAAGGCAGAGGAAGTTGAATTTTTCCTGAAGTAAAAAGCTGAGGTCATCTACTCATTGGAAATGTCTGGTGGGAATACGGTGGGAGAAGGGAGAGCGATGGCATGAGATTTGGAATTGCACCTGAGCAGTGGGAAAAGAAAGCCAACCAGACAAGAGTATAAAATACTGCTTTGTAGTGCTAAAGGTCAAGGTGCATTTGGAAGCTGTTAGAAGTTTTACCCCCATAAGTAACTGGCAAACTGGAAGATACAGTTGAGAAAAATGTGGTGTATTCTGTACTGGACGTGGCAGAAACAATAAGCAGAAATTCAAGGTAGAAGTGTTTGAGCATGCTGATGAGCATGTCCATTAAAAGATTCACCTAAGGCTTTGGGTATTCAGGATACAAAATAAATAAATAAATCCATTGGCTGAAAGAAAACAAGAAAGGAGTTGAGATTGAAGAGTGTGGGGTAGAAGAATAGAGGTTCAAGTCAATGGATGTACATCTTATAAAATAAATTTGTACCTCTTGCTTCCTTTCACTGCATAATCACTGAAATTCATGTGGATCTCAAAATAGGCCTTACAACGGGTTATTCACAATGACCTCATCCAATGTTATAGCATTTGGTTTTAGTATCTGTTAAGATAAAGCGTGATAGCTCTATAATTAGAGAACTCCAAAGCATTTTAGTGTTAGTTTTGCCAGCGGAAAGTCAAATTAGTCTAATTAAGTCAGGTCTCCAAAAGTAGAGGCAATTATTTTCATATTAATGCCAGAGATTAGGGGAAAATGAGGAGGGAGAGAGGAAGAGTGGAAGGGAATTATATTTCTCTGTTGTTTGTTATAATCATTTTGTTGGCTCCTTCCCCTTAACTCTTAAAAAAAAAAATTGTTGGGGCTTTTGTTTGTTTTTGTCTTGTTTTGATTTGTGTAGCTTGCTGGCCTAAAGCTCAATAAATTGACCACAGAGATCCACCTATCTCTACCTTTCAGTTACTGGAATTAAATGTACCACCACACTTACGTTTTTTGTTTGTTTGTTTGTTTGTTTTTGTTTTTGTTTTTTTTCTAACTGTATGTGTATGTGTGGGTATGTGCACATGATACGATACCTCAAGGGGACAGAATCCCTTGGAGCTAGAGTTCTAGGTGGTGATGAGTTGACTGACCTGGATGTTAGGAACTAACTTGGGTTCTTTGAAGCAGTAGTTTTCACTTTTAACCACTAAGCTAGTTTTTCAGTGCTCCCAGCCCCTTAGCACTTTTTTTTTTTTATAGTGGTCCCAATCTAATCTGTACCTACATTTAGAAAATACCCAAGCACTTGAGACAGCTGAGATAAATTTCTGTTACTCTTGAGAATTTTTGGTTGGTTTTTTAAAAGTAATGCTTTGTTTTAATGTTTCCAGGCTCTTGGGGTAATTGTCTTCAAACAAGTGAATGAATTTTTACAGACTTTTCAAGAAAAGTATAATCAAGGGCTGGGAAATGGCTCAGCATGAAGACCTAAGTTCAAATCTCAGAACCCATGTGAACACATCCATGTGAGTACCTGTAACCCCAGCAACTCTAAGATGTGAAGACAAGAGAACTGATGATGCTTACTGGTTTCCAAACAATTCTAGGTTCATTGAGAGATCTTGTCTCAAGGAAATAAGGCAAAGAGTAATAGGGCATCATACATCCTCCCCTGACCTCCAATGCACAAATGCACACCCACAACCTCCTCCCCAATACACACAAAGGAAGAAACAAAACCAGAGAAGAAAAGGATATTTTTCAGAGAATCATTTCTGGATCCTCATTTTCCACAAAAATTCCCCACTAATATGGATGTGCTTGAGAGTGCTTCTTAGTCTCATTGCCACCTCCCTTTCCGAATACATTTTGCTCAAAGAATGGAATGCATTGTAACAATCTTGAATCTTATTTCAGTGGCTTGCTTTGAAAGAGTAAAATTCTTAAAGGCATTCAAAACTTACTATTCAAAATGTTGGTGTTGAGGCTAATAAAAGGAAAGGACCATTAATGACCTGGAAGTCTGGTGCCAGTTCTTTGCTTTCAGCAAAAACAAGGGATATCTAATTGAATTACCAGCTTAGGCAGTTTAGGTTTATTGGAATTAAACTTTGATAATGAATTATTATTTGAATTTTGGCTGGAGTTTCAAACATTTAAAAGACTGCTATGGTAAATACCTTCCATCTCCATCTATTTACTTATATAAACAAGTTTTTTTCCAGTGAGCATTACATGTAATACAAACAATATAAATGGAAGTGATTGTGAAAGGCTATCTTATTCAAGGAGTAAGTATAAAAACATAGACTGACTAGAGGGAAAATGCTATCATATTAATAGTTCAAGGAGTTCCAGAGAGGCAGCCTTACTGGAAAGAGAAGCAGGTTGATGCAACTGTGAAGAGACTCATTGCCAATGGTTAGATTAAGTCAACAAACCCAGTTGGAGGCCTGGTCACTGGGCCAGAGTTGAGCAGTCTGAGGATCCAGCAGAGCTGTCTAAGAGTAGGATCATGGAGACCATAGGGTCACTGTACAAGAGTGGACCCAGACAGATAAATGGGCAAGTAAGCTGTGTCAGCTGTGAGGACTGAACTGAAGCCTCTGGGATAGTTTTGGGTCTTCTGCCTGTTGGTCTCTCAGTACATACATCATGTTGGGTTGTAGGAACTCACATTCCATATGGATCCAGGTGAGTGTGTTATACCCTTTCCTCAGTCTCATATGTTTGATACTAAAAATGGAGTCAAGTGCTGCTTGTATCATGGGAGTTACTCAGGTGAACCCGAAAAGCCACTGCATGGATGGAGTATGTTAGAGCAGGAAACAGTCTGATTTCAACAATGTTTGACTGCTTGATGAGGGTCTATGTATGTAGACTTTGTCAGATATGAGCATATAAGATTTATTAAATGTGAGTGATTATAAGAAAGATCATTCATCTGTGATTTTGAGACAGCCCTGGTCGACATAGTTCTACGCCAACCAGAACTAGGTAGTAAGACCCTGTCTCAAAAAAGAAAAGAAAGATCTATTTGAAAATATCAATATCATAACATTCCAAAAATTATATTTTTGTTCCTATTTAAAATTAGAGTGAGAATGTGCAATCTTTTGTTATCGGTGTACGTTGGGGGAATATACCACAGAGTGCATGTGGGAGTCAATGAACAACTCCGTGGAATCAGTTCCCTTAGGTGAGTTCTAGGAATCTCAGGTTGTCAGGCTTTTGTGGCAAAAAAAAAAAAAAAAAGCTTCTTACTTGTAGAATCATCTTGCCGACCCTAAAATCAAAACTTTTAGGTGTCAACTTAGAAACATGTGAAATGGTACCTACTCTTTCAAAAAAAAAAAAATTTCCGTTTTACATAAGCAAAATGTCTTAGAGACCACTGCGCTAGGGCAGATGGTCTCTGTCTCCAATGGGATTTAAGAATGTCCTAGGGGAACGTGTGAAAGTGGGTTTCAGGCTCAGGCCCCAGACATTCTCAGCGGAGACTGTGGCTGTTAACAATCGTCTCCTGGTGATTCTGACACTCATCCCCTGAACCTGTCTAAAGGAAATACTGACTCACGTTTTCTTCTTCGGTCACAGTGAATCAGCACAAAAGAAGCATAACCTCAGGAGGTTGGCTTTGTTTTTTCTGTGCCACCTGTAGGATGTGGTGTCTGAGTTTATGGTTGATGTGTCACATTCCCACCCTTCACTTAGATGCCCCCGAGCCCTGCTGCAGAGGGGGGAGCCATTCCAGCATCTGCACAGGGAATTATTCAGGACCCGTAGATGGCCATGCATCATCATGTCTTTCTGAAATGTTTTTGTGTGGTGGAGGAGCACTGTACAGATAGATCAGTGTGCCACATTTGTTTTTATTTCTTTCCATTTCATTGGGGAGCTAAGAGGCAACTTTGAACATTTTCACCCTAACTCCTGCTTAGGACCTAATCTAATTTCTTGGTCTTGATTTTTTTAAAAATTGGTTTCTTAGTTTTTTCGTGTTTTCATAAATCACCTGATCCTTTAAGTAAGAAAAATACATTTAACTTTGTGTATATTTTTAAATATGAGGGTACATAGATTAGACCAAAGGGCTCTTTGGTTTTGTTTCATTTTGTTTGGTTGGTTTTGGCTTTTTATTGTTGTTGGTGGTTTATTCACATGTGCCTATAAAGAAACTTTGCTTATAGAAGAATGGATGGATGAACTTTAGTGTAATATTTTGAGGACTCTACTGTAAGTCATATTGGATTTCAGGACCAAGATCAGGTGGAGGGAAGTAAGAGATCAAATGCGTTTGGAAGAGATGGGAGTCAGGTGCCCAGACTTCAGCCCCATGGAGGAAATGTACAACTGTAGTAAATAGCAAGTAGGAAAAGAAGGTGGAATCTCACAAGATGGAGTAGTTCAGTCAGTCAGCAAGAATTCATAGGTGCACAGAATTCACCTGAAAGGAGATCTAGAAGATTCTTAACAGAGTGGTAACTTTGGAAGTGACAGTATTTCTCCAAATAAATTTTAAATCTTTTAAGACTCCTTTATAATAATTTTTTTGGAAAGATAAGGCTAGAAATGAACTCAAGAAACATTCATTTTTCCTACAGATTTTATTGTTTATTCTTTGACAATTTCATCCATGTATATAATATCTGATTACTCTCCCTCACATCTCACATTTTTTTTAGAATACAATTATACAGACTTGCCTAGCTTTAAGTTTATTCAGAAAAATGAGACAAAACAATATGTTCTTAAGGTTTGCCAGGTTTCAATCGGAGTCCTGCAAAGGATGGTAGTCCCCTTTTGTTAGTGGGAAAGTGATGTTCTCCATAGTCAACAAGGAATCTCAGGAGCAAGGCTTGGCAGGGGGAAGGGGTGAAGATAGATCTCACTTGCTCTTAATGAGAATGTCCTTATCAGTGAAACGGCTACACAACCATATGCACGTGAAGCACCTTACATGTGAGAAGGTCGTATGTGATGTAACACAGGATCTCACAGGATTAGAAGACAGCAGAGGCCTTGTCTACAGTGAGTATGAGGATGGGGTTTCAGCTCTGCTGAAAATATGACTCAGTCCTGTCAATTCTTAATAATTTTCAAGAGAAGATGCCATTGTTAGGCATTACAGTGAGACCACAGACTAAGTATGGGTTAAGCAGATAAAATGTAACAACTGTCAAGGCTTAAAGATATATAATCAATCTCAAATTCAGCAATCTTAGTCATATCACAGGATTAAATAAAATGTAGGTTCAGTAGTTGAAACAGAGCAAAGAATTCTCTAAATTTGCTTTAGCTGTGTCTTTGAGTTCATAAGCCACTTCAATGGAAGTGGTTGGATAGCCTAGAGATTTTTGCTACTAGTTTTATTTTTAATTTAATAATAAACACCTGTAATTTTTTAATAGACAATTATGTGCCTTTATATTACTACAACATCAAATGCTAAAAGAAAGCTGACATTTGTCATGGTAAGACTTTCTTCAGTATATCAGCATTTTCCAGGATGTTTTCATTTGCATTTTCAAATAAATAATTAAGGCATTCTAGATAATAATTAGGAATATACATAGAAGCAGTGTCAGAGGAGAGATTTTGTGTTTTCAGACTTTATAGTTCAGATGACAAGTTCAAGAACCTTCTGGGTTTATACACTGCTTTTTTACACATGCACATAAATACACACATGCACCAATTATTCAGTCTTATTTAAGACAAAAAGTCATTGCTATTGCTTTACAATTTAGTGTAGGTGCATTTATGGCAAAGTCCAAATATTATTTTAAAAAGCTAAGTACATTTTAAGTAAGTGAAATTTTATTACTTAGATACATATATTATAAACCTAATCTATAAGCTAAGCAGCTTTTCTAATAAACTAAAGCACATTACATAGTAACAAATCATGATAATAAAAGATCTGAATTAGAGTATAAACTCAAATTTTTGTAATTCATCAAGAATTTTTCACTGCTATTCAATGGTGGCACATGCCTTTAATCCCAACACTCAAGAGGCAGAGGCAGGTGGATCTCTGTGAGTTCGAAGCCAGTCTGGTCTACATAGTGAGTTACAGGACAGGAAGGACTGTTTCTGTAGAGACCCTGTCTCATTAAACCAAAGAGGAAAAATAAAGAAAGAAAGAAAGAAAGAAAAGAAAAGAAAGAAAGAAATATTTACTCCTGCATCCTTATGGTCACAAAGCCTGAGTTAAGGGGTGTAAGTTAAGTAAATACATTTTCTTTGGAAATTATGGTATGGATAAACATTTTTAAATGTCTATTCTGGGAATGGAAAAATAGCTCTATGGTTAAGAGCACTTGTCGTTCTTGAAGAGGACCCAGATTTGATTCCCAGCACCCACATGGTGGCTTATGATTGTCCATAGTTCAGGTCCCAGAGGATCTTATGCCCTCTTCTTGTCTCCACAGTTGCTAGCCACACACATGGTGCTCAGACATGTATGAAGATGGAACACTCACACACATAAAATGAAATAAAAATGAAATGAAATAAAAAATTAAGAAATAATGACTGCCCTAGAAACAGGCATTTTAAAAGGTGAACTATGTTAATAGCTATGCTGAGAAGTTCCCTGTGAACCCTTTCTTGGGCATGAGATCCTAAAAGAGATGTTTTCTTTTCTCTGGTTCACTGAACACACCCAGTGGTCATTAAATCAAATTGGAGTTGAGAGCATCAGCATTTTTTTTTCAGCTGAAAATTCTTCTCGTGCCATGTACAACAGTCATTCATGTACAGCCTTGCTACTTCATTTCATTTTCTTATTGTTTAGTCCTAGAGTTAGATTACAGCGGTTTGAGTCAGTTGTAGTTCAGGTTTTGTTTTCCAGTGATTAGGCCAAGAGGTCTAAAGATATATGTATGATTCCATGCTGGCTGATGAAACACAAAAGGTGTGCCTAGGCAAGAGTTTTTCTCTTCAATATAAAGAGAAGGAAAACAAAAGGAAACAAAGGAAGGAAGAAAGAAAAAAGAAAGAGAGAAACCTAAAGAGAACATACATTTACTCTCTACTTATTTTCCTACTTTGGATACTGTTCTAGAAGGACAGAAAGCATGAAGCTACTACAGTAGTCATTTGACAACAATGAGATAGAAAGCCAAAAGAATCACAAAGAAACCAACCAAACACCTTGAAATGAAGAAACTTTGAGATGCTGAAACAACCTTTGAACCACTAGGTCTAAGCTTCTTCTGACATAATTAGATATTATTGTTTGATCAATGGCTAGTTGAATTTCTTTTTACTTATAGCTAAATGTATTCTGCCTGCAATATCATATAAATGTATGGCAAGCATTGTACCAGAGATGGCTTATGCTGCCTTGTAAAATAATTACACACTCCCACAATTCTATACCCAGTGACTTCAAGGTGGTAACTTTACATTATCTGTGGTGGGAGTTTTTACGTTATGGAACTGGACCAAAAGTACTAATTGGTGTTTGGTTTTGTTTCCTCAGAGAACAAATTGTTAATCATTATCAGTACCATATTCCTATGGAAACTATAACAACTGCCTTGCCACATGTAACTGTTTTTAAAATCACATCTATTAGGGGCTAAAGAGATGGGTCAATGATTAGGGACAGTGGCTCTGGGTTAAGCTCCCAGCACCCACACAGCAGCTTACCATGGTCTGTAATTCCAGTTCCAGGAATGCAAAGCTACTTTCTGACCCCAGTAGACACTGCATGCACACGTGTCCATGTGTGTCTGTGTGGGTGTGCATATGCTGTTGAACACACAAGATCAGAGGACAACTCACAGGAGTTGATTCTACCCCTTCTACCATGAGAGTCCTGGCAATGAAATTCAGGTCATCAGGCCTGACAGTGTCTTTGCCTGATGACCCATCTTACCAGTCCCCTATCATCTTTTAAAGTGAATTTTAAAATACAATTTTATTTTGAAAATGTCATGCATGACTCCTGAAGTTACAAATAACAAATGGATAATATGTCAAAACATTTTAAGTTACAGTGTTTTAGAAATAAGAAACTAGTAAATTTAAGGAAAGAAAAATAAAGTATCAATTTATTTTAAAACTAATCCATTATGTGTAACTAATTAATAGCAGAGTCAAGTTTACAATTTGGCACTTTCAAAAACTTTTTGTTATATATCAGAATCCAGGGCCTCACATATTATGCAAGTAGCCTATTGTTAGCTATTCAACTAGCCACAAAAATTTGGTTCTTTATCCCCATTTTAGTGAACTTAGCAGTATACTACAGAGCCACTATATAATTTATATAACAGTGATAATACCAATAATTCATTGCTTGCCATATCTAGCCTCAAATTAAAATAGTAAGTTGGGGAATGCACGACTTTCTATAAATGTATCAGCTTAGTTTTTATAATGCATGTAATCTGTGTTTAATTAGATAGTCCAAAATTTGGTATATTCAGCAAAGACGCAGCCCTTGAAGAAGGCTGACATATGGGAAGTGTGAACATGAGATTACAAGCTGCCAACACCCTTTAATCATCATTATTCACAGTAAGTCCTGATGAGTAACCGGATGATCAGAAGAAGCTTTGAGTGCCCAATTATATCAAGAATCTTCTCAGAGAGAATGAGTTGCCCACAGTCCTTCTCCAATGGCTGAAGAATTGTCAACCCAAATCTGAGATCTTCTACTCAAGTACAGGTCATCAGACAGTCTTAAAGATGGAACTTCTGGAATCATATAATGTTGACCACTCATTTGAAACAGTTGGTCACATCTGTTGACAAAGATCAGATATTGAAAATACTCAAAATTTGTCAAAACTTCCCAGTGATGGTGAAAGCTAAAACTGGAACATTTCTGGAGAGTAATTAGGTGATATACTACACATCAAAAACCCTACAAAAGAATGTGTTGCAAAATCTTGATATATTAACTGGGAGAATATGAATAAAATAGTTTACTATATTTCTATTTGAGGAGACAGTTCAATTTGCAAAATGTAAAGAAATGTTAATGGGGAGATTTATAGCAGGTAAAAGTACATGCTGTACAAGCATGAGGTTCTGAGTTCAGTTCTCTAGTGCCTATATAAAAAGGATATGGCCATACACACACACACACACATATACATGTACACGCACACATGCACACACACATCCATACACATACACAAAAAAGTTTTATTTTAAATTTCTATTTAGTTTGCATGTTTGTTGTTTGTAGTGTATGTATGTGTACATGTTCTTGTGGGTGTGTATTTTAGTGCATTCAGGGGCACATGGATGTGGAGGCTGGAGATCGATGTCAGGTTCCTCTTCTGTTGCTCTCCACCTTACTTGTCCAGATGAGGTCTCTAACTGAATCCTGCGCTCAGTGATGCTAGGCCTGCTGGCCAGAGAGCTCCGGGGATCTACTCATCTCAGCCTTCCCAGTGCTTGGGATTACAGGCAGGCACCACTCAGCTTGGCTTTGTATGCCAGTGATGGAGACACAAACTCAGGTCCTCCTACTTACATGGCAGGCACTTTACTAATTGACCTATAGTACCAGCCCACTTTGTAGTCATCACAGAAATGGTAATCTTGGTGACTAATTTTACAGAAGTTTGACAGGTGCAAAGATTAATGAACATTAATTACAGATTTGTGAAAATTGGAAACAACTTAAATGTCTAAAAACTAGGAGATAAATGAATAAATTGTGATATATACATGCAATGACATTTAATGGAGCCACTAAAATAATATTTTAGGGATATTTAAGAAAAAAGAGAAAATGCTAAAACTACAGTGTCAAGTAAAAAATAATAGGAGATGTTAGACCCCATTTGTGTATGTTTGGCAGTCTGAAAAATACATTAAAAACAAGATTTAAAAAATAAAAAATAAGCATGTCATTCCTCCATCCCGAAATTTTCAAGTTTCCCTAATGAGCATGGATAGACCTTTAAAATAAAAACTTTGTTCTTATAGATTCAAATCATACTAATTTTATAAGTAGAAGCTTTTCAAACATGCTACTAAAGGAGCCCTATGATCGTCAAGTGAGCATTAATGGCTTGAAAAAACAAAATGGGCCAAAGTTGAGTATTGTGAAATTGTTTTTAAAATGAAGTATCTTAAAATTAAAAAGAAAAAGTACAGTGTAAAAGAATTAAAATATAGAACCCCACATTTATAAGAATAATATGAAATTAAAAACAAAACTCTTCAAGTCAAGTCACTTGAAAAACATTCTGACAACAAAAGATAACTGTCTTAATTAACATTAAAATTTAAAACAGAAAACTATGTTCCCTCTTCACATCCCCATAAAAAAGAGTGGATTGACAGTCGTATCATAGAGGTGGGAGGAGGAAGAGAGAGAGACCTGGATGGTTGTGTAGTAGTGTTTTTCAGGCATTAGGAATTGAGAAGGGGCTTTAGAAATGGCTTGGCTGTTAGGCATGTTTGCGCACAGTCATGAAGATGGGAGTTTGGATCCCACCATCCAAAAATAATATTCTGCAAAATGTTTATAATTCCAGCTCCAAGAAATCTGATGCCCTCTTCTAGCCTCCATGTTTCTCTCTGTCTCTCCTCTCCCTCCCTTTCTTCTCTCTCTCTCTCTCTCTCTCTCTTTCTCTCTCTCTTTCTCTCTCTCTCTCTCTCTCTCTCTCTCTCTCTCTCTCTCTCTCTCTCTCTCTCTCTCTCTCTCTCTCTCTCTCTCTCTCTCTCTCTCTCTCTCTCACACACACACACACACATAATTAAACATTAAATAGAGTTGAAAAGAAGTGTTTCAGGAATAGCTGCTGTTGTGGAGACAGTGATGGGAGAAGGACTAAAATATTAATGTTTTGTATTCAGGGTGCATTCTAGTTGTTTTCAAGAATCCAAAAGAGTAAAGAATGATTACTTTGTGACTCCCCAGCCATGTGTCTTTGAATATGAGGATGGGCCAAGTGATGCTTAACCGAATTATCTGAGTTATAGCACAATCCCCAAACTCGATACCTTAGTCACCCCAGATAGGTAGTTACGTCGCTTTAGAAATCTGAACACTGTTTTCACATGACCTTAAAAACCCCAGTCTAGTGGTTGTCAATGTTTTTCTCTCTCTGGCCATACCTGGGACAGATGACATTCTCATATGCATATACTCAGAGTATATGCAGTATCGACATGTCTCTAATTCTTTCTCATCAAGTTAAGAAATTAACACTAGTGAATATAGTATTTGTTGTAAAGAAACCTTCACTGCACTTCGATCTACTTTTGAAAATGGTGATTCATTCATAAATTTTGGCTCTTTAGCAACTCATCTTTGGGCAGGACAACTAAGGCAATTTCCTTGAAGCTCAGACTAAGAGGCGGGGCTGTGTAGGTGTTATACTTTATTCTTTCTGTCTAAATGAATTAAAACCACTTTCAAGATTTCTGTCTATAATGATATCCAAGGCAGCTGACAGTGTTGCCTCCTTTCAAGCGAGATTATCTTGGGCAGGAAAGGGCTGAAGAGCTTGAGAGTCAAAGTTGTCTGGCTGTAACTTTTCTCCAGATCAAATTACCAATAACTTGCAAGAAGGTTATGTTTTCATTTAAAATGGGATCCTTTGTTTTGAAATCACAGTGAAATGATCAGCCTGGTAATCTTTATTCATTTATCAACAAATTATTTAAGCACTCACAGTAGGTAAGCACTGCTCTAGCTCTAGGAATTGAGCAGTACAGAAGGGAGAGCTACAAGACTGACCTCTGTGTTAGGGAAGAGATCAGTGGTAGAACACTTGTCTTGTATGGGTGAGGCCTTGGGGATCAATCTGACTTCTGAAAAAAAAAAACCCAATAACAACAACAACAACAACAACAAAAAAAAACAAGACAAAACAACAACAACAAAAAAGCAGAACCAAAGCCTTTCAAGGAAACTATAACAGCAAAAACGGATCTCTACTTTCATTCCAATGGGTGGAGACAGGCATCAGGCAAGAAGCAAACCTGAGATATTGTTCCCTCGTTCATTCATCCACTTACTTACACAGTATGTACTGAAAGCACCTAGTATGTCCTAAGTATTCAAAATGTTTTCCCATGAATTATCCCTTTAAATCTAATCCTGAGTAAGAGTATATTCTGATTGTTGTTTTTTCTTTTACAAATCCACAAATAGCATAATTCACTGTAATAGTCAAAAGTTAGGAAAGAATCAGCATATCCAGTATAGGAAACTCACTATGTTAATTATAAGAATTCATTATAAAATGACAAAAAGCTAGTCTAAGGACTACTGTGTACTGATATGAAACCACCTAAGAGAAAGCATTGTGGTTTACTTTTTTTTCTAATTTCATACATTTTATTATAGGAAACAGAAACTTGTAATCAGGTCATAGTGAAACAGGCCTGTGATCCTGGCATACAGGAGGCAGAGGTAGACATCTCCATAAGTCAAGGTCATCCTGGTCTACAGAGGAAGTTTGAGAACAGCCATGGCTACATAGACACTGTCTCAGAAACAACCCTAAAATAAAATAAATCATTGCATATAATTGAAAATGCCACACACAGAGAATAACTAGATTCTAAGTTTGTACATCTCAGTGAAATTCTATACAATTAAAATAGGCACGGAGCTTCACATTCAGTTTTACAGTGAATATACTTTATGCACTTATCTACCACCAAGACCAAAAAATTCACAACAGAATTATAACTAGAACAATTAGCTTTATTTCTTCTTTCATAACTTATATCCATTACCTGCATTCAGTCCTTCCTCATCACCTAATTCTTAGCCCTTCTTGTTTTTTTTCATGTTATACTATACCCACACATATATTTGTTTACTTATATACACCTATTCATATATAAGAAAGAACATGAAGTTCTTCTCCTCCTGATTGTATGATCTCAATTACATGCTAAATGTATCCATTTTCTGCAAATTTGCCTTCATTTTATTTATATGAAGCAGCATCCTTTAAATGAGCAGCATTCCACTATATATACTGAATTTTCATTATCCATCTGTTGATGGACAACTATGTTGATTTCAATTCTCCATAGTGGGCAAAGCAACAATAAACATGGTGGTACAGATATCTCTATAGTAGGTTTATGTCATTAAGGACTACTTGAGGATCAAGTTTCTTTACAGCAAAGGAAACAATCAGCAGAGCACATAGCTCACAAAATGGGAGAAAAATCTTTACCTTACCAGCTACACTTCAGACTAGGGGCTGATGCCCGGCATTTACAAAGAAATTCTGGTTTCAGCACCAGAATGCGGCACGCACCTCGACCAGCCAGGAAGAACAACCACACCTTGAGGATTCTTCTCAAATCATGCTTTATTGGAGAGCCTCTTGATTGAAGGGAGAGCAGGAAGCAAGCCCCCCCCCAAAACCCAAATGCAGCTGCTTATATAGGGAAAAAGGACACGGGTCGTACCCTGATTGGTCACAGCCGAACTGCAGACACCCAAGGCCTTGGGATTGGCCAGAGACACCGTTCCTACTGCGCATGCGGGAAGCGCGGGACACAACAGAGTCCGAGGAGGCGTTGCCCAACAAGGAGTCCATCCTGTAGGGGAGCGGTCGACATCCTGCAATGGTGGTGGCTGGCGGCTCCCCACAACTAAGGAAATAAAACTGCCAATCAACAAATGCACAAATAGAATGAAAAAAAGACATTTTAAAAAGAAGAAATACAAATGGCTAATAACCATTTTAAAAGATGTTCAGTACTCCTAGCCATCAAAGAAACAAATATTAAAACTACTTTGAAAATTCACCTCACCCTGGCCTGAATGATCATCATCAATAAATCTGACAACAAATATTGGAGATCATGTGGAGAGAATGGAACTTATTCACTATTGGTGGGGGTGAAAATTAATTGTGGAAGTCAGTTTGGTGGTTGTTTAGAAATTGAAACCAGAGCTACCATATAACCCAGAGAAAATGTTGTTACTAGAAGGGTAAAATTTAAAACAAGGCTTAAAATCAGAGCTTTATGCTTTTACATATTTATATTTTAAAAATACATAAAAGGCTATATAAATAATTCAACTGATTACTTTGGGAGAGCAGACTGGTAATTTGGAATGGGGAGGGATACATGGCTTTGTTTATATAGTGTTAACCACATACATTATTTTGAGTTAAAATTTTTATTAATGCTTTTTTTTCATGAAAGGTTTGGCCTTCTAGGAGCTTGACTGGATTATGATTGGCTTGTTCAAAGATAATGAAATTTAACTTCCATGTCCTCAACTTAGGAGCAAAGGCCCGTAAGCTTCATGTTAAAAAAAAAAATCTTTAGTTTTATGCTTATAGGTAAGTGTAGAGATCAGGCGGAAGGGCAGCTGGACCCCAGAGTGAGAAATGAGGAGCCCAAGGTGAAGGAGAAGATTTAGGAAAGATGTTAATATATTCTTTTTATGTATGCTTAAGTACAATTAATATTTGTTCAAAGCATGCAGGATTGTCTGAAGGTGTTAGAAATGAGAGTGCCAGGCAGGTTATCTGAATGAGGTAAGAGCCGTTTCTGGGGTTTATAATATGATTTGATCATCCTGGCTGGATGAAGAAGGAAGAGAAAATGTCCCGAATATCAATTACTTAGTTCCTTCACATCACCAATTGGAAGACACATACCCCAAGTCTGCTGATCTTGAAAATCCTTACTTTTGCAAGGACTGAATTCCCTTGCTTGCTATTTATCAGCATTCTGCTGACAAGTATTGTTTCTTCTTTGTCCTAAGATCCCCTCCTCACCTTTTTTTTCTTCCTTTTTAAACTATCCTAAAAACAATCCAACAAACAAAAACAGCTCAGTAGCCCAACGATTTAAAAACAAAGCCTTATTTGCTCTCCAGTGTTTACTATACCTCAGACAAATAAGAGGAAACTTTTGTGTCTCTGGGGCTGTTAATACATCACCAGTTCTTTCTACTGGCTTAAAAAAAATCAGACTCAAGCCTCAGTAATTCTAGGTACCACCATCTGAGATCCTACATTTTCACTTAAGTACTTTTTTTTCCCCTTCCAGATAAGGTACTCTGAAAAGTCCTTAGTAACTCCAGCCAGATGTATATTTGTTTTGAGACAAATTATTAAGTGAGTTATAATTTTCACTGATTGTTTCATGGTTATTTGAATGTACTGACCTTTTGTTAAGGTAACCATTCCTTGTATATGAGAACAGTAGCGTCCACAAAGAAGCAGCTTGTTTCATGGGGATCTCATTCTTTCCTCTAATTTTGACTTACTATTGGTTTCTTTTTTTAAAAAAAAAAAAAAGTCTTATTTGGAACTCTTAAAAAATAAATCCTGACTTCCAAATGTTCTTCCTCCTCACATTCAATTCTAAGGGCCATAGTAATGTTCTCGCTTTGCTTCTCAGTATTTACTTGGTACCATTGAATAGCAGACTGAAAAAAGGAGGGAAACGACCCCTTTGCTAACAGGAGGATAGTAGAAAAAGCATGAGGTTCAGAGTCAGGAGTCCCTTGTTAAGCTTTCTGACTCAAATTTTATTTTTTTATTATTATTATTATTAGCTTTTTTTTTTAAATTCAGGCTTTTCCTATCCTTCCTTTCCCATCTAGAACCAATCATTTCCTCTCTTTCCTCATCTAATATTGAAAAAATGGATAAGTAATTTTGCAAAACCCTATGAATGCCTGTGAAAAGGGCATTATGGAAATGTTCAGTATTATTATGCTGGAATTTTGCCATTTATTCTGTATGCAAAAAGGTACAGTTTAGAAGACTATCAATCAGCTCCTTTCACTTTAGAGTCCGAAGAGGTTCAGTCAGCAGGTACTTGGAGTGTTATGTTGTAGGTTCACTAAAAATGTTCGAGCCCGAGATGCATGCCTTTTTGTGTGCTTACTATGATTATTATTACACTGACCCTTTTGGGAGAGTCATGGCAATGGAGGAAAGTGAGGGTAAGATATTCTGCCATTACTTATTTTACTGTGATGAAGGAAAAGACAACAGAAAAGTGAGTTCTGCCCACAGTCCAAATGGTCTAAATAATTTAAATGTGAGAGGAAGAAAAATGGCACAGTGATGTATAATGCACATGAAATGAATGTATCTAAAGCTGTGTATATATATAAGACATAAGGGTACAAGCTGACTACAGAGTCACTAGGAAGAGTAAGTTAATACTAGGCATTTTTACAGTTAAGGGAGTTCATGTCTCACCTTGGGCAATTTAGGAGAACAGAAAAACCTGGTCTCAAAATATCTCTTTCTTCCTCAGTACCACAGTGAAAATGTTCACCATGAGAGCACCCCCTGAATTGTATTTGCAGCCTACTGTTATACTAGGAACCTTCATAAAACTATGAGCCCCTGCATAAAGACTAGGTGTTTGTCTTTAATGCAGCTGACAACTGGCTAGGAAGTATGCCTAGGATTGATCCTCAAACCTTTGTAGAAAAGGTGACTTGAATGGGATGTTGAAGAAAGAGTAAGGGTCACACATCTGGAGAACCCTGTGCTGTTAGCCTAAGTATGTGAAGTGAGCTAGACACATTTCAATAGGAGCTCAGTTGCTTTTGTTCCTGCGTTGAGTCATATCTACCTTATTACTTATTGCTAACCTGATGACATGGCCAAATAAAGCATACTAAATGCCCTGTAGAACTATCTTAAACCATCATTGTGATAGCCTTGACTTAAATAGATGGAACATGAGTAGTGAGGTAACACAGACTGAAAGAGTAATAGAGGGAAGAGGTGACCTGCATGCTACTTAAGAGAATTCTATTGCTACTGGTCAATTTACCACAGAGATTGCCAGCTTTTCAGTAGGGGTGTAAGAAATGACCTTGAAAAGATAGACACTGGTTGAGCAAGATCAGGTTGTGTAGTGTGAGCAGAGGGCATCTTGGTGGTGTAAGAGTTAAAAAAAAATATTGCCTATAAATATTTCACTATTTATGCTAACATATTCTTTAAAATGCGAGTGTCAATCAGAAAAAATGTAAAACATCACCTTGGATAACCCAACTGAGATTAACCCCAAAAGGGAATAGAACATTCTATGGGGAACAAGAGGGGAAAAGTTTAGAACATGAGGCTTGGGTAGAAGTCAAAACTGTAGGTGGGTGTGAGTGCTCTGTCAGGCTGATGGCAGATGATGAAGCCTGCAGGTAGAGGGGGTGGGTATTGCAGGAGAGGGAGGAGGTAAGCTTTGCCTACTGTGCAGTTTTGCTCAGGGCAGTTAATTGCTTGTGCCCAGAAAATTGCCTCTGGAAGCCTTGGGCAATATGCAGTAGGTTTTCCCTGAAGCCTACTTTATCAAGTTAAGTTGAAATTTGGTGGGAGAATAGAAGGAAAGGGGAGCTAAAAGGATTCCTGAGCTGAAGGGGAAAAAAAAATAGGGAGAGAAACCTGCAGAGGTCACCAGCTATCTCAGCAATGTATCTCTAATAATGAGAGGTGATTGGGAACTCTCAGGGATCTGAGGTCTTTTTTATTTTATATATTTACTTCAATATAAAGTGATTTTTAAATTACTTCACACTACTCACCAATCTCCAAATAAAATTATGTAAAGCTCCCCTTCCCCCAGCAAATCAAATAGCTTGACCAAGATATATAGAGCTAGGGAGGGATAAAGACAGAATAAGAATTAAGGTCTGATCACCCTGACGCATTTCAGCAATGTATTAAGCAAGAGGTGGGGTTACAATGCAAGATGGGGAAAACTTGGGAGAGAGTATTAAAGGAGAAGGTAGAAAAGGAGGTCACCTGAGCATCATTTTCCCTTAGGATTGACCCTGGTGTAGGCATTATACATAAAGTAAGGGAAAGCCTCCAACATTAATGGAGTTTCTGTTATGTATTCATACCTTGTATATTGTACTTATTGTAATTCCATCATTTTATATCACCTGTAAGGCAGCTGCCTAGCATTCACAAGGCCCTGGGTTCAATCTTCCAGACCACAACTGTAGATCAAGTTATCACCATTGTAAACAAATCCTGAGATTAACAAACTTGCTCAAATGGTAAACTGGAATTTTAATCCAGGAGGACCTAATGAGGTCCTTCTCTTCCAAAGGTATTGATTAAATGTCAACTATATGCAAGGTGTTGTGCTATGTGCTTTAAGGATATAGAAAAGGAGCTGATTTGTGATGTAAATAAGGAACCCTTAATTATCTTGTTCTTGGAGTATATAATGTAAAGAATGAACTGTCCTTAATTAATTAACTGGCCAACTTAGCTTTCTGTTTAATGTCCCAATGTGATAAAGAAGCAAGTGAGATTGGCCACAACCACACAAATTGGAAGAGTCTCAGTGTTCATAAAAATCTTTTTAAAAATTCAAATGACATGCCACACATGACTAAGGCTCATTTTATTAATCCTTTAAAGCTTTGTGTGGCATATAGAGCAATGCTCCCAAACTGTCCTATGTTATTTATGGATTCAGCAAAAATAAGTCACAGACCTAGTGTTAGCAACATTTTCTTCAAAAGAGCGTATAAAGTAAATTTAAGAAAAAAATTGCAAGCACATTTCATCATCATCATTATTATTAGTAGTAGTAGTATATAAAAGTTCATCTTTATTAAGTGATAGGCAACACTCAGAGCAAAGCAAGATACATATGCTACTGGAAGGAAAAATGACCAGCAATCAATTTGTTAGCTTATTCTAATCTTTGATGTGTATATACTAGTCCGTGATCTTTTGCCTTTATCATGCATATTTTTGGTATAGAATAAACTTTGATTATGTTTAACAACAGCGATGCTTTCTTTGACACCATTTTTATTGCCCACTTTAATTTAGATGTGGATTATATTTCATGAGCTCATGCTGGTATTTCATTGCCACCTTATAATGTATTTCAGGCTCAAACATGTTGGGGAACACTCATCTGCTCCGATTGCCAGTTTCCTAAAGGATGTGCTGATCTGGGGTTTGTTTTCTATGGTTTGAACTTTCAAGGCACCCTTAGAAAGTGACAGTCATGTACAATGCTAAGTGCACATATGCTTAATATTTTTCTTTCATACTTGATAATATACAACCAGAATGGTTAAAGAAGGCAGCTATATGTCTGTGTGTGGGGATACATAAAAAAGAACATAAATGTATGAATTGCAAAAGCAATAGTTTTTTATCATATTTGTACACAAAATAATAAATAATAACCAGGAGTTAAATGTTTCCTAAAATCTAAAAAAGAAGCATTATTATGGGAATGTTTATGTAGAACTAAGTAAAAGCCAGGACATAATTCTCTACTTGTTCACTGGCATCTTCTCGGCACTTAAAAGTAACATAGGATGTAGTCAAGAAATGTTTTTGAATGGATGGTGAGAGTCTTTCCACGCTAGGCTTTTTTCTTAGTTGTCTGTTGGACCAGTTTGCTTCCTATGGTGAATCACATAGCATAATCTTAGAACATGAGGGGATTAAACTAGTGCAAACTAGTGCAATATAAAACTCTTGGTAAATAGCAGCTGAAAATTAGGTCAGTTGTGGCATGTAACAGACATATCTAGGTTTTTAAAAATTATTAACATTAAAAAATAATTTATATACTTTCATTTCCCTGAAGAGTAACTCATAAAATTGCTAATTTTTATATGTTAAAATGGATGGTTTCACAAGGTGGGATCTTAGTTTATAAATTTTTAGCTAGTGCTGACCTCCAGTTTTGAATGATGGAACCATTGAAACTTGGAGAGAATGTGCTTTGGTGTTCATTAAAAGGGC
Organism: Cricetiscus sungorus; assembly: GCA_030556225.1. Classification (NCBI taxonomy): domain Eukaryota; kingdom Metazoa; phylum Chordata; class Mammalia; order Rodentia; family Cricetidae; genus Cricetiscus; species Cricetiscus sungorus. The sequence goes on from JANBXA010000588.1 coordinate 31,203,469, forward strand.
TCTTCTTTGCTTCTAAATGCCAGAGAACGAAAAGTGATTCCAGAAATCAGAACAAATATTATAGCACCTTCATTAAAACATGAGAAGCTGACACATTTACTACTGGCTTTTATGATTATTCACAAATCTCCTACCAGAAGCTATGGAATGACCATCTGAATATATTGTAAGAAGACTTAATGGCCTTAAATATTGATTACCTTAACACACAGCGAGCGGTCTCTTCCATTTCTGACATTGAAACAGCACTCCCAATTACTGTGGTTAAAAATGTAATAATAAAATAGATCTATAATTTGTTTAAAATATTTCCAATAATGATAAGAGGCAGGGAAATTAATTGATCACTCCACTGCTTGAATAATTTTAGATGACTATAATCACTCGAATGGACAAAGTTCAACACAGAAAATAAGACTCTGCTTCTATAATCAGCCCCATCTTTAGCTGCTTATGACACAGTCACAAGAAAGACCTCAGGGGCAGGGGAAACAAAACAGAAACAAAATAACCTTCAAAGCTGGAAAGAACATAGGGGAGAACCAAAGACTTACAGGCTGTTGGAACTTGTATTATTGTTCTCCCCAGGAGCAGAGCTGATAGGATGAGTGGAATTAAAGGCAGATTTATTAGATCAGCTTACAGGATATAGTCTGGTTAGTCCAACCATGACTGACTCACATCTGAGAGACCAAGAATCTGCAAGTTTCTTAGTCCTTGAGGCTGGATGTCTCGGCATTCTTAATCTGGTGCTGTCAGGCTTGGATTTTCTTGGAAGCTGCTGGCCTTCAGCCTATATCGGAAAACCAGAGAGAATCTGGTCCTGCTAAGGGGGAAGAAATGCAGCTTGCCAGTGAGAGTGAAGTCAAGTACTTGTCTTTTAGATGATTCCAGAGCCAGTCAAGTTGAGATCCTAGATTTAGCCATCACATTACTCTTGTTATTAGTGTACCCACTTCTTTTTTCCCAATCCTTGCTTATCAAGGGAGGATTGAAACTGAGTATAGGACAGTAGTATTTTACACCTTCTAGTATGTCCATTCCAGTCATCCTAGAGGATAAAGTGGCTGATGCTGGCATAGCCTGTGTGCATGCACATGCACACACACACACACACACATATATATATATATACATATATATATACATATATATATGCACACACACACACATATATATATACATATATATATACATATATACACATATATATGCATATGTGTATATATGTATATGTTGCGGCAGGTTTCCCCGCCGGCTGCCGCTGGTTCTGCTGCCATGGTCCCACTGCCACGTGAGCCCCAAATAACACTCAGAGACTCTGTATTTGATACAATCCTGTTAGCCAATTACCATTATTGTTTATGGGCTAGCGCTGTCTTAATTATTAACCAATTTCTACTTATCTAAGTATTTCCACGTGGTCATCTTATCGGGGAGCCGAGGCGGGCATCTTCCTTCCTCCCAGGGCTACATCTCGACTCCTCCCCACTACTTCCTCCTTCCTCCTCTTGGTTCCCTAGCCCCGTCTATCTTGTTTCCTATTGGCCACAGGGCTTTATTAACCAGTATGAGAAACATATATACAGAATAACATCTCCCATCATGTTATATATATATATATATTTGGGGGTGTTGAGTAGGAACTCCCTCCCCCCCATGGATTCATATATTTGAATGCTTAGGGAGTGGCACTATTTGAAAGGGTTAGGAGATATTAGGAGATGTGGCCTTGTTGGAGAAGTGTGTCACTGGGGATGTAGCTTTGAGGTTTCAGAAGCCCAAACCAGGCCCAGTGGTTCTCTGTCTTCCTGATGCCTATGGATCTGGTTGTAGAACTCTCAACTACCACCCCAGCACCATGTCTGCCTACAAGTTGCCATTCGGTCTGCTTTGATGACAATGGACTAAACCTTCGGAATTGTAAGCAGGCCCCAATTAAATACTTTCCTTTAGAAGTGATGTCTTGGTTAGAGTGTCTCTTCACAGCAATAGAAAGTTGACTAAAACATACATGAAAAAAATCACATGGCACATTTTACAGGAGCCTAATTTTTAAAATTAAAAAAAGAGCTTCCTTTCTCAACACTATTTTTATAAAACTTCTTTTCTTTTAGAGCTTCTCAACATTGTGCTATACATGTGATATTTGGCTACCCATTCTTCTATGGCTGGGCACCAAGCAAGTAGTACTTCCTTTGGAGTGGAAGTTGCTGCTTGACAATGGTGCTGTTGAATGATGGATTGGAGGAAACACATGGACCTCAAGAGTGGAGATACTAATGTAATCATTAGCAGAGAGCAGACTGTGGGGAGCGGATAAGCTCTGAGCGAATATGTATTATTGACATGGCACAGCTATGCCGAGGACCCCAGTGACACTCAGACTAATCCTTCTCAGAGAAGGAGTGGCAAATCCTTTTCTGAGAGAGGTTCGGAATGATGGTAAAGCCTTGGTCTGGTCTGAGTGAAGATGTGACAGTGTATGTAGTGACTATCAACTGCAGCTTCCTCTTGGAATGACTGCAGCTTGAGACTACTACCCTGGAGAGACCTCCTACCAGAGATTAGCTAAAGCTGTCTCTTTGTTCAACTGTGTACCAACACTCACCTCCTCAGTTCAGATGTACTCAGTTAACACACTGGGGTTCCAGGTTACTGTTGTGTCTTATCAGAGAGTACACATCCCACCCAGTTTAGCTTTTCTGTATAACTGTCTGTTTGTCCTTTCTTCATTTCCTCTTCACCCCAGCATGGTCTCTCTCCAACGGTTTGCAGCATCAGACATTCCATACTGAGACAGCTTCTGAACAAAGCCCAACCTAAAGCAGTTTACAAGCATGGACCATAGATTTTCCACTTTGTCCTTAGGTAATCATTTCTAAGACCAAGAAAAGAGGTAGTGTAAGAAAAATCTAAAAGGGGGTAATTTTTTTTTTTGCATATTTATTTCGTGTCAGGTAGTAGTGTAAGCATTTTCCATGTATCATCTCACTTTAATCCTACCATAACTGCAAGAAATAATGGAGATAAGAAAAACAAAACAACTTTCCCAAGGCCCCACAGGTGGTATGCGTAAGAGGTCAGGGCTCTTCATGCTTTTAACACATATGCGTTCCTGCCTTGCATCCAGCACACTGCACTGTTTAAACAATCAAGGAATGTAACAGAATAAAAGCTTATGGGGCACATGGTATCTTTCTAAAATGCCTTATTTTTGAAGAGTTTTAATTCTCTACAAATGCCACATTTCCTTTTAAGGCTGTAATCTTAAGACTCTTACTATTTGGCATTACTTGGCATACACAAGTAACCTTATAAATAGATCTATATTAATTATAAGATACTGGGTTAGATACATTTCTGTCACTAATAAAAATGTGGCAGAATGATTTATTTGACTCAAAGTTTAGAGGGTTATGTTCATTCATGATCACTTAATTCTGCTCTTACACTGGGAAGCATGCCATGGGAATATGTGAAAGAAGGATTATTCACTTCCTGATAGATGCAAAGGGGATGGAAGGAGGAAGGGGGGAAGCAGGGAAGAAGAGAGGGAGGGAGGCAGGGAGGCAGGGAGGGAGACAGGGAGGGAGGCAGGGAGATAGGCAGACAGACTGGCTGACTGACTGCTAAGAGAATGGATATGCCAGAGACAAGATATCACAAAAAACCTACTTCTGGCCAGGTCTTACCTCCCAAAATTTCTAGAACCTCCCCAAATAGTACAGTCATCCAGGCCCAGGTGTTCATCACACAAGCATAGGAAGTATTTTATAATCAAACCATACCATTCACTCCTGGCTTCCAAAGGCTCATTTTCTGTCCTGTTATACAAATGAGTTCAGTCCATCTCCAAGCATAACAAAAGTCTTAACATCTGTTCTCAAAAATCCAAGTTTAAAGTCTAAGACTCAAGTTACCTCTTAGCTGTGGGATGTAGTAATAGAAAACAAATTATATACCTACATTACACAACTATACAGAGTAAATATTCTCATTCCAAAAGAGTAGAGTGGGAGGAAGGAAGGATCAGATAAAAGTAAGACTGAAATTCAGTAAGACATGTCCAGCAGCGAAAGCATGTATTGGCATGATGTGTACTTCAATTCCTTTGAACTGCTGCACCCCATGGCCTTGTCATTTGCAGCCCAGGTGGCATCTTTTCAGGCCTAGTTCTGCTACCTTCAGTTTTCATCAGCAGACATTCTTGGCCCCGGCATCTCTAACACCCTGGGGGCTCCCCTATAATTTAACTTCCACCCTCACCTTTCTTTGAAATCTTGGAGTAGTCTTCATGACCCTGCAATTCTTGCATCCTATATGCCTACTGGAAATATATGGAAAGTTCAAGGTCTGTCACCAGTTTTAACAGTAGCCAGCCACATATACCCACCCAAGACTACATCTGTAGTGGTCTCTGAATGCCTGGGTAACTGAGCTTGGGGAGATACTTCCTTAGATGATACTATGTATGTAGGGCACCCTGGGGCTGGTTTTATAAAGCAAAGGCTTTCAAATGAGTTAAAAATTTTAAACCCTTCATCCCACAATGACTTGGCTCTGGACAGTTCCTGAGATGATTTAATGTCAATGTTTCTTTTGTCCCAGGACAAAGTACTTTCTTTTATTTTTTTTTTTTTAAATTGCACTAGTTTCATTAAGGATTTTATCCTCTTGGCCCACAACTTTCAGCTCACTCATTCCTGGTCACATTTTTCAGTGTTCAAAATCTTTCTGCTTTTTTTTTTTTAGCACTGCCCCCACCCCAAGTTCTCACTATGAACTTAACTAAAAGTAGCCATACACTGCTAAAGGAGCATACCAATAAAATTACTTCAATGTCCTCTTCTTGTACCCATAGATTATAGCCTTGCTCAGCCCCCGTGGGAGAAGCTTCTTCTTGAGATAGATTATAATTAACACAACTGAGTAACCTGCAGAGAGTAAGAGACTTTGGGGGCACTCAGCTCTAAATAGGGTGGTTTAATTAAGCCCCACCCCTTAAGGTTCAGTATCTGTGCAGAAAAGGAAGCAGAAAAATCTTAAGAACCAAAGGTGATGGATGGCTCCAAGGAAACAGCAGCATCTTCCAGATACAGCAGGGCTAATGGACAAGTGCACTCACAGACAGTGATAGCACATAGGAGACCTGCACAGATTCAAACCAGACAAAATCCCACCACTGGAAAGGGAGGTGGATACTAAGTCCCTCTCTAATCCAGAAGCTGCTTGCCTTCATTTCCAACCAGAACCTAACTGTATGCATTTCTTTCCACCTCTGGTCATGAGAGTATCTACCACAATTGTACATTAAGTTTTGCTTACAGCATTATAAAGTTTTTGAAGTCTGCATTTTCAAGTGTTTCCAATTTCCTCCTACAACCTATTCCAAATGCTTTGATATTCAAGCCATAACCACATGGTCAGGATTAGTGACTCCAGTGACCTCACTTCTCTGACACAGAGATTTTTTTTTTTAATCTCTGTGGCCCAAAACAACTTATATAATAAAATGAAGCAAGATTTATTTTGGCTTATAGTTTCAGAGATTTTAGTCCATAGTCCTTGGCTCTGTTTATTCTAGTGGTAAGGCAGGTTATTATAGTATTGGAAGCACATGGCAGAAGCTACTTACCTAATGATAGACAGGAAGCAGAAAAGGAGGGAGGGATGCAGGGGGTGTGGACTAGGTGCCACCAAGAACCTACAACCAATGATCTTCCTTTCAGATAGATCCCACCTCCTGTTCCCAGGACCTCGAAAAATAGTGCAAACAGTTGAGAATGAAGCAGTCAACACATGAGCCCGTGAAAGGCATTTGATATTCAAACCAAAACACATACTATGTTGTACTTGGTGATTGTATTTGTCATTCAACTTGACACAAACTGTAGAGTCATCAGAAGAAGGAGCCTCAGTTGAGGAAATGCCTCCTTGAGATCCAGCTGTAAGGTATTTTCTGCATTTAGTGATCAGTGGGGGAGGGCCCTGTCCATGGTGGGTGGTGCCAACCCTGGGCTGCTAATCCTTCCGTAAGAAAGCAGGCTGAGCAAACCATGGGTAGCAAGCCAGTAAGCAGCTCCCCTTATGGCCTCTGCATCAGATCCTGATTCCAGGATCCTGCCCTGTTTGAATTCCTGTCCTTACTTTCTTCAGTGATGAATGCAATGCTGAAGTCTAAGCCTAATAAATGATTTCCTCCGCAACTTGCTGTTTGGTCATGGTGTTTCTTCACAGCAATACAAACCCTAACTAAAACATATGTCAACTGTTGTTACAGCTTAGTTTCTAAAATCTGATGGCTAAAGTTAACAATTCATATGATTATTCTTAATCAGGACATTGACAAATTATCCTTGTATGTCCTAATTAACCTGAAAGTCAATCAAGGATGCACAGACACAATAGGGAGGATTGTGGTAATTGTAAAGTGTTGAACAGACTGTTTGGGGGTTTTTGTTTGTTTGTTTGTTTGTTTTGAGTTTTCAGACAGCCACCTGCCCCTGCCTCCCAAGTGCTGGAATTAAAGGCATGCACCACCACCACCTGGTTTTGGACAGGTTTTGATTTTCACATAACTTATTACACTTTTATGATAAATAAATACCTGGCAGTGCCCAAATAAACATATTCTTTGCAACACTGTTTCTTAAAATATGCAACAGATTTTCTTGCCACTATTATTACTATTTTCCCTCTCCTTCAAATCTCTTGGCTTCTTTAAAATTTGTTTCAATTTTTATTTCTACTTTTATGTGTACAGAGGTTTTGCCTGAATGCCTGTATATGCACCATGTATATGCCTTGAGCCCATGGAGGCCAGAAAAGGGCATCAGATCCCATGGCACTGAACTTACAGACAGTTGTGAGCTACTGTGCGGGTGCTGGGAACTGAATCTGAGTCCCCTGCACCAAGTGTTCATAACCGGGGAGCCATCTCTTCAGTCTACATAGTGGGTTTGAGACCAGCCTGATGTACATGTGACCCTGTCTCAAAAACAGACAAACAAACCCCAAAGGAAAAAAAACCACAACAGAACTTACACAAAAGTTCTTTAGATAGATGCTTTCCTCAAAAATGCTCTTGAAGAGTTAAAACATCAAGTAGCACCAAGAGCAGTTTCAGTGAGTGACAGGTAAAGAGCATCATTTAAGAACCGTCATGTACAGCTCAGGGCTTAGCTATGGGTGTCTGCTTCTAATTCCATCAGCTACTGGATGAAGGCTCCAGTTATAGCGAGGGAGGAGGGATGCACAAAGGGGTCAAGGTGGTACTGGAGAAACACACAGAAACAGCTGACCTGACCTAGTGAGAGTACAGGGACCCCAGTTTTAAAGCTGGGGAACCAGCATTAGACCAGACCAAGTCTTCTGAACATGGGTGTCAGTCAGGAGGCCTGGACAGTCTATGGGACCTTTGACAGTGGAACCAGTGACAGACTTTGATGATCCCCCATGGAAGGCCTCACTTTCCCTGGGGAGTAGATAAAGGGTGGGATGGGGGGGTCAGTGGGGTACATGGGAGGATGGGAGGGAGAGGCAAGTGGGATTGCTAATGTAAAATAAGATTGTTTCTTAATTAAATAAAAATTTAAAAAGGACTGCCATGTAATTGCAGGGAAGAGGTACCACAGTCAAAGAAGGGAGAGGACACATAGAGACAGAAAATGAGGCCATGTGAAGATTAAAACAATGGTTGGAGTGTGGCAGCCATATGACAAGGAATCATGCTTCCAAGAGTGGCTAGAAGCTTGAAGAGTCTAGAACCTCAAATCTCTGGGTAAAACGGGACCTGCTGACACTTTGTCTTCAGACTTCCAGCTTCCACACCTGCCAAAGACTGTGTCCGTGTCTGAAGCCAGTATGTGTGTGTTTTGTTGCAGGAGCTTTCTGCAGCTGATCTAGTGGCAGGTGTAACCCCATTTGTCACCATTTGTTCTCCATCCCCTGGAACCCTACATTCTTTTGTCACTGATATTAGAATATGGAGTTCGTTCACAGTTTGGGCTGTTTCCTAGCTGTTCTTTTGAGTGTCTTATTGCTGTGTCATTGCAGGAGTTCCTGTTGCTCAGATCTCAGTGAGTTAAGTCACTCTTACTAAGACTTTTCCAACCACCTTCCTTTTAAAGCAGGCTTCAGTGTCACATCACCCTCTTTTAGTAACTCCTTTGCATCGTGTTTTAATTTCCCCTTTACAATCTGACTCTTCTTACTCATTCATGGTTTTTAGAGTATATCGCTAATTTCTTAAAATCTGTGTTCACCCATAGATATACACATATAGAAAGAGAGAGCCATATTGTAATGTTCAGTATGGTAGACACTAGCTATATACAGTTATTGAAATATAATCTTAAGCTAATTAAAAGTTTAAAATACAGGTTTCCAACTCTAGCAACCACATTTCCAATGCTTAGTTGCTATAGTAGCTAGTAGCTACCATAATCAACTGCATAGGTGTAGAGTATCCCCATCATTGAAAGGGATTCATTATATAATGCTGCTATAGAATATAAGCACAAAGAAGAACTATATATCCTCAGCACTATGAATTTGTCTATGACTTAATAGATATCAAGTAAATATTTTTGAATAAAGAATGAACAGGCTTTCACAAACAAATGAATCCTCTTAACAGTAAAAAGCCATCACTGCAGCATGAAAGCAAACTCGGCTCCAGGGAGAGGATTCTCTTCCCCTGAATGATGGCTTCTTTGATTTATAAATCAAAACTTCAGTAGGGATCCACTGAGAAATGGGAAGAGATCAGGTAGGGGGTGCAGGTTGAATGTGTGCAATGCGGCATTTGCTTTGGGTATCTAGAGAGACAGCGTTATTAATCTCATATCTTTAGTAATACTTTTCTCTGTGCTTTGATTAATGTGGGTGTAAAATGTGTCTGATGTAGCAGCGTGTGTCTGAAACATTCTGAGGCAAAAGAAATAAAAAAGCAATTTTAATTAAAAAAAATAGGCTATAAAGGAATGAGACCACTTAATTAGTAAAATATCATTTTACTGCATTAGAAGAAAAATCATAGCAATATATCCTCGCCATACATGCAGGACAAACATAGCCAATACAATTAAAAGATCATTACATCTCTGTCTATATGCTCCCTATTCTGTTTTTAAGTCCTCAGTATGAGGTGAAGAGCACAACTTGTGAGTGCCTATTCTGTACTTAGCAGAGAAAGACAGTGATTCTGGTTTCTTTCCTCCATCTCATTTCTCTAATTAATTAATTATGTGTTTATGGAGGTCAGAGATCAAGTTCCACTGTCATTCCTCAGGAGCCCACCCTTTAAACTAGGCTGGCCAGCCAGTGAATACCAGGGATCTGTCTGTCTCTGCTACCTTGGTGCTGGGATTACAACTATGTATGCTAACCCAAAGGGTAAATGGCTATTGTACTTTTTTTCTTTTCTCTTCTCTTCTTTTCTCTTCTTCTTTCCTTCCTTCCTTTCTTTCTCCCCCCTCACTCTTTTTCTTCTGAGAGTTTAAAATCATTTCACAATTTTACACATACACACACACTGTACTTTGATTATATCGCCATTAACTTTTTATCTCCTTCCTTTCAAACCTTTTCTTTCCAACAGTGTCCCTCCTACCTCCTGTGTGTGTGTGTGTGTGTGTGTGTGTGTGTGTGTGTGTGTGTGTGTGTGTGTGTGTGCCCCATTGAACTTAATTAGAATTTCTTGCATGAGCAGGTATATGAGTGTGGGGGGTCATATACTTGATCCAGGACAGCTTTCCAGTGACTGTTACACTGAAGAATATAACTTCTCCTCTTCCAGCTACTATTAATTATATTCCCATAGCTCCTTAGCTCCTTGGAGTAATAGGACTTCATGAACTCCCTCATCCATTATGGGATGCTGATGGGCCCAGGGCAGGTTGTGTTCAGATTACCACTGCTGCTGTCAGGTGCTGGTTATAACAGCTATTGTCATGTCCAGGAAACAACCTTTTACCACACTTCTTTCCATCTCCTATATTTTTTCTACAATGTTCCCTGAACCTTTGAAGGGAAGATACAGATATCCCACTTGGGACTGGGTAGTTAAGAGTCAAATATTCTCAGCACTTTGACCAAATATGAGTCTCTGCATTAACTGTTGCCCACTGCAAAACAATCTTCTCTGATTCTAATCCATGAGTATAAACATAAACATTTAGAAAGAAGATTGACACTGTGTATGTTTAGCAAAATAACAGCAGCAGATTCCTGGCTAGGGACTATCACTTTTCATACCATGGACTTTTGAACAGGTTTACAGTACTAGGGATGCTCCCCTCCTCTTTGAATAGGCCTTAAATCCAGTCAGAAAGCAGTTGGCTATCCACAGTTTCACCTCTACTGTACCCATGGAGACATCTTGCCCAGCAGGCAAGAGTTGGGTGGCTCACAGAGTTGGGTAAGGCCGTTGATGATTCTTCTCTGGCAGAAGCCTGCACCACCTTCTAACACCAATAGCTAGCCATGGGGAGGAATTCACTATCTCAGCTCCAGCTTAATTTCTCTATGTCCTACAACCAAAGTGTGTGATACCTTCCCAACAGTAAGGTCTTATCTTATGATTCCAGTGGGCAATCAAGAGCAATAGCAATAGCCTATATTTGGGGAGGGGTGTCTCTGGGTCCTTCCTGACCAAGAGATCATAGAGAGATATTTTTTCTCAGGCACTGGGACCCATACCCAGCTTTTAATATAAGTGATAGTTTCCTAACTCAGGTCTTGATATCATAGGAAGTACTTTATGCTGACTTAGCTTTGTCTCCAGTCCCAAGTCCTCTCTCCTTATAAAATTTCTTTGTGCATATAAAAACTCAAGCAATGAAGTTTATTGATCAACTAATACAGAATTTTTATTGGTTATCTAGTGGAAAATTATTATTTCAAGATCACTTTGATCAAAAGCTGGGGACTAACAAGGAATCCAGAAATCAGCTATAAATGGGTGAATTTAAAGAATATTTAATAAAATTTTCTCATTTCCTACAATAAAATCAATCACAGAGTATAATTAAGATACTGTGAAAATGCAGTAATGATAACTTGGTCTGAAATGGGCCGTTCTATACCCTGATTGATAAAGCTATTCTTATACATTGGTAAGGCTCCCATCCACTGACTTTCTGATGAGAGAGGCGAGAAACAAATATAGGGGTTGTACTACAAAGATTCTTGAAATCTTGAGGGATTTTGTTTTGGTCAACACTCAGTTTACATTTACCAATGTAGGGAAGAAGGGAGTCCTTGGCCATGAGAAAAAGTGATAATAAAAGAAACATCCTCGTTGGGAATTGTGTGTAGTATATTTCCAGAAAGTATTATCTGTTCCATTACAGTCAATATTTCTTCAGAGAAATTCTATTTAGTTGGCTTTGTGTGTTTCTCTCTCTTAACTAGGAAACCTTGAAGAACTTCCTTCTCTCCTCTTCATATTGAAGAGGGCCTGGTTCTGCCATCAGGGGAGTCAGAGAGGGGGAAGTGGAGTGGCCAGGGGAGGAGATGGAGGTTTCTACTATGGATGCTGCCTGGGAGTCTGCCTAGATTCAAGAGGCAGCTACAAAACTGAGCCCATGTTTTGGTGTGACCCCATGACTTTCCCCCTAGACTTGACAGTCGGTTGAGTTCGGAGCAGAGGCTGCTGCCTTAGAGATCTCACTTTACCTCCTCCTGCTTTTCTTCCTATTTACTCCCCCACAACTTTCTTTAGCAGATTATGTGTGTAGTGGCAAGTTGCCACAGCACCTTTCATCTTGATTCTTTCTCTTTGACCTTGAGCTTATCCCAGGAAAAGCTCTAAGTAACCACAGGACTCCTGGTTCATTTCATCTGTGCCAGGAAGGTGCTCACTGTGCCTGGAAACTGAAAGAAGGAGAAGGATTGATGGTATTGCTTTGCTGACTCCAATTTAACCCAACCTTGAACCAAAACACAGGTAGGAAGGGTAAAGAACCAAAAACTGGGCCAATAAACAACATCTCTGCTTTTTAAATATTTTTTCATGAACAAATAAGATTAGCAGTTTATATCGAATAACCCATCTGTAGCCACAAGCCCAACAAATCAAAAAAGAGATGGGAGAATCTCTAAGTGCTATATTATTCTATGATAATAGCAATAGCTGTGATGTGGCTGTTGTAGAAATTGGAAGCATTACATCAGAAGTGTCAATATGTTGATGGCCCAGTTTCTGCACCCTGAGATCTAGTCATTTTGCCATTGCTAGAATTGGTATCCTTTAAACTCCTTTATCGCAATGGTTTCCTACTCTGGTTATCTCTGCCTCTACCTATTTCAAGTATTTCCTAGTTTCTTACATACTTTCTCCTAAACTGACATTCTGGCAAAGTATTCACTGGGTTTCCCAAGTCCACCACTAGCTTCCCACTATCTGTCTTTTAGGCATCAGGCCCAGGAAAACTGCCTGCCCATGAACACACTGCAATCTCTTGTTTTGTTCATTGTCTACTTTAGGTATTGTCCTGTCCTCCATAATGTGCTAACGCCTCAGCTTTACTTTCTCCACAGTAGGTCCCAGACCAAATCTTCTAGCTTGAGTGCAGCAGAATTAATATTTCTCTACTCTAATCTTAAGTAGCCCTTAAAAGGGCTTTTGATGATATACTTTTGCTCACTAACCCTGACAACCAACAAAGCTTGTGCCTGGAGTATAGTAACTACCCAATAAATATTCTTCCATTCATTCATCCATTCCTTCTTTCTGAATACCGATTTTTTTTTTTCAGAAAGAAAAGAAAGGTGGTAGGCAGCTAATTGAAGAAAGTGATCACTATGTTTCCTCTTTTATCTGCCTCCAGCAGGGCCTGGCACTCAGTAGATAATCAATGAGTACTTATTAGTCAATAAGTACTGATTGACTAATGTGTTTTGCATTTAGATTCTAAGTAAAGAAGTCCTAGAGGTTGCTCTCATTTCCCTGTAAATGATTTCAAACTGACCTCTAATTCATGGCAGAAAAGTCACCCATCTTTTGCAGATGGAGAAGATGAAATACAAAGGAAGGCTTAAAGTACTCTCAAGGTCAAGCAGGGATTAGCTAAAGACACAAATGGAATTAGAAACCAAACATCCTGACTGCTGAACCATTGAATTTAGTCACTGAAGTGTTTGTTTGTTTTGTTTTTGTTTTTGTTTTTTTGTTTTTGTTTGTTTTGTTTTTTTTCTGACATAGATAGCTTCCTCCCTGCCCCAACCTGTTTATCTCTGATAGAAAGTCAGAGCATGGTGCTATGAGTCCACTTCTCCCCACCTGTCTCAACCTCTGTCCCTTCTGTTTCTGACAGGGTCATACTCTGTAGCTGAGGCTGACTTTGAACTCTTTATCTCTCCTCTCTGGTCACCAAATGCTGGTTTTGTATGATTTTTTTAGTTGACTCTTACATGTCAAAAATACAATTATCTACCTCAGTATGTATCAGAGCAGCTGTTTGTTTTGTTATTTGTTTTGTTTCATAGTGGATTTTTTTTAAGGTCTAGAACTGTACTTTATGTGTCTCTACAGTTTTGGTGTCTAACATGGTAATTGCCATAATGGGTATTTTTTGAATGAATGAGTATTATCAGATAAAAATAATCTTTTCATTAGCTCTGGCTTCCCATTATGATGTAAGGATCAAACCCAGACATTTACACATGGTAAGCATGTGATCTTACACTAAACTATACCTGGAGCTCCAGGTATTTCTAGAGTACTGCTCAATTAACATGCCTATGTCCTCTGTATAGTGTTAAACAGAGTTAAGTATCTGAACTGCCTGCTTTTATTCACAGAAATTTATTCTTTATTTAGTGTGTGTGTGTGTGTGAGTGTGTGTGTGTGTGTGTGTGTGTGTGTGTGTGTGTGTGTGTGTTGGAAAGAGGTCTCTGCTATGGCTTCTGTGGAGGTCAGAGGACAACTAGTGAGAATTGGTTTTCTCCTTCCACCACGTGGGTTCTGGGGATTGAACTCAGGTTGCCGAGCTTGGTGGCAAGTGCTCTTGCAATCTCACTGGCTCACAGCAACTTAGTCTTAATGTCAAGTCATAGCTCTTTTGCCTAGTTACTGTCCCTTGGAGATTAAATAAGGAACTGAAGTAATTATAGCATTATCATTGGTTTGATTCGGAAACTTTAAGTTAAACTAGGCTTTAATTTCCATAGGTGAGAGTGTAACATATATTTAAGGAAAGAAAATAATTTCCCCCAACTGAAATAAGAGGTAATTTAAGGAGACAGAATTATTGGCCCCAAGTTAGCAAAGAATGTTTTAAACCTGACTCATTTGTGCCTTATGGATTTCATAACTGATGATTAGCTTCTCTTAATCAGTTGAACATCCATTTACAGGACAAATTGATTATCTAGCTCCTTGCATAATTAACAGAACATTAAGTACCATCACTTTGAGTTGAAAAAATTGTTTTGATTAACAGCAGATATGCACAGTTTAACATTAAGGCATTTAATGGTATTTTCCTTTATTGTTATTCATCTGCTTTCTTTCAATCTTCCAGATGTTAAAGGAAGTATTTGCATCCATCTCAGTGTCCAATGTTTGCAATTCCCAAAATACTTAATGGGGGAGGGGCTGGCACTAAATTTAATATACCTTTTCCACAGAGAATGAGAGCATCATAGACTGTGTGAATAATAAATGGCCAGCAGTATTATGTGACCAAACTCTCAATGTGTGGTAACTCTTTACTCAGTTAAGTGGTAAGCAACCCATTTCTGAAGTATAGAACAAGGAAAGCGATCAAATATTAAACTTTTAAAAATAGTTTTTTAAAGACAATTGGTAAGGAATCAGAGGAGGATTGATAAGAATGTCAAAATGGAAAGAATGGTTATAAGCATCAAGAACTGTATCATATAAAAAAAGATTCATGAACAGGGAGAACTTGCAGAGCTGAAATATGTGTAGATATAAGGAGTGGAAACAAACAAGACATTAGAGAAATGAATGATGCAAAAGGCTCTTCCTGCTGAAGCCAGGTCCAAGGAGATATTCAAATGAAGAAAAATAACTGAGCAATCGATCTTACAGTCTGGGGGTGGGGGTGGGGAGGCCAACAATGCCGTTTAAAGGTGTACGATGTCAGTAGTCCGTAGAAAATTGCATCAAACTACACAAATGCATAATTAAACCTAAACACTCAGAATGTTAGGTAGCTCCGTCCTGAGCCAGATGGTATTGGATTCTGACTACAACTTGGGCACTGAGGACCTAATTAGTCTTTGCAAGGTGTGCAGGTGTCAGTCAATTTGGAGTTTGTGCTGAGCAGTACAGGTTAATGGAGACACTGGGATATTTGAAACTGATGAAGCCTGAGGCAACTTTCAACAAACTCTCTCTAGAAGTTGGGGAACTTAGAGAATGTGCAAGGAATATAGTTTAAGATTATTTTGGAAAGTCTGAACTCTATGTTCATCATCTTAATTCTTCATAGAAAATTAGTAGGCCCCATAAGGATTTGACTCAGAGGACAGCTGTATGGGCTCCAATCAATAGATATTGACTTAGGATTTTATAATGACCACATTGCTGAAATATTATTATACACTGCCACTCACTAAGTAAGGTATGGGTGCATCAAAACAAGTATCATCTGCCTGATAGTAGAGACTCTAGCTCCTCAATCAGTCAAATAGCTTGAGCTCCATTAGACTCATGCCTCAAATATTAGTTCATAGCAATGTCTGGCTATCAAGTTGAAAACATAGACTCCCTTTATGGTCCTCAGTGATTCAGATTTTAGGAAGGTAGTGGCAAGAGTGTTGACAATATGCCCCCAGGTACAGAAAAGTCCAACTTTTGAAAATTAAAACAAAACAAAACAAAAAAATCTAGCCAAGGATTCCTTGAGAGTAAGACAAATTATCATGTATTTTAAAATAATTGCGTTATCACCTTAAGGTGGTAGTTTGGAGGTAGTGAACATTGATTATTTTTGAATGACTAAATACATGGGGTATAACTGTGTCACATGCTAATTCTTATAATCTGTCTTATTCTCAATAATATCAAACTATTTCCAGGTTCTATATGTTTGCCTAGCAATTCTAGTTCTTCTTGTCTAGGCTATACACAAGGCTCTAAGATTGATTCCCACTCATGTATGTACACACACACACACACACACACACACACGCACGCACGCACGCACGCACGCACGCACGCACACACACACACACACGCACGCACAGGGCGTGGATGTGGATAGGGCAGGGAGTCTTAATTTTTTCTTTTTCTTTTGTTAGAGTGTAGTGACACATTGTGTAGCCTTGGCTTTCCTGGAACTCATTCTGTAGACCAGGCTAGCCTTGAAGTCAGAGATCCACCTGCCTCTGCCTCCTGAATGCTGGAACTAAAGGTATGTACCACCACTCCCAGTTTAAAATTTTCATTATGAACAGAATCTTGTTTTGTAGTTGGGAATGTGTGCATAAGTCATTTAACATTCAAAAATTATCTGTCCAACTCATACTACTCACTAGGGTCTTCTCCAGACACCTGAAATGAAACAATGAAATAAACAAAGATGTCTCTCTCATGGGGTTTACATTCTAAAAATATGCATGCATCATACTTCTAAGCTTGAGATTTTAAATTATTTTCTGGGAATGT
This sequence comes from Cricetiscus sungorus, assembly GCA_030556225.1. Classification (NCBI taxonomy): domain Eukaryota; kingdom Metazoa; phylum Chordata; class Mammalia; order Rodentia; family Cricetidae; genus Cricetiscus; species Cricetiscus sungorus. The sequence goes on from JANBXA010000588.1 coordinate 31,220,114, forward strand.
AATTGCCTCTTACAAGTTCTTTGCAAAAAAAACAGAGTTTGAATTAAGTGAAAAAAATCATTTTGGAAACTTTCAAAGCTCACTGAGGAGAAGAGAGATTGGCTTAAAGCACCAGGGAGTTTTATTTTTTGCACATAAATATTTATGTGTGTAAAGGGGTGTGTGGTTAATTATAAGCGACAGGAGGAGAATGACAGATGCTTAGATCCTCTGTCCCCATGGAGAGACAGACCTTGCTTGTTGGAGTGTAGTGGCACATCCTGTGGTCTGTGTACTGAATCACTGATTTAAATATTGCAGCAGCTGGAGTGCAAAGTATATCAGCAAATACTACCGGAGGAGGAGTGCGTGTGCCCTGAATTCAAAGTAAGAATGAACTAAGTTTGCACCATCCCACTGAGCAAAGCTGCAAATGTCTCTCTACATACTTCAGTTCCAAGGGAGAGTTAGAGAAGAGTGACTGGGCAATCCATGAAATTATAGGCAGAGAAATGGGTAGGATGAGTAGTGGAAAAGAGAGGAAAGGGGGAAGAGGAGCTAGAAAAACAGAGGGCAAAGAGAGTGGAGGGAGGGAGGAATCAAGAGAGGGAGAGGGGAAAGCAGAGAGAACCAGAGGGAGATTGAGATTGATTGTCTTATTCAGCCAGGGAAGCCTACTTAGAGCATTCATTTTGGTAATGAAGTCACTAAACCAAGCAAGTACAGTCCCTACTGGAGTGCTCACAGGGAAAATAAGAAGTTGGAAGCGAGTTTTCTTTAGCTCCCTCATTTTATTGTCTCCATTTTTGCTGTGATCTGAAGTTCAAAGTCTTCATCGAAATTTCCTTAAGTAAATTCTATCTACAGGCTATGATAGTTTACACAGATGTGCCCTCTCCCCCATGGGTTTTATAGTTATTTTCTCTAGTTTGAAGCTTAGGATTCTGACGTACAGAGTTCAAATGATACCACACAAAGATCCCTCACTTAGTATGTCGCAGATCAGAAATGAAATTCAGATTCCCTGGTTGTAAAATCTGTCACTCCAGCATGCTGACTCGCTTCACACTTCTCTTCTTAGTTAATGTTATTGTCTTTTTCTTTTTCCTTTTCTCTTTATCATTCCAAAGTCAGAAATGGCAGAAAAGCCAGGGGAGGGAGGCCGGAGGGCAGAAGGCAAAGAAAATGGTTAATGGTGATTGGTAGGACATTTCTACTTATGGACATGGTGTTGAAAAGGAATAGGGAATATGTATAAAAAGAAGCTTTGGAAGAAGTACAAACCCAAACAGTAAATGAACAGGCATATTTTGTACACAGAATTAGAAATTAGCCAAGAAATTCTACCTAGTCTAGGACTCTACCATTTATATTAAAGAATACCCATCATCTGATGATCTTCTTAGAGAAACTATATGATTAAAAGTAACCTTGAATGCCATGGGATACCACAAGAAGAGCCACTTCAACCTCCACCAGAAGACACCCCAAGATCCCTTAACGTTTGAATTTCTCCTAAGTCTGTCCCAGTCAGCCATCCATGTTGACACTAGTAGGTTTTGCAATGCTCATGTGGAAACCGCAGGGGGCAGTTGGCTGGATTCCATTCTGCTTCATGCTTCATCAGCCAGATGGTTGGCTGTATCAAAGCCAGTAATGCTGATGTCAGAGGCGAGAGAACACAGCTGGATTTTCAGGTTCAAGGGGGAGAAAGGGATTTTGTAATGCTTTTTGGGAGGAAATTACCTTTGGACTAGTAGATAGAGCCAACTAGAACTGTTGGAGAGTTTTTAATGTTAAGTCAGAGCAACATAATTGTATAATTGAGTTTTGGGCTAAAGTAGGATATGGATCCTCTTTTCCTCACACCTGCTAACAGGTCCACTGGTGCCAGTTAGCTAGCTATTGTATGATGAAACTAGGGACTTCAACCTAGACAACTTACATTCCCACCAACTCTTGGCTACTACTGTGTATCTTTTGTTTTCTGTTGCCATTTGATGACTAGCTTGAACCCTAAACACTTAAGGATGGGAAAATAATTTGGAAGATAAACTCCCAGAAAATTTTTGATGGTCTTATTTTTACAAATATATAAGTATAATTTTGTACTTTGGCTAGGATATGAGGCATTACATGTCTTTTTGGGGGGAGGTGGTTTGGTTTATTAATGTGATGCCTAAAAAGAATCTTAACTGCAGACATGCAGGACAAGGGAGCAGCTCTGAAGCAGATACCCTACCGGGCTTGGAGAATGTCAAATGCTTAAGAATGGGCCTTGGGTCTTTATTCTATCTTACTTGTTGCTAAAAATGCTCACTATCTAAGCCTACTTGGTCTGTGTACATAGGAACAGTTTAATGAATCAAAGTGAGCCATAGCTGGAATGGCAGTGAGAGCTGTTAATTAAACATTACCACTCCACTTAAGGGGTCTTAACACCCCTGGGCTCCTGAACAGGAGTAGGATTCATGTTAGTTATATCTGAATTACAGCCCTCCAAATCCCTCCCATCATTCATTTCTCCCTTTTTCTTCAGAGTTCAGGCTGTGAACCCCTTGCTTTGCAAGCACCAGTTCATTACCAATTAAAGGTCTGAGGGCGAGATTAATGCAAGTGGAAAGGGTGTTGCTTTCAGGGGCTCTTCTGGAAAAAAAAAAAAAAAAAAGAGCCAAGCTACTGCAATGATTTCCACGAGGGAGACTGACCACAGGGATGTGCTTATTCTTCTTGGAAGAGAGGTTATGGGGAAGAAAATGTCCCTTTCCTTCCTTATATTCACCTACAGCAGCAAGAACAAAGTAAAATTAATATCTCAATGAATCATCAGCCACAGTGAAGTAGGTGACTTGTAGGTTATTGAGGTTCAGTGAAGGCGTGTGGGATATGCACACTCTATCTGTGATTGAATCAAGTTTGGGGACGAGGGACCAGAGAATGATTGAGCAATGATTTGTAGATGTGTGCTTGATCCAGGGAGATTTAGGCAATACTTTACTGGGATAATAAATGTGACGTTTGGTGTCAGAAGAGTAACACATCCAGGGAGGGAGGGCTATTCAGACAGGAGCAATAAATAGCATTTCTGTTGCCAAGAGTTCCTGCATCTAAGTGTGCATAAAATGCTTAAGCAGTGATCCCTCTGCGATGCTGCAGAGAGGACTCTCCCACAGCTGCTGCAGCAAAGGGGGTGCTGTGGATTTTAACCCCCAGGAATTAACCTATGTAAATGACTTCTGGGTAGCAGGAGAGGTTTCTTTTTGTCTTTTCAGATGAAAAAGAAGTAGCTCTTTTCTTGCCAACATCCTGGGTGATTTATACAAGTGTTCCCACTGAAGAGTGCAGAGAGAGGAAATGTTGCAGCAGAATGTGATTGTGGAACTGGAGGCAAGAGATGGCCCTGAAAATTTAAAAACACACAGAAGCAGAGTGAAAAAGATAAGCTGGGCCAAGAGAAAGACCTGTGTTTGAGCTGTAAGGGTGTACTGATGAGAGGACAGAGTTAACCATTGACAGCTCATGGCCCTGTGATCGCCCTTTGTTTATAAATAGGGGGAAAACGTATACTTGTTATACTTGTGACATATTACAATAACCAGGTGTTAAATATTAAGTTTTTCTAAGTGCTTCTGGTAACTTCAAGCACATCTACGTTTACCCCCTCACAGTATCTGTTCCACTCCTTGTGTTCCTCTCTCACTCTGGGCCAGGTCACATGACTCATGCTGGGTTAAAAGCAACTAACTGTGAGACAGGAAGACTTGAAAGATGCTTGATAGTGCAGTTGTTATGTCGCTGCTCTTAGAACCCCCAACACTCATGTGGAGAAGCCCAGGCTACCCTGTAGGGGGCTGAGAGACTCACAGCCTACCTGTTCCCACCATCAGAGCTTACAACGAGCTGAACTCCAGAAGGATGAACAAGCTGATCAGTCAGCTACTGCAGATGTGTGAGTAAGCAGCACTGAGATTAGTAGAAGAACTTCCCAGAACAGCCCAGCCAAAATATGACCCGCCAAATTGCATACTGAAAAAAAAATGGTTCTCCTTCTAGGCCACTAACTTTTAGAACATTCTGTTTTGAAGGCTGATTATTCAGCAGGAGATGATAGATTTATTTCTTTACACTGTGGGTTGTTTAATACTCGTTACACGCTTGTACACTACCATCACTCTCATTTTATAGATTAGAAAACAAAGGAGGAGAAGGGGTGAGAACACAGACCAGATTCACACAGCTTGTACCACGTAGGAACCAAGATTGGGATGGTCTTATTCTATCATCTTCCCACTTAATTGTTACCTAAGATCAAACACTACTTTAGGTCTTAGTTAGACAATGAAACACTTGACTTCAAAACATGGCTCAATTATTTTTTAAAACACATTATTATGCAAGATTATTATGTAAGTATGAATTTGCATATAAAAGTATATATTTAGTCTATACAACTTGATGAGTTTAGAGTTCAATCTACATCTGTGAAACCATTACCACAATCTGTGATATAAACAAAAGCATCACCTTCAACATGATCATTCTGCCCTCTTCATTTATTGTTGCTAATATTACTGTCACTGTTATTCAGTGATGAGAACACTCAACACTATCCTTTCAGCTGAATTTTAACATTCAGTACAATACTGCTAGCTATAGACACAATGCTATACCAGAGCACTGTGCTGGATCACAGATCTCTAGGGCTTGCTCATCTCATTTGATGGAGGATGTCCTTCTGTACTCTGTGAATATATGTTTCTCTTATTGGTTAATGAATAAAGCTGTTTCAGACAGGCAGAATGTAGCCAGGGAGGATACATAGGTGTAACTACCAGACTAGGAGAATTCTGGAAAGAGGGACAAAGAGAGTGAGTCGCCAGGGAGACACCATGTAGCTACTGGGAAAGTAGAACATCTTGGCATTCTCTGGTAAGACAAGACCACATGGAGATAAATAGATTAACAGAAATGGGTCAATAATTAAGAGAGAGCTGGTCAATTAGAAGCCTGAGCCATCGGCCAGAAACAGTTTATTAATAATATATAAGCCTCTGTGTGTTTATTTGGAACTAAATGACTGTGGAACTGGGTAGGACAGAAACTTCTATCCACAGTCATTTACTAAAATTTTATACCTTTTACGCATATATTCTCATTTCCTCCTCCCCTTTGCTATTCTACTTTCAGTTTCACTGAGCTCGACTCTTTTAGATTTTTCATGTAAGTCATATCATATAGTATTCTTTTGTATCTGGATTATTTCATTAGTATAATGTCCTCCAGGTCCATCCATGTTGTTTCAAGTGGCAAGATTTCCTTTTTTTTCCCCCAGTAACTTGTCCTTAGGCTTAAGTTTGAAGTCAAAGCATTTTAAATATATATATATATATATATATATGTATATATATACATATATATAATTAATCCAGCAGCATTTTTTCTTCTTTTTTATTAATAATATAATTTAAAAATTTTACATGTGGATCCCAGTTTCCTCTCCCTTCCTCCCTCCCTCCCTCCCACCCTCCCTCCCTCCCTCCCTCTTACCCTCTTTCCCTTGTGACATACACCCTGGCCACCCTCCCCTCCCATCCCCCCACCCCCATTCCATTTGTAGGGCTATGCTATCCAGGTTGGGTCATGTAGATCTGTCAAGTCATTTGAAGTAGGGACTAGGACTTCTCTCCTGTCTCTAGGTTAAGAGGGTATTCCTCCATGGGGCATGTATCTGCAAGGTTCTTTTGTGCATCAGAAATAGATCCTGTTTCTACTGACTGAGGTCTCAGTCCTTCTAGCTGAGACCCATATTCAGAGGGTCTGAGTCAGTCCCTTGCTGAGTTCCTAGCCATCAGTCTGGGAGGCCCAAGCTCCTCCTTGTTCAGGTCAGCTGTCTTTGTGAGTTTCTGCAACCTGGTCTTGTCCCCTCTCTCTGCATCTGGATTCTAGTTCCACTCAGTGTTTGGTTATGGGTGTTTGCTTCTGTTTCCAACAGGTACTAGATGAGGACTCCATGATGGTGGATAATTTAGTTGATGATCTCACTATCAGGGAAGGGCATTTATGGTAGCCTTTACATGGTTGCTCGAATTATTAGTTGGAGTCAGTCTTGTAGTTCTCTAGACCTTTCTTTAGGTTCAGTTTTCCCTTCAAACCAATAATGGCTCCCTCTTTTATGCCCCCCCCATTCTGACTCAATCTATCTAGTCACATGTGTTTTCCTCTCCTCCCCTTCTCTTTCTCCTAGTTCTCTCTCCATTCACTGCCCCCCCATTTCCCATGTGCTCTGGGGGACTTATCCCTTCCTTCTTTTGTGAGGCACCATATATGAATCTCTTAGAATACACCTTGTATCCCAGTTCGTCTGGTGGTGTGTATTATAGGCTGGTGATCCTTTGCTCTAGGTCTAAAATCCACATATGAATGAGTTCATACCCTGTTCCTCTTTCTGTGACTAGGTTACCTCATTCAGGATGGTTTCTTCAAGTTCCATCCACTTGCCTGCAAATTTCAAGATTCCATTATTTTTTTTCTGCAGAGTAGTATTCCATTGTGTAGATGTGCCACATCTTTATCCATTCTTCAGTTGAGGGGCATCTAGGTTGCTTCCAGGTTCTTGCAATTACAAATAATGCTGCTATGAACATAGTTAAGCACATGTCTTTGTTGCATGGATGTGAGTCATTTGGGTATATACCTAAGAGTGGAATTGCTGGGTCCTGTGGTAAGCTAATTCCCATTTTCCTGAGGAACCACCATACTGATCTCCAAAATGGCTGTACGAGTTGCACTCCCACCAGCAGTGAAGGAGTATTCCCCTTTCTTCACATCCTCTCCAGCATAAGTTGTCATTGGTGTTTCTAATTTTAGCCATTCTGGCAGGAGTAAGATGGTATCTCAAAGTTGTTTTCATTTGTGTTTCCCTGATAGCTAAGGATGTTGAACATTTTCTTAAGTGTCTTTCAGCCTCTTTGATTTCCTCTATTGAGAATTCTTTCTTCAATTTGTACCCCATTTTTTAATAAAGCTATTTGGTGTTTTGTTGACTAGTTTCTTGAGTTCTTTGTATATTTTGGAGATCAGCCCTTTGTCAGATGTAAGATTTGTAAAAAATTTTTCCCAGTCTGTGGGCTGCCATTTGATCTTGTCAACTGTGTCCTTTGCCTTACAGAAGCTTCTGAGTTTGAGGAAGTCCCATTTATTAATTGTTGATCTCATTGTCTGTGCTACTGGAGTTATGTTCAGGAAGCGGTCTCCTAAACCAATTTGTTCAAGGGTACCTCCTACTTTCTCTTCTAAGAGATTCAGTGTAGCTAGATTTATGTTGAGGTCTTTGATCCATTTGGACTTGAGTTTTGTGCATAGTGATAGACATGGGTCTATTTGTAGTCTTCTACACACCATCATCCAATTGTGCCAGCACCATTTGTTGAAGATGCTTTCCTCCCCCCATTGTATTTTTTGGCTGTTTTTCAAAAATCAGGTGTTCGTAGGTGAGTGGATTGATATCAGGATTTTCGATTCGATTCCATTGGTCTACCTGTCTGTTTTTGTGCCAATACCAGGCTGTTTTCAGGACTATAGCTCTGTAGTAGAGCTTAAAGTCAGGGATGGTGATGCCTCCTGAACTTCTTTTATTGTACAGGGTTGTTTTGGCTATCTTAGGTCTTTTGTTTTTCCATACAAAGTTGACTAGTATTCTTTCAAGGTCAGTGAAGAATTGTGCTGGGATTTTAATGGGGATTGCATTGAATCTGTAGATTGCTTTTGGCAAGATTGCCATTTTTACTATATTTATCCTTCCAATCCAAGAGCATGGGAGATCTTTCCATTTTCTGGTATCTTCTTTAATTTCTTTCTTTAAAGACACAAAGTTTTTATTGTATAGGTCTTTCACATGTTTGGTAAGCATCACCCCGAAATATTTTATGTTGTTTGTGGCTATTGTAAAAGGTGATCTTTCTCTGATTTCTTTCTTAGCCTCTTTGTCGTCGGAATAAAGTAGGGCTACTGATTTTTTTGAGTTTATTTTGTATCCTGCTAGTTTGTTGAAGGTGTTTATCAGCTGTAGGAGTTCCCTGGTAGAGTTTATTGGGTCGCTTATGTAAACTATCATATCATCTGCAAATAGAGACAGTTTGACTTCTTCCTTTGTAATTTGGATCCCCTTGATCTCCTTTTGTTGTCTTATAGCTTTAGCTAGAACTTCAATTACACACGTGTGGCAGGTGCACGTGCTCATGTGTACTTAAATATGCAGAGAGCAGAAGACAACTTTGGCTGTCCACCTTTATTTTTGAGACAATGTCTTTACCAAGCCTGGAACTTTCCAGGTAGGCTGGACTGGCTGACCAGTGAGTCTCAGGAATCTGCTTGTCTCAGCTTCCCTAGTGCTAGGATCACAGGAGTGCACCACCTTGGACTCCAGAACTTAAAAACTCAGTTTAGGTTCCAGATGGTTTACTGAAAGCCATACCACTAGTAGCCCCTCCCCCACAACACCTTCTGTGCCATTGTTCTCAAACATAATGAAAATTAAATAACAGGTATGGAATGGCAAGCTTGGGGTATTGAAAAATGCCTGGAGCCATGATTCCTGAGATGGGGAAAGCAGGTAAGCAAAACTCTGTAGTTAAGAGACATTATTCATTGGGGGGGGAGTGAAGGGAACAGGAGTCCACTATAAGACAAACACTATGTTGAACTGGAAAGATGTAACTGTCAGTGAAGACCAAGGTTCCTAGAATTTTCAGTGTAAAATAAATATAGGAGCATGGGTGAGAGAGGGAGAGAAGGAAGGAAGGGGTATTGCTATTTTCAGTTTGCAAAAAGAAAACCTTTGAATCTCCAGATGAGTAGTCAGTTGATTATCTGCTCATGCAAGTGAAGATAGGAAGAAAAGTATGGGAAGAAGTACTTAGTGTGAGTAGGCTTGGAACAGTCTGAACAGTAGGACACCTAACACCAAAGACCTAAAGTAGAATCCCCGAAAAGGCTATGCCTTGATAATGGTGCCAAATCAACCCTAGATTAACATTAATTGAAATTCGTAGTAGTAAAACAAAACTTGAAGTAGTTAAAAACAAAACTTGAAGTGACAAAACTCCAGTAACTTGAATGTCTCCCAGAACAAAACTTAACAATAACAAAAGGCATATGGTAAAGCCGACACCCCACAACAGAACATTTTAAATATTCTACACCCAGCAAAATCACCAAACATCCCCAAAATCAGAAAAATGTGGACTTTAATCAAGAGACAAGGCCATAGAAATCCAGAAACAGTGGGGATGATGGAATTATCTGACAATTAAAAAGTCTTGATTAGAGATGACTGAGAAGTGACAAATGGCATTAAAAAAAATGATGAGGTGAAGAAATAGGTGAAAAAATACCCTAGCTGAGGGCACAAAACACTAGCCCTTGGGAGGCCATCTGTGTGATCTACACAATAAGACACTGGGTCAATAAATAAAGGCCCTAATTGAACTTACGCAAATTTACAAAAAAAAGTTGTCAGAATTTAAAAACCAGTTGAATAGATAAGATAACAAAAACTGTAACTTTTAGGATTAAACTTAGCAAAACATTATATATATATATATGCATAGATATTTCAGTTTATATGTGTGTGTACATATATACTGAAATCTGCAAAAACCACACACAAAAAAACTGTTTCTGAAGAGTAAAGAAACACTGAATAACATGATCATCCAAAATACATTTTCAAGATGTCAAAATCAAAACAAAATCCTGACATAAACTGAGAAATTAATTCTGTAATTTGTGTACAAACATGAGAGATCTGCAGTAAACAAAAGACTCACAGTCAGAGGGCATAGAGTGGGTATCTGATTTTAACTCGCCATGAAGCTAAAGTCATCAACATGGAATGACTTGAGAATAATGCAAACATCGATGAACAGAGCAGAACAGAGGGTCTAAAAAACCATAGCTTCATACACATGGTCGACCAATCCTTGATGATTTCCTAGGCAATTCAGTTGGGAAATGTAATTTTCAACAAATGTACTATGAAAAATGGAAAGATACATGAGAAGCGAACCCATCAATTACAATTTAGTGAAGAATCATTCCTTGACTGGACAGCAGTTTGGGAAGCATTATGGGATGATGCCTGAAGATGATACTGTATTTCATTTTGGAGGTGTAATTTTGTTGTCTTGAGCTTTGAAGTGCCTTATATCTTGGATGCTTAGGGTTGTTAAATGTGCAGTGTGTTTATATACTGTGAGTTGAAGCTGAAGAGTTGCTCTGCTGACAGAGCTCACCTCACCCACACATAGCTGCAGTACTTGAAATGAAGAACACAGAAGAGATCTCCAACTATGTTTTGGAAATGTTTGGCCTTTGACAAGAAACCCATGGATAGGAGAGGCAGGTAGTTTCAGTGCACAAGAGATTTACCCAGTATATTCTGGATTTCTATTACTGCATTAGTCATAAACTTCAAATACTTGGTAAATGGTATTTGGTATGTGTCTATTTGGTAAAAAACACATATAACATAAAATTTACCATTTCTTTTAAAAGTGTGCGATTCAGTGGCATTGCTGTGGTTTGAAATGTACCCTGTGATCACATCTTTCATCTCTTGGCCCCAGCTGTTGGCATGACTTAGAGGAGCGTGAAACATTTGGGATATGAGGCTTAGCTGGAAGATGTAGGTAATAGGAGTAACCTTTCAAAGTTATAGCCTGGATCTGCTAGTAATCCCTTCTCTGCTTCTTGATTGGTCAAGATGTGAGACACTGTTGGCTCAGGCTCCTGCTGCAATGAGTAGTGCCATTTATCCCCCAATGCCTTCCCTTCCATGATGGACTGTAGCTCCAGAAACCACAAGCCAAGTTAACTGTTTCTATTTTGTATTTTGTCACAGTGACAAGGAAGAAGCTAACAGGCATTAATTAACATGCACAGTATCATGCAGCCATCACCACTATTTCCAAAATGTTTTTCTTATCTCAGAAAAGAAGCCCCATAGCCAGTAAGCACTTATTCCCACCCTCTTTTCAAGGCCCCCAATAAACTCCAGTTTATTTGTCTGAAATTGTTTAAGACATTTCATATAAACAGGATCATATATTTGTATTTTGGGTCCAACCTATAGCACTTGTCTTTCAAGTTCATCTACCAATGTGTGTATATAAAATACTTTGTTTATCCACTCACCTTCTCATGGATAACTGAGGTCCCCTCCTTTTGCTTATATGGAGTAATACTGCAGTAAAAATCATATCTAGGTACCCATTTCAATCTCTACGGTCCACTCTTTTGGTACCCACTGTTGGGTAATATGAGCAGCAGGATTATTTTTCAACTTTAAGAGATGACTCTTATAAAAGAATTAGGATGCAGAGGTCGAAGCTGCTCTTTTCATTTTTTCTCGGTGTTTCCTATATTGCATCCCTTAATACTTAAATACATTCGCAGTTGGGTGCATATGGCAACTGAAGGCAGATGTCTTAAATCCTCCTTAGATGCTCAGAAGTAGGATGACCCCCCTTTCTAAATGGAAAGGAGAAGAAAGGAACTACAAGTAAGGCTTCAGAGTAGGGCAGACACCTCCTGGTTGGCCTAAAGATTTCCCAGTTTTGCACTGAAGGTCTATGTTGAGGGAACCCTCTCATTCTCAGGAAAACAGACCCTGTTTAGGGTCATCCGTAACTCCCCTTTTGTTAGCGCTGTTGGTGTTGACCATGGTAATTAGAACGCTATGTTGGAGCCACAGTTTTCTCATTTGCAAAATGGGCATCATGTTTTCTATAAACACTGCATAAACACTTTGGGGAGAAAAGTTGTTTTTTTGACGATAAAGTCATTAACATAGATATGTGTTAGCAACAGTTTTATTGTATTAGACGGGTATATTGTAGAAGCCCACATATATCTAAATCTTATTTTTGCCAATAGAGTGCTGTTTATTTTATTATATATATGCATATTTTTATACATTTATTTAACTATTAAAATTTATTTTTAAGTTACATTTTCTTGGCACACACACATATGTGTGTATGTGTGTGTGACACTGGCATGCATGGAGGTCAGAGACCAACTTGAGGGAGCTGGTTTTCTCCTTCTACTACGTATGCTCTAGGCATTGATTTCAGGTCTGTAGACTTGGCAGCAAACACCTTTACCTACTGGACCTTCTCAATAGAATTTTAAATAAAACCTTTCCCATAAGTATTTTATTATTAGGCAGTCTTACTGATTTAATTTTGGCTCTTGTCTCTTTCCCATCTTCTCTTTGGGGAGTCAAATGTCTAGAACCTAGATTCAGGAAGAGCTGCAAGGCAGAAACACACTTCTTGAGAACCTCATCAGTTATAAGCGGAAGGTTGCCTTAGGCAAGGTACTGCACCAAGCTTTCTGTAGGAAAAGAACCGGTGACAGATAAATCTCAGGATTTCCAGATATGATGCAAGATTACAATGTTTCCAGGCCACTGTCTGGGAAATACACAACCTGTATGTACTAAATAAAATACCAGCAAGCTCTGTAGCCTGCATATATGACCTGTAGTCCAGTGCATGTGAACTAGATAAGAACCATTAATAGTTTCCCAAACATTTAGATTAAGTTTTGTAGGCATACAAGCTACACAACCCCTTCAGCTTTGGGAAAACTGATTTATGATTGAAGGTGAGAGTGCTTATACAGTTTTCAGGGAACCGTGGTAGTATTGTTGGATTAAACCATGGAATATTTAAAAACAGGGACTTGAAGGAGCATCTTCCATAAGGTGTCTAATATCTTCAGATAAATAGTACCATTGAGTAAACACTTAAGGGCCCAACCTCCTATGTATTACATCTTTTATTTTTTCTTACCTCATCAAGTGTCAGTATTACATATCAATATAGGCTTAGCCTCAGATAATACGTAAGTGAAATAAGCAAGGTTTTACAGTTACTAAATGACATAGCAGAAAATCAGTAGAGCAGAAAAAATTTTCAAAGAGACAGAAATCTAATTTTTCAGAAGTTTTCCCCCAAATGACCACACACACACAGTGGAAATACAGCAGTTGGCTGTGTAGTCTGAAGTATTTCCCAGCTTTGCTTACCATTCATCTCCCTCAGCTTCCACCTCCCTCTTAGACTCCAGCTAGCCAGGACCATTATCACTTTTAATCCTCACACATCTCAAGGTGGGTACTTTCATTGCTATTAGCAAGGAAGAGAACAAGTATTCTGACAGGCCTTCTGCTTATCCAGAATGCCCTGAAAAAGATTATTACTATTTTAATACAGAACTGTTTTCCTTTATAATACAGCATTGAAGTTTTACTTTAAGCAAAGTTCTCTGCAAAAATTTAAATATAAACCTTGATATTAAGAGGCTACTGTTCAACATTATAAACAAATGCTTATTTTACATATACATTTAATTTATTTTAAGAAAAGGGTCCCTTTAAATTATAGTCTACTGGCACAATTTTTTTTACTGGTCATCACTTGATGAAGAGGCTGGGGAAATACTGCCAGAGGAAAAGCCAATCAAGACTAGAAATAAAAACAGAATTTCTAAAATAGTTAAGTAAATTACCAAGAAAGCACAACTAAACTGGACCTTTCCTTTTCATAAATACATGCATCTTAGTAGTGGTTTGATTTGAGCTGGGAAGATAGTCTTCCTGTGTTCTTAGGAGATGGATTTTAGAAGTCGTGCATTGAGAAGAACCCTGTCGAATGGCATTAAGAGAGTCACCGAGCTGAGCCGAAAGCTGCAGACAGGGTTCCTATTTAAGAAATGGGCAAACCAGGTGAATAGTTTATCTCAGTGCTGTAACTTATGTTGCTCAGACCTAATGGGAATGCTGCAACAGTTATTTTTAGTCTACTGGGACTGCCCTCCTTTTTAATTATTTCTGTTGCAGATATCATACATAGAATACTTAAGAGCCACTCAAGGGGCACACTGATTAGAACCACAGAAAGGATTTAGCATTATAGAACAAGAGTGGGCTTAGTGGAGACAGAGTCCATAACAAGCATATTTTGAGTAAACAAAAATTAGCTTTCTTGAAGAGGTCTCTCCAGAATCAGAAAGCAACCAGAAGAGACAAAAATGGTGAGAGGGGAAATTGAAAAATAAGCCTCTGCTTTAATAGGCTCCTGTGATTAGATGACAAGATATTTGCATGATTAAGCAGTACCCAGCACGATGACATTACACTGACTCAAGAAAGCAGTGCTTCCTAAATATTCTATTTAAGATAATTTTCCAGCATCTCTTCCCCAGCTTCATCAGCCCCTTATTTTGCATTGTGGCACTGCTTTTCAAACCCAGCATTTGATTTTGCCATCAGATGTATCTCAAGTACATCTTATTCCCTTTTATTTTCTCCTTCTTCTCACCCCCCCTCCGCGCGCGTGCACACACACACACACACACACACACACATTTTCACATTTTGACTGTTCTGCTTCTACAAGGCATTTCAGTTTCTTTAGCAACGACAGGGGTGGTATTCTCCATTTGTGGGCTTAATTTTTAAAGAGAGTATATTAAATGTTCCACATGATTTACTGTTTTGTAATCTCCACATAACCTACTGAGGAAACTGAGGGTTAAGACAGGTTATCCATGAGACCTGAGATTCCATTTGGTGGGGGAGGGGGAGCACTCCATCAGACTTCAGGCTCTGTCTTTTAGCAACTTGGCAGTAACTATTGAACCCTTTATTTTATGTATGTCCTTCAATTTCTGATTAGAATTCAAAAAGCATTGGGATGTAGGTAGACAGCTATTATTTTAAATACCAAAGTTAGGTCAAAGAGAACTAACTAGTCAGGGATTCAGTGAATCCTCAGGGGGATAGGATTCTAGGATGGCATCAGCCTCCTTTAGGTTGATCCTTGCAAGGGATAGACACAAGCCTGATGAGGTAATTGCTCTCATGTTGAGGGTCCTGATCCAGAGAAGTTCAGAATTAGAGCCCTTGGTTTCTCCCCTGTCACATAATGATTTGTTTTCCCCCACTAATCTATGTTCTGGTGGAATGTTCTTACCTGTGTTTGCATGAAGTGCACAGTGCACTAGGACTATTTTTTTTCTTAACTTTCATTATATATATATATATATATTTGGTTTTTAAATTTTTTTCTTATTTTACATATCAATCCCAGTTCCCTCTCCCTCCTTTCCTCCTTCTCTCCCTCTCTCCCACCCTTCCATGCCCCCTCTGACCACCCTCCCATCCCATTCCCCCCTACTCCACAGGGAGGGTGATGCCTTCCAGGAGGAATCAACAAAATCTGTCAAGTCATTTGGAGTAGGGACTAGGCCCTCCTCCCTCCTCTAGGTTAAGGAACTATTCTTGAAAGTCTGCTGTACATAGTAGTAAACTAGGTTTCTGCAATGAAAGGAAAGGAAAGCACCAAAAACAAACAACTCATTATGTTAAATATGATTTTAATTCTTCCTTACAAAATAAAATAAGTGACACAATAATTTGGCATATTTTTGACATCACCCTCATTTGATTTGATGAGCTATGTGCTCCTAGTTGAGTTGTGTCCAAAAGAGGGCAGACAGATGGAAGGGGCTTACAAAGGGGGGAAGTAATCCTGGTTAGCATGAGCCTGGAATTCCTAATTTGCTGTTATTTTTCTTTTCTCTTAAAAAGCAATAAATAGGTCCTAACAGATGGGCTAGCACTTGAATGAAAAGCATCTTTGGAAACTGACAAGTAATGAGTGCCTTATACAGTTGCACAGTTCAAGTACGTGGGAATCATGGTCTGCCTCACGTGGAGAGGCTATGGACTTGAACTCTCTGAGAAACATGGATTGACTCTAAGGTAAGACCTAGTCATTAGCTGAGACCCTCAAGTGGGCATGTCCTAGTTTGCTATTCTGTTGCTGTGAGGAAACATGATCAAAGCAGCAGAGGATGTGTAGGGGTCATTTGGCTTTTGGGGGGAGGTAGGTGTTTGGCTTTCAGGTCTATCAAAGAGAAGCTAGGGGAAGAGCTCAAAGCAGGAACCTGGAAGCAGGAACTGAAGCAGAGAATGCTGTTTACTGGCTTGCTTCCCCTGGCTTGCTCAACTACCTTTCTTATGGAGCCAGAGCACAATGGGGCTGGGTCCTCCCATATCAATCAGACATCAGGGAAATGCTCCATAAACGTGCTCATGGGCCAATTTGATGATGGCAACCCCACAAACTAAGGTTCCTTCTTCTTATTACATATCTCTAGTTTATATCAAGTTGACACAAATTAATTATGGCAATAGCTTTTAAAATAGGAGTTGCAATCTGTTAACAGAACCTGAAATCGATGCCAGTGGTTGTGAATAGAATTAAAAAAAAAAAAAAAAAAAAAAAGTAGTGTGTGTGTGTGTGTGGGGGCGTGGAGGAGACCTCCAACTCCAGTCAGTTGTATCAGAGTCTACCAGGTATTTCAGCCTCTGATTTCTTCAGGACCAAAGATCAATGGGACTTCACCCACAAAGGAAGGAAACAAGAACAGGACCTTTTGGAGTATACCATATAAGGTAAGAGTAAATTCTGTTGTGGCAGGTCTCCCCGCCGGCCTCCTGGTCCTGCCGCCATTGTCCTGCAACCACATGTGCCCCAAATAACACTCAGAGACTCTGTATTTGATACAATCCTGTCGGCCAATTACCATTACTGTTTATGGGCTAGCTCTGCCTTAATTATTAACCCATTTCTACTTATCTAAGTATTTCCACGTGGTCATCTTATCAGGGAGCTGCGCAGCAGGCGTCCTGCTCCTTCGCTGGGCTATATCTTGACTCCTACTACTTCCTCTTTCTTCCTCCTGGTCTCCTAGCCCCGCCTATCTTGTGTCCTATTGGCCACAGGGCTTTATTAACCAGTATGAGAAACATATATACAGAATAACATGTTCCATCATCTCCTCTTTTCTGTCTAAAGTAAAAGAAGGTGTTTAACCTTAACATAGCAAAATATACCATTCAACAGTTATCAAATAAGAATCACAGTTAACAATATTTAGTCCATTAACATTTTGTAAGACTTAAAGAAAATATCATCTATCCTATCTTTGTGAGTCTAAAGTCCTATATGTAACTTATCTTTAATCCTAACTAAGGAAAACTATAACTATCTGTCTTCAACTCCTTCAAAGACCACAGAAGGATAATATATAAACTCTAGAAATGACAGAGACAACACATTGCCTGGTCAGTCACCTGAAGTTCTTCTGTAATGTTCCATCTTCAGCCCATAGGCCATAGTGTGTGTCCAGACTCCTCAGCAAAGCAGGAAACTTTTCTCTGTGTCCTGTAGACTGTCTGGCTGTCTGGCAGCCTCTTCCATGAAGCAGGAATCCTGTAGCAATGTCCATCTTGCATCAGCAGTCACCTTTTTTGTGGGTCCTGCATGTCCAGTTTCTACAACATAAAGTCAAACAGTCTAGACGAGCAGTACCTTGCCCAAATGGCTAGTCTTGCCATATTAGAAGCAAACTCCATAATGTGTTTCTTCAATGTCCATCTTCCTTTCTTCTGTAGGTGGTGTTACCAGGAGCAGTTGTGCCTCATTGTCAAGAAAATCCCTAAACCATTTTAAATGCCATATTCTGTAGGTCTTTGAAAAGTTTGAAGAATGCCTATCCATCTCAAATTCATCTCTATATATCTAGAAATCCAAACTAACTTAACTCTAAGTTTTAACTGTCATAGGTAACTCTCTATAATCTGTACTAAATTATACATTACATTTTCCAATGAGCTATATAAACACAATACCTAAACAAGAGGAGAAATATACATATCACACAATTGACCTTAAATTGTATCAATAAATGAAAATCCATTCCAAAGCAAAGTATTCATATCTATACCATAATTCCCTTTTTTACCTTTACAAGGATTGCTTGTGTCATTAACCATTTATAACCAAGCCCATATAAATGAAAACAAACATTTATAAACAATATTTGGGAATTTGGGCGTCGTTCTTTCCAAACTACTTCCTGCTGGTATAGGGCGCTGTCATGGGGTTCCAAAGAAGACACAGAAATCTTGGCAGTAGTCTGCAAGGCTTTGTCTCAACTGCTTTGAATGTTGGATCACCTGGGGAGCTGTTTCAGGGGGTCTGGCTTGATCAAACCATATAAGTCTGTAAAGAATCTGTAGCTTTTCATTTTCTGTGGAAACAAAAATAGAAATCCTTTTCCCCAGTAGCTTGTCCTTAGGCTTAAGTTTTGGAGTCAATGCATTTTTAAAATATATACATTGAATTAATCTAGCAGCATTTCTTTTATTAGTAATTGTTATTTTCTCAGCAAGCAAATAATTTAAAGACAACAGAAGCATGTATAGTATCCAAAGTTTCGCTGTGTTTTCCATCTTTACGTGGCTTTTTTATTATTGTATTTATTCTACTTTTATTTTTACATATTTTTAGACAGGGTTTCTCTGTGTAACTTTTATCTGTCCTGGAATTCACTGCATACCAGGTTTGCTTTGAAATCACAGAGATCTGCTTGCATCTGTCTGCCGAGTACTAGGATTAATGGTGTGCGCCACCATAGCCATCCATTTAATTCCTTTTTTCTTTTTTAAACCATAGTATCCTGTTTCTTTTTCTCTCCCAAGCCAGCGTATTTTTTAAAACACAGTGTAAACCTTCATTGCAGCTCTTGTACACACCAATGAATTGTTAGCAGAGCTCTTTAAAAGCAAGGAGGTTTTCTTGCTGCTTATGCTAATTTTGGAAACCTCCCTTAAAGGAGCCACGCAAATCTCTGTCTACAACAAAACAAATCCAACGGAGAAAATGCTGCTACTAAGAAGTCTTGCTAGTCTCTGTTCCTTTGTTTCTAAAACATTTCTTAAGCTCTTATTAGTTTTAAGTGAAAGTTCTTATAGCCACGTTGGGCGCCATTTGTAGCATGTAAGTTTCCACCAGCCCGCCCGCCGCTGGTCTGGCGTCCTGGCCCCCAATAACACGCAGGAGACTCTATATTTGATACAATCCTGTTGGCCAGTTACCATTATTGTTAATGGGCTAGCTCTGCCTTAATCATTAACCCATTTCTACTTATCTAAGTATTTCCACGTGGTCGTCTTATCGGGGAGCCGCGTGGCAGGCATCCTGCTCCTTCCCCGGGCTACATCTTGACCCCGCCTTCTACTTCCGCTTTCCTCCTTCTAGTCTCCTAGCCCCACCTATCTAGTTTCCTATTGGCCACAGGGCTTTATTAAACAGTGTGAGAAACATATATACAGAATAACATCTCCCATCATCTCCTCTTTTCTGTCTAAAATAAAAGAAGGTGTTTAACCTTAACTTAGCAAAATATACCATACAACAGTTATCAAATAAGAATCACAGTTAACAATATTTAGTCCATTAACATTTTGTAAGACTTAAAGAAAATATCATCTATCCTATCTTTGTGAGTCTAAAGTCCTATATGTAACTTATCTTTAATCCTAACTAAGGAAAACTATAGTCATAACTTCCTGTCTTCAACTCCATCAAAGACCACAGGAGGATAATATATAAACTCTAGAAATGACAGAGACAACTCATTGCCTGGTCAGTCACCCGAAGTTCTTCTGTAATGTTCCATCTTCAGCCCATAGGCCATAGTATGTGTCCAGACTCCTCAACAAAGTAGAAAACTTTTCTCTGTGCCCTGTAGACTGTCTGGCTGTCTGGCAGCCTCTTCCATGAAGCAGGAACCCTGTAGCAATGTCTATCTTGCATCAGCTGTCATCTTTTTGTGGGTCCTGCATGTCCAGTTTCTACAACATAAAGTCAAACAGTCCAGAAGAGCAGTACCTTGCCCAAATGGCTAGTCTTGCCATATTAGAAGCAAACTCCATAACGTGTTTCTTCGATGTCCATTAACATTTTGTAAGACTTAAAGAAAATATCATCTATCCTATCTTTGTGAGTCTAAAGTCCTATATGTAACTTATCTTTAATCCTAACTAAGGAAAACTATAACTATCTGTCTTCAAGAGGAGATGATGGGAGATGTTATTCTGTATATATGTTTCTCATACTGGTTAATAAAGCACTGTGGCCAATAGAAAACTAGATAGGCAGGGCTAGGTGCCTAGGAGGAGGAAGAGGAAGTAGTAGGGGGAGTCGAGATGTAGCCCAGGGAAGGAGCAGGACGCCAGCCGCGGCTCCCCGATAAGACGACCACGTGGAAATACTTAGATAAGTAGAAATGGGTTAATGATTAAGGCAGAGCTAGCCCATTAACTATAATGGTAACTGGCCAACAGGATTGTATCAAATACAGAGTCTCTGAGTGTTATTTGGGGCTGGCGCGGCTGTGGGCCCACGTGGCCGCAGGACAGGGAGGCCGGCAGGGAGACCTGCCGTAACAAAATTCTATTTCGTGATTCTTTGTTTCTGTTATACTCTAAAAACCGAGTCATGATATATTTCTTCCTATATGTTGTCTAATCTGTCTTGTCTGTCTATCATCTATCTCTTCGATGTACCATTTATTTCATCTTTGTATACCTAAATATTCTAGTCAATCAGATGATTAATGGGACTATATTCCAATGTATAACTTCATTCATGAATAACCACACTTCATTGCACAGCATTAACACGAGTTGTGCTTATAATATGCCAGTATAATCAAGGAAATTATTTTTATCTTGAGCAGGGTTGGCTGGGATAGTCTGTGAAAATAGCATAAGTGCCAGATGTCCCTGGATAGGATGCCTGGGGCAGACTTAGAAGCCTGTGTTTGTTGACATAAAGTAAGCACCTAGAGAGCAGGTGAACAATTGCTTTTATTTTGTGAACCCAACTCAAAGAGATACTATTTTCAGATCTAAAAGAACAGCGAAATTAGAAATGTAGTAAGAAGTAAGGGGATCTGGAAGCCAAGCATGGTGAAGAACTAAAAAATAATAGCCTGCTTCCTTGTAAATAATTCTTGATGAAAGTAAGAACAGGGAGGGATCCAAGGAGAGGGTGGAGGTATTGGACCCGTGCTCTGGCCAAACACTCATCCTGAGCAGTGGGCCCAGCAGGGCCAAAGATGAAGGGAAGGCAGGATCTCAGTTTGAAGGCCTGGGCAGTCTAAGGGACCTCTGACAGTGGAACCAGGATGTATCCCTTGTGCAGGAAGGACTTTGGGAGCACATTCTCCATGGAGGGATACTCCCTTAACCTAGAGACAGAAGGGAGGGCCTAGTCCCTACTCCAAATGACATGACCTCTCCAGGAAGGCCGTACCCTCCTTGTGGAGTGGGTGGGGAATGGGATGGGAGGGAAGGTGAGGGAGAATGCGAGAATGGGAGGTAGAGGGAACTGGGATCGATATGTAAAATAAGAAAAAAAAAAAAAAAAAAAAGAGGGAGAGCTGATTAGTGTTCAGAGTTTTTCTGTTTCTCTAGAGGCCTGAACTTAGTTTGAGCCCTACTATCCACATCAGGTGACTCACAGGAGCCCACAACTAGAGCATAATCCCATCTTTTGGCCTTTGAGGACACCTGCACTCATGTACACATACCTACATACAGACACATAATTAAAAATAAATCTTAAAATAATAATAGCAGTAAGTACTTATTGTTACTTATATCATACTATTGTATTAAGTGTTTTGTGTGAATTGTGACAATATTAGAAGGTAGGCACTGCAAATACATGCTCAGAGATGTAGAAAAATTTGTACACACACACACACACACACTCAGCCATGAAAACAGAATTTAACTTTAGAGCCAGTGAATCTGAGATTCTTCCTGGTTCTGTGTGCAGCTCTACAGCTTTGGTTGCTCTGAATTGCCACATCCCTTGCTTGAGCTTAAAAGTATTGCCTCTTGGGGGAACTGGGAGGAAGGGAGGGTTCAGGAACTGGGATTGATATGTAAAACAAGCTTGTTTCAAATTTAAATAAAAAATCTCTCTCTCTCTCTCTCTCTCTCTCTCTCTCTCTCTCTCTCTCTCTCTCTCTCTCTCTCTCACACACACACACACACACACACACACACACACACACACACACACACACCAAGTATTGCCTCTTAACCAAGACAGACAAGGACTTAGCTTTATGAGTTATTCTCAGCACCCCCTCCCCACTTTGCCTCTCTACATCTAGTCCATTAGTGCTCTGTCCAAAAGCAGGGCCACATCCATCCACTTTCTCCAAGTTCTGATGCTTTTACCCCAGCTAAAGCCACTCTCAGATTTCGTTTCAGTTCAGAGTGCTTTCTCAGCTATTGCTGGTGCTGCTCCTCTATTCTGTCTCTATGCCACAGCTAAAGGAAGTTTTAAAACATAAATAAATTGAAAAAAAGCATTCTTCTACCCCAACCCTTGCACTTGTTTTCCTTTAAGCTTAGAATAAAAGCAAACCTCTCAGCATTCAGACTGCATAGGCTTTCTGTAGCACTCTTACTTGTAGCACTTAGTGACTCTTCTGAGAGTCTCTCTCTCCCCCTTTCTATCCTTCTTCTTCCCTCCCTCCCTCTCCTTCCCCTTGATCTTACCAGGTTGGTCTGGAACGTGCATTCCTCCAGTCTCCAAGCCTACAGTGCTGGGATTATAGTTCTGTGCCACCACACTCAGCTTTGAACATTTCTTACTTGTTAGTTTATGATTTGCCTTCTCTAAGCATGAACTCTGTGTTGCCCTTGCCTGTACCCTTGCATTTAGAACATGACCAATCTGGTAACAGTATATACTAAAAATACTTGTGAGCACATGAATGAATTTGTTTCAGAAAATTTCAAAGGTCTACATTCTCCTCTCCAACCCACAATTTTTATTTTTAATTGGCAACCATATAAACTTGTGGGGTACAATGTGATGACTTAATATTATTAGAATGATTACATGGCACTAATGGACATACTTTTTTTATTATTTTGAGATATGCAGAACATTATTATTATCAACAGATTTTGAAAACATACTCTTCCCATATAAATGTAACTGTCTCCTTTGGTCAGCATTTCTCATTCCCAAGCCCAGCTTCTTGCAGCCTACATTCTACTACCTCCTTTACACTTGATGATGTGTGTGAGATCATGCAGTATTTACCTTCTTGTGTCTGGTTATTTCACTAAGCATAATGAGTTCTAGGTTCTTCCAGGTAGTCATAAATACCATGATTTCACTTATTAAGGATGGGCATTTGTTGATGGGCACTTAGGTAGATTTCATATCTTGCCAAAGGTTCCCATCTTGAGGGTGTCAATCTAGGAGAAGAGTGAAGCTAGGATGTTCCCTTTGTCCTGCCAGTTGGATGTAGCATTCCAAGCTACCCACTCAAAGTTGCTCTGTGTGTGGCTTTGTTCTTTAACTTGGCTCTCCTTTCCCACCAAACCTTCTGCCATGACCCAGACAGACTTGAAAATGCACTTCATGTGCATTTCTGTGCGCATTAAGTGAGTTCTGTGACCTCTCCAAATCCTGGCTTTTATATCTGCAAAGATAACAATCAATGAGACTTCCAGGGTGTTTTAAGGCATGTGTTAGGAAGTAGATATGAATAACAATTGTTTGGTTGCCCATGGTGGTGCATATCTGAAATTCTAGAACTGAACAGCTGGAGACGGGAGGATCAAGGTGAGCTTCAGGCCAGTTTGGAATAAGAGCCGGTTATTGGAAGCATGTTTTGTTTATACTAAGCTTGGGGGAAGGCTTATATTCTCCAAATTGCTGCTTAGAAATCAGATCGTCATTCTCACCACCATCTTCACATCTTATCATCTACCAGGCTCTTCCTGAGATGGAGTACCCTACTTCAGCCCCTTTACTTTTTATGTTCTAATTCAAGGTCTAAGGATGTAACCTGATAAACTGATGTCAATGGGGTAGAGAGATTTAAGAATAATTCCATCTGCTTATTTGCTTTGTATGTATGTATATGTGCATGCACACATGCCATAGCATGCATGTGGAGATCAGAGGACAACTTGCAGAAGTCAGTTCTCTATTTCTCCTATGTAGGTCTCAAGGATCAGACTTGGGGTTGTGGGGCTTGGTGGCAGATAGTCTACCTTCTGAATCATCATGTCTACCCCCAGAGATATTTTTTCCTAATATGTTCCCTTCTTATTCTTGAGAAAAATTCTATGGGTGCCTTTATTCAAGATACTTGTGCTTTTCGGTTCCACATGTGGCCACCGCTCCCCTCTGCCATGCTGTGTAAACCATTGCTTTCTTGGTCTTGTCAAGGTACGGCCATTACCACTCTCTTGCCTAGAGGTGGGAAGGAAGGACACCTCCTCCTCTGCTTCTCTTCACCTTCCTTGTAGGATTGAAGTAGTTCTGGAATCATCTTAGGATCCCAGCTAAGCAGTTTTCTTTTCCTCGAAATTTCCAACTGGGTGAAATGAGCACAGACTTTCACCAAACAGCCTTGCAAGTTCGGAGTCTGCCTTCGTCTGTAAATGGGAAAGCACTTGCATTTCCGCTGGCTGGCTTTTCACTTTTGTTGGTAATAAACCACCTTAGTTTGCTGTGACTTTTTAAAAGTAAACTTAATTTCTCTATTCTTTCTTCCCATCTTGTCATGACCAGCTGGGCTACTGTAATGGCCACTAAATGATTTTCCTGCCTTTAATCTCACATCCCTCCTATGTAACTTGCTGTTATTATTATTATCTCATCCCCTTAAGGCCATCTTCAGGCTTTCACAGTGACAATTAGACAGTCTGGGAAACAAATTAAAGCCAGAGCCCATGGAGTTGGTGAGGCATGACTCCTACCTTTCTTATCCACCTCGAGGGAGCTACTCTAAGTGTGCCAAGTGTGGACCTAATAAGAGAGGAGTGCCCCGGTAGAGCAATTCCAGGTCTGATTGTGTACTAAATTGCTGCTTAACCTGGACAGCCACATCATGCCTCTGAGTCTTAGTGGGATGGTCTGATACAGCTACAATAGGAATAGTCAAGTTTTCTTCCAAATTGACCATGTGTCAAAAATATTGGAGTCTTTGCATGAATCTACTTATTTGTCTATGGCCTTTAGACAAATATCACTAGTGCCTATATTTTTTTAGATAAAGTGTAGATTTAAAAAAAAAATAGTCCAAAGGAACACAGCTAAGAAATACTAAGATTAATTCAAACTCAGGCTCCAAAGTCTGTGCATAGATGCTGTAAAAAGGAGTTGATTTTGAAAATGAGTTTCTACAGTCCCCCTAGCTCTTACAACATGTTCAGTTCATGTTTCAGAGAAGGCTGATGGTCCCCACAACAAACACAAAGCAAAGGAACAGAGCTGTGTCAAGGTGTGACACTGCAGCCAGTTCAGTTCATCCTCAGGCAGAGAACACGGTCTAAATATAGAACCTGCCTTACCATTGGAAGGTCTCACTAAAGTGGGTTAGTTGCCGGGCGGGCGAGGTGCTAGAGGCAGAGCAGGCAGAAAGGTGTGCCAGCTGCGCAGTAACACCGCATAACAATGTAGGGCAAGATGCCTCCCCGAGCTCTGCTCTGCCTCCCCGAGCTCTGCCTCCTTGCATCCCAGCTTGCACTGCATGCCCTTTTGCAGGGTTACATAACGCTGATTAAAGTAGATTACTCTATGGATCAATCTGCCTCTTACTGAAACAAGGGCGTTCTGCCAAACCCTTTCCCACCAGGATGACAATTTCACGCCTTTAGGTAGAGTGTTCTTTGCTTGTTTTCAGTTTTAAGAAAACCCTGGCATTTGTTTGATCCACATACAACTAGCCCGTCTTTGGACATGCACCCCTTCTAGCAATGCTAAGACTTCCATTTCTGACTTGCTTCTTGAAGACTCTATCATGAGTGGAACTGTGTTCCTTTTTGCCTTCCTCCCCCAAGATACTTAGCCCCTAATATCTTAAAAAAAAAAAAAAAAGACTTTCTTTGGAATGGGGCTTTTGTAGACTGTAATCAAATTATGGTGACAACATACTAGATTTGAGTTTGCCTTTGCCTGGCAACTGATGCCCTTATAAAGCAATTCAGATTCAAACATTGACAAATTGGTGGGTAGAGTTTGTTGTGATGTGGAGAGTTTGGAGTAATGCATCTATAAGTTAAGGATTGTTAAGGTTGGAGAGCAAACTCCTTGAGCTAGAAAGAGGAACAGCAACATTTCTTTCCCCCCAGAAGCTTCAAAGGGAGCGTGGCCCTGCTGACACCTTCATTTCAGACTTGTAGCCCACAACTGTGCAAGTGATGCTGTGGAAGCTGAGTGAAGATGCTATTTCAAGAATGCTTCAAAACTTATTACACAGATGAGAGAAGGACAATTGCTAAAGCAATAAACTCCGTTCACATACTGCTGACTGGTGGAGTCAAGCGAGGACTGAGTTGCTATCCTTCAGTATAGCAATTTTGGGGTGATTAATAAGTAACCTTGATGAGAGCAGTTGAGGCGTAGGTGGGACAAAATCGTGATTACAGTGGATTCAAAGGAAAATGTTAGCAGGCGAAGTGGAAATTCAGTACAAACTCTTTGGTGGAATTTTTTTTTTTTCCAGAAAAGGGGGCAGAAAAATAGCTGCAGGGTGATTTGATGTCAAGGAGAAGAGAGAGTTTGTTTATTTGTTTACTTATTAAAAGAGGGAAATATTGAAGCATGTTAATAGTAATAACCTCTACAAAGAAGAAAGTGATATAGGGGACAGATGAGAGACTTGCTGTGGCAATGTCCTTGAGTAGCTCTTGAGAGGAGAGCCAGTGAGCAGGGGAGGGGCTGATCCTTAAAAAGGAGCCTTGAGTGGCTTCCTTGTCACAAGAGGGAAGGCAGGATGTATGGGTTCAGACACAGCTAGCTTGTTTGTTATACAAGTGAGAGCTCATGGGATTTTTTTTCTCTGATTGCTATTTTTTTCCTTCTATTTTCCCAGCAATGTGGGAAGCAAGGTCATCAGCTAAGAGTGAGGAAGGGGGAGAGGTGGAACGTGCATCCTGAGAAGTGAGAGTGTGTGAACCGAACAAATGTAGTAGAAGCATTTCCAGGCAGCAGCCGCATGGTATAAAAATGTAAAAGATAATTCGATGCTTAGAAAATAAAAGCTGGGGATTTCCTAAGTCCTTGGCAGCCCATCAGTGGGCTGTGCTATAGGATTTGGGATCCAAAGAAGTCTGACTGCTGGGAGTTTAAAATCAAGTGTAAGCAACAAATAATAGAGACATGAAGGGTCTGGATAATAATTTAAGACAATAGAAGAGATGGATGTGACAGGGATGCATATAAAATTGCTGAATATGTTTAAAGGGTTCAGAAGGAGGAGGAAGGTGATCCTGAAGTGATATGATGGTTGAATCTGGTGGAAAAGATAAATTCAGAGGGGGACAAGTAAGGATAAAGGAAATAATAGGAAAGTCCAAAGCCTGGAGTGAAAGAGACACAAATTTATCATCACCAAGTCAAGTTGCCTGTTAAAATATAGGACATCCCCTTAAATTTGAATTTCAGATAGATTACACATAAACTTTAGTACAAAAATAATGGGTGTATGCTTATCTAAAATCAACTTTAACTGGCATCCACAGCACAAAAGTTTTCAAGGAAAAATGAAAGGGATGCTCCCTTCATGCATAGGATTGGAGAACTGGAAGGATGAAAAAGATATTCAATGGTAAAAGATGCTTAATAAAGGCATAAAAATGAGGCCTTGTCCCTAAGATGCCATTGGTGACAGTTGTTACAGCAATGAAGATAGAAGTTTAAACGATAGATATGGACTACTCTGTAGAGAAGTTTGGCAGGAAGATTGAGTGGGGAGATGAATAGAGGAGAACAAGAAAAGAGACATATCAATAGAGGGAGCCATTATAGGTTTAAAGAGAAATCTGACACTAGGGAATTGTACAAAGACCCACAAGGATGACCCCAACTAGGAATCTAAGCAATAGTAGAGAGGCTATCTTAAATTCCCTTCCCCTATAATGATAATGATGACTACCTTAAATGCCATCCTAGAGCCTTCATCCACTAGCTGACAGAAGCAGAAGCAGAGATCCACAGCTAAGCACTGAGCCAAATTCCTGGAAGCTAGTTGCAGAGAGGGAGGAATGAAAAACAAAGGGATCAAGACCACACTGGGAAAATCCACAGAAACAAGCAGCTGTCCTGAGTAAGTGGGAACTCATGGACCCCAGTCTGACACCTGGGGGAACCAACATAGAACCAAACCAGACCTTATGAATGTGGGTGTCAGTAAGGAGGACTGGGCAATCTATGGCAGTGAAACAAGATGTAACCCTAGTGCACAAATGGACTTCGAAAGCCCATTCCCTGTGGAGGGATACTCTTTCAGCCTAGATACATGGAGGAGGGCCTAGGCCCTACCCCAAATAACTTGACAGATTTTGATTATCCCTCATGGAAGGCTTCACCCTCCCTGGTGAGTGGATGAGGAATAGGATGGGGGGGTCAGTGGGGGTCATGAAAGTATGGAAGGGAGAGGGAACTGGGATTGGTATGTAAAATAAGATGATTTATAATAAAATATTAAAAAAAAATGAAGAAGGATAAGAAAAGGAACCACATGGCTCCCAGACCCTGTTCTCACGGCTGTCACCATACTGCGTGGACTTGGACAATATGTGAACAACAAAAATCCCATCTTTGAACTATTCTGTAAATGTCAAAGACTGACTAAACAATGAGGGATCAGAATTGCTAGCTTGGAAATCAGCTACTTCTTGTTGAGGAAAAAGACAAGAAAAGGAGACACTTGATTGCAAATGAAATAAGAAAGGAGGAAAAGAGGAAGAGAGTTGTCCTAATGTTGTCAAAGGTGTATTTTTACATCAACTCACAGAAGCAGGGGCTATGAGCACAAATAGGGACTAAACTGGCCTCATCAACATCCCTTCATGGAGAAGGCAGGGATTCATGAGGCTCCACACCTCCCTAAGGAGCTATAGACTGTTAATAGTCACTGAGGGGGAGTCATACTCTTCAGTGGTCCAGTCACTGGCAAGTTGCCCTTGATCAAGTAAATGAGCCCCACCCATGCCCATGCAGGCAACCCTAATTAAACATAATGGTACACACACACACACACACACACCATACACAGACATGGAAGCTTATGGAGAATTTGTTGATAAGAAGGGGCTGAATGGGGAGAATAAAGAAGTAAGAGAGGATAATGAAGAGGGGAATTGATCTCTGTATATTATACATGTACACAAATTTGAGAAATAACAATTTTTAAAGAACATTGTTCAATAGTAAGCTCTCAGATCAGAATCAGATTATGAATCACAGACTATAAATCATTTCAATGAAATCACTCCTTTGTCCAGGGAACCCTGGCCTGTGTTATATTTATTCCATTGCAAATGAATAGGTGGAAATGTCAAAGGGCTTCCAAGAGACTCAGGTGACCACTTTGACAAAAGCAATGACAGAAATTTCACTCCTGGGCCACTAGGGTCAGGGGTCTAGTGACTGAGGATAGCAAGTCCAAGGGCTATAAAATACCAGTGGCCAAAAGTGTTGGGATGACAGCAGCACGTCTAACTAGTGATTCTATCGCAATGGCTCATCCTTAGGGGCCTCAGTGTTCTACGGTGTCATTACAGAATATTTACTGTGGAAATGTCTGCCCCCAGGAAGAAAAGGTAGCAGTTCTTAGAAGGGATGTTTTTAAAATGAGGGTTAACAGAGTGAACTTTGACAATAACTGATAATGGATTAAGGTCAGAGACAGTACAGTACTCACAGATCTTAAAAATATTGCCATCTATCTTTCTCCCTGAACAGAGTATTCATCTTGCCAGTTCCTCTAGCTAATTAGATTGTTAACTCTGTCTATTTATAGTAACAAACACTTCACTAGCATGTAGAAAATGCTGATTATTAATCAGGGTCCTCCACTGACTCAGGGTGGAATGAAATGTGATTATTCAAATTAGATTTAGGCTGAGGTCTAATGACCTCACAGATATCATCTTGATTTTGTAAGTACTCATCTTTGAAAGATGCAGAGATTTTGGTCTCTTGAAGCCTTGGGGTGAACAGTGATGCTGAATTTAGACATTCCTTCCTTGTCCTTAAAAGGATTGTATTCTTGTCTATATAAGTACCTGTGCACCTGCCAGCTCATGACTTAAAATCAGCATCACCAAGTAAATCATTATACAAAGTAGTTATGGGTGTAGAATTTTAATAGCAAATCAATGGAAGTTAATTTTCCCAGATACAATTATGGAGGGTGTTCACCAGATCTGTCTCCTATCATATATCATATTACTTTATGCTTTGGGAGAAAAGCTAGGCTCTTATGTGGGTGATTTTAACAAAAGACAGACATTGTAATGACCCAATCTTCTCTTCCAGATTTGGCCAGTGTCCTGCCCAGCATTTAACCATTTAGGCTAGAAGTTGAAAATAAGGTCAGAGTAGGTAGGGCAGGGGAAGAACACTTAAGAGGAATCTTCTGAAAAGAGGTTTTCCTCAACTATTGAGGAAGGTGTGTGTGCAGGTCAGCAGCTGCTGTCCTCTTTATACCTACTGCCCCCTTGGGCTAAACAGCTTACTTTAAGATCCTGCCATGTTTGGGCCTCAGTAATCCTCGAGTGTAGGTATGCTGTTCACCAAGTGAAGTAGTCTCCTTTCTCCCTCTCCAGCCGTCTCTTTTTGATACATGGCCTGCTATGTAGTCCCGCCTCAGGCTTCTCACGGCTAGGATTGTAGTCATGCACTACCACACCTTGTTTTGACCTTTCTTTTTCCTCCTTAAGCAGCTTCAGATATTCACTGTTTAAATCTTTTTTTTTTTTTAATGTACTTTAGAGATTCTGAGAAGTCTAGACATGCTTTCAACATTCTGGTTGTGTGCCGCTTAAAGGTGTTGAGTTTTTTTTTTTTTTTTTTTTTTTTTGGTGAATTTGACACAAAGCGTGATCAAATTGGAAGAGGGACCCTCAGATGAGAAAATTTTTCCATCATATTGGTCTGCAGGCAAGCTGGTGAGACATTTTATTGATTAGTGATTGATATGGGATGACCTAGTTCTCTGTAGGTGGTGTGACCACCAGGGAGGTGGCCCTGAGTTGTATAAAAAAGCAGGCAGAGGAAGCCAGTAAGCAGCATTCCACTATGGACGGTTCAGTTCCTGCCTTGAGTTCCTGACCTGAATTCCCTTGATGATGGGCTGTAAGGTATAAGGTAAATAAATCCCCCCCCAGGTGCATTTGATCATGGGCTTTATCACAGCAATAGAAAACAAATTAGGACAGGTGGCATGAGGGAGGGTGATGCACACTATAATTATTTCTATTTATCTGATGTGTATCTTAGAAATTATTTAGTTCTAAGTAACAGAAATCAACCCCAGCAACAGGCATGGGGTCTCCAGAATGTGGAGCTTGGACTTTCAGAGATCACTCAGGGATCGAACTCTTTTCTGTTTCTTTGGCAAATTAACTCTGTCTGATTGACTTGTGTGTGGTTTACTACAGGCGCCTTTAAATGGTACTCCCGACTTTGAGTTTTAGACACTCATATTCTAGATCTCATAGGTACCTGACTTAATTCTTCTGATGATTTAAGAGGTTGGGGTACATGGATCAGTGACTAAGAGCACTGGCTGTGAAAGCAAGGGGTGCACCCATGTAAAAGCAAGGTAGGCAGGATCTTGCATACTTTTAAGTTCCCCATCGTGAGGAGAGAAATGGATTCTTATGAGGAGTTTGCTGCTGGTTAGCCAGGCTAGCAGAAATGATGAGTCTCAGGTTCAATGAGAGGTCCTGCCATGTCTCAGAAGGTAAGATGGAGCATGACAGAGATGACGTCAGACATCTGCCTCTGGCTTCTACATGCTCATATATATGGACACACATCCTGAATATACCATTACACACACACACACACACACACACACACACACACACACACACACACACATGTACACAGCATAAACATATTTTATATAAAACACCATTTTAAAAAGGAAAATTCTGAGCTGGGCATTGGTGGCGCATGCCTTTATTCTCAGCACTTGGGAGGCAGAGGCAGGCGGATCTCTGTGAGTTTAAGGCCAGCCTGGTCTACAAAGCGAGTTCCAGGACAGGCTCCAAAGCAATACAGAGAAACCCTGTCTTGAAAAACAAAACAAAATGTATAATTCTGTGGTTATAACATACTTACTATGTTACCTAGCCATCACCACTAATTTCATTATGTTTTCATTACCTTGAAAGAATTATCAAGTAGTCAAAATTATCCTTTGTTCTTATTCCCTGTACAACCACTAATCTGATTTCTGTTTCTATGGTATTGCTTATTCTGGAAATTTGACACAAACAGCATACAGTATATGTTCTTTTATGCCTTACCTCTTTCATTTGGCATAATGTTTTCAAGATTCTTTTATATTGTAGCTTATAGCAAGACTCCATTACTTCTTATGACTAAATAATATTCCATTTATGGATATATTGCATTTTGTTTATTCACCAGCTAAAGGATATATCTGTGCTATTTTTACTTTGTGGCTATTATCAACAATGCTGTTATGAGATTTTTTTTACAAAAAGAATTTTAAGTATCTGTTCTTTATTGACAAAAGCTACATATATTTATATGTACAATATGATTTGTGTGTGCATGTTTCAGACAAAATTTGGGTAGGCATAGCCAAGGCTGGCCTAGAACTTGCAGTCTATGAGCCTCTACCTCACAAGTACCAGAATTACAGGTGTATCCTATTACCCCAGCCAATATGATGTTTTCAAATGTGTCTATATTATGGAATGATTAAGTCAAGTTAATTATCATATCTATGACCTCACATATTTAATCATCTCTGTAATTAGGACATTTAAAGTCTACTCTCTTGGCAGTTTTCAAGTGCCTTTTTCTTTATTGTTAATTATAGCGAGTTGCCATGTTGTACAATAGACTTCTTCCTCTTTAACAAAACCTCATACACTTTACCCAGTGTCTCCCATCACTATCCCCTCTCTCTCCCAAGTGCCTGTCAATCACTATTTTGTTATGTTTCTTTGGATTTCCAGAAGCTTCCCCATATAAGTAGGAGCACATGGGATTTGTCTTGCAGTATCTAGTTTATTCCACTTAATGTTCTTTAGATTTGTCCATGTTTGTGAAAACAGCAGTGTTTATTTTTTGTTCCTGAATAGCATTATATGTCATATCAATACATGTGCCACATTTAAAGATTCTGCCCATCTGCCAATGGACTCTTGGGTTGCTCCCATGTCTTGGGATAATGCTACAGTGAGTCCAGGAGCACAGACATTTCTTTGGAATGCTTATTTCTGCTCCTCTGGGTGTATACTGCATATATGGCAATTTGACTTTTCAGTTTTTGAAAAACTTCTATGATATCTTCCTACATGGGTGTATTATTTTCACCACCAACAGTATAGGGGCATTTTCTTTTCTCCACATCCTCATCAATGCTTATTTATATTTCATCTTTTTAATAAAGGTAATCTAAGAAATGTGAGGGCAAGTCCACTAAAGTTTTGTTCTGTGTTTCTCTAATAATTAGATTTTTCTCCCCTACATAAATATTGGTTACCTCTATGTCTCAATTTGAGAACTATTCATTCAAGTCCTCTGTATTTCTTCAGGTGAACCAGCAATTAAGTTGATTTGCATATGTGGAACTATCCTTTCAACTTAGAGATAAGTTCCATTTGATCATGTGAATGGTTGTCTTTTAATCACTGTATTCTAAGGAGCTCATAAATAAAAACATTACATAGCTTGTTTAAGGAAGCCAGCCACTTAAGACTTTGCCCAGTCTGTACATACCAGTAATTTCTGTAGAGACAGAATGGCCATTCTGTAACAATGGAGCCTCCCTATGGCTTGACAGTTTCACTGTCACTTAAATTTTTATTCACTACCCAACACACACACACACACACACACACACACACACACACACACACACGAGAGAGAGAGAGAGAGAGAGAGAGAGAGAGAGACAGAAAGAGGAGAGAGAGAGAGAGAGAGAGAGAGAGAGAGAGAGAGAGAGAGAGAGAAGAAAAAAGGGATTGTTGAAACTAGGAAGCATTAGTGTTATATGCTCTTTCATGATCAATATCCTTTGGCCTGCCTTTCTTCATCATTACCTAACATTATTCTTGTTCTCCTTTATAAATTTTATACTATTTCTAACACTTACAGCTATTTACTATATGCACACATACATGTTAGGCTGGGAACTACATATAAAGAAGAATATGAAAATTTTCATTCTGAATTTAGGTCATCTTGATGATTATTATACTTTCTAAGTTCAACTATTTTGCTTCAAAATTCATGATTTTTTTAAATGGAAGAATAGTATTTCATTTTGTACATGTACCACATTTCCATTATCTATTCTTCTGTTGATGCCCATCTAGGTTGGTTGCATTTCCTTGCTGTTGCAAATAGAACTGCAATGTATAGGGATGTGCAAATATCTCTGCGGGAGTATATGAAATTCTTTGGGTATATGCCTAGGAGTGGAATAGCTGGATCATAATGAATTATCATTTTGATAGGTTGTGGAATTCAACTTGCTCATATTTCATCGAGGGTTTTTATGTCTATGTTCAGCAAAGATATTAGCCTACAATATTTTCTTGTGGTGTTCCTGTTTGGCTGTGGTGTCAGGATTTGAAGTGTTTTGATAGGAGCTTATGTTTTCAGTTCTCTTGAACATATACATTATAAAGAAATCTCAAGGTCAGATGATGATAATTCACTAGTCAAAATTTTGAGAAACCACTATATTCCTTTTCACCATGTCTTTTAAAAAAAATATTTCTAGCAAATTTTGTGATGAGGCACACTAGTTCTTAATGATTTGTTTTTCTTAACTTTATTATGTATATCTCTGAGAGAGAGAGAGAGAGAGAGAGAGAGAGAGAGAGAGAGAGAGAGAGAGAGAGAGTGTGTGTGTGAGAGTTCAGTGCCTGCAGATGCCAGAGGCATCACTGCCCTGCAGCCAGAGTTACAGGCATTTGTAAGTCACATGACCTGAGTGCTAGGAATTGAACTCAGGTCCCCTGCAGGAGCTCAGGGCTTAATCCCTGAGTAATTTCTCCAATGGACCTTCTCCAGCTTTTAAGTCAAAATTTCTAAAGAAAAGAACCTGATTGCCCCACTGCAATCACAGTGGTGGGTTCCATTTGGGTAAGAGAGATACGTACAACTACATACAGGGGTGTATAGTGGGGCATGAAAGAAGAACCCAATGTGCAACAGTTCTCAGAGAAGGGGTGTCCTAGGTATTGTTGTTTCTCCCTTCTAAGTTAACTTCCTTCTCTCCCCTAGCATATCAGCTTATATGGAATAATTATAAACATAGAAATGGTCAGTTGGTGGCTGTGTGTGTGTGTGTGTGTGTGTGTGTGTGTGTGTGTGTGTGTGTGTGTTTCCATCAAGACAGAGCTTCTCTGTGTAATCCTGGCTGTCCTGGAACTCACTCTGTAGACCAGGCTGGCCCTGCCCCTGCCTCCTGAGTGCTGGGACTAAAGGCATGCACTATCCCCACCTGGCAACAGTGTATTATTTTGAAAACTGAACTCCCCCTTGAACTTTTCTTTAGGACAAAGCAGAAGACTCCCTAGTGACTAGTAAAATGTAACATGTTCAGTGTGAATAGATGTTTGTTACATCATATCTGTGAGGCAAATGAAAGTTCCAATCCAATTTGGAGCTTGTAACTGACTGTGAGATCATAAAGGGAGGTGGTGATCATCCTGAAATTAGCACTTGGAACCCAATGCTTCTGACTGAATTCTCAGGCCACTTGTTGGCTGAAACCTTAATTACTGTCCATTGTTATTTTTGGATCCATTCTATTTACCCCTTTCTGGATTTTGTAGGTTAAACCACACATATACTTTCCAAAATGAGTAGTTTTAAAACAAAACAAAACAAAGCAATTCAGAATGTAGTCAAACCCATCTGTTTCATTTTTACATTAAGGTATTTGCAGCAGTAAAGCCCCCAACAGTCCTCAAAGAGATGCAGTTATGGGAAAGAAAACTGATTATAAAGGAAAGATTTTAGGGTCATTGAGATTTATTCCCCCTATATGCAGAGTCTGCTATGTAAAGTGTACAATAGCTTGTGATCACCTGGGCATAAAGCATTGCTCACATTTGAGAGGCTAATCATGAAGTCTGCACATGAGGGGAATAGTAAGCAAAGGATTCCCACCACAGAAGGTCTAACAATCAGGAGCTTGAGATGTGGAGGTGGAAATGAGGCTGTGCACAGCATTTTAACTCTGCTGTGTTACTCTGGAGCTTGCGTCCTGGTATTAAAAGACACTCAAAAATTATTGATTTGAATCCAAATGTAGAAAAAGATTTATTAACATTTAGCTTGTTTTCTGTGAAAGTCATGGTGAACATCAATAACCCTGAACCTGTGTGTGTGTGGGGGGGGGGATAGATGTGGAGAGCAGAGTATGGATGTTAATGAAGAATAATAAACTATAGACAATTCTTATTTACTTCATATTGCTTTTGATAATTTTGATTTAGTTCTAATTTAAAGCCATGTGAAGTTAGGAAGTCAAATTCTCATGGCTCAGCAGGTCAAATGGTAAGTGAGTCTGCTTCTCAGGTTAAGGATTATGGACCGTGTTGCTTTTCACTTCTGTTTCAAGAGAGACTCCAGACATAGCGGGTGACACTGATGGATGGTCCTTACCTGGCTCTTTATTGGAACCTCACATTGTACACAGGAAGGGTAAGATAGCTGATGTCTCAGTCAGGAGTAGACAGCTAACAGGTCAATAGGAACTCAACCTGAAATTGCTGTCACAGCAGCTTGTTACAGCTTTTGGCTCTGATGTACAGCTACACCGATTTGTAATTCAGCAAGTGCAGTGCTTGGGGACTATTCCATTAGGTGCGCTGTAACCAGAAGTCAGGTGATCCAAGGCCAGCTCCTGTTAGAGCTATGACCTTGGCAAGGTTTCTCAATGCTTCTAAGATTATTTCTTTATTTGTTAGGACAATAGGGTGGGTGTGGGACTTTCCTAACCCAGATTGGCCAGAAAGTCCTTTCAGGGAGAAAAGAATAGATCTTTTCAATAGAAGAAAGCTGGACAGATGAGCATTCTCCTGGGGGCATTTTTCCCTGGGATGGGAAAAGTGGGGGATGAGGACTAACACAGATTGGAAGTAGGTATTACATATTTGGATTTGCTTGATGTCACTCAGGCTGGTATTTTTCCCATTTTGTAGATGAGTTAGCTAACAAGCTCAAAGATGAGTTACTGTTGGTCGGTACTCAGTAGAGACAAGGCTGGAAGAGCTGTCTGACTCTAGTATCACTGGAAGTGATTTCCATTTCCAACGTCCAACCTACTCTATTTTTTTTTTTTTCTACAAGAATAGCACATCTCCTCTCCCTTACTACTGCTGCTTTCTTGTTACGGGATGCTGGCCAAAGGAAGCCCTAAGATTTATAGAGTCCTGAGGATTAAATGAGTTAGTCAGTGCTAGTGCCTGGTCAGGTATGAGCAAAGGAACAGTGTCTTATCCATGCTGCTGGTGGCATAGTGCTCCCTGAGTTCAAGCTGTGCCTGGAAGCTTCCCTCCTCCCTTCAGCGGGAAGAATGAGAAAATGTCACTGCATATTATCTTTCCATTTCTACTGACATTAAAACATTATTGGAAAACACCCTTAAATATCTTCCAAGCCATGTGCCTGAGCAAGTTCTCTGAGGGGAAGATTCCTCCCCAGTGAAGGGCAAGGATGCACCCTGAGCTTATGCTGGGTGACAGATGACTCAGGGCAGGGTGTTCTGGTATCATTGGTCATTTTATCTGCATTTTCTTTATAGCTGAAAGGCTCAGTGCCATTATTTTATTCTAGTGCCCATTATCAATTGCATTTCATATACACCAGTTAATGAGATGTTAATAAAGTCTGCGAAATAATATTATTTTACTTTAAGAGGGTGATTTGAATCCATGCACTTCAATCCCCTTCCTTCCACTTAGCTCATTTGAAATGTTCAAGGACATATTAAACATATTTCTGAATAATTTGAGAACAGAAAATGATGCCAATGTCAGGCCAGAAACTGGAAGAGCATTATCAAAAACACAGCTAAAATCAACCTAGATTTAGGACCTCACCACATATATTGTAATAGGAAGATATTATTTTTGAAATTTGTATGTAGAATGTGTGTGTTGTGAAAGCTGAATTATGTCAAAAAGATATATTTAAATCTTTTTTTCCCAGTACCTGTGCATAGGGCCTTATTTGGAATTAAGATCTTAGTAAATTCAGTCACACTGAAATCTGAATTAGGGTAAGCTTCCAACTAGTGATAGGTGTGTGTGGCAATGCAATATTTTGAAAATATCTCATACAGTCTAAGAGACTGGAACTTTTGCTGGACCTCATAGCCAAAGTTAATAATATACCGAAAGTCACTTTTAGACTTAAGACTACTAGCCTACTGTCTACTCAAATCTGCCTTTAAAAAAACATATGACCCACCTTGCTTCCTTGGATTTCCCATGTAATCCCATATAATCAACTTTTACAACCCAAGCTAATACATGCTGTGATCTTAAGTTATGTGCTCTTCCATGCTCCTGACCCAGAGTAATACCTGTATATCATTTTCCCAAAGCAGCAAATACAGACATTGAAAGTGTGTAAGCTGATGACATGACTACTCCAAAGTATGGCTTAGAGGAAGGTTTTTAATGTAGATAGATCTAAGGCAGAGAACAGCCAGAGGCATCTGGATGAGTCCAGAGCAGAAAGAGAAAGTAGTAGACTGAACATGGCCAGTAGACTCATCTTGGCCATGACAGGAGAAAGAAAGAGAGGAGGCCAGCATGTGCATTGGTATGCTAATAGGCACCACAGATGACCCTTTGTCCTCAGCTTCTTTTGGACCTGTCAGAAAGCAACTTCCTAAAATCTACCATAAAGGTTAAAAACAATCATGTATGGATATTGGTTGGTAAGCAGTGATGTTTGTCGTTGGAGTCACCTGGGATCAGTTGGAGCCAGTGACTTAATCCCTTGTTAAGAGTCTGTTAAAGATTGAGATACTCCCTTAGCCTAGAGGCAGGAGGGAGGGCCTAGTCCCTATTCCAAATAACTTAACAAATTTTGATGATCCCTCCTGGAAGACATCACCCTACCTGTGGAGTGGGGGAGGGGTAATGGGATGGGAGGGGACGGGGTGGGGATGTTGGGAGCAAGAGAGGGAGAGGAAACTGGAATAGATATGTAAAATAAGAAAAAATAATAAATATATAAAAAAGAAAAGGAGAAAATAAAAAAGATAAATTGAGAAAAAAAAAGAAAGAAATATTTTTGTCAAGTATCCCATTCCTTCCACATGTGATGTTTTCTGTTGTTCCATAAATACTAGGTGAAATCTTTTGTTAGAGACAGACAGACAGACACAGTCGTACCACCCACAAACATACACACATTGGACTAGACACACATAGATACATGGTCAAATAGATTCATGGTCAAATAGCCTTCAGGCAGGCACAGATTTAGACAGAGGTTGGAAGACGCAAGGAACAAGTAGAGAATTCAAATCTGAACATACTCTGGTTGAATGACTCTAATGAACAGTGCTTTTATTTATTTCTTTAATGTAACATTTGCATTATTGGTAACTTAGACTTAATAACTAATGGGTCATATTTCATAGAGGTACTTTTATAAGAAATACAAAACTTTAGAGATTAATATAGCTATAAGCCAAGAACTCTTGGCAGCTACCAGGGGTTAGTTGGGCAAGGAAATATTTTTTTTGCTTGGTGTCATTAAGGGAGTATGATGTCACAGAATCCTCCATTATGGACTGCCAGCCCCTGGGGCTTTGGTTCTCAACCTGTGAGTCATGACCCCTTTGGGAATTGGACATCCTTTTCACAGGTGTCATTTGTCAGATATCATGCACATCAGATATTTGCATTACAATTCATATCACAGTAAAATTATAGTTATGAAGTAGCAATGAAAATAATTTTATGGTTGGGGAGGGTCACCATCGCATGAAGAACTGTATTAAAGGAGGGTGACAGCATGAAGAAGGTTGAGAACCACTGCTCAAGGGCTATGTGAAACCATCACTGGGTTTAAAATCACTGGGTTGTGGCAACTTTCAATGACAACTCTAGGAAACAGATACAAGTTTGACTGGAAGAGTCAGGAAGTGAGTTCAGGGAAGTATTGACCTACCTGCAGTTAGCAGAGCCCCAGATAATTCTCAAGCTCATGTGGTGTGGGACAAATCTGAACCCTATAAATGACCAAAGGAAGTCAGATCTTGGCTGCACATGGAGCAGCTGGGTATGACTTGCAATGTCAAGTGAAATGGACACATTATCACAGCAGGTTGCTACTGAGCCTGAGGAGAGAGGGCTGGTGCAGGAAATTGTATCACATGCAGGAAAGCCCAGGCGTTCACTTCATTGCATAACTTTTCTCCTGACTTCAGGGTACAAACTAAACAATGTTGTAAAAAATAAAACTATAAAAATATGAAACACTCATAGACTGCTCAAACCTCCCAACTGACACCCACATTCAGGGGTCCTGTGGTCCTATGCTGGTTTCCCTTGTCAGAAGCTTAGCAGTTTAACTGGGAAGACTCATATAATTCTGTTAAGCCATTAAAACCTGAAATGTTAAAGATGTAGACATTAATTCGCTAAAACTCACATTTTATTAAATGCTTACTATGTGCTATGGATCAGGCTTACAATAAATATTTCATTCAGAGGTAATTGTGAGTTCATATCTCCTGCTGGGGATACTTTAGCTTGGGATATGCATTAGGTTCCAGCCAAAATCCTGTCCTGAAAACCAAACCAAATCAAACAACAAGTCTTATTTAAAATGTTGGAAGGGTCCATTCTCTAAGGACTGTGCTTTTGGGGCAGACGCAGTTTAGCTCTTTCCCTCCGACCCTCTCAGATTTCCCATTTAGCCATCTCCATTCCTTCCTATCAGCCACCCACACCCACAATCACTTTCTACCAGGGACTCCCAGTGGACGCACTGGACTGGAGCTCAGGTGATTTTCATTATCCTTTCAGTCCTCCCTTACAATCTCTTCATTCTCATTCACAGTCATGTAGCCTCATGCTTGCATGTGCCCCTCCTCACACCCAAATTCCACTCAATGGAGACTCTACTTCTTGGGACAAACCCAGGGTCCTCCTAGTGCTTTCATTCTTGTCTCTCCAGGTATGTTTTTTATTTTTCCTATTGCAGCCTAATTTCAGGAGCCCTCTCCTCTCACTGTATCCTCATCCCCTGAGAACCCCGACTCTTGGTGTGTACTGAATTCTTGTAGCTCTTTGGCATAGTCCCTCTCAGCCTTTTTACCTAGCATGTCTCTATTCCTCTCTGCCTTTCACCAACATGCATAAGCCCTCTACCAGGAACCATAGGCCAACACATATATGCATGTAAGAACCTAATTGAGAAACAGCAACAAAAGGATGGAATGCCCACCCAACAAAGACAAGACCAGATATCAAAACATAGAAACACTCCAATCACATAACTTCAGATACCCCAAACACAAACATAAATGGCCAAGACAATTTTCCTCCACTAGAACTCAGTAACCCTTTTACCGTGAACCCCGAGAAATATATCTGACCTACAAGACAAGGATTTTAAAATAGCATTTATGAATATGACCAAGGGCCTTAGAGGGTATAAATAAATCCCTTAATGAGGACCGTGAAAACACAAACAGTTGGATGAGTTAATGAAAACAGTTAAACATGGAAGTAGAATTTATCAAAGAAATAGAATCACTAAGGATCACCCAAAC
The DNA here is from genome assembly GCA_030556225.1 of Cricetiscus sungorus. Lineage (NCBI taxonomy): Eukaryota > Metazoa > Chordata > Mammalia > Rodentia > Cricetidae > Cricetiscus > Cricetiscus sungorus. Next base: position 31,261,874 of record JANBXA010000588.1, read on the forward strand.
TAAAGTAAAACTAGAAACGAAAATTTTAGGTTGTCAAAAACTTCAGAGGTAAACCCCGACAACATATTACAAGATATGGAAGACTGAATCTCAGGTGCTGTCTGGTAGACAAGGTAAAAGAATTAGATTCCTCAATGAAAGAAAATGATAAATCTAAAAAAATCCAGGCAATATGTAGGATCAGTGATACCAAGAAGACTAAATCTGTGAATAATAGGGGTAGATGTAGAAGAAATCCAGGTCAACCGCATAGAAAATATTTTTAACAAAATCATAGAAGAAAATTTTTCTGACCTGAAGAAGGAGGTGCCTATCAAGGTACAAGAAGCATATTGTCTTAGGGAGGTTACTATTGCTGTGATGAAAATTTGTGAAGAAAGAGTTTATTGGCTTATGCTTCCATATAACTGTTTGTCATCAAAGGAAGTCAGGACAGAAACTCAAACAACAGGGCAGAAACTTGGAGGCAGGAGCTGATGCAGAGGCCATGGAGGATGCTGCTTACTGGCTTGCTTCTCTTGCCTAACTCAGTCTGCCTTCTAAAAGAAATCAGGACCACCAGCCCAGGGGTGGCTCTTCCACAATGTGTTGGGCCCTCCCACATCGATTACTAATTAAAAATCCCTTTCAGGCTTGTCTACAGCCAGATCTCATGAAGATATTTTTCTCCATTGAGACTTCCTCCTCTCCAATGACTCTAGCGTTTATCAAGTTGACATAAAACTAGCCAACACAAATACAAACACCAAATAGATAAGACCAGAAAATAAATTCCTCACAACACATAATAACCAAAACACCAAACATAGAATAAAGAAAGGATATTAAAATCTGCAAGGGAAAAATCAAATAAAATATAAGGCAGACCCATTGGGGTAACACATGACTCCTCAAAATGGAGACCATGAAAGCCAGAAAGGACTGGATGGATGTTTTTTCATCCATCCCAGACTGCTATACATAGCAAAACTACCAATTATATTTGGTGGAGAAAGGAAAACATTTCACAACAAAAACAAATGTAACCATTATTGTACACCAACCCAGCTTTACAGAGGCACTAAAATGAAAACTTCAGTCTGAATAGGTTAACCACACCCAAGAAAACACAAAGAAGAAACTCTAAAATATTAAATCATAAAAGGAGGAAAATAAAAACGTACCACAACACAAAATAACAGGAATCAATAAACACTGCTCATTGATAACTCAACTTCTCAATAAAAAGACAAACTAACAGATTAAATTAGAAAACTTGATCTATCTTTCTGCTGCATGCAAGAAACATACTGTAATATCAAGGATTGCCATCACCTCACAGTAAAAGGATGAAAAGGTATTCCAAGGAAATGGATCCAAGAGGCAAGCAAGTGTAGATATTTTAACATCTGACAAAATAGACTTCAAGCCAAAACTAATCAGAAGAGATAGAGAAGCACACCATTACTCATCAAAGGAAAAAAACCCAAGAAGATTTTACGATTCTACCAGTGTGCCAAATACAAGGGCACCCAACTTAGTAAAAGATAAACTACTACAGATAAATCACATTTTGACCCTCACACAGTGATAGTGGGTGACTTCAAAACCTTGTTCTTGCCAATAGACTGGTCATCCAGACAATAACTAAACAGAGAATGCTGATATTAAGCATCAAAATAACATCATCATCAGTGGACCTTACAGATATTCACACAACATCTCACCCAAATGTATCATGAGTTCTAATAGGTCTTAATAATAAAAACCCAGAGTTGGATATTGGGGTAAATGCTGAATGGCGAGAGAAGTAAAGGAGCCAGCCACATGAAAAACCTATTAGCTCTACTGAATCCTCAGAACAAACCAGTGATCCTGTCCCTACAAAACCTCAGACTGAATGCCATGAATGTCTGTCTCCTCCTGCCTCATATTCCTCTCTCCACCCAGCTATATCACTCCTGTTTCCACCTCCATAGTGCTGGGATTAAAGGTGTGGGCCACAACCACCTAGATCTGTTTCTCATTTCAACTGACTTAATTTTATGTAGCCAGGGTGGCCTTGAACTCACAGAGATCCACCTGCCTCTGCCTCCCGAGTGCTGGGACTAAAGGTGTGTGTCACACTGTCTGGTCTCTATGGCTAACTAGTGTCTAGCTCTGCACTCTAGTCTTCCCAAAAGCTTTATTTGTTAAAGCACAAATAAACTATTACCACACCCAAACACAAAAGAATATATTTTCAGCATCTGATGGAACTTTCTCCAAAATTGGCCTTGTACTTGGACACAAAGTAAGTCTCAACAGATACAAGAAAATTGAAATGACACCCAGTGTCCTCTCTGACCACAACAGATTAAAACTGTTTATCAACAACAGAAACAGCAAAAGGTTTAGAAATTCATAGAAACTGAACAACTTACTACTAAACAAAAAATGGGTCAACAGAAGTTAAGAAGGAAATTAAAACTGTTTAGAAATGAGTGAAAATGAAAACACAACATACACAAACCTATGGGACATGATAAAGTCAGTTCTAATCAGCAAGTTCACAGTATAAAGTGAGTACATAAAAAACTGGAGAGATCACATATTAGCAACTTAATGGCACACATGAAAGCTTTAGAACCACAAGAAATAATACTCAAAAGGAGGAGATGGATTGCCAAAGGCTTTTACTGCATCTACTGAGACAATCATGTAGTTTTAGTCTTTCAGCCTGTTTATGTGGTAGATTACATTTATCAATATAGATATTTTGAACCATCCCTGCATCTCTGTGACCAAGCCCACTTGATCATGATGGATAATAATTTGGTGTGTTCTTGCATTCAGTTTACTAGTATTTTATTGAGAATTTTTACCCAAATGGATGGATTTCTTGACATATATAACCTACCAAAGTTAAATCAAGATCAGATAAGTAAAGATACCCATGACTTTTAAGTGAAATAGAAGCATAAATTAAATTCTCCCATTCAAAAAAGTCCAGCGCTGTACAGATTCAATGCATAAATCTATCAGATTTTAAAAGAATTAATGCCAATACTTCTCAAATTATTCCACCTAAACCACACAAAGCCTTACAAAGAAAGAAAATTGCAGACTACTCTTCTGTTATGAACAAAATATTAGCAAACCAAACCCAAGAACATGTCAAAAAGATTATCCACCATAATCAAGTGGGCTTCATCACAGAGATACAGGGATGGTTTGAAATATGTATATCAATAAATGCAATCTACTACATAAATAGGCTGAAAGATAAAAACAGGATCACCTCTGTAGATATAGTAAAAGCCTTTGGCAAAATTCAACATCCCTTTATGATGAAGGTCCTGAAGAGATTGGGGATACAAGGCATATACTTCAATATAATAAGGCAATTTATAGCAAGCCAATAGCTAACATCAATCTAAATGGAGAGAAACTCAAAGCATTTCCACTAAAATCAGGAATAAAACAAGGATACCTTCTTTCTCCATACTTATTAAATATGGCACTTAGGTAGAGCAATAACTGAAAGAGATCAAGGGGTTACAAAACAGAAAGAAGTCAAAGTGTCCTTACTTGCAAATGATACAATTTTATACACAAATGGCCCTAAAAACTACATCTGGAAACTTCTACAGCTGATAAACATTTTCAGCAAAGTACAAGATACAAAACAATTAACACACACAAAACAATCAGTAGCCTTCCTGTATACAAATAACAGACTGAGAAAGAAATTATGGAAACAGTAGTTTCACAGTACCAATAAAATACTATCTTGGGGTAACTCTAATCAAACAAGTAAAAGGCTTTAAGGATTAAGAACATTAAGCCATTGAAGAAAACAGCCGAAGATGGGAAGATTTCCCATGCTCATGGATCAGTAGAATTAATGTGATAGGGAGACATGAGTGGGAAGACTAAATGGAGAGGGGAAAGAAGAGCGGGGAAGGGAAGGAATATGGGGAGGGACTACTAACATAAAGAACAAATTGAGAGAGAGGCCGTATGGAAAGCTACCACTGTAGAAGCTTCCATATATATATATATGAAAGAAATCTAAATGGCATAAAAAGGGAGATAATACCCCAAGTAGATACCTTATGCCACTAAGTAAAACCTCTAGTGCCAAGAATATGTTACAGATAATTGAGTTATTAATTAAAGGGGCGCCAAGAAAATCCCTAAACATCTCAGGCTATTACCAAGGCTGTTGGTTTCTCTCCAAAACCTGATGGTAAGGCTCTATTGCTAAAAATAATTATATATATATATATATATATATATATATATATATATATATATATATAACTAGTGCCTTGATTCCTACTGACTGGCATTGATGGTACTGGAAGGTACTTAGCATGCTACTAGAGAGGAAAAGTAAGTATCAAGCCAGTTAAAAACCCTGTAGTAACATGGTACATCTACCTACAACATAAGCAGGTGCAATAGTGAACCAACTTTGTGAGAGTAATCCACCACTTCCTGATTGATTTAAGGTTCACTCCACAAGACAAAACCCGTGTCAGACACTGCTTGGGTAGCCATGAACCTGAGACCCAGTAGGCCATAGACCTAGGGGGAAACAAAGTACTATTGTTCTGCTAAAGGAACATAACAATAAAATGTCTCCTAATACATTCAACTATACCTATACATTGGTTCCTCACTCAGCCGTTATGAGAAAAGTGTCTTGCAGTAGATGGGGACTAGCACAGAGTTCCACAGATTGACAATATGCGGAGTGAGAGGTTTTGGAACATGTTGTCCTAAATGGAATGTCTTCAACAAACTTTCCCTTCAGAACTGAGGGAGCTATACAGAAAAAGGGACAGAAACATTTTAAGAGCCAGGGGGGGATGTATGACTCCAGGAAAGTGTCTTCCAGATCCACATATGCACTTACAGAAACAGTGGCGTCGTGGACGGGGCTTGCACAAGTCCAATCCAGATAGGTTCCCAGAGCTGAGACAGGGAAGTGGGCACAGGTGCCCACCACTAATCAAGAAAATTTGCAAAGAAAAAATAGTTTTCTTCAATGGAATATCACTGGGTATATTAACCACACTTCAGAGCAAGGTTCAAGCCTTGGATTAGATGACCAGAGCAAAATGCATTCAATTATAGTTTTGTAGACTTTTTGTCTCAAATTGCTTTGATTGGGTATTTTTTTTGGTCTTATTGTTCTTTTGTTTGTGTATTTTTATTTCCATTTTTTGTAGGGGTTTATGTATGTATTTGTATTTGTGTCTTGGGGTTTTTTGCTTGTTTGTTTGGGTTTGTTTTGATTTTTAAGGAGGGAGAGAAAGAAAGGATGTGGAGTTGTGTGGGAGGGGAAATGGGGAGAATCTGAGAGGAGCTGGGTGAGAGGAAAAGCATGGTAAGACTATACTGCATGGACAAGTTTTTAATACAAATATTTTTTTAAGGTACAATGATAGATCAGTAGAGACAGGTCAGCAGTGGTTTGGAACATTTGTTGCTCTTGTAGAGGGCCTGTGTTCAGTTCCCTGCACCCACATAGTGGCACACAACCACCCATAACTCTAGTTCCAGGAAATCCAATGCCCTCTCCTGACCTTTGTGGTCACCAAGCATTCATATGGTGTGCTTACATGCAGGCAAAATACTCATACACACAAAATAAAAGAAATAAAAGCTACAAGGATAGGAGGATTACTTAATAGAAAAGAACCACTAAGTCCAGGAAGTTTTCAAAAAATATTAGAATAATTAAAAAGGAAGTCAGAGGTTACAACTTCTGATATGAACTTACTCGAAGAACATAAAAGAGAAACAGGTTTACCAATTCTTTTTAATACTTCAATATGAGATTAGCGAGGACGCTCAATTTATGAAAATAGAACATTCTGAGGGTGGGAAATATTGCCATAAGAACCAAAATAGAATCCTTAAATTAAAATTTTAAATAAAGGCTGCAAAGAGAAAATTGAATCCTGAAGTAAATTGAATTGGTGAACTAGAGGATGAGGTTGAAAAATTGTCTCAGAATACAGACAAATACATGCCAACATGACCATATGTATGTGAAAGAAAGACACGTGGAAAATAAATCCAACAAATCTACACTGGTTTAATAAAAGTTCCAAAAGGAGAGAACAGCGACAGAAAAGGTAATGATAATAATAAATAAAAATAACAGGAGAAAAAAGGCCCTAAGTTTCAAAAACTCTGATACCTACTAACTATCAAGTAAAATTAGGGTAGACGCCCACACGGAGCTCAGTGCACTTCTCTTTCTGCACGTAGACACAGCCAAAAAGTAAACAAAACATTATCTAGGAAAGGGAACAATAAGTGTTTCAGCCCACTGCCTTTTTATCACACAAAGTGCTAGAAGATAAGGGAATAGAGAGAAAAAATGCTACTCAAGAATTTATTTGGAATTTAAATTAAAAAATTATTTTAAAAAACCAATTTATTTGTAACGTGGAGATGCAGCTCAGTTGGTAGGGTACTAGCCTAGCATGCAATAGGCCCAGAGTTCAACGCCCAGCACTACACTGGGCAGGGTAACACACCCTGAAATTCTAGCACTTGGGGGTGGAAACTCAGGAACTCAAGAACTCATGAAATTTTCCTCTTCTGAGGAAGAATTCCCTGTAGAAGCCTGATAATGGTCAAGAAATAATCAATCAATCAATCAATCAACCAATCAGTCAGTCAGTCAGTCATATAAATTGGAAGAGGCCAGAACACTACAGGTTTTCAAAGGATGAACCCATAACATTATTACTGTTCAAATAATTTCTACCAGCATTGTAAGTATTATAAAACTCAGGAAATGTTCAGCTACCCTGAATGAACCCTTTATATCAGCAATAAACTCTTTTATAAAAAGATGAAACAAAGGTATACTTTAGAGACATTTGGAGAAAAGTTTGATTGTAAAAGTAAAATAATAAAAGATTTCAACCTAATTTGTAATCAGAAAATAGAAAATTAAAGCAACATCAATTTGCATCTATCAATCTGAGTATCAAAGATCACTGTGTGTGATATTACCAAGGTATTTGTAGCTAAGGAAACAGAAACTCATCTATTGGTAGGACTTTAAATTAGTTTAATACTGTGAGGAATTCAGAAATAATGGACCAAGTCAAGGACTTCTGCTTTAGTATACCTGAAAGGTACTTGCACACGTGCCCTAGAATTGGTTGCAAGAGCAAAAACATTAGAAATAAACTGTATGTTTATCAGAAGACAAAGAAACAACAGTGAAATTCACATTGCATTATATGTATATATATATTTATATATGCATATACATATATATTACAATTAGTGAATGACATTGGTGATTCAAGTGTAGTAAGTAGTCCATGAATAATAAAAACCCAGAGACAGATATTAGGGTTAAAGCTGAAGATCAGAGAAGCAAAGCTGCCACTAGAGAGTTCTTGTCTCTACCAATGTCCAGCCCCAAGGGGTGATGCACCGAACCTCAGACTGCTCCTGACTGCATTGTTCCTCAGACTGCCTCAGAATGCATGTCTCTCTTGTCTCCTCCTGCCTTATATTCCTCTCTTCACCCAGCCACCTCACTCCTGTCTCTACCTCGCTAATGCTGGGACTAAAGGTATGTCACTCCAAGTGCTAGGAGTGTGAGCTTTGTTTCTCTTCTAGACAGATCCAATCTCATGTGGCCCAGGGTGGCCTTGAACTCACGAAATACACGTGCCTCTGTTTTCTGGGTGCTGGCATTAAAGTGTGTGCCACCACTACCTGGCCTCTATGGCAGTGACTAACTTTGCACTCTGATCTTCAGACAAACTTTATTTGCTATATCATAAGCAAAATATCACCACAAGTAAGAGGTCAGCAGATTCTAGGATGGTATATACATCATGCATCCATGTATTAGCTCTCAAAGCCATAAAAGCATTTGTGTGAACTGCATGAATTTATACAATCATCTAATAATAATGAAAAATGAGAGTTAAATAGAGATGTATGAATTAGTAATAGCCATTGCTTCAGGGAGGATGGGCTGGAGAGCTTTGGTAATGTGTATTGTAACATGGCACTCCACTCTCATGGCATTTTGCCTCCTTTATTAAAATCTAAACCACACAGAATACTAACATTCATTAATTCTGAAGAGTGGGCATCTGGGTGTTTGTTTTGTCACTGTATTTTATTTAAAATCTTTCCTACATACCCAAAAGTGGAATAAATATCTAACCTTATGTTCCTATAGCAAGGCTTCTTCTGGACGATTGACTGATGGGTTTCCTGGAGGGAAGGCAGGAAGTCCATAAAACTTCTGAAATGCTATTTTCAACTGGATGTACCTGTGTTTTGTTTGGTGAGTGGATACAACTCTATCTCTTAAAAAAAAAAAAGCGCTTAGCAGTGGCTTTGATTTGCTCAGTAGTTGAAAGGTACTATATTGGTAGTTAGCAGCTGGACATAGAGACTGTGAATATATTGCAAATTGCACTCCCACCTCCACACAATAAAGAGTTGACCAACTCCAAATGCCAATTACAAGCTAGGGATTTAATTCTTCAGAGAATAATGTAAAAGCTCACCAGCTGTCCTTTAAACACATAGACACGTTCTTTTCTTTATGTAACAGGGAGTCAGGAGGTTTCTGGCACTGGTTCAGTGTCTCAAGGCTGTCAGGATCCAGTTCACCATGTTCCTGATGCCTTTTCCTCAGTCTCATCATGGATGCTGAAGCTTTAAAGCATCAGCTCAGGCGTCCAAACAAACCAAAAGAAGGACCACAAGAGGAAAGAGTAATTCTGTATTTCCAAAAGACTTTTCTAGAAACTCCCGGAAGACATTTATTCAGGTGATTCTACACCACAAAACCTTCCTTGCCTGTTTCAAGAGTTTAGTTTGGGGCTTTGTTTTCTTGATATCAGAAGAAAGTAAAGGCTTTGGAGTGAGTGTTGAGTAAGTCAATCACTTCACTTGCTGCAAAAGTGAATATGTTACATTTTTATACAAAATGTTTTAAAAGATGGGTTTATCAAACAAGGTTCACATAGGAAAACACCACTTTGTATTTAGAGCAAAGTGGCTTTTAATGTAGGAAGCTTATTTCACGTGCCAGATGACTAGAGCCACTAAATAGAACATAGGGAGGCAGGCTGGGTACCGTACCATCTTTAAGAGTCTATCTTTCTGGAAGAACAAAGGGAGAAGGTAGGGTTACTAGGGTCATTTGAAAGCAGCTGGGACTAGGACAGGGTGAGCATCAGGGGCCAGAGCCAAGAAGGAACTGCAGCAGAGGAGGGGAGGGAAGGAAGAAGGCTGGCTCCCCCTTCTCTTCATGGGATTCTTCCACTGCTAAAGGTAACTGGGGGCCAGGTGATTCAGTCTGTAGAGGGTCACTCTCAGATGCAGAACTGACAAGAGGAGGACAAGGAATTAGCAGGAGGTAGAATAGGCCCAGGAGCATGGTCACTAGGTCAAAACTGAAGCATGCTTTTATGTAAGATGGAGAAGGCATGGGCAATGGAAGTGAACTACAAACAGTAAAGATAATATCATGTGATTACATGGAACTCAAGGTGGAGAGCATTTAACAAAATAAAAGGATTTGTATTCACCTTTTTCCGCCCTCCCTCTCTCCTTCCCTCCCTGCATTCCTACTCTTTCTTCCTCTCTTTTCTTATAGCAAACAGGTGCAATTCACAATGGAGAATTCAAGATTTTAACTATAAAGAGAAATTCATTTTTATATAAAATTTTATTTAAATTAGAAACCATCTTATTTTACATAACAATCTCAGTTCTCTCTTCCTCCCATCCTCCCATGCCCCCCACCAGCCCCCCAACCCATTTCCTATCCACTCCCCAGGGATGGTGAGGCCTTCCATGGGGGAATCATCAAAGTCTTTCAATTCATTTGTAGCAGGGCCTAGGCCCTACCCAGTGTATCTAGACAGAGAGAGTATCCCTCCACAGGGAATAGGCTCCCAAAGTCCATTTGGACTCTAGGGATAAATACTGGTTCTACTGCTAGAGGCCCCATAGACTGCCCAGGCTTCCTAACTGACACCCACATTCAGGAGGTCTGGTTCAGTCCAATGTTGGTTCCCCAGCTGTCAGACTGGGGTCCCTGAGGTTCCACTTGCTCAGGACAGTATTAACAGAGGTGACTTTAATCCCTTGGATAGATCAAGCCAATAAGAGTGAATAAGGACATGCAGCAATAGTTCATATTAAGACATACGCCAACAGCCAAACCCTAGAGTCAGAGACATCCACAACTGCAAGTGTTTCTGTTAGTTCACAAGAAAAATGAAAGGAGATGGAGTCTATTATGGCTTCCACTCAAGAGGTCATAAAAAACCAATATAACTTTAGTAAAGCAAGAGGGAAGAATCGATAAAAATAAAAATCAATATGTTTAAAAGAAGAGAGGAACTGATAAATTTACCAAGGTCCCATTTTAAAAAGATCAATAAAAGACAAAAACTATAGAAAAATCTTAAAGAAAGAAAAGAAAAGAAAGAGTCAGAGGCTGGCAGGATGGCTCAGTGGATAAACACACTTGGTATCAAGCCTGATGACCTAAGTTTGATCTTTAGAACCAGAACCTCAGTGGTGGAAGGAGAAAACCAATTCTTGTAAGTTGCTTTGTAGCTTCCATACATATATTATGGTACATATGCGTATGAACACCACACACAGACACACAGACACACACACAGACACACACAGACACACACACACACACACACACACACACACACACACACACAGTGAACAGCTTTGAAAATGAAGCCAGAGACATTTACAAAATCAAGGAGAAATAAAAAACCCAACCTAAATATATTAAGAAGTAAATGCTGGCTAAGAGATGGCTAAAGGCACTTTACTGCCAGGTCTGACAGCCTGAGTTCGATCTCTGGACTCACATGATAGAAGGGAGAAAACTGGCTCTTACAAATTGTGCTCTGACCTTCACATTTGTGCTGTACCATTTGAGTTCACCTCCATAAATAAAATTCCAAATTTTTTTTTACAAAAGAACTAAATGGTAATATGGCCACACATATTAGATCAAATCTATTGTAAGAGCCATGCTATGTGTGACTTAAATCACTTGAAAATATTCATTATGAGTATAACTTTTTATGGTGAAACAGAAAAAAATTATAAAATTGGAAGAGGGCTTATTACAATTCATGAGGTCTGGAAATTACAGGGTTCATGGAATCAATATTAATAACATATGAATCATTTCTTCTATATGGCATACATCTCATCCATCAGTAAATTTAATTTACCATTCGCTTTTCCCCCATTATAATCTATACTTCCTGAGGGCAAAGACTGGTCTCTTGATGTCACCACGCCAATATATAGCTAAAGATATACTCTGCGTGCTCAAGGGGTGGACATTGATAAAAGACCCTCTCCTTCTTTCTGCACTTCATCCCATCTTTCCTTTATTTCTCCAACATCCCCTGTAAAATAGTCAAAAGCAAGATCCATTCAGCTTATAACGGAGAGTGCCCTATTGTTCATTCTTTCTGTCCTATCTATGATCTGTTTCTCTATAGATACTTTAGTCCTGTGCAGAACACATGGCTGGCAGGCTCCAGTATGGTGCCCACAGAGGGATCCTCTGCAAGCCAGGCTGCTTATCGAGAGCTGCCCCAAGCTGGTGACTCACAGAACGGCCCAGCAGGCTCTGGCTGTTGCTAGGAAACCGTGGTTCCCATGTGGAACTCAGCACCACACTTGAGGTTGTCCCTGATAAGTTAGAGGAAATGAAGTGCTGTCGGAAAAGGTAGAGGGAAAACAAAAGCGAAAATGAACTCAGTAATGCCATCCATCAGGCATTTGAGATGAAAGTGGTGAAGTCTTGTTGGCATCATCAACAAAAGCCACTTGTGTGCTTACCTCTTCTGATGCAAAAGTCGGTGAGAACGCGACCAAGAAGACACCCATTTGTAGAGTCCTGGAACTTTGGCCATGGAAAGCTTTGGGAAATGACATAAAGTTCTCATGCTCTACACCCCAGTCCACACTTTGACTTGGATCACTTTGCTCCTGGCCAATTGACTTTTGCTCATTGATGTCTGCCATGGTCCCCAGCACACCTTTGACCCATTGCAATTCAGTGTGGGTCAGGTACACAGAGGACACAGCACAAGGAAACAGCAGTGGGTTTCAGACTTGACTGTGTACAAAAAAACTAGCTGAGGTTTTTTTGTTTGTTTGTTTGTTTTAATGCTTACTGGAGCACTTTACCCTCAGAATTTCTGATTCACAAGGTGTGGGTAGGGAGTGAAAGTATATTCCTAATTAGGTTTCCAGGTAACTGGATACTGTGTCCAGTGACCACACCTTGGGAGTCTGCCTAGACTATTAAGACTTACAAGGAAACAAAACAAAACAGGTCCCAGGGATGGTAGTGGACCTCCTAAGGTCACTTCGCTACCAGTAGTAGGCTCAGACCCAGGCTCCCTCAATTGAATACAGCACTTTTCCCACTACAAAATGCTCTCCAAGCGATGCCTCTTTAAAAATCCTCCAAGACACACCAGATGGCTGCCAACAGGGGTGGTCCTACCCAGCGAATGCCAAGTTGCTAAATCCAACTCTGATAGCGACAGCTTAGAAAATGAAGCCAGGGACAGTTTGCAAAAACCTGTGTGTTCTTCCCAGCGTCGTCTCTCATATTTCTAAATACTGTAGATGGAAAAGGAAGCGTGTTGAGGATGAGCAGACACAAGTGAAGCAGGGTTCTGCCACATTTCCAAAGAGGCATGCCTCCAATTCTGTGCTGCTGCAAGCCAGGGCTGCTGGCAGGAAGCCCTGTCTGCTTTGGACTCAAACCATGAAGCAGTCCCCTCTTGTCCGCCCCCTGACTTCCAGCCTCATGTGTGCTGAGATGGCCTCAGAGATATATTTAAAATGTAAAATATACACATGCCCACCACTTTTGCTAGAAGATGGGATTTATTAACATTCTGGATCATTGTAAGCCTCAGGACTCAGCTCTTCCTATTCAAAAACTGGGCATGGCATCACATGCCAATAATTCTAGTACTTGGGAAGCTGGGGTAGGAAGATGAAGTGATAAAGACCACCTTGGGCTACATAGTGAGTCGTAGATTAGTCTAGGTTACATAGTAAGCTCCAGGCCAACCTGGCCTACAGAATGAGACCTTATTTCAAAACAAAACAAAAAGTCAGCCCAACATCAGCTGAACATAAAAACAGCCCTTTATTCACAAGGTGTGGCTAAAAGCAAAAGGAGGGTACACATAGAGTTGTCTTGGGCTCAACTAGTCACCTCTTTGACCCTGTCAAGACTGTTCAAGGTCCACTTTCTCCTGCCCTCCTTGACAAAATTACTCTTTATTTACCTACAGCAACCTTAGCTAAGCTATGAGATGAGAGATCTGAGGGCTTGTTTGCCACAAGCCTTTTCGTTTTAATAAAAGATGTTTGAAGATTAAAGAAACCACTGATGCTTGAGAAAAAGAAAATCCAATGAGGAAATGTGGGTGTGATGGGGGTGGGAAAAGAATCACCAGTATCTAGGATCTTCCTTGGGAGTCTCTGTATCGTACCTTCCAGGTAGCCATACTTTGTCTCCTGCTGAAGCTAATGCCTGACCTGTGCACTGTTCACACTAAAAGGCTGGCGTTTTACAAGCCCACTTGTACCTGCTGTAGTCTCTTCTCACAGAGCTCTGTGTCCACTAGATGGCATTCAGATAGAGCTGGTGGGCTTGTTCTTACTCTGTAGCTCAAGATGCTGAGAAACATGAACTTGGTTGGGGGAGGGTTTCCTTCCTCCCAGGGTTCAGATTTATTAATATACTGGAAGAATGAACTGTGGTGGTGGTGGTGGTGGTGGTGGTGTGGTGGTGTGTGTGTGTGTGTGTGTGTGTGTGTGTGTGTGTGAGTATATGTGTATGTGTGTGTGAGAGAGAGCATGTGAGTGTGTGTGAGAGTGTATGTGTGTGTGAGAGAGTGTATGTGAGTGTGAATGTGTATGTGTGAGGTGTGTGTGTGTGTGTGTGTGAGTGTGTGTGGGTGACTACTGTTGACTCTGCAGAAATATGTGACATTTCACTTGCGCATACCACTTTAAAGTTCCCAATGTGCTTCACATTATCTTCTTTAAGCTCATTTCTTGGATTTGTAGAAATTTTTATTTCCATTCACTTATGGCATAACATAGGTTTAAATATATCAGCTAGAAAGTAGCTCAGTGAGAATTTGAAAGTAAGTCTTGATTTTGGATTCCAAGAACATGTTATCAAAAACCAATAAACCAGGGAGGTAACATAGAGGAGATAGAAGCTGACTGTTTAGGTGGGCAGAGAGGCTTTGGGAGGACCAACTGGACTGGAAACTCAGTCTGACCAGACTATGAAAGTATGAGAAGGGGAATACAATGACGTCAGCCCTCCCTCTGGTGATGTCAGTGGATGTAGCCATCTCTGTACTTTTCATCCAGCACTCTTGGCAGCTCAAGGTAGCCTGTGATGTTCAGGAAGGCAGTAAATTTAGCCACTGTGGGGTTGGGCTGACAGAGAGGAAAAATGGTTATTTAAATGTAGCAGAGGATTTTCCTGGGAACCTTTGAAATTCTACTCATGTAGTCAAGACAACTCCTGAGAAGATGCAAGGTAGCTTTCAAACTATAGTCCTGCTGAGAATGCAAAACTGATTGTGGGCACAGGGAAGGGTTTGTGCTGAGCAAGATCTCCCAGGAATTATCTATATGCGATCTACTCATGCAGTGTTCAATATAAGTGTTATATAGTTGTGTATTTAATTAATCCTGTCTTGTCCTAGCATGCCTGCCCTATTTCAGATGTTGCCAGGGATGCTAAGAAAAGAGATTATGTTAACCAGCAATGTTCTGTGCATCTAGTTACTTAAGGAATTAATATGGCCATATCTTTGACAAAAGTGGTGAAGAGGAGGGGATTTTAGGAGTATGGGTTACCAGGCACGAGGATATTGGATAAGAAGGAGCTTAATAAATGGAGAAGAATAAAGTCTCTTGTCCTATCAAAATGAAGAATCTGGAAATAGTAAAATGTAAGGTTAAGACAGGTAGCTTGAGACAGGTTGATAGAGTCTGGTATGCCATGCTGCCTTAGTTGTGGGCATCTTGGTACCATTAAAGGTTTCTTTTTTTTTCATTCCAGGAAAATTATTCTACAATGTTCTTGACAGTTTAGAGAGACTACTGGTGTGTGTGTGGGGGGGGGGAGGGGAGACATAAGATACTGAAAGGATTTTTTGTTCAAAATTAAAAACCACATTTATCATTACTGTATATTTCTGTTTGTATGATGTGTGTGTATGGGTGGAGACATATGTGCCACAACATGCATGTGGGTATCAGAGGACAGCTGTTGAGAAGGAGTTATCTCCTTCCATTGTGGGATCTTAACATGTAACTTAAGTTGTTAGGTTTGCATAGCAAGCCTTTTACCTGCTGAACCATACTCCTTGTGCCCAATTTTTTCCTTTCAAAATGTGTGTGGGGGGGCGAGAGTGAGCACAGTTATACATGTAGAAGTAAGAGGGCAAATTTGGGTGTTGGTCCTCAGCTATTTTCTACCTTTTTGTTTGGACAAGGCTTCTTGTAGACCTGGCATTTTGCCAGCTATGCCAGGCTAGCTTGCCCTCAGTTTCCCAGATATCCAGCTGTCTCTGCCTCCTGTATGGCCATCCTCAGGATTACAGGCACTCACCAGGGCTTCTATGTGGGTTCTGAGGATTTGAACTCTTTCTATGTGGATTTTGAGGTCTTCACAGTTGTGAAGCAAAGCTTTTATGGACTGAGCCATCTCTGCAGCTCTGGAATGGTTTTTATATGAAGTATAGAGGGATAACCTTGTGTGGAAATAGAAAGAAGGGCAGATATGGGAGATCCTAACAGGAATCCTTTTCCTTGCAAGTGAAAAACTATATTTGTTTAAAAACATATTGTTCCCATTGGGTCCTGTGGATACAAAATGAGTTTCTCTACCAACTCTCTACCTTCACATTCTTGCTGCTTGTTTTTGCAATGAGATCGCCTGTTGTCTTAGCAGAGCAATAGAGCCCTGCTCATTAAAACTGTGTAGCACATTAGAAGTGTCATTCATTGTAAGTAACTGATTTTATAGCATTTCAAACCTGCCAAGTTGACAAATTAGGCACTGTACTATTTTCTACAATCTGGAGCCTCAGATTTGGGGAGTTTTAAAAATAAGTAAATCCTGTGGCAAATGGCAGCACCTGCTGGCAAATATGGTATCATACACTAACACTATGGTGTAGATGATGCAATGGCCTGGAGAAAGATGAACAAAGAGGACAGAACCACAAGGGCTGTGAAGCTTAGGGTCACCAAAGGTGTTGGAAAAATTAATGTATTCTAGGAAACAACAGGAAAACAATGATAACCAGAAAATCCTAAACTTGGGCAAATCATTCGACGGAAGTTTTAAAGAACTAATAGATGCCTATTACAATGCTAGGTGTTTTTGCACAATATAAACATGAAATAATATCAGACAGGGGTGTCTGACCTATGGGCTATTTAGGATGACATACTATAAAGATCTCTACGTAATAGTTCTTTTAGGATAATATTATCGGTCTGATAACCCTCCCAGAAGCCTCCACTGGCAATAATTTTTAATTTATTATGTGTGAAATGACTGTTTTAAATGCTTTCCATGAGAAAATCTATTTTAAATATTTAACTAGGAATTGGTGTGAGGAGAAGATCACAGATCCACTCTATCATTTTGCTACTAGAATTCCTACATCCTATGGAGTCAGGTTCCCAATTTGTGATACTATGATTTAAGGAAGATGACAAAAGTCGTTATAGGATCTAATCATAGATTTAAAAATTCTCTCTCTCTCTCTCTCTCTCTCTCTCTCTCTCTCTCTGTGTGTGTGTGTGTGTGAATGTGTGTGTGCATATGCATTCCCATGTGTGTGAGTAGGAGTGTATAAGCTCACAGTGGTACACTTACGGAGATCAGAAGACAAACAAGACAACCTTAGACATTGGTCCTCATGTTCCACCTTGCTTGAGACAATTTCTTG
The DNA here is from genome assembly GCA_030556225.1 of Cricetiscus sungorus. Lineage (NCBI taxonomy): Eukaryota > Metazoa > Chordata > Mammalia > Rodentia > Cricetidae > Cricetiscus > Cricetiscus sungorus. The sequence goes on from JANBXA010000588.1 coordinate 31,278,916, forward strand.
GTATAAGACCTACTTATACCAAGCTAGCTGGCCAAGAACTTGGGGTTCACCTGTAGAGACCTCGCATCTTGCTATAGGAGTACTGGAATTACACATACATGCTACCATGCCCCACTCTGTGTGGGTTCTAGGGATTTGAACTTCGGTTCTCACACTGGCACAACAAGTCCTTTTACCCGTGGAACCATCTCTCCAGCCCCCATTCATAGTTGGTAGAAAGACTCTTGTGCATGAAGCCTCCAAAATGTGTTTCTATATCATCATTTTTCTCTCTCAAGAAGGATTTAAGACATGGTCAGCAAACCATGAGCAGCTAACAGTCACAGTACTTTATACTAGCCATGGGAAGGGTGAAATGAGACATGAGATAAGAGTAAGTACTGTTAGGGCTACAGTTGCGGAGGCAGGAGTAGGTATAAATAGTTCATAATGAAAGACGATCATAAATGTAATGAATTAAGGATCAGAGTGTCTGGTGAAGATTGGATAAAAATCCTGGCTCTTAGGTTCCCCAGCTTGGTAACCTTGGGAGAATGACATAAAATCTCCATGTTTGATCTTTAAAAGAGGAATAATAATAGCACCTTCCTCATCAGTTGCTATGAGTTTAAAAATAAGTTAAAATACGAAAGCATATATAGAGCCTGACATATAGTAAGTACTATATGTGTCAGCTACTATTATTATAGCAGGTGGTAAATGAGTAGCATTTCTTGCAGCTCTGCAAGAGCAGCTATAAATTCTTTCTGGAAATAGTGACATAAATGAACTTTTTTCCTTTCCTCTTTCTGCTGGAGGTTGAACCCGAGGCATTGTGCATGTTGAGCCATACTTTAAAAATACTATTTAGAAGGAAAGAACATAGGTAGACAAACCAGGAGTATTCTGGGAAGTTCTTGGTGTTCATATAAACAGTTTTCTTAAGAAAAAAAAGAAGATTTGTATCAGAGAAGAAGAATTCAGAGGCAAAAATACATGAAGGTTTTTCCAGGGACAGGGAGAAAGGCTGGTGTTGTCAGGGTGGGGTGATGGTTAATTTTGGTTGTCAACTTAATGAGATTTAAAATCAGCATAGAAACAAACCTCTGGCCATATCTGTGAAGTTCCTAGATTAGGTTAATTAAAGTAAGAAAACCCGCCAGAATGTAGGCAGTACCATTCCATAGCTGGAATTCTGGACCAAATAAGAGGGAAACAATCTAAACAGCAGTGCCCATTGCTCTTTCCTTCCTAACTGGATGCAAGGACCAGCTGCCTCAAGCATCTGCCTCCATGACCTTCCTGCCTCAAAATAGGAACCAAAATAAAAATTTTCTCCCTTAAGTTGCATTTTTATCAAGCGTTTGACCCAGCCATAGTGGTATCAGAAACTATTAAGAGTAGTATCCACAGCTGGCCGGTGGTGGCATATACCTTTAATACCAGCACTGGTGAAGCAGAGGCAGACAGATCTCTGTGAGTTGGAGGCAAGCCTATTATACAAGAGCTAGTTCCTGGACAACTAAGGCTACACAGAGAAACAAACAAACAAAAACAAAAAAAGAGTTGTATCAGCATCACCATATTAGGGTATGGCTGGATAACAAGTCAGTGAAAGGATTTTCATACCAGACTGAGAAGGTAAAGTGTTATCTTTTAAAGATTTAGGACAAACTCGATGGGAGAAGGTGGCACATGAGTAAAATTAACTAGACTCTAGCAAGACTAGAGCACTGGGGGCAGTGAGGACAAGAAATGCACCGAGAGTCTAAACACAAAGGGAAAGGCAGATGGAAGAACCTTATAAGCATAAGATGGACAGACCTCATAAGCAGCCCTGGCAGTCCTGAATGCAAAGGCTGAGGTGGGGAGTGGAGAAAGTCTACAGGTTTAACGTAGAGATGTTGGAGTCATTGAGATTATCAAGTAAATCAGTCAAGGTGTGTCTGGGGATGCCACGGCTGCTCAGTTGTATTTGCTATACAGGCTAAGGTTAAGGTGATAGAAAAGATAGAAAACATCATACTCCATGTCTGCGGCCTTCAGCATTTCTATGTAGAGTTGCTGCTTGATTAAAGGGTAGTGCTCTAGTCAACAATCCCAATAATTTTATCAACTTTCCATTTTTCAGTATGTGTAATGGTATTATAGGTCTGATGACATCGCCGCTTTCTGATTGGGTCTGCGTAGCATTTATCCAGGCTCTTCAAAGACATTAAAGCAATGTGCCGTTTTTTCTTCATTATTAGCACCAGGGCTCACCCATCTATCCTGGCTAATCCACAGTGAGCCCATTTGTACTGACTTTCTGCCTCAGGACCACAATGTCTCACCTTCCAATTTAGCATTAATATTAATGATGACTGCCAGAGCAGAAAAATCAGATCAGTGTGAGGAGACATGGACCTGTCTCCAAGGAGTTGCCCAATGCAAGTTTACCTGAATGTAAAGGTCTCAGACTGGGCTGTTTCTGTCCTTCAGGTGAAGTCTTAGACATAGTGAGAACCACTTCCTTCAAGTCTAAATCTGACACCATTAGAGATGGTCTGCTTTTTGCAACATCATTTGGCAGTGCACTAAACAGTGGTTCATTAAGCTGTAAGCAGCTGTGTAGTGGCACCAGAAACTTCTAAGGGCACTGGGCTGAGACAGTCGCTTCACTGTTTCAACTTCTGAGTTTGAGGCCATTTAGACCTCTGTAACAGACAGAGCAGCAAGTGCAATGAAATTGAATATGGCCAGATTTGCCCTGACATTAAATTAAGGCTATATGTTCTGAGATTCAGGAACAGTAACATCAGTACACATAAAACAAGATGGGGTGTATTGTGTAAGGGATCATTTGTTTTCCCATTTCAAGGCTTGAGTGGCCAGATGAAATGAAGGGTGGAAATAGAGTAGAAATAAATAATCAAATTTGTAGCTTGGCCCTGCTGCCAGATTGTGCTTAAATGCATTTCTGTATGTTTTGGGTCCTTACCTGTTTATTTTTAATTCATGGCATTATGCATGGATTTGAGATTATCTTCAGGTTATGGAATTTCTCCAGTGTACAATCTGTTCTCTCCTTCTCCTGCCATTTATAAGTCAGCAATGCCCCCAGTGGCAGTGAGCACAAATAGCTTTGAGTCATGCTTTCCATTTTTATAACTTTTCTTGCTTTATGGCCTAATTTTAGGCCTGACTTATTTTTTTTCCTGTCTAAGTGCTATATTAATAAAATTCACAATGCCTTGACTATAGCAGGGTCGAATATTCATTGGATGAGTGTTTCATAATCATAGTAGTCAGGAAGGAGCTCAGGAGAAAGCTTTCTACGGCTTCAGTGATGCAGCAATGTGAACATCAAGAGAGTACACTCAGTCCCCAAGTCTGTGTGACTGCACAACCTTCTGAGTTCTCTGCTAAGTGACAGTGTGTGGCTTTCACAGAATGAATATATGGCATATAAAAAGTCCCTACCACAATACCCAGCATATTCACAGGTCCCCAGAAATTCTTTGTTGGAGAAATAACTCCTGAAGGGAAATTTCAGAAAACAAGGATAAGTACAGCAGAATTTCCCATGTCATGTGGATGAGATAACAGCCTTTGTGTTGCTAATGACATATTCTTGTTGTATTCTTCTCTCTCTGAACACGTGTCAGTGGTGAGATTTGTGTTGAAAGGGGACCTTCTAAGATGTTGTGAGAATTTTCTAAGCATGAGTTTGAAGGCTTTGTTCTCAGATTTAATAATACAAGTCAAGAGCAAAACTGGGCTCTGTACAGTACACCAGCCCCCTTCAAATGATGAACAAACAAAGAACAAATGTGAAGTCAGACATTTAAACGTGGAGCCTGAACTGCTGGCCTCTAAGAGCCCATGGTCTCATGGTCTTCCTAGGCCAATTGTAAATATTAGCATCTCTAACCATAGTGAAGAGTGATAGTGGGGGCTTAGGGAGATGGTTGATCAGGCAAAGGTGCTCACCACTAAGCCTAATGACCTGAGTCCAATCCCCAGGACCCAAATGGTAGAAGAAGAAAATCGACATCCACAAGTTGTCCTTTGACCACCGCACCCCTCCGCAAATAAACCACTCACCTTCTCATCTTTGCACATGCCACCCCATCTCTGACATACAGAATAAGCATATGTATCTTTTTTAAAAAAGAAAGACAGTGAAACACTTTTTGTCTAGGTTTAATTAATTTTCTTCATGAAGCAGTGAAGGAGCAATCCTGGGAGAGTAGTAAGTTTCCTGCTGAGAATACTAGAAGATAATTTGCCCTTTCCTATCAACTACCTGTAACTCAAGCAATCAGAGAAGGAAGACAGGCTCAGAATTAACGAGCAAACTCGTCAACAAGCAAATCAGGCAGAAATGAAAGCCCACAGGCTTATTTCAACAAAATGTTCTCTAAATTTAATGTTGTCCATGGAAATTGAGCAGGTGCCTCCTGGAGAGAGATTATTTCAATGGCTTCAAAGCCAGCAGGGCCACTCAAAATGTTATAAATTGAACCTTCAGCCTCCACCAATTTTTAAAGTCTTGGCATAGTTTCCCTCACTTTGAACACTAATTTTTTTAGTTCATATTGCCTTCCAAAGAGGGAAGGCTGCCATCCCATAATATTAAGCAGACACTAAAAAGTGCTTGAGTAGGGAATGGCCTTGAGTTTTTATCAGAAATCACCTCCCTAGAAATCACTATTTTCTAACCACAATTACAGATTCCTGGAAAGGGCTCTGAGGCTGTATCTAGCTGATTTGCAACGGTTTCCCAATATGACAGTGGGGAACTCCTGAAGATGGCAGCAGCACTTTAAATTTCGCCAGCCTCTGAAGGGTGAGCTTGCTTCACAGGAGCAAAACCTAGAGGATGCAGGCAGGCTCGCCCTTTACTCCCACACCAGCATGCTCAGCTGCTGCATCAGATTTCAACTTCACTTCTTTGAGCTCTGCACAGCATAGAATATGGAGAGAAGAACTTGGAGGTGGGGGAAAAATGCACGTAGGATCCTTTTTATAATCAAAGGAAAAGGAGACTTTTGAAACCTTTCAACACCAGCAGCCCTACATACGCTTCCCAGCATGCAGTCCCTTCATGAGTATGAAGCTGAAGAAACACACAGAGATTGTAGGTCCGCACTGATTTTTAAAATGTTATTGCTCTCCACTGGCTAGTTGCCCTGTTAGACGAAGAGTGAACAAAGTATTCCTTCTGCTTTTGTTTGTTGCCAAAAATACCCATTAAGGAAAATTAATATTTATTCTGTAGTTGCAGGAAACAATAAAAGGCAATGCCTGTATGGAGGAGGTCTCCATGAATATAAATGAACCTTTCATTTTTGATTTGAAGAGCTATATTCTTCACATACTTTTCTATGTGGAGTTGAAAGCCTAAAACATATTTTCTAGGATGATTATTACATTTACATTTATAATCATGTTTAAAATGTAAAGGCAATATAAATCTATATAAAAATAAAATAATGTATATGTACATATCTATTTAATAATTTCCTCTCCTGTATCCTATTTTCTCAGTTCACTGTTAAATATGCTAAAAAATGTTACCAAGAAGGGAGCTTACTTTATACATTATTGCAGCTTTCTCTAGATCACTAGATACCAATTACACTCAGGTAATAATTGCATATTTTCCCATTGTGTAGCTGTAACACAAATGATTGGACCCAAGCTACTGTGATGGACATTTTGTTTTTAATTTCCAGTTTTGGTATCACTACATACCCTCTGTGATTTCATGTAAGCTTATATACTGGTTCTTTTATTCCTATACAGAGTTCCCAAGATGAAATGTTCCACAAAGGCACAGAGGTCTTGTGTAACATACAGTTTAGAGAACACTGTGGGTTGCTTTCTAATGTAGCATTATGCATGCGTGTTCATCTGCCACATCCTTTCAAAAATTCATGTTACCAATATTCACCAGTGTTTAAGGGTTTTCTTTTTTTCTTGTTTGCTTTTGTCTTTGAACAAAAATGGTATCTATTTTTATTTTCCTTGCAAGGTTGCTTGGATTGATACCTGAGCACACTTACTCAAGCTCAACTGTTTGTCTGTACAGCTTATAGTTATGTGATCTTAATAAGTTAATATAGCTTCTCTGTGGCTCAGTCTTATTGCCATTGGAATAGTACCTATCTCATAGAATTATTATTGGGATTGATTGAGCTCCTATTTATAAAGACTTAGAATGGTGCCTAGTGCTCAGAGCAGAGCCTGATCCATAATAATCACTGTGTTAATTAAATGACTATATCCAGTAATATTGAAAGCCCCTGTATTGGTTACTTCTCTTATTTTTGTGACAAAAATCAAATGAAGAGGAACAAGGTTTATTTTGGCTCACAGTTCAAGGAGATACAATCCACCACAGTGGGGAAAGCATACTTAAGGAATAGGTTACAATGCATCCACAGACATCCACAGACAGGAAGCAGAAAGGGAACAAGAAATAGGCACAGGCTATAAAACCTCAAGACCCAACTACCAGTGTCGTATTTCCTTCAGCATGGCTCACCTCCTGAGGGTTCCTCAACCTCTCCAAACAGTACCTCTAGCTGAGCACTAAGTGTTCAAATACATGAGCTGATGGAGGACATTTCACATTTAAATGGCACTGACATCCTCCATATGGCTATCAAACATTTGCATTGATTCTGCTCAATGTAAATGTCAAAATGTTAATTCTTCACTTTAGAAAAAGAACGGCAATTTTTATTTTCACCGGGAAGCACTGAAGTCCCAGTACCAGCGGTCCTTCTTTGATAAGCCCGCAGCTTATAAATGCCAGATGTGTGAGCTTTGCCAAAACACTTGAAGGGGAAGGGGGCTAATTGTCATGGGTGAAAGGCAGTCATCTGGTATCTTGGGTTCCAGGGCAGCTTACCCTTCCCTGTTGAGATTACTAACCACACACCTCTCTTCTCCATGGGTTGCTTTTCACTTGGATTTGTCCTCGACAAGCACTCTTGTATTATTTATCAGACACATAAACCTGAAAACATCCAGCATCAGGCTTCCTTGAATGTGAGAGACAACTACTTATCTTCTTCCTCTCAGCTTCTATTAGTGACATGCCTTTCTTATGTGGTTTCTCCCCCACCTCTTCTATACAACAAAGGACAGATGATCAGATTTTTTTATCTGTCTATGTTAAATTAAAATTTGAGTCATTATGTTCTATTTCAGACGTTCGGATGCAGAGTGTGTGTGTGTGTGTGTGTGTGTGTGTGTGTGTGTGTGTGTGTGTGTGTGTGTTGGGAGAGGGAGAGAAATATAGAATGGAAGAGGAAATAGAAAAGGTGTGAGGAAGGTGGGGTATCTTAATTTATTTCCTTGTTACTATGATAAAATATTCTGATAAAAGAAACTTAGGGGAGAAGGGGTTTTATTCTGGCTCATGTTCAAAAGTGTTGGGGTTATCAGGTCCTTGTGCACCCAGATAAGCTCTAGGAAAACCAGGAAAGTTAAATATGCATGCTTGTCTCTTCAAAGGCAGGAAATGTTTATTTGTTTTCTACTCAGAATGCTGGGAATGGATGTAGTTTATGACCTGGTGATCTCTTGCTACATGTATGGCCAGTTTTTATTCCAACCCCCCCCCCAACAATTATGTTTGTTTATCCCAGACTTTCCTCCTGATCTGAGTGTGACTTTTCTGTCAATAAAACCCATCTATATGAGAAATATTATTTGTATTTTACAACAGCCTAGGTAACTTCTCTGTCACTTTAGGGCCAGGCCAATCCTGACAACCATAGACTATGTGGACTTGGTAAAGCATTTCAATGTAGATACATCTTAAACTTTGTTGTACACATCATCAGGAAACTTCCTCCTCCACCCCCTTTCCCCCAAATTGTGCTGTTAGAGTATGGCCAAAATAAACTACCTGGTAAAATAAACTAGCTGGTATCAGACTCTAGAAGTTTGAACCAACACTGGCTACTGAGTCGTGCTGAACTGGATTTCCTTCCTGCATCACACAATCATTACCCTGTCAGCCCTGGTGGTCAGAGGGACCTCCCTCAACACCTGCCAGACAAAAGCATAGCCCACCATAGTGGGGAGGTCATGGCTCCTGAAGCTTGGTGCACCAGACACATTGCATCTCGCCAGGAACAGAGGCTCATGAATACATGCTATTGCTTAGTTCCCTTTCTCCATTTACATAGTCTGGGATCCCATCCAGGGAATGGTGCCACCCACAGTGGGCCAATCTTCCCACCTCAAGGCAATCAAGATAATTCTGTATCGGGATACCCATAGGTTCATCTCTCAGGTGGTTTCAGATTCTGCCACATTGACAAGTAACAGTACTCATCACAGACCATAAGACTTTCTGAACTATACTCACTTGCATCTATGTAATATTCTTAGGCAGCATTAAAACTATTTGTTTCTGACTCTTAGAAATAATGGCAAGCAATGAGAATGTTTAGGGAAATGTGTACCCTTTGTCGTCTCGATTGTAAACATTCTGATTTCCTACCATTATCTCCAACTTTTCCATTCCATTCCTTTTGGTATCCAGATGCCAACAGGGCTTCTCCCTCACCTCCAATTTCTTAATCCCTTTACATTTGCACTGACTTTTGCTACCTGTCATGTCTTTACTTCCCTCTTTAGCAGACTGTCTTAGTCCAACTGGGCTGTTAAAACAAAATACTTTACTCTGTTATTACCATCTGCATACAAGCAGGTTGCAATATACCATCTTTCAAAGAAATTCAATATTGGTGTTGGTTGTAAGCTTTATAAACACATGCATAAGGGGAAATGGTATGTGAACAGGTATAAAAGGCAAAGTTGGCCCCTTTCCAATAGGAAAGTATAAAACATTTCAAATGTTCCAAGCTCAAATTGGTGACACAATAAACAGACATTCTGTAAAGTAGCAAAACAGACTGGTAATTGATGTATTTAGAGCTGGATAGACTCTAACACATGGAGAAATAGGAGACATCACCAGGTTTCTGTGGAAGAATTAATAAAATGAACATTGGCAGACTACCAACTTCTCCTAAATTTAAATTATTTAAATTTTGTACAGATAATATTAAAATTGACAGGAGGGTGGGTAGCTTGGAATTTTCAACTCCCAAGAAAGCATCTCAAAGACAACATATGGATCCTTACATGTGAAAATATTTAAAATATTAATAAAGCACACAATTTGCCTCAGGATGTTGAACATTCCTGTGTCTTCAACATCCTGAGCTACGTTCTCAGCACTGATAGGATCTGTTGTCTGTTGGGTGGATGGGAACAAAGGGAACAGGTACATTGCATTGAATGGTTCTGTCAGCCCAGGTCATGTTGGTGTCTCTCATCTGAAGCTGCTAGAGCACGCAGTCCATGAATCACAGACCTGTCTGGCTGTCAGCCCTGCTGCTGATAACCTCTTGGACTCTGAGTTGTGTGCAGCCATCTCTCCATATAGGTTATGTTCTCTCTTCCTGCCACTGCATACTCCAAGGACAGGCCTACCATCCAGAATTGTATTTTTGAGACCCAAAGCACCCAAGCAGAAGAGACACGTGTAGTGTCATTTCATGATATCTGTTTCTTTCAAGAAACAAGGTCTTTGCCTGCTAAAAGGGCAATAGCTTGAGTTGAAGGAAGTTGAAGGTAGCAGCATTCTCATGCTCAGACATACAGCTCACCAAATGCCTTCATGGCAGGGAACCCTATCTGCACTTCCCATGCCAGGACCACAGTGCTCCCTGGATAAAGTCACCTTAGTTTTCACTGTGGCTCCCCCATTCTTACCTGGCTGCTGTGTTTGTATGGCAAGAGAGAGCTAGCTTCTTGGTATTGAGTTCCACTACTCCAGAGACAGGATGCTATTTTAGCCATTTAGCTGATAACCACTATTTCATGAAAAAGAAAAGCAAGCAAACAAACAAACAAAATAAAAACAACTCACCTCCTCTGACCCCAAATCAAAGCATAGTAGCTCAACCTAGTAGCCCTGGAAGTATTGTATCTGTCTTGCAAATTTTCTCTGCTTTACCTCCCAGTTTCTCCCTAAATCTACTCTTCCTGCTTTTTCTTTCCCTATGCAATTATACACCAGGCAATGGTACCTCAATCATCACTGTTATAACTGATGTGGCCATCTTTGCTGCTGTTTCTCTTTTTTGCTACACATACGGTACATTAGCAGATTCCCAAGACAGCATCTTTTCAATACTCATAACTGTTACTTTTAACACCTTGACAGGTCCCTCACTTATCCAAACTGTTACCATTCCTCATTTGAACTCCTTAACTTCTGGGTTGTTCTCCGTGTTTCTGCCCTCGATCCTATCCCCAATACACAGTCCATAGAAAGATCCTTTTAAAATATAGATCAGATTCTATCATGCCTTTGCACAAACACTGAGAATCTCTTCTCACTGTGCAAATGCAAAATCAGTAGATTCTTACTGTTGCCTGTGAGGTTCCACACCATCTGGCCCTCTGCTACTTCCTTAATCTCAGGACCACCATAGTTCCCCTTCTCCCACTGCTCCAAGCCCAGTGACTTTTTGGTTCTTCCTAGAACATACGAAACATCCTCCAGCTTCCTGGGTTTTGTTCCTGTTCATCTTTTGCTTGGGACCTGCTGTTCCTCCGCATCTGAATGACTTGTGCTTGACTTGTGCTTCAGCTGACTCGCTATGTCTTGAGAAAGGCCCTAAAGCCATGCTCTATAACATGGTGGCCTAGCTCACCTCCCTCCTGCTGTGCTCCCAGACCTGCCCTATTTTTCTTAAGGCAACCAAGCACTGCTTGACACATTTACTTATTTATTGTTTTTAACCCTCCCCAACAGAATAAAAGTTCCATGAGAACAGGGCCATTGATTTTGTTCACTTCTAGTGGGATCTGGGACAGTGCCTGCTATTATAATGAACTGAAGTTGAACCCAGGCAGCCTGGCTCCCAAGTCTATAATTGCTTTACCAGTCAGCACAGCCTTTCCCATGTCTCTGGAGTGGATGGTGATGACAGTTGTTTAGTCACTGACAAGTTAGATAACAAAGCCCAGGGAACAATGAAGGAAGTAAACCCTTGAAGATGACAGTGGGATGGGTTACACCAAAAGAAAGAAGGCCTACCAGATGGGGTCAAGGTGCTTTTTGTGCCTCTTTCGGTTAGCTTGGGTTTTCTGTGTGGTTACTCATAGAACAGCTTGAAGAAGCAAGCTATTTACAGCTTGTTGTCTAGTGCTAGGATTGAGGTACGTGAGTTGGTACTCATTTTCATGATTGCTGCTGAATTTCAGATAAGACGTCTTTAATGAGTTACCATCTGAGTCAAAATGTTCACATTTTGTACCTGGCTAAATCACCACAGGCTATTGGATGTTCTGATTCTGAAAAGGAAGCAGATGTTTATAGTGTCCTTTGCTTGAGAAAAGAACAAGTTAGTCCCAGATCATTTCCAATTAGATTACACAGCATTCTGAATCTTTTTGCAAATAAATAAGTTTTGTAGTCAGCATATTTCTAGTCAGAAACTTAGACATCCAGACCAGTCAACCAGCCATATGGTTCCTCCCATATTTCCAAAACTGATTTAGGATATGTTAAGGTTGACTATGTCAATGCCATTGGAAATCAAGGACTACAAGTGAAGAGTGACACTTTCCTGAGTAGATAGCAAGGGTCTCGTTGTTCCTACCTTCATCCTCTACATCAACACACCTTTGTTTGTAAGGTGTGTTATAGCTGATGAATTCTGACACCTGATTTTTTTATTTCTTTTTGTTTTTTTATTTAAAGACTAAGATTAAATTATTATAAGCTGAATTTTTTTGTCTATTTTAAAACAACATGATGGTTTTGAATCTTTCACTTCCTAGCATAACTAAGCAGTGGTTCAAAATATGAAATCATTTGATTTGGACAGTCAAGACATGGATATGGCCTTTGAATATTAAGACTATAGACAACAAAAATCAGACTTTCTAAGGCCTGGCTATAAGTGGATAATTTCAAATGTGTGCTTTTCTTATATTAATGTTATTGTAAGTCTCAACATTTATTTTTGAAGTACTTAGATGATTACAGTAATGAATAAGGAGAAAGGTATCAAGAACTGAGTAAGTTCCTGTAGATTTGGTCTGAGACTGTCCCACTAGGTAGGATCTAACTGATTTCTAAGAGTCTTGGCAACAGGATGGTTAGCTATCTCATTTTCAGTTCTTGATTAAAAGGTGTAGTCCTCATATAATGCTTCTTGATTTGAGATGCTGGGTAAGTGATTTTAACCTCTCTCTGTCTCATTTGCAAACTGACATTCTTTGGCCAGATCTCTCAAGGAGGGTTACTTCCTAAACCAGCTGATGGCAATGCTTATAAAGTGCAGTGCTATGTAAATGTCATAACCAGTGACTATGGAGAGTGGGAAGAGAGGGAAGCTGCCTTCTCTGCCTAACAACTCTGTGTGCAGTTTGACCTCCAGGAAAGTCATCTGGTTTGCGCGGGTCTGAGCATTTGTGCATACATCAAAACTCTCATAGACTATAGACTTAATCATTTCTCAAGTCAGCCTTGGTTTTTAGCTTAATATCTCCAGGCTGTCCAGTCAATAACATTCAAATTTGTGAGATGAAGGCATTCCCTTCCCCCCACCCTTCATCTGGGTTTAGATATATAGAGAGATTGAAACATGGAGTTTTCCTTGTCATTAACCAACTTTAAAGACAACTTCAGTGTAATAGGCTGTAGCTGAGTGCTCCCAGCTGGGCCAGTCTCTCTCTGCTTGAGCACAGGCTAGAGTAATTCACTCTCAGCAGGAAGAAGAAAGGGTACATACTATTTTCCTAAGAAACTAAAAAAAAAAGCCATATCTGACAGGCAGTGACATCCCCCTCCACACCCCTAGCGGTACTTTCATAGCGAGTCTGTTGAGGACACTTCTAAACTGTTGTGCTCAAGTGTATAGATTCATCCCCTGGAGGGATCACTCCCGGAGGAGTCTTTCTGCTGTGACCGTGCTCCCTGTACGATCTCATTCTAATTTTGCATTCAAGTGTTACTTCCTAGAAAAAAGGTCCCAAACCAATTAGGAAGCAAAACGATAATTGTAACCAAGTCCCAAATATTATAAGAAACGAGGATCCAGTTTCTTAATGAAAAGACATCACTTGAGAGAACTCAGTTCTCCTTTGAGAATCTAATTGGACTGTATGATTTTTGGTTCTTTCAAATTCTGCTACATTTGATTTCATTCTATGCAAACCACTGGGAAACAGAGTTTCAGAAAGACATCCTATTTCTGCAATGTTTTCAGAAGTAAGAGATTGCTCTGGCAAGGACTTGGCAAAGTTTGGCAATATCCTTATTGCAAAATAGATCTGGGCTCATAACCTTGAGTCTACAGAAGTCATCATCTGTTGTTGTACTAAGTTCTGTTTGAGACAAATATTTCATTTATCATTCCTTTCTGCCTGGCTCTCAGCCTTGGAGAGTGCATGAAGAAAGCTCTTTAACTGCATGCACCTTAATTCCAATGCTGAGTCTACTCAGACTCTGTGCTTGGCCCCATCCTTCATCGCATGTCATCCATGATCAGGAAAAACACTCCTTTGTGTTCACTTGCCATTCAAAAGTAGGTAAAACAGAATCAAATTCTTCTCCTACTCTTCTTGGAGCACCTACTACCCTCAAGGCAGTCTTTATATAAACCTCACTACTTGTCTACAGCTCTGTAGGAGAAAGCATTCTACAAGAAAATGTGTAAATGACTGGCTTGTGCTTACTCCTGAGGCCTTCCTTTTTTTCCCCTTTTTTTCTCTTATTTATAGCTTCATGGTTCGTCACTTCTGAGTGTGAGTGGAGATCAAATCTAATTATATATTGTGTAATATTGCTAGCATATTTATAATGAGTAAGAACAGTGAACCTATTTTTGGCACTAGTTGGAAACTTGTGACAAAAAAAAAAAAAAAAAAAAAAGAAGGCAGGATTTGTCTTGAGTCTTGAAAGGCCGTGAGGTGCTCAGGGACTCAGGTTTTCCTCTCATTCGCTGCCTTCCCCCTTCCTCCTTTGGGAATTACTTGGTTTACTCCAATAAGCATAAGCTGGGGGAAATTCTATTTCCATCTGTACAGATTCTCCTGGGTGTGGACAGAGGAATGGCTTCTAGCAGCTTCGATGAGCAGTCCTTTAATGAGGTCTTTGATCTTTTTCAATTGTAAGAGGTTTGTTTCCAGACACACCAAAATAAGCACACTTGGCAGAAGCAGCCCTTTGACTTCATGTCTCTTCCACTCAGGGAAACGACCAACCATGGCCTTTCCCCTCTTCAATCAAATCCAGATTCTGTCTAAGGCCCAAGCTTGATGAACTGATGTTAGGCCTCTAAACTTGCTTACTTTTTGTTTTATTTAGTTTAGTTATATCTTGGAGGGGGCAGCTCTTGCTGAAGTTGGCTGAAACAAAATACAAACGCATGAACTCTCTAAGAGGCCTGTGGTGCCTGAGAGTGAGAAGGGCAAGAGAGCAGGATTTCTCACAAAACCTGGCTCTCCTTGCTGCCCACTTCTTCATTTCTCCAGTGTTGGTCACCACTGGAACGTGGACGGTGATGTGTGCAACTATGACAAGGACTGCCAGGATGCAGCTAGTATGACAGGGAAAGAGATGCTATCAATTGTGAGGCAGGGGAATGAATGCTTATTTCAAAGTTCACCAATGAAAAGCCTAGTAGCATGAAACTGTATCTGAGTTAAATTGAAAAGGAAAAGAAAAGTACAGGCTGGAAGTATCATGTATAGTAATAAGCCTTTTACTTAAAATGATCTCTTTTGAACATCTTACTTGTGCCGCCAAGTAATGGGACATAATAACAGAGGAGTTTCTGTAGCAGGACATTTCCTGGAAAAGAAACAAACCGGGTCACACACTACCAAATAATTTTTTTAAACAGTACATTGGCAAAGGATTTTTGATGTAGATGGTAGAAGAATGATAGCATTTAAGCAGCCCAGAGCCCTTGACAATGATCTGACTGATACAGACAATTCACACAAAGGTCTGGAAAGGAGAGATGGCTATGTGAAGGGGTGACCAGGAAAGCATTTGGAAAGAGATAAGAACTATCAGATGCTTATGTGGGTATTTCTACATGGACCACCTCTTGGGATTTCTGAAAGGGAGGCTTGGTTATCTCAAGTTTATGGATTGTGCAACAGACCATCAGAAAAGAAAAGAGAATTTTTTTTTTCCTCAAGGCTTTCTTATTCATCAGTGGAAGAACTGAGATTTGCACCAGTCAATCAAATCCTTCCCTTTGTGCTTCTTTGCTTCCACTCGGGCTGGTCCAGGATGATGGATGCAATTTATCTACAAAGGAGGGCAGCTTAGGAAGAGTTTGGACCTGAGGAGGGGCGTGGCTGAAGAGAGGGGGAGATGACTAACACTCTGCAGCCCACCCTGTAGTAATGTCTGTGAAGAGAGGGCCGGTGTAGACAGGATAACCCAGTCGACACTCATAAGCCCAAGCCCCCTGACACAAAATTAAATGCCCTTTTCACTACATTTTAGCAATACAATATTTTATTCTACAGTTGGAATAAAAGATAATGGGTTTTAAAATGTGAAAGGATAACACATTGTGAATTAGTTTGTTAATGTGTGAGAGGACTGCGGTAAAGAAGAGCTTAAGGCCAAAGCCTTAAGGTGCAGGGGCGGGGGGAAATTGAACACAATCATTTATTCCCTTGTTTTTCCCAAAGGGTGCATGCCCCCCCCAACCAGTCTGCACATGCGTGCATATGTGTATTGAAACACAACTGGGACCTTCTGGAGGGCATTTTTTGTCCTGTTCTCCAAAGTCAAAGCTAGTTGTTTTAGCTTTCTCTATCTTGTCATTAGCAACACTATTTTCCATTTTTTACTCTTAAACAGCCTCCCCTCTCTACATCTCTCCTCTCCAGGCTTGCTAAGCTAGTTGTGGATGGGCTCCTACCATGGACAGACTTATGATGATTCTTGATGAAGTGACACATGTCACCCTGTCTCACTTGGTGTCTGCTAGTTCAGACATGTCTGATTCCGAGTTTCTCTCATTCCTGAGCAGTGTCTTTCTTCCATGGACTCTCTTCCATTTCTGGACTACCTGTAGCTCCTGGGAGCTTCCCAGATGCAGCTCTTATACAAGTCTGATGTGTCCTTCTTAATCCTCCTATACTTGGTCTGGGATGCTGCCACTACTTTGGCCTGGCCCAGTCATTCCTTCCTGCTGGTAACAACTTCTCCCATACTGCAATGCAACTCCCAGCAAGACTTCCAACTAAAGGGTCAGGGCCTCTCCTAGTGCTCACATGTGCCAGGCTAATTGGTGACTCTCATCAGGAATATACATTTTATATAGAGTGAGTCCAGGATGGTAAGTGGTTGGAGTAATGCCCTTCAGTGACTGTTCATTAGTCTTGCTTTGGAGATTGCTTGAGCCAACCTTGTTTCTGAATGCTTTAAACGTAAAACCTCATATTTTCTTCAACTCTGATGAAATGCCCTCTTATGCTTTGTAAGTTTTGTGTTATTGTTTAAATGAATAATAATTAGTTTTGATTGTAAAGGGTCCTTAATCATTATAAAGCCTTATTTGAAACTATAGCTGCCTGAGGACCAAGCAGCATTTGTTGAGATGACAAAGTCTTTCCTGTTTGGGGGTCTAAGGCTGCTCGGGGGATGCTGAGATGACATCATTCCCGTTGTGATCGGTGGAGCCCAAACTGGCAGCTTTGTCTATGTTTGTATTAGTTTGAGTTCAAGTTGTCCTTCTCTGGAGATTCCATGTCCAGGTCACCTTCCTGAGCCTGACTCTGTTCTGCCATGTACTCCAGGAATAAAGCTTTGTTTTCCATCTTTGCTGGTTACTCTGCAAATTCTGCAGAGTGTCTAAGCAGGGCTTCCAGGCTCCTTCTCCAAGCACTGGCCATTTTTTGAAATTCTTTCCTTCCTGGTCCCTAGCCCTCAGTTAGGGAAGAGTTTGGAATTGGGGTATATACTTGAGTGAGTATCTCCCTTCCACTACTTATGGTTGGCTTTGGGCTGATTATTAAATCTCTCTGAGCGAGTTTCATTCAGAAATAAATGCTATTCACAGCTTCAAGACTTCAGGCTGTTGTCCATGTATTGATAACTGCTACACACTGAAAATGAAGGTTTCGGATAAAGTGTATGCATAATACACTAAAAACTATTAGCCTCTTGGGAAAATGATGCTGTAGGAACTCTAGAGGTGGTAGGTATATCGACCAACTTGCACATGTGATGTCGCAAATAGGAAAACACAGACTCAGAAGTTCAGTCACTTGGCTATGGGCAGAGCTAATTAGTCACAGAAGCATATTTGAACTCATTCCTCCCGTCCCATCACAGTGATCTGGGAACACCCATCATCAGAGCTGTTCTTGAAGCTGTGTCTGTTTGATTCTTGACTTTGTTTCTGCCTTAGGGGAGACTCTGCCAGCTGTGATGGGATGCTAGTGAAGATTTGCATGCAGGGGAGAAGGGAGATTTTCCCACCACCAAGAATAATATGGGGTCCTGTTTGGTTCAGTTTATTGAATCAGGAAAATGCAGCTGCCAATATCTCAGGGTTTGAGACCTTTTGTAGTATGGGTCCAACTGTGGCCAGCAGAAATAATCTCTGCAGTTAAGCTGTGTCTGAGCATGGAGTGGGCACCAGGACACATGACCTGTTCATTCTGGCCCTGCACTCTTGATTTGGCAAAAAGGTACATACAGTCTTAAAGGGCCAGTCAGCTCCTTTCCCCTCACCAGTCTGGGCAGGCTTCCCAGGCAGGGAAAGGACTGCTGAGCTACATCAGACATAAATGAATCAATATAAACCAATTCCTTCACAAAAGCAAACCTAATTAGTCACACTGCTGCTGGAATCAAGGACTTCTCTATCCTATCGGGCTAACGTATTCCAATTCCCTCATACAACTCATTCTGACTTCTATTAATGAAAAACGTATGTCTACTTTGTTATTGTCAAGTTTCTAAACCTTGCCAAGTTTGTTTCCTAAAGTCCAACCAGTAATGGAAACTTTATAATGGTCTTAGAAGGGTTTCTGTGGTTTGGAGAAAAGTCATGCACTATGTTAGGAGATAGAATTTACCGAAGGTTATGATGGGATCAGAGGAAGTTTTGCTCATCTTTGTTGCTGGAGAGACATAGAACTGGATGATGGGAGCAAGGGTGTGACTTCAAGGAAACCCTGAGGACTGTTTCAGTCAACTGCACTCTAGTCAGAACATGCAGTTCCCGTATTCCTGTCCTCCTGTGTTGTATCACTGCAGGACACCATCTGACACTTGTTGAGTGAGTTGTGAGCAACTATCTATGGTTGGTGTTTCTACAGAGAGCTGAGTGCATGGGTTTACAGTTAAGTTGTCCAGGTTCAAATCCTTGTTCTGCCATTCATAAGATATGTGAGTAACCTTAGATAGGCATGTGTGCACGTGTGTGTGCATGTGTATATAAATATATATGTAGTGTGTACATGAACATGAGAACATGTGATCATCAATTTTGGGTGCCTTCCTCAGTAGCTCTCCACCTTGTTTTGAGGCAGGGGCTCTCACTGAACCTAGACTTTGCTGATTTTCCAAGCTGTCTGACCATCAAGCTCTAGAGATATCCCTGTCTCCGATTCTCAGAGCTAGGATTACAGTCACTGCACCTGGCTTTTTGCACCAGTGCTGAGGACGCAAACTCAAGTCCTCAGGCTTGCTCAGTAGGCACTATATTGATTGAGACATCTCCCCCACCCCTGCTTTATTTCTTCCATCTTCCAATTTCTTACTTGCAAAAATGCAGTTACCTCTGTATTTCTCTGGACCTAGAATGTCACCATTATTTTATGTACAACTAAAGTAGAAATATTGCTGACAGTTAAAATAACATCGGTTGCAAAGCCAATCAATGTTAGAGATGTCAAAATGTAAAACACAAACATGGTGGAGTTGAGGGAACAGCACCCTCAAGGTGCTCATATGAAGAAGTGAGGTAATTTGCACATGTGCCTACCATTCTGGCTGCCACTCAGTAAATGCTAATAAATGATTACTACCATTTCTACTGGCAAAAGGTGGGAATTCGGGTAATTTCAGCAACTTGTTTAACCCTCTGTGGTTTATTTCCTTCATCTTTAAAATGAATGGGTAGCCATATGGTCCTGCCACCCAGGATTAGGAGGAAAAGCTAATTAAAAAACATTTTTTAGGTTCTTAGCCATTCTAAATGGGAAGCACTATCAACTGCTTGTTATTCAGCTGCCATGTCATCTGAGAACTGAGAAAGAACACATTCTGTGTGTTTCTTTTTATCTTGAAGAAGCATTTGTCTTTTTGTTGTAATTATTGAAAAATATTTTAATTTTGCTCTATCCTCAATACAACTGATTTTTCTCATTAATTGTTTCCTTAAAATAATTATCTTAATATAATACTCCCCTTGTTTGGTAAGCCTAAAGAAATAATAGTTGCTTGCAATGTTTTTCAGATTTCAATTTGAATGACTACAAATTGTAAGTGACTGATGGAGTTTGTTGTATCAGTTGAGTATTTAAAAAGATAGGTTTCAGGTTAATGTAAATAATTATTAAGTGCAGGGGAGGGGATCCTAGCACTTGGGATACAGAAGCAGGAATGCGTTCAAGCCCATCTTGAACTGTATAGTAAGTAAATGTGGACCATATGAGACCTTATCTCAAAAAAACTCCCAAAATAAACAATTATGCACACACATATATATGCATGCATGTACGTCCATTTAAGAGATCCATTTAAAGCAAGTCCTAGACACTGATTGCTTAGAGCCCCACGTTAGGTAACACTTTGAATGGCAAAACCATTAGGGTCAGAGAGATCGATTTTATCTTAACTTTCAGTTATTGAGTCTTTACAATGAAATTGGTTATAGAGATGCCAAGAAATTTAATATCTAAGTTCTGCTTTCCCAAAATTCATATTCCAACAAGAAATAACAACACATTGTTTACTATAAAGGTGACATGGGAGTTACCTAGTAAGCAGAACCAGTTTTACCTGGCTAAGCAAAGGAAGGCTTTAAAGGTTGTGATTTTAAAACTGAGAGACTGGGAAATTACATTGCCTGCAAAGAAAACCATGTTTGCAAATTTGCCTTATGTTTCACCAAGAACCATAATAATGGTGTAGCCCCCATTATGTGTGTATGTATGATGAGATGGGGTCTGGCACACATTATTTATTGTCATTATTGTTATCTTAATTATTAAATTGTAAGCTTTTTGTAGCAGAAGTAGCTGCTTTTCTATGTCAGTGACTTTGTTCAGTCCCAAGGAGGCAGTTCTGAATTCTGTGCTGGTCACGTTTGGCAACCCCACAAGCCAGTGCAGCCATGGACCGCAGCTAACCTCTGAAATGGCTTCTCTGTATTAAATGGGATATCTTTTCCCCCCAGATTCTGTGTGGGCGGCTTACACATTTGGTTTGGTAATGAGTTTGCTTTTTGAGCCAGAGAAGAGAGGAGAATAAAGGAAGAGTGAAGGCGTGAGAGGCAATGCTAGGAATTTGGAGGCTCAGATCCTCCAAAATGAAAACGGAGCCTTCCTGTCTGCAGAAAGGAGAGAAACAACTAACAATCTCCAGGCTCATTATGATTTAACTTTGAGATAGCACAAAATGACAGTAATGTGACTGCAGAAGCCTGTTTGAGCCATCAGCAGGACAAAGGAGTAGAAATGGAGTGTATTCGAAGCAGCACAAAGATAACCTCCTCCGTGGCAGGCTGTGCATACATTAGTGCATGAATGTACCACTAAATGCTACTCTCTTTCGCTAAAGTGGCCCTTTCCCTTTCTGTAGCAAGTGATTGAAAAATCTTTGTTGTGTGTTTACTTGAACAAAATTCTTGGAACCTCTTAAGACACTGGCTTTCTGTAAAAGGATGCAAACCAGTACTGATGGTGGCATCAGATGGGGAGTGGTGGGGGGCAAATAGCTAAAAGAACACACTGCCCCACAAGGCTCAAAGAGTGAGTATGAGCTCCTTGCGGTTTTTCTCCAGTGAAGACAATGTTTCCTTTTGTCCAGGGCGCGGTAGACAAATGAGAGCTGGGAGACTCTGCATGCCCATTTTCGTCCCTACAAGTCTGTTATTATTAAGATGATCACTATTGCTGTCTTTCTTTCAGTTTCCCATCTAAGAAGTAAAAAATTATGCTAAGCATCTCGCTGTGAGACCAAAGTCTGAACGGAAGTGCCAGACATTGGCATTTGTCTACATTATTTTACAAGTCGGGAACATTATATATGATCTTGGTTATCAGAAGAAGACATTAGTGTTCAAAATCATCTCACCCAACTCTTTCAATATACGGCATCTCGAGAGAGGAGTTTTAAGGCATCGGTGGTGGTTCTGGGATTTTTAAAATTTTAAACCAACCAAATCAGCTCACTAAAAAGTCCTTCAAAATGACATCTGGAGTTGAGTGCAGAGTTGCGAAGCAGAGCTGCAATCTACAAATGCCACACAGTTAGGTCAGGCAGACTTGAATTCAAATGAGGGCAGAAAGCCCTAGAGGACACTCAGATCAAAGTAGCAGCTCTTTTCACTTTTCTTTTTCCTGTCCCCCACCACCCCTGTTTTATTTTGAGACAAGGTTTCTCTGTGGCTTTGGAGGCTGTCCTGGAACTAGCTATTGTAGACCAGGCTGGTCTCGAACTCACAGAGATCTGCCTGCCTCTGCCTCCTGAATTCTGGAATTAAAGGTGTGTGCCACCACTGGCTGGCTTTCTTTTCACTTTTCAGACTCATGAACCAAGCATCTCTGGCTTTTGGTATTTTTTCTGTCCTCTCTCTCTCTGTCTGTCTCTCTGTCTCTCTCTGTCTCTCCTCCCCCCCCTCTCTCTCTCTCTCTCTCTCTGTGTGTGTGTGTGTGTGTGTGTGTGTATACCAGAGGTCAACATTGTCTTCTTCAACTGTTCTCCATTTCAATTGAACTGGTGTTTCACAATTTGGCTAGCCAGTGAATTCTGGGTTCCATGTGTCGCTGCCTCCCAGTGTGGAGATTACAGATACACATGCCATGATGGACTTTTTTTCCCCACAAGAGTACTGGGGACATGGATGCCCAGGCTTGTACATCATGCACTTTATCAACATGTAATCAGTGTTCTATGGCTGTGAAGAGACACTACGACCAAGGCAACTTTTATAAAAGAAAGCAACTTGCTTAGTCCATTATCATAATGACAGGGAGCATGGTGGCAAGCAAGAGAGAGAGAGAGAGAGAGAGAGAGAGAGAGAGAGAGAGAGAGAGAGAGACAGAGAGAGAGAGAGAGAGAGAGAGAGAGAGAGAGAGAGAGAGAGAGAGAGAGAGAGAGAGAGAGAGAGATGGGCCTAGCACAGGCTTTTGAAACCTCAAAGTCCATCCCTAGAGACACACTTCCTCCAACAAGGCCACACCTACTCCAAGGCCACACCTCCTAATTCTTCTAATCCCATCAAAGAACTCCACTTCCTGGTGTCTAAGCATTCAAATACATGGGCCTATGGGAGCCAGGCCATTCTTACTCAAACCACCACACCAACTGAGCCATCTCCTCTGCCCCAGTATCATGACTCCAATGTATCTTAAGGTGAAAAGTGGTATGAATCAGATGCCCAGGGTAAGTGCCCTTCTGTGCCTCCTTGTGATCCTGAGCAAATCACTTTAAATCCTTATGGGCTGAAATTTCCCCCTTGCAAAATGAGCATGCTAGAAAAGATACTATTATTTCTTCTAGCTCTAAAGTGTATGATTCAGAGTAAATGCAAATTAATACCATGTGAACAAGACGAATTGTTCATTTAATCAGCAGCACAGAGAGCATCCTAGGAGCTAAGCCCGGTAGTCGGGCTGTGGCTCTAAAAGAGAGGAACATTTGGTGCTGCTTTCAAGAGGCTAGCAAGGGCGAAGTAAGGCTGGCCAACTGGCAATGGCAATGCCCTATGCTTAGTGTGGGTGGACTTGAGGTATGAGAGCCCAGAAAGGGGCAGGACTAGTTTAGGACTAGGGCAAGGCAGCACAACAGCTTATGGTGGTAGTCTTTGCAACAGGTCCTCAAAAGCTAGCAAAAGATCATTAAAGGAAGAAGGGGAGAGTTCTTGCTACTAGTAAGAGGAGTAGCCAGATGGAGACTGGAGGATGAAGCGTATGCCCTGTGCTTGGCACTAATTCTATCAAGGGTGGAAAGTGAGGTTTGTTTGAGACTTGACTGTGAAGATCCTAGGATGCTATGCTAAAGGCACCAGGGAATCGTGAAGAATGGATGAAGTGATCAACTTTCTTCTAGAAAGCTCCTTCTGGTGGCATTGGTAAGTCTGACAAGAGGTAGGGTGAAAGAGAGAGGAAGCTCTTGGCAGACTTGTTTGGGTGGGCCATGGGGGATTATGAAGAGGATGTGATGGCTAGTTTTATGTCAACTTGATACAAGCTGAAGTCTGAGAGGAGGAGATCGAAATTAAGAAAAGTTTTCTGTAAGACTGACCTGTAGGCAAGCCCTTAGGGTGTTTTTTTAGATTAGTGATTGATGGAGACGAGCCCAGTACATTGTGGGTTGTATCATCCCTCAGCAGGTGGCCCTGAGTTCTATAAGAAAGCAGACTGAACAAACCAAGAGGAACAAACCAGTAAACAGCACTCCTCCATGGCTCCTACATCAGCTCCTGCCTCTAGGTTCCTGCTTTGTTTAAGTTCCTGTCCTGACTTTCTTTAAAGATGAACAGCGATGAGAAAGCATAAGCCTAATAAAACTTTTCTGCCCTGGTTGCTTTGGTCATGATGTTTCATCACAGATATAGACACCCTAAGACAGGAGCTGGGTACCATAATAGAGGTGGTGGTGGGTGTTGCTATGATGACATGACCATGTTGTTTGGAGGAGGATTGTAGATGAACTTTGGAACTTTGGGCAAGAAAAGCCACTGGATGTTGTGAGCTCAGTGACCTGTCTTTAGGTGTCTGGAAAATAAGAATGTTGAGAGCAGTGAAGACGATGGAGGCCTGGCTTGTGAAGTTCCAGAGGGAAGCAAAGACTCGATTGTCTTTTTTTTTTTTTTTTTTTTTTTTTTTTTGGTGAAGAATTTGTGGTGTCTGGTCAGCTGAGGCTGAAGAACTAGCTGTGATTAACAAGAGAGCAGAAAACACCAAAGTAAAACCTTTCTTTACTGAGACAATGGATGATGGGGATGAAGAATCAGCTGTGATTAAGAAGAGACCAGCATCAGCTGGGCATTGTTAGTTAACGCCTTTAATCCCAGCCCTTAGGAGGCAGAGGCAGGCAGATCTTTGTGAGTTTGAAGCCAGCCTGGTCTTCAAAGAGGGTTCCAGGACAGCCTCTAAACCTACAGAGAAACTCTGTCTAGAAAAACAGAGAGAGAGAGAAGAGAGAGAGAGAGAGAGAGAGAGAGAGAGAGAGAGAGAGAGAGAGAGAGAGAGAGAGAGAGAGCAACATTGAAGGGGAATTTTCTGGGATGTGCTTCCTCAGGGTCAGCACCTAGAAATTGTTCCAGAAGTGGCCAAGGTTGTACCTCATACTGGCAGCTGAACTTGGTAGGGTAAGAATCATCCAGGTGGTACTTGTTTTGAAGGCATGAAGAGGCAATGGAGAGTAGCTGAGGCTTGGCACTGTGTCGCAGGGCTAGAGTTCCGTGAAGAGAGCCCAGAAGAGGCCATTGGTGAAAGTGCAGCCCTGTTGCAGCAAGCAACTGAGCAGTTTTGGAGATGCCAGTACCATGTGATGACCAGCAAGAAGAGCAGTAGGTTTGAGCCTAGAGAACAAGCCATGGTGCTGCAGAGGGCAGAGAGAAGTGATCCCAAGCCCTTTGGAGAAGTTCAAAAGACCGTGAGTGCATCTCAGATACTGGACATTGAGTTATTTACTGTTGGAGTTTGTTTTTGCTTTGATTTTATTGTTCTTTCTTCTTGAAGTAAGAAAGTATTTAACTTATTATTTTTATTTTATAGGAGCCCACAGTTGAGAGACATATTTTGAAAGACTTTGGATTTTTAAAAGACATTGTATATTTTAAAAAGACTGAATTTTTTTAAGTATTTTAATTTTTAAAGGATATGAGGCTTTTTAAGTTTGTAAAATGTTTTATACTGTGATGTCTTTATTAATGTGTGGTCTTGAGGGTGTACAAGAAAGGGAAGGTTGTGGCTCAACAGTGATGTGTTTTTGTCTCAAGCTGACAAGGGGTCAGTTGTGCTGGCTAGTTTTATGTCAACTTGATACACACTTAAGTCATCTGAGAGGAGGGAATCTCAATTAAGAAATAGCCTCCATAATATTGGGTGGTAGGCAATTGTGAAGGACATTTCTTAATCAGTGATTGATGGGGAAGGGTCCAGCACATGGTGGGTGAGTGCCATACCTGGGCTGGTGGTCCTGGGTTCCACATGAAAGCATGCTGAGCAAGCTATGATGAGCAAGCCAGTAAGCAGCATCCTCCATGGCCTCTGCATCAGCTCCTGCCTCCAGGTTCCTTTCCTGTTTGAATTCCTGTCCTGACTTCCTTCAGTGATGATCATTGATGAGGAGGCATAAGCCTAAGAAACCCTTTCCTCCCCAACTTGCTTTGGTCATGAGGTTTTGTCACAGTAGTAGTAACCCTAACTAGGACAGAAGGTTATCTGAGAGTGTGACAACAGAAGCAAGGAAAAGGTGACACACTTGAGAGAGAGCTGTGGACTGAATCCATATTATCTATTTATGTTCATTTCTCTGTCATTCAGCAAACCTTTATTCAATGCCCTCTATCCATAAGCTAGTATGAGCATGGTCCTCCATGATAAGAACTATAAAATTGCTGAAATACTGAGGCTTTCTCTCTCTCTCTCTTCTCTCTCTCTCTCTCTCTCTCTCTCTCTCTCTCTCTCTCTCTCTCTCTCTCTCTCTCTCTCTCTCTGTGTGTGTGTGTGTGTGTGTGTACAAAGAATAAGTGAAGTAGTTCTAGAGGATGTGGGGACTGACTCTGTTTCCAAGGAAGAAAAAGAGAAACCTGTAGAAAGAGGTAGAGTAACACCACTATGCTGCTTGAACATAAGAAGGACTAGATGGCCAGCGGGTGTGCTTGGCTAACAGACTCTTCAGTCAATACTGAAAATGATGGAGAGAGAGAGGAAGATGGAAATGTTGAGGGAAAACCTTTAAATTTTACATGCTAAGTAACAGGACACTGCTGTGGGTGTCCAGCAGAGAGGACTTATGTAGTATAATAGAAAAGGGTTGAATTAATGCCTGAAGATCGGGGTTGTGATGTTGTCTAGCATGACAGTTTCTTAACGTTGTCTCCAGGGCTGAGATTTGTGCATATCAGATGTGAACATAAAAAAAAAAATATGTTGAGATGGGAGCCCAGCCAAGACTGAACTACATAGTCCATTTACAAAATGCATGTAAGGTGCATTTTCCATTGGCCAGATGTCACATAGAATATGAAAGCCATGAAGCAGCCATGGCATAGGAGGCAGGGAGCAGAGGGATATGTGGCAAGAAAATGGAATTAGCAGCCTGCTGGGCACCCAGAGGAAGAGACATCGTCCAGGAATAGTGAGGCACCTGCTTCTGCCTTCCTCTCTCATTGTACCACACTTCTAGTTCTCAAGGAGACCTTGTCCAGGCTAGATTTGATTTAAGAACCAAAACCTTGGCAACTTACGGAAATGTTTTTCCAGCAAAGCTTGGATAGGATACATACATTCTTGCACAACAATTCAGGTTCCAGGGATGAGAAGTTTGGCTTGGATGGCATCATGATGCTTGGCTCCTCTAGGTGCTCTGTGTGGAGGGGGCAGCTTCCTCTCTTCTGCTCTGGTGAAAGCCCTACCTCTTAGGGAAGTTCTGTCCTAATAACCAGGATTGCAACCTCACAGGTTGAATGGGTATGCTTTCTTTCTGCTTACTGGAAACTACCGGAATGTGTCATCAGTTTTTACCCTCAGTGGATTATAGCTTAATAGGAACATGTACATCTATATAAATATGTGTTGAGGAAAGAATACTCTCTATGTTGTACAAAGGAACACAAGAACAACACAAAAGTAATTTGGCAAGGAAATGTATATATATGAACCAGAACCCCAAACAGGCTAGTGAACACATTTGGCCCAAATGGCCCTTGGCTTTTATCCCTGACATAGGTAATGATTTTGTCTCATCCCCTAAATGGGAGCTCATCATCTTCATAGTCTGACACAACTGGCTAATCAGTGGGGAGGGAAAAGGGGGAGGTTCTAGAAATATGGACCCTGTGGGGCTAACTACCTTTGAGAGAAAACAAACCTGTTTGTCACCTAGATTATAGCATGGCACATGGTCTTTAGTTCTACAACTGGCAGGGTGATGCTGAGAACAAAAGCTATAATCAACTGAGGACTGAGTCCTAATTTGGGGTCCTAAGTATTGAGGGTATTTCTGTTTGCTTCTAAAATATCATACAGAGTCCTTCCTGGGTGGAGAAGCACTAGCTCCCCATAGCTCATGTTCTCTTGAGAGCTGGGCAAGGGCTTGAACCAAAAAGAGTAAGAATCTCTTTTCCCTTTCAAAAGTCAGCTTGGAGCTCCTCTTTGTACTGCGCTGCCTTATCTGCCAATTGCCTCTCCATCTTTTCCTGTGTTGGCCCTGGTGCCAGCACTCCTCTTTGCCCAGAGGCCACAAGCCAACTAGAGTCCAGAGACTCATGAGTTGGGACCCGGAGGTCACTGGACTCATTCTCCCAAGAGAGTCACTTTAAACTTATCATCTAGGTTTGGAAATTAATAAGAAAAAACATCTTTTTGCTGTAATTTGCTTATGAATTAAAAAGAGATAATTTTAGTTTGAGGCCAGCCTGATCTACAGGACTAGTTCAAGGACAGCTAGGGCTGTGACACAGAGAAACCCTGTCTTAAAAAACAAGAGAGAGAGAGAGAGAGAGAGAGAGAGAGAGAGAGAGAGAGAGAGAGAGAGAGAGAGAGAGAGAGAGAATGAGAATGAATCTTTCCTTCTTACTCAAAAGTCCAGTGAGAGGACAAAAAACTATTTAGGAAAACGTTTGTTGTTGTTCTTTTTCAAAATACAGACTGACTAAACAGAACACACTATTTAATTACTTATTCTCCCTATAGTTTCTTCTAGCCTCCAGTGTCTATTAGCAATTTTTATTTTCTTCGGCTGTGTTTGAATGTGTTCCTTAATTTTTTTTCCATTCCAGCCAGTCTGCAGATGGACAGTCAAGTTTCAGGTTTTTTCTGCAGGACACCTGAAGTCAGCTTGTGCTCTTAAGTGGGTATCAGAAGCCAGATTTTATTTCTTTTCTAAGAGAGGGAAATGAAGTCTGGATAGAAAGGTTGTCTGGCAACCAGATAAAGGAAGAAATTTCTTTCAGGCTTTCCAAGAAGACAGAATGGAAGTCTTGAAATATAAATTACTTTTTAATGGTGTCTTGTAAAGGGTGTTATTCTTCACTATCTGACTTTTTTTCCCTAGCTCCCTGAATGTGGCCTATGTAAGCAATTAAACCATTGTGAATCTTTAAATGAACAAAAGTAGAGATATTTTAAGGGATAAAAGGAAGCTGAGAGATGCCCTATTTTATCCATCTATTTTCTAAAGCAGGGGATTAGGATTTAGAATATGTAAAAGATTTTTTCTTGATTTCTATATTGTTAGGGCTGAGCCAAGACCAAATCCAGGGTTCCTACCTCTCAGCCCAGGGCCCTCATCACCATGACAGAGGTAAGATAGGAATACAAGTAACTGCTCAGATGGAGAACAGTATTTGAAGATCACCACTAAGCCTTAGTGTCTAACATGGTGGAAAAGGTGACTGAATTCATTCAAGACCCCATGCCTGGGGTGGAGGTGGGGCATTAACATCTGTACTGTAATCATTAGCCACACTGACATGTTCACCTTGGAGGAAGTGCATCTGTTGTTTTGAATTTGACTTGTTTCTGTTTCATGCAGCAGGACCTGTTGGTTAGCTTCCATCCTTCTAGGTGAAAATTATTTGACTTATTTGATATTTCTGCTGTGTTTGGGTCTCCTCTGGGAGTCCACCCTACATGGCAAGCCTGGAGTGCCAGGGTACAGTGTGAAGTTGCCTTCTTATCAAATCCATGCCTGTGAATGTCCTACAACCATATAGACCCACTTGATATTATATAAATCAATCCCCATGGAGATACATAGGCCAATGTCTGGGGAACCCATTTTTTTTTTCTTTTCTAACTCTCATCTTTCTCATGGTGTGTTAATCAGGGTTCTCAAAAAGAATAGAACCTATAGAAATGCATATGGCACTTTCTAGAAGCTGTGTTCTGGGAGTCCAACAATGGTTGCTCATGACTGAAAGGCTAATAATCTGGTAGTTGTTCAGTCAGTGAGACTGGATGTCTAAGGAGTCCCAACCAGGTCCTGAAGTTCTATAAGATTCCTGGAGCTCTTCAATCTGAGTCGGAACCCTGAAAAAGTTAGTATAGGTAATATAGCAATATAGGTAAAGGAATGTCTCAACAGCAGATACATGCTTGCTGATGAGTGAGAGTAAGCAGGCCAAATGTTTTTTTCCTCCTCGTCTTTTTATGTGGGCTCCCACTAGAAGGTATGGCCCAGATTGGGGCTGGGTCTTTCCTGCCTCAAATAATGTGATCAAGAAAATACTTCATAGATTGCTCAGCAGCTTGGGTTCCAGTTGATTCTGTGTATATTTAAGTTGACATCAGGAAACTAAGATGAGCCATGACACATAGAGATGACTTTTTGATAAGCCCAGAGTTTACCTGAGGAGGGTAGACCTGGTTCTTCTAGCTACCTTTGCATTTCTCTCTTGACTGTGTATGACACAGCATACAATACTTTGTCCTTTGCAGTACAAGGCTCACTTTGTGGTCCCTTGCTCTTCTGCCTTCCACGTCCCTTTCTAATGAACTTGCTGGGAAGTGGGTGTTGCTTTTGTAGCAGTGAGGCAAGAAAGCTTGAGGGACTACTTAGAGTTGTACAGCTTCGAGGTGAGGGGACACAGGCTAAGAGAATTGAAGAGTTACAGAGCTCTACATGTGGTAGGTTCTGGACACACAGTACCATCAAGTCACATAGCTGGAAGGATCTGGTAATTATCTGTATCAGTGGAATATGAGACACTTCACATCTGGCCATAGCACAGGATCAACTGGAAGCAGAGACATGGCAGAAATGCATGATTGCTCATGGGGACCTTGCAATGCACACTAGGGAGGAAGAGAGGAGGAAAGAGACTAATGAGTTCTGAGAGGCAAAGTGACATGGCTATGGACATGCAGTTTTAAGTCAACTTGACACAAGCTGGAGTCATTTGGGAAGAGGAAACCTCATTTGTGAAAATACCTCCACCAGATTGGCTTGCTGTAACCCCTGCAAGGTTTTTTTTTTTTTAATTGATGATTGATATGGGAGGGCTAAGCCTCCCATATGATGCTACCCCTAGGGCAGGTGGATCTGGGTAGAGGAATGAGCAAACCATGAAGAACAAACCAGTAAGTAGTGTCCCTCTTGCTTCTGCTTCACTTTGTGCTTTTGGGTTCTGCCCTCTACCCTTTCCCCCAGTGATAGTGTGATCTGAGTGTTGTAAGATGAAATAAACCCTTTCCTCCCCAAGCTGCTGTGGTAATGGTGTTTTATCAGAACAGTAGAAACCCTAATACACATAGGCAATTGTCTTTCCTGTGCTACAAATCAGATGATCCCATTTCTAAAGCAGCATGTTGGAATGTGAGAACTAATCCTCATTGGATGTGTAAGGGAAAAGTAGGATGTTTACAATGCAATAGGACTATGTGATTCCTGCCACCTGAAGCTACCAGATTGCACCTGGAATGACCATCTTTCATCCACTCAATGCAGCAAAACAGTCCTCTTGGAAATGAAGGGAAGTAGAATTCTTACTGTCCCATTGTCAAAGTAGCACATTTAGTGATGGCTATTCTTTAAAGTGTCAAGTAGTCAGAGCATATGGTGTCTGGATCCAGACACAAAATCCAAAGGGATGCAGCATAGCTATTCTATTCCAACCCTGGGAGAGCTCAGTGTGGACTTCAGGGCATTGGGATAGGGGACAATCATAGACGTCCTCTTCTGAATTGAACCTGTAGCTCTACTACAGAAAGGGTAACTAGATTCTACAGGGCAAAGTAGACTTTAACACAATGGTACCCAAGCTTTCCTAATGCTGCAACCCTTTAATACAGTTCCTCATGTTGTGGTGACCCCAACCATAGAATTGTTTTGTTGTTTCTACTTCATAATTGTAATCTTACTATTGTTATGATTTATAATGTAAGAAATCTGATACACAAGATATCTGGTATGTAACCCTGTGGGGGTCATGGCCCATATGTTCAGAACCTCTCCTTCAACAGCATAGACAAATCGGTAGTGTGGAGAAAACACCTAAGGCTACCCACACTTGCTTCATAGCGGAGCCAGAGATAGCCAGCCACATGCTCAGAAGAGTTTTCTACATTGGCAGATGGTACCTAATGGAGGCATAGCATATGGAGAGGAGAGGAGGACTTCTCATGATACTCTCTACTATGTAAGTATGTTCCTCAGAAAAACCTCATGTTTCTACCTGTCACATTTAACACCTCCCTCAGAGATTGTCTTCTGCTTATTTTGTGTTTTTTCCCATCTCACCCAGTGTCTTAGTTACTTTTCCATCACTGTGAAGAGACACCGTGACCAGGGAAATTTATAAAAGGAAAAGTTTATTGAAGGCTTGCTTACAGTTTCAGAGGGTTAGAGTTGATGATGACCACTATGCTGGGGAACATGGCAGCAGACAGGTACGGAGCTGGAGTTGGAGCTGAAAGCTCACATCTTAATCTTCAGACATGAGGCAGAGAGAGCTAACTGGGAACGGCAAGGGCTTTAAAAGCCCCAAAGCTCATCCTCCATAATGCACCTCCTCCAACAAGGCCACACCTCCCAATCCTTCCCTGACAGTTTCATCAGCTGTGGACTAAGTATTCAACTATGTTAGTCTGTGTGGACCAGCCTCATTCAAATCACTGCACCCGGTGCTGAAGCCACAGAAGGTTTCCTAGCAAATCTGTGTTCAAACTTGAGTTCACAGAACAGTCTGACTCAGCAGGGTGGAACACTTCCCAAGGCAAGGATTTGTGTGCACATATATGGTTCCCTAGAGAAGCCATGCCAGGACATGATGGGAGATGTGATTCTGTATATATGTTTCTCATACTGTTAATAAAGCCCTGTGGCCAATAGAAAACTAGATAGGTGGGGCTAGGAGACTAGGAGGAGGAAGAGGAAGTAGTAGGTGGAGTCAAGATGTAGCCAGGGAAGAAGGAAGACGCCTGCCGCGCGGCTCCCCGATAAGACGACCACGTGGAAATACTTAGATAAGTAGAAATGGGTTAATAATTAAGACAGAGCTAGCCCATAAACAGTAATGGTAACTGGCCAACAGGATTGTATCAAATACAGAGTCTCAGAGTGTTATTTGGGGCTGGCGCGGCTGTGGGCCCAGACTGGCGGGCTGGCGGGCTGGCAGAAACATACACGCTACAAGGACACACTAGCAGAGAAAGGAAAGTGAGACCTAGAAAGAACCACAGCCCATAAAGGGTGTTACCAGTGAGTCACTGTGGCAGGGACTAGAGCGTATGCCTCTGAAGGACTCCATGAGAAGTCTAAAAAGACAGTTAAAGTTATTCCAGTTGGAGTGAGGGACTTAAGTATCTCTTCCCATCTTCTGTTGTGTCATACTAGTTTTGCTTTATGGAGTCTGATGTAATCTAGTTGGTGTGATGCTCACACATTCCCTGGGGCTTTCCCTCTGATTTCTTCCCTAAGCTCTTCCCTGGTAGGTCATGCTATGGCAGTCTGCAAAGTTTCAGACCTCCAAGTAGCTGCATGCCTCTGACATGGAAGAAGACGTTAGACACGGCTTTGTAGGAACTGAATTGCTGAGAGTGGTGGGTCTTACAGGCAATTGGAAACCCCACCAAACCCACCCTGCTGTTGAGTTGCTGACATCATCTCAAGCATGGACTACTTGAGAAGACTTCCCTGAGTGTGGGATGAACCTTACCAACCTTTCTAATTGGCCATTCATGCTTCTGTTGGGTGACTGGGAAGACAACGAGGTCTGGCAACTAGAGACCTTTGAAGCCTGTCTATGGTCCTTCTTATGTAAATAGGAAAGTGAAACGAGTGTGTGATGAGTCCCAGGAAGCTTTCACTGACTTCTACCCTACCCCCACTCTCAGCATTTATGGTCTGCTCAGGCACTTCTTTCTCCCTTTGCTGTCACAGACTCTGGTGGTTTTTGCAGCATGGGATCCAGAACATGGCATTTTACCTTGTCACCTCTTCTCTTTGATGGAGTTTGGTGGCAAGACGTATCTCAATCCCCCTTGGTTGGCTTTAGCTGTCAACTTGACACAGCCTAACCTGAGAAGGGAGTCTCATTTGAGGGCCTTGATCCGATTGGCCTGTGGACATGTCTGTGGGACTATCTTGATTGTTAATGGATAGAGAAGGGCCCAGCCCACTGTAGGCATCACCCCCACACACACACATAGGTGGACCTGGGCTGCATAAGGAAGCTATCTGAGTATAAGCCCAGCCTGTGGTGAACCAGTTAGTAAGTAGCATCCTCCATGGTTCCTGTTGTGCTTTGTCTATGAATGAGTCCCTCGGTTGGAGGTAATAATATGGAACAGGGAGCAGGCCTGCTGGCAGGTACTCTGGTTAAGAGTTCCTGCCCTGATCCCTCAGTGATGGACTGCAGCTTATATGCTGAAACAAACCCTTTCTCCCTTTAAATTGCTTTTGGTCAGGGTTTTTATCACAGGGACAGAAATAAATTAGACTACTCAGCAAATCAGGCATTGGGTATTAAGAGATGATTTAGAAATTCTGTGAAATAAAATAAAAGCCATATTCTAGTTGATGATTTGAACATATTTTTTCACTGTTCAATTCTTAAAAGTTTTAAATTATTTTTTATATTTTATTTTTATTATCTAAAACAATTTTAAATTTACATTTATTTTGATTATATTCTTCCTCTCCTGCAAATCCTTCCAGATCTTCTCCCCCTCCCTACCCACCCAACTTTAAGTTCTTTCTCAAAAAAAAAGCAAAACACAACACAACAACCCCCACAAGCCAAGCAAAAAATAAACCACTTCTAAAAAGAAAACATAAAACAATCTGCAACCAAATAAAAGCACACACACACACACACACACACACACACACACACACACACACACACACAAACATGAAGACTATTATATGTCGGTCAATTATTCCCGAAAATGAGGCCTGTCCTAGAGTAGTTGATATACCCACTGTTCCTCTATTGGTGAAAATTGATTTCCTCTCGCCTAGCAGGCATAAGTGACAGTTCAGTTGACCAACATAAAATAGGATAAGACAAAAAATATCACTTTGGAGTTGGATGAGACAAACCAACAGAAAAATGGATGTCTCCATTAAAATCCTCCCTTCGGAGCTCAGGGAACTCCTCAGAAGAGGAGGCAGAAAGAGTATAGCCAGAGGGCATGGAGGACACCAAGAAAACAAGGTCCCCTAAATCAACATGAGTGAAGCTCATTCACACTCACAGAGACTGAGTCAGCCTGTACGGGGCCTACGGGAGTCTGCACCAGGTCCTCTGCATACGTTTCATGGCTTCCAGCTGAGTGTTCTTATGGGATTCCCAAGTGAGTGGATGAGTGGGTCTCTGATTCTTGTGCTTTCTCTTGGGCTCTTCTCCTTCTGTTGATTTAAGCACTTTGAAGTGTATGCACTTCAATTAATTTTGCCATTTCCCCCTCTGCCCTCTATCTCTGTGTGTGTATGCACAACCACATGAAGTCAGAGGTCAATGTTGAGTGTCTTCCTCAATTGCTCTTCAGCCTTATTTAAAGACACAGTGTCTCTCTGGACCCAGAGTTTGCTAATTAGACTAGACTGGTTGGCCAGCATGCCCCAAGAATCGCACCATTTCCTCCATAGTGTCTGGCTTTTATGCGTGTGTTGGGAATCTAACTCAAGTCCTCACACTTTGTGGCAAGCGCTTTACTGACTGAACCATATCCCTAGTCCCTAATTTTCCTGTTTATGGATGAAAGTGAAACTATATTGCAGGCACACTTTTCAGTGTGCACAATTCAGGTGTGCAAAAGCAGAATGTTGTTTCTCTTTAGACTTCACATTTGTTATGGATTAAAATTTTCTGCTTCCCCCAAATACATGTTGGAAATCTAAACCTTATATCTCAGAATACGGTGTTATTTGGAAAGTGTCCTTACATAAATAACCAAGTTAAAATGAGATCACTAGGGTGAGCCCCAATCCAATATAAAGAATAAGAGGGAGAGTTTGAACACAGCCATACACACAGGGAGATCATGAGCCTAGATAGAGAGATTAGATTGATGTTTCTATAGGCCAAATACAGTTTACAATTGTCACTGAACCACCAGGAGCCAGACAGAGAACATGAAAGTCTCTCTCTTTCTGCCACCAGAAACCAACCTTATTGGTGCCTTTATCTCCGGCTCCTGGTCTTCAGCACTTGGACAACAGCCCAAGTAAATCAACACTCAGTCATTTTTCCTTTACATTCATGGTGATGAACTTGACCTCACCAGTCCAAAGCACATTTAGCAGCCTTTAGTTGAACTCACTCTTTTTTTTTTTTTTTTTTTTTTTAAATAAGCACTCAGCCCACTCAGGATTCCTTTCCATTGCTCTGCTCTCCAGACTGTGTCCTGAGACAGAGATGTCTGTTTACTCTGAGCTCTGCTGGTCTGTCCATGTTAGCCATGCTAACTCTATGAACTTGGTCTATATTGTCCATTCTATATACATTCCTTGTCAGTTTACCAGATTAGACTATGTTGCCTCCATTTACCATGAGTCATTTCCTGGTCTTATGGCATTCTGTCCTGAGTGATGGGGGATGTGTTGGAAGATGTCATTCTGTAAATATGTTTATCTTATTGGTTAATGAATAAAGTACTGTTGGCCAATAAGAAAGCAAGATAGGCAGGACTAGGAGACAAGGAGGAGAGAGGAAATTCAACATGGAGGACCAGGAAGGCAGAACTCTGGACTCTCTCTGATAAGATAAGACCACATGGAAATACTTAGATTGATAGAAATGGGCTGATATTTAAGACAGAGCTAGCTAACAATAGTAACAGGCCAACAGCTTTATATCTAATACACTGTCTCTGTTGTTATTTGGGGCTGGCACGGCTATGGAACAAGGCTGGTGGAAAACCACTCGTAACAGGGATGAGGTAAGGTGAGGCAAGACTGAGAAATACTTTCATGTGTCGTCTAGAGCATGTCTCAGGGACCATAAGCTGCTAGAGCGGGATAGGGGCTGTCCCAGGACAAGCCCCTGTCAAGTAACACCTGTTCTACTCCTGCTTCTTTCTGCTGATATGTTAAGAACTTTCTGTGAGGTCAGAGTATGTAAACTGAGGCATCAATGTGGCAACTGAAAACTGGACATTCTGATGGCCCATTAGCAGATAGATGATTAAGCAAGTGAAAGGGTTTCATACCATGGAATAATATGTGCTTGTTTAAAAAATAATCTATCTTCACCTCATCACTGAAACATTTCCAAAGCATATTAAGTTCTATAACATGAATGGTTTTGTTAAGGGTTGGAATTTAAATATGTGGGCAAAGTTCTTATGCTAATGGCTTAGTTACTAGCCTGTTGCACTCTTAGGAAGTGGTGGGGGCTTTAGATGGTACAGCCCAGTAGAAGGTAAAGGTTATCCAGGTGGGTTACTGAAGGGCATATTAGGATCATGGTTCCTATTACATCTTCATTTTTACTTCTCAGCCAGCGTGCTATATAAAGCTGCCATAAGCCCAAAGTGATAGGGTCTTGTGATTATGGCCTGACACCTCAGAAACTGAGTCAAAGAAACCTTCCTTTTTTTGATCGTCTTATTTTGTTATAGTAAAGGAAAGCTAACAAAGTTTCATCTCATTTTTACAAGCTCTCTCTCTCTCTTTCTCTCTCTCTGTGTGTATGTGGTGTGTGTGTGTGTGTGTGTGTGTGTGTGTGTGTGTGTGTGTGTGTGTGTGTGTGTGTGGTGTCTGTGTCTGTGTGTGTGTAAATGCACAGACCATGTGTTAGCGTGTCATCTACAGAGGACAGATGACTTGGGTAACTGAGACAGGCAGATGAAAGAGGGTGTTTGCTTTTACCTAAACACTCTTTTGGGGGTACTGCCTCAAATATTAATTTTGTTGTATTAATGAATTATGACAGTCTAACTAATGAAAAATATAAAGCAAACCTGAAGAAACAGCATGAATCATGCCGTCATGGTACACTTGCCTTCTGTCTCGGCACCTCTGAAGCAGCCTATTCCAACTTACTTAATCTGAAGAGGACTTTCTTCATACTTGAGGACTTTCCCTGAATTCTCCCCTTTTTCTTGCAGAAATATTGTTAGCCCAAAACTTTAATGAATAAATAAAAGACCAGAAAGTCCAGCTCTCGATTACCCTCCAGACCAAAGCCTATGTTGTCACAGAAGCCCTTGGCAATTCTAAAGGAATGAAGCTGAATCAAGTAACAAGGAAGATCAATATCTCATTCATGTTAACCCTACCCTGACATCTCCCATTATATGATTCATGGCACGGGGAATTGATCCGTTTCTCTGCCAGTAAAATATGGGGGGCTCTAAAATTTTCATATACATACATACATACATACATACATACATATGGATGAGAATCTCACTTTATGGAGCTTTTTTCTCTGTCTGTATCACCAGTGGATTAATAGAGTCTCAAAGCCCCTTGTGTCAGCGTCTCTCTTCTGCATACTAAGTAAACAATCTTGAAGGAATAGTCCTTGGGTCAGGACAAGGATAATAATGGTCATTAATAACCATCACTCATTACATGGTTCTTTCCCTGAGCTCTTCTGACCTATCCGTTCATAAATGCTTTTTAATGTACCATGCACAGACCTGTCCCTGTGTCCCTCCCAGGCAGACACACACTTGCAGGGAGGTTAATTGCAGCTGTCTTCATGAGCCCTGACCTGTGTAGACATTCCTGGATCACCGCTTCCACCTCTGGGGTAGAGGCTAATGGTCACCCAGCAAGCCTGCTTGGGACAGGGAGAAGTGGAATCTAATTACTGGCTGTTGTAGTTAGACCCAAGAGTGAACAGGACAGGCCAAGTCTTCTCCCAGGCTGTGTGCTAACTGCCTTCTGCAAGATATTGTTATTTTGAAAACCCTAAGGAAATTATACCTTAATTGTGACTTTAAAATGTTCCCCATTAACTCTCTCTACTCCCTTGTCTGGTTCTTATTGCTCTGCAACCTACTTGATCCAGATGCAATCAAATTACTTCCCTGTTTTGTTCACGAGAACTCAAGAGTATGTTGTTTGAGTAGCCACCCAGTGTGAGTCTCTGTCTGTCCCCTCCTGGTTGTCCTCTCTCTCCCTGACAGATTCTTCACACATGTAAATATGCAATTCTCTTTCTAAGCAATTTGGAGCAGGTTTTCTGCTTTATCCTTTTGGAAGATCAGATTAGACACCTCGAGACACAGATTCTTGCATGTTTATTTTTTTTTTTTCTTGAGTTGGTGACTAAGTCATTAGAAGAAAAAACAAGCAGGTCAATGGTGCAAATTATAATTATGTTTGAAACCTGAAGCAGCCAATATGACTTTATCACTCTGGTTTGTGTGTGTTCTACAAGGTCCATCAACAGTTTGTTTTGTCAGCAGGTAAGTTATTTATCCTCTGGAACCCATAGAAAACAGCACTGTTCTGGTGTGAACACACAAGCACACGTTCTGCCCATATATGCATCCTCTCTATCTTGAACCTTTCAGGCAGACATCTTTTTTTCCTGTGAGGGGAGGAACTAAGATTTAAAAGTGCCTTATCTGACAGATGATCAGAAAATTATTCTTCTTAAAGAAAATGAATGCCAAAACAAATCAGCTTCCTAAAGTGCCGTGAAATCTCTTCAAGCTGTGCCTGGGAATATTAATAAATGAAGAGACACCTCTGCCTACATACCGCTCATTACCTTAGGCTGTCCCCCAACCCTGCATCCTGCCCCAAACCCAACAACCTGTGGGCAGAAAAAAAAAAAGAAAAAGAAAAAGAAAAAAAGAAATCTGCAGCTTTGTGACTCCGTTAGAGGTTAAAGCCTGCCATCTTGTGACAATTTTCTTGAAGTACACCAGCATTTTGTGCCGATCTTGAATTAGCTTTAACTGGCATTTACTCCTTAAAACATCTGAATTTGTGGCGTGATTATTCTTTGAGAGATACCAAGAACTCTGCAACTGAGAAATACTCACCAGGACATCTGTACCACATTGCCCCAAGGTTGCAAATGAGACAGTGGGCACCGGGATGGTGCTGTACAGCAGCACCCCCTCTAGAACTTCTGATGATGAAAAATGGAACCATTTGGGATGGCAGTGGCTATAGTCTCCTCCAGTTCTAAACACATGGGCACTTTCCTGAGGGCAGAAAAACTTCAGGCTTATTAGCCAAACTACCTTTTTCAGGCTTCTAGAAGGATATAGCAGAAGGTTCAGTGAGGCACCCAATTCCTGAGGTGGATACATCCATTGGACGCTTGGAAATGAGAACTCATAATGTCTGCTTCTGGTTGGGAAGTTTCCTAGAAAGCTTGAGAATGATATAAGAGTATCTTTAAGGGGTGCTGTAGGCAGAAGTGTTTGTGAAGAACATTCCCCATCAGGGTGCCCTGTGCCTTATGATGTGAAGGTTGGAGAACATCTGGAGAGATGCCTGCTTAAGAAGTACTGGTCCAAGTGTGATGGCTTTCCTGATTAGGCTCCCTGAGACAGCTTTCTGAAGAGAAGCTTGAGAGTGCTGAGGAGTAATTCACATATTTTTCAGAGGCCACTGTGGATTTCACTTTTCATCTGTAAGATGGATTGGTGGAACAGGGCATCCTCTAAAGATGCTAGCATAGCAGGTATGTGTGCTCTGTCAGAAGGGGCACACTGACATTCAATTTGAGGGTTTCTCTTTCTTCTCTTAGTGGCATCTGCTTTATGGTCTAGTTGGGAACAAAAATCACCTTGAAGGGAAATGTTCTCTATTCTTTAAAGAATGCTTGAGTAGCTCCCTTGGTTATGTAAATGTCAGCTGAGTAGGCCTCCTGGTCCCCAGAGAAGGACATAACAGGACACACTGTACTTTGAGTTGGTGAGGAAAGGTTACCTCTTATCTGGGGGGGGGGATGATGGGTTATGCAGAGCCATGGGGGACGGTTATGTGTTGAATATAATTGCTTTGTCAATTTTTGAACATTAATTTAATTTTACTTGATCCCTCCTCCCTTTCCCTGGACCCCAGTCTTACCCTGCCCAAACACTCCCATTTCTTAATCTGCTTCACTGGCTGCTTTTGGATCATCTGCCTTGTAAGAAAAGATCTTATTGTTAGATAAGCCTGCTTCTCAGACTGTGTCAATGATCTTCTTCTAGGACTTGATGTTTCCAAAGTGTACTTTTCCAAAAGGTAAAATCAGACTCTTACGCAAATATAAAAGAGGCATGTCAAAGAGGCTCTGTGACTTATTAACTCATGAAGAGGCCAGCAAGAATTGGAAAATGCAGGACAAAGGAAAATCTGAAGGCTACATATAGGTACTCAAGAATTAGTAGTGAGTTTGCTAATGGTTGCAGAATGGTTACCTTCCCAATGAACCATTAAAAGATAGTGCCCAGGATTGTGATTTCTATCATTTATTTCCATGGGCAGAAAACTCATGCATAGTGTTTGTCTCAGCTACTTTTCTAATGCCGTAAAAAACACTGTAAACAAGGCATCTTATAAAGGAAAATGTGTAAAGGGGTTCACAGTTCCAGAGTGTTGAGTCCATGATCATCACTTCGGAGAGCAGGGCGGCAGGCAAGCAGGCATGGCCCTGGAGCAGTACCTACATCTGGGTCTGAGGGCAGCAGAGTCTGTCTGGCTTGGGCTTTTAGAAAACTCAAAGTCCACCCCTAGTGACACACTTCTTCCAACAAAGCCACACCTCATAATCCATCTCAAACAGTTCTACCAACTGGGGACCAAGTGTTCAAATATATAAGCCTATGTGGACCATTTTCATTCTAAACAGCACAGTGCTATATGGAAAACAGCCATTTCTACCATCTCTCTGTGGATGTATTTCTACACCTGAAAGTGTATAAAAATAGCCTCACTGATATGAAGACAATGGATAGAACACAGCTGTATAAATCAGAAAACTTCAGAAAGCCCTCTAGGCAATGCCTAGCACTCTCATCTTTCTCCTCAAAGGTTGATTTTGAGCCTTTTGTGTTTGAAGATTGAACTCATACATGCTCTGCATCTCAATCACTGTTCTGTTGCTCTGAAGAGACACCATGACCAAGGCAACTCTTTTAAAAGAAAGAATTTAATTGGAGGCTTGCTTATAGTTTCAGGGGCTTAGTCTATTATCACTAAGACAGGAAGCATGAAGGCAATCATGACGCCAGAGCAGTAGCTGAGAATTTCATTCTCATCCTTAGGCAGAGAGAGGGTTGGGCTTTTGAAACCTCAAAGCCCACTCCCACTGACAAACGTTTTCAACAAGGCTATGTCCCTTAATCCTCTAATCCTTTCAAATAGTGCAACTCCCTAGATGCTAAGCATTCAAATGTATGAGACTGTGGGTGGCATTCTTCATCAAACTACTACATTCCATTCCCTTGTACCCGCAGGCTTGTAGCCATATCATAAGGCAAAAATGCAATCAGTCTACCTTCAAAGTCCCCATAGTCTATCACAATTTCAACACTGTTTAAAAGTCTAAAGTTTAAAATACCTTCCAAGACTCAAGACAATCTCTTAAATGTAACCCCGATAAAATCAAAATCAAAATCAAAAAGCAGATCACATACTTCCAATATACAATTGTTGTAATTTAAAAAAGCAGTGCATGAGAGAAAGATGCCATGACAGAGCTTGGGTGGAGATTTTTTTTGGGGGGGGAGTGAATGGGAAAGGGGGAGAAGGGAGAAGGGGAAGCAGCCTCTCGGAACAGGAGTAGCAGAAGAGAAGAGAGAGGCAGAGAGAGAGAGAGAGAGAGAGAGAGAGAGAGAGAGAGAGAGAGAGAGAGAGAGAGAGAGTCAGACAGACAGACAGAGACAGAGATAGACAGACAAGAGAAGCAGAGAGAAACAGAAAGATGAGTGGTAGGTGGGGCTCCTTTAAGAGGGAACATAGTGAATGTGCACAGGTGGTGCTCTTAGTGGCTGCAGTTGAGGGCATATCCTGTAAGAACCCCAAGGACAGGCCAGTACAGATGCTAGGCCAAACCAAGACAGAAATTCAATGGGGAAAACTCCAAATTCTGCATCTCCATGTCTGATGACAAAGGGTCTTCAGATCTCCAACTCCCTTCAGGCTTGTTGACTGCAAAAACTTCTCTCTCTTGGGCTGGTTCTACACCTGGTCTGCAGCTCCCCTTGGTCTGCAGCTCCCCTTGTAGCCATTCCATTCCATGACTCTGGCATCTCCAACATCTTTCTATTTCCATCACAACCCAGACTTTTCATAGCTTCATGCAATGGACTCTCTGGCCTCAGAGGCTTTCCTTAGCCACAGAGGGAGATCCCACAAACCCTTTTTTGTATCCTTAACTCTAAAGTTAATACTACATGGCAGAAGTTCCAAATTCAGCTGCTTGAGAGGGCTGGAAACTTGGCCTCATTCTTCAGTTACTTTTTCATGGGCTTTCTGTTTTTGATGGTTCCTTTGACTACTTAAGATTTTCTTTAATTACTTTCCACAAGTTAGAAGCTCACCTGGGGGTTTTGCCTTGAGGTCACTGCTTCCTGTATTTCATTTGGCCTTAGGCTTTAAAAAAAAACAAGAAGAAGAAGGAGGAGGAGGTGGGAGGAGGAGGAGGAGGAGGAGGAGGAGGAGGAAGAGAAGGAGGAGGAGGAGGAAGAGAAGGAGGAGGAGGAGGAGGAGGAGGAGGAGGAGGAGGAAGAGGAGGAGGAGGAGGAGGAGAACAACAACAACAACAACAACAACAAAACGTTTTCTCTCCTTGAACACCGGACTGACTTGGCTCCAACACTCTATCTCCTGGTGTTCATTTTCTCATTAAACTATACAGCTTGTATTTCTGCTTGCTCAGCTTGATCCTTCTCATTACAGATCTGCTTAAGAGTGCCCACTAATAACTATACAACACAATCAATACTAGGCTGTCTGTCAACGCTATCAATCAAAAACTCTTCAATTTAGGTTCAGGCAGATTTTTAGGACAAGGGCAGAACGCAGTCACATTCTTTGCCAGAAATGCACAAGAATGATCTCTAGGCCACTTACTAATATTCCTCCTCTTAGTAACTTCTTAAGATGGGCTCCCACTGTTCAAATCACTCTCATCACTGTCTTCCATGCTTCTCCTATGCTGGCCCAGTAAGCTCCTGCTTAAAGAATTCAGTCATTGTCCTAGTCCAAAGTCCCAAAGTCCATATTCCTACAATAAACAGCATAGTCAGGCCTGTCACAACAATACCCCACTCCCTATTACCAACTTCTGTGTTAATTACGGTTCTGTTACTATGAAGAGATACAACGACCAGGGTAATTTTTATAAAACAAATGATTTAATTGTGAATTTGCTTATAGTTTCAGAGGGTTAATCCATTAGTGTCATGGTAGGAAGCATGGTTGCACTCTTGTTGCTAAAGCAGTAGCTCAGAGCTACATACAGGCAGAGGGGGGGTGGGCTAAGCCTGGAACAAACCTTTGAAACCCTGAAGCCCACCCCCAGTGACACACTTTCTCCAACAAGGCTACCTCCTAATCCTTCTAATTTTTTCAAATAGTGGCTAAGCATTCAAATATATGAGCCTATAGGGGCTGTTCTTATTGAAACCACCATACTAGACAAATGTATGTAGCTCTACCACTGAGCTACCTACACCCCTTGTCCCCTGGTATAGCCTACCCCTCTACATGTTGCTAAAAGCTTTATGGGCCACTTCTGAGTTTTCTAACCCCCACAGTATACTTCCTCAGACTTTTTTTTTTTTTTGAGTTTTAGTTAATATAGTCAACTTGACAACCAAGAATAGCCATCACAAACCTTCTGGGGAATGAGTAGGTGTTAACCCTTTCTACTGTTATCTTTTAGAGATGGGGCGGGGATTCTTAGGTTCTGCTCTTGATCTAGAACCTTCTACACATGGAGTGAGGCTTCCTACCCAGGCTTGGGTAGCCATAAAACATGTCTTGGGATGCTCTCTGATGGCTTTCCACAATTGCTGCTTCTATCCCACTGACTTTGGGGTCTGTCCTGTGTCCTTTTAGCTCCTCCCCTTTGTGTATCTACCTCCTTTCAGAAAGAGGAACATCTTGACTGTTCTCCCAAGTTTAGCACCAAATACTTCTTCTTGTGTGGCCTCTTCTCTTTCTGATTTTTCCAGCTTGAACCCAGAGACCCTTCAGTCAGTGAGCAGATGGAAACAAATGCCAGAGACGTGAGGACAGCCAGTAATTGCAACCCTTGTTCAATGGCAAGATCAGTTTTTGTCTGGAGGAAAGTTTGTGAGAAGTATTCACGCAGAGACAAAGCTCCACTGCCAGAAACTCACCATTTGTCTGTGCTTCGTTCCATTTTTTCCTGCCATGGAGGCACCATTTATGTAGTCCCTGTGTGGGCAAGAATCATCTTAGTGGGGACCTATTTACTTTATTGGGAAGGCAAGTAGAGGTCAGGCTTGTTGGCCTGCACATTGACAGAGACATCAGGGGAAATGCATTCTGTTAAGTCTGGAGTTCGCTCCAT
This sequence comes from Cricetiscus sungorus, assembly GCA_030556225.1. Lineage (NCBI taxonomy): Eukaryota > Metazoa > Chordata > Mammalia > Rodentia > Cricetidae > Cricetiscus > Cricetiscus sungorus. The sequence continues at coordinate 31,323,816 of JANBXA010000588.1, forward strand.
TGTAAACGTTGACACACTGGCTAATAAATCTTAGTGAAAAGAGAATAGCAAGTGAGGAGTAGAAGTATAGAATTAGAAGAATAGATTAGACTAGAAATGGAATTAGGATCAAATTAGATAGACTTTCTCCCCTTTCTGTTTGCTTGAGGTACCATCTATACCACATTAATGAGGTCTGCAAAAAGCATGTGTGTGAAATTCTGCAGAACCGCACCTGTATGCATTGAATTGGAGGCCATGTGTTCTCATTGTCCTTGGATCAACTAACACAACTGCCTTTGCCCAGGGAATCCCTCTGTCCTGACCTCACAGCCTGCCTAGAGCTGTGCCCCTGTGCACTTCCCTGGTGTGTGTGTGTGTGTGTGTATGTGTGTGTGTGTGTGTGTGTGTGTGTGTGTGTGTGTGTGTGTGTGTAGGTGGGGTGCTAAACCTGGTTACACACTCAGATTTCTATTTCTGAATGCATCACTACCATGGAAGATTGAAGAAATTTCGGCAATTGGGGAGCCAGGGGATTCTACACACATCTCCTTTGAACCCCTGCCACTCTGAAAGAAAAAGAGAAAGAGAAAAATCTCTGCAAATAGAGCAAGCTTTAGAAGTTTCTTTCCCTTTACTTTCCACCAGAACTGCCTAAAACCATTCTCTGGCTCAGGTGCCATTGCTGTTTGGTGTAATGCTTCAAGTATGAGGATGCCTCAGCAACTGTTTGTAGTTCTCTGAGATGAAAAAAAGATAGCATTCTTTTGTTAGGGTCTCTTTGGGAATGTGGTGAACTTATTTCCTGCAGGTTTTCTTCCTGCTTCTCTAGGCTGACCTTCCTCCGCTTGTATTTGGTGAGAAAGAACCTTTAAAATATCGAGTGGAGGGAATTTGAAAGATGGCTCGGCAGTTAAGAGCACTGGCTACTCTTGTAGAGGACCCAGGTTCAGTTTCCATAACCCACACAGCAGCTCATAATCATCTGTAACTCTAGTTCCAGGGGATCAGGCAACCTCTTCTGATCTCTATGGGCAACCAGGCACATACATGATACCCATACATACATATATGCATGCAAAATACTCATACACATAAAGTAAAAATAAAGTTTTTAAATTAAAAAATATAAAATGTTAAGTTCATATATAAAACTCATGTTTTTCAGTGTTCATGAAATGGTTTTTAGTGTTGTCTCAAAGTTGTGCAATTACCACTATGATCTAATTACAGAGCATTTTTGTCCCCCTGAAATAAACTCTGTACCCATTAGCAGTCACTCCTATTCCATTCTATTTTCTGCCTCTATAAGTTTGCCCAGTCTACATTTTAATGTAAATGAGCCAATAACACTGGGAGACACTTTGTGTCTGGCTTCTTTCACTTAACATAATGTTCTTGAAAGGTTCTATTCCTGCATCAGCTTGTAACTCCTTCATTGATGAGCAGTACTTCATTGTGTGTATAAACCACCCTTTATTATCCATTCATTACTTGATGGTCATTTTGGCTATTAGAAAAGTATTGCTATGAACATTCAGTCACACATTTTGTGTGGACACTGTTTTTCAATTCTCTTGAATATTTACCTAGAATTATATTGCATGGGTTGTACAATAACACCCCATTTAACATCTTCAGGAAATTGCCAGCCTATTTTTTAAAATTGAGTTAATTTACACTCCCATCAGCAATGTATGCCAATTGCAATTTCCCTACATCCTGTCCAACACTTGTTATTGGCCATTTATTTTTATTATAACTATGCTGGTGGATGTGAATATGTAGCTGGTTTTCTGGATCTATAGGCTTTACTTTTGCAGTCAGCCAACTGTGGATCAAAGAATATGGTGCACGTACTCAGACGCAGAGATTGCTACATACTGGGCAAGCACCATGACACTAAATCACCCCTCCCCCTTAAAAATTCACCTGTGGGGGCATGTAACTTACTGATAGAATGCTTGCCTAACACTTACTAAGCTCTATGTATAATCCTTTTCAGCAAACACACACACCTGCACATGCACAAAACGGTGAAGTATATACACATTTTCCTTGTCTTGTTCCTTTAATAAAACACTATAACAACTACACAGTATTTATAATGTATTAGGTGTTGGAAACAAACTGAGATGGTGTAAAGTATACAGGAAGAGGTTGTCTATAAATACTGCACCATTTTATTGAAGTGACTTGAACAGCCAAGCATCCTTGAAAGGATCATCGAACTAAACCCCTACAGATACAAGGGAGATTATATGTCCATTTCTTATGGTAAGAAACATTAATTTGACATAGCATTTCAAGACTCTTTTAGAGTAAACAGTGTGACATTTATTACAAATATTACCTAGTATATTCTAGAACATTTTGTCGTGCATGGTTAAAACTAAATATTGACTCCTTATGTCCTCTTTAGAGCCTGGTTTTCTTTTTGTGGACCTATGGGTATGGCCAGTTCAGACACTGCTAAAGGAGAGGAATCATGTGGCCTTTGGCCTGAGGTGACAGGCTTACTTTACCTTAATACCGTCTTTAGTATTCATCTGTATTATACCACATGGCAAGACTTCCTTTTTATAACTGAGTGAATATTCTCCCTCCCTCCCTTCTTCCTTCCCTTTCCTACTGTAGGTTCTGGTGTTTGAACTCAAGTGCTTGCAAGCACAAGCTTTAATAACAGCTATCTTCCCAGCCTGAGGTTTTTGCCTTGAATTTCTTCTTTGATCTATTAGTTATTCAAGTATCTGTTGCTTTAGTTTACATACATTTGTTATTTTCCCAGATTTCCATCAGTCCTTACATTCTGGTTTCATTTCCTTGTGCTTGGGAAATACACGTGGTAAGATCTCAATCTTCTTAAATTTGGGACTTGGTTTGCGGCCTAAAATGATCTATTCTGGGCAGTTTCTGTGTACTTGAAAAGAATGGTGCTGTTAGATGAAAAGTGTATCTTTTTGTTGGGTAGGTGTGTAGTGTTGTTTAGTGTATTAATCTTCTGTCTGAATGTTCATGTATTTTTGAGAATGGGATATTGAATTACTTTTATTAGAAGTCTGTTTTCTTTCAGATCTTCCAGTGTTTGCTTCATATATATATATATACATATATATATGTATGTATGATATATATATATATATATATATATATATATATATATATATGGTGTTTGGTGCACATACATTCATAGTTGCTATATGTTCCTGAGGATGGATTTTTATATTATTTTATAGGGCTATTTATATTTTTTTACTTAAAGTTTATTTTGTCTGATGTAAGTCTTGCCACCCCTATTCCTTATTTGTTATTTGCATGTAATCTCCTTTTCTGTACTTTTACTTTCAGATTATATGTTTTTTACAGTCTATAGTGAATGGGCCAGTGAGATGGCTCAGCAGGTAAGGGTGCTTGCCACCAAGATTGGTGACCTGTATTTAACCTCTGTGATCCATATGGAGGAATGCTAGCTATCATATTTTTGTTTGGTAGTTCATTCTTTCAGGGCTTGGAATATATTATCAGTCTCCATTCTAGCCTATTAGGTTCCTGTTGAGAAATCCACCAATAATCTTAAAGGGGTCTTTTGACATATGCCAAATTCCTTTTTCTTTCTGCTTTCATTTTTTTTCTGACTTTTAACAATTGTATTTTGTGTTTTAATGTAGATTTCTTTTGCAGTCGTCTCATTAGGGTGCTGGGTTTCTTGATTTGGACATCAGTTTCCTTCCATGATTTAGGAGGGTTTCTGCCATTGTTCTTTTGTAAGCTCCATTCTGTCATGGCTTCTCCTTCTGAGATTCCTACACATGTGCTGGTGTGCTAGATGGTGTCTCCATAAGCCATACTGGTTTTCTTCACTCTTCTTATTTTGATCTTTCTGTTCCTCTGATGACTTCTCTTCAAATCTCCCTCACTTAAACACACCTGTTGTTGAAACTCTTCTTTGAAAATACCATATCTCTTGTACTTTCCAGCTCCAAACATTTTTGTTCTTATTTTCATCTCTGCTGATGTTTTTGTTTTGTTTGCTCATTCCTTTCTTGTCCCCACAAAGAAATTTATGACAGCAATTTTCAATTCTTAGCCAAGTAATTGACTTCTCTCTCTCTCTCTCTCTCTCTCTCTCTCTCTCTCTCTCTCTCTCTCTCTCTCTCTCTCTCTCTAGTATTGCTATGTGTCTGGGTCTGGGTTGCTTGTGATAAAAAGAGGTTTGCTTGGCTCACGGTTGTTGAGCTACAAGACAGAAAACTTGATTTCTGTGTGTTCTCACAGTCTGGTAAGAGTCACATGATACAACCAAAGTATCACATGATGAGACTGAGAAAACAAGGTACATCATACCTCTTTTACTCTTATAAAGCCACCAATTTAGTCATAGGAATCCTATTCTCATGACTTCATCTAATCCTAATTATGTCTCAGATCTTTACCTGAATTTCATTAGCATGTAAATGTTAGTGTTAAATTTTACATATAATCAGTTTCTGGACATGTATGTATGTATGTGTATGTGTGTATATAATATATATGTATATATGTGACATATGTATATATGATATATACACATATACAAGAACATGTGTATATTCAGAAACTGATTATATATAAATATTCCTCATATGTGTTATAGTGCTGTAATTGGATCTGTGCATTAGAACAAAGCAGTTTCCTCCAATAGTTTTTATAGAGTGACTTTGTACAGGGGAGGACCCTTACCTATAATCTTGATAACTGAGGCTTCTAGATCCTTGTGGAAGGGGCATAACTCCGTTGTGTCTGAATGTACAATTTCTCAAGTGAATCCAGCTGGCTTCTTTTTGAGAAGCTTGTCATCTGCTCTCTTTGGTATCTCTCTGTAGCATGGTGTATTCATTCTCTGCTTCCAAAGTAACATGCCACCCCACTCTTTGTCCTCAAGAGCTGCCAGATATTCAGTGCACCCTACCTTCAGATCAGTGTCCTCATTCATGTAAACAGACTCTGGCCCATTGAGCAGTGCTCTGAGAGTTTGGAGTGCAGGTACAAGTTCTGATCTCCCGAAAAGAAAGGGTCTGTGCTCATATGGGCTTTTCCATCATGTGAGCCATGATGATGGTCACAGCCAACAGCCCTGCTCCTCTTCTTCCTCAGTAGCCCCCAAGGCGTCTGACCCACACTTATTCCATGAGTGCTCCAGTTGGGGACAGAGAAAAACCAATGTTTCTTGTAGCTTTCCAGAACTCTGGCCTGCTGGATTCAAACTGTGCTTTTTTTCTTCTTAGGGCGGAAATCACAAGCTGGGGTACTGTATGAGTTTTGAGCTTGGGGGTGAAGCTGACTCAGGTAAGGAAAGTGTCTTTTCCTTCAGTCAGTGCAGCTGCCCTCTGCTTTGTGCTCGCTTGGGTATTGAAACTTCTTAATTGGATTCTGGAATTCCCATAAATGTATTTGGGTTTACATGTAAAACATAATTTTCATTGTACACATCTTATATTTCTGTTGAATTTCTTCCTAAGTATCTTTGTCACTTTGATACTTGGAGATGATATATTTTCTTAATTTCAATTTTGGATTGTTCATTGCTATAATCTTTTGTATATTGAACTTATATTTTATAACCGAGGAACTAGCTTATTAATTTTGATAGTTTTATTGTGGACTCCTTATGAGTTTTATGTTTGACATGATGTTATCAGTGAATAGAGATTGTTTTAATTCTTTCCCAATCTTTACAGTGCCTTTTATTAGGGGATTGTTTTTATGATTAACCTTCTTCCAATGGCCTTATCCCTCCTAATTCTTGTTCCCATTGCTACTTCTGATTCCCTCATAACTACTATCCCATGTCCTAGTATCACAATGCACAGCTGACAGTTAAACTTATAAACATATTTACAATGTACACTTCATGATCGCTGACCACACACAGCAGGGAAGGTCTTCTCAGGCAGTTTCCTGTCCTTGTACACCGATACCTGGACAACCTCCTGGACCTCAACCCTCTCTGTCTATGTTGGTGTTATGTTGGTGTTCTCCCCCAGATTCTCAGATGAAATAGCTTTAACCTCCAACATAGCTGTGTTCAGAGGCTGAACTTTTAGGAGTTAATTAAGGTTAAGTGAGGCCGTAATTGTGGAATACTAAATTTTAAAAAGAGGATACAAGAGAGGAATTTCTTTCTCTACATTAACACATGCCCGGTAAACAAACAAACAAATTAAAAACCAAAACCAAAACAACAACAAAAAATATGAGAACACAATGTATAGAAAACACAGTTGTCTACAAGCCAGAAAGAGGGGTCTCCTGGGGCCTAGCCCTGTGGGCCTGTGTCTTACACTTTCTAGCCTCCAGAAGCATGAGCATGCACATTTCTGTTGGCTGAATGGCCCCATCTGTGGTGTTTTAAAGGCCAACCTGAGTTAGTTAACACAACTATGCTCACACCTTTCCCATCTTAAATCACTCCAAACCCTTTATTTCCTTCTTTCAAATGCAGTCAACATTTTCTTCATTTTATCCAACCCCCACGATCCCATGCAGTCATATCTATGCGTGTTCAAACAGCAGTAATTTTTTTAAGATCCAAAAATTACACCTAAATAAAGTTACACTAGTTAGTTTTGGATGGAGAGTTTACATTTCTCCTAAAAATTTGTAGCTTCCATCAGCTTTGCTAAAAGATAATATGCATCAATACCATTACCAGCTCCACTACAGCAGAGTTAAACAAACCCCTTTCATTTTTTGGAGACTTTCATCTGCTAAGAGTTTTTATCAGGGAAACTGAACATACCCAGGCCTTAAATTATGTGACCCCACCCCCACCCTCTGCAACATAAAGCACACAGGTGCCAGAGAGTGACTGTGAGTAAGCCTTCCACGTGCCATGTGAGTGGAGATTCAGGGGTGATCCATGTAGGAGCAGTATCTATTGTGAGGTCATAGGAATACAAATGAAAACCAATAGTGGGAAAGTTGTTAAGGGTTTAGATTTGTGGTTATAGATGTAGCTCCTGGGACAGAGTGCTTGCCTGGTGTGTGCAAGGATATGGGTTTGTTCCCAGTACACACATAGATGTATAGTTGCATAGGCACATAGAGACAGAGAGGCATAGAGACATAGATACACACACTAACAGCCTGCAGCTAAACTAATGGTCAAATCTTAGCTCCGATTCCTCTTTCTTCTTCTTCTTCCCCCTCTTCTTCCATTTTTAAAGTTACTCTTTGTAGCCTAGGCTGCCCTGAAACTTTCTCTGTAGACCAGGCTGTCCTTGAATTCAGGGATATGTCTGTTTCTACCTCCAGAGTGCTGGGATTAAAGGCGTGCACCACCACTCCTGGCTTAGCTCTGCTTCTTGATAATGGCTTACTTGGATCTTATGACTAAGCCATTGCTGTAGTCTTATCTTTGATCCATTCACTCTCTATATCTACAAAATGGAAATAAAGTAAGATTTGACCTCATAGTTGTCAAATATAGAGTTCAACCATGAAGCTGTGAAGAGTTCTTGTCATGCCACAATAGAAGTGTCCCTTAAAGAAAACACCACTTGCACAGCAAGCAGTGCCTCTAAGTGGCTGGAGTTCCTGCCTTTTAAGCTGGAAGCTTTGTATGGGGAGGGGTCCCTGCCTTTTCAAATCTATACCTGTGTTTTTAAAAACTGGACTTGGTACATAGCACCCATCTTCATAAAATATTGTTACATGAAGGGATGAAAACACTTTTTAGACTCAGTTAGGGAGTGACTCCTCAGGCTATAGACAAAAAGTTATTACAAAGTGTTTTGTGAGTTTCTCTGGGAGAAATCTTTTTCAAAGGCACCTGGGGGAATATGTATGAAATATAGCCATGAGTTTAATTTCAGTAGCTTAAAAAATGTTTTGTTTGCTTTTTCTTTCTTTTTTTTCTTTCTTCTTTTTTTTTTGACTCAGAATTTTATTCCATATCTCAGGTTTACTTTGAGTTCATAATCCTCCTGCCTCAGTCTCCTCAGTGATGAGATTATTGACATATTCAACTAAGACACTATAATCTAGAAACAATAATGCAGAGAGAGGAAAAGGAAACAATATTAAGCAAGGGAAGAATTGGCTGGGTGCAGTGGTGTCATACATGTTAGTATTCAGGCATCTGTACTGGCCTGTCCTTGGGGTTCTGACAGGATATGCTCTCAGATTCAGCCATTAAGAGCTCTTCCCACTTTCCATCCTTCTCTCTCGTTCTCTCCCTCTCTGTGCCCTGTTTTCACTCTCTCTCTCTCTCTCTCTCTCTCTCTCTCTCTCTCTCTCTCTCTCTCTCTCTCTCTCTCTCTCCTCTCTTTCCCCATCTTTCCTCTCTCCTGATGATACTGTCTCTGAAGACTTGTCTTCCTCCTCCCCTTTCCCATTTTTATGATCCCTTTCCCTAATAAAAAACCTCTCTGCTTGAACCCTGTCTCATGGCATCTTCCTCTAGAGGGTGTTTTTCTTAAATTACAATACATCTGTAATCCTAGGAGGTTGAGGCTGGAGGATCACTGCAAGTTCGAGACAAGTCTGGATTACGTAGTGAATTCCAGGCCAGTTTGGACTATAGAGGAAGACACTGTGTCCACAAAACAAAGTAAAAGAAACAAGAAAAATAATATATATGCCATTATTTGTGGAGAAGAGGAGTTCCTAATAAGTTAAATTAATAACAAACAAATGAGGCCAAAGCCAAACAAATATTTCTGGTGGCCAGGGTGTGGGTTAGGTGTTTCAGGTCCTTATTTCAAATAAGGGCTCATCCAGATTTGTCAGATATCAAAGGAACTTTATTTGGAATGGAGCAATAGCACAGATTAGAGAGGGACATACTGTTGGTTGGTAGTGGGCCACCTGAGGGAGAGTACCCAAGAGCTGCAGATTCCAGCCTGGAGTCTTTTTATGGTGTCTAAAGAAAAGAGAGCTGGCTAGTAAAAGGCATAATTTAGGTGATTCTCTATTTTGATTGATAGTCAAACCATATATTCACTCTCCTTACTACTCATGTCTCTTGCCATAATGTCTTTGACTTTAATCAGATGCAGGATCAATCATGCATAGGTGTAAGATGGTTAAAAAGAGGATCCTCCCTAAAATGTCACTTGAAGGATGTAGTTTGCCTTAATGTACATGCACCCAAAACCAGTTATGGCCAAATCAGCACTTTGAGTCTTTGTAATCAGATACATTGGGAATATATTTGAATAAGACTTGTGTAAACTTGATTGTTGTTAGGGGCAGAGAGAGGGGTACATGTTACCTGATGCAGTAGAATCTGAGGGGGTCCAAGATGGCAGGGTGCATTGTTTGGAGAGGGCTGTGTACATAGTATATGCAGGTAAAGGGGCTAGGTTGCTGAGTGCATTGCTAGAAGTAGGGATGTTCATAACTCACCTAGTGTCCCAGGATGCTAAGCTTTTCCCCATGCTACAGAAAGGCTACAAAGGTCATTGGCAAACTTATTTCTTAAACGGGTCAGGCACTAAATATTTAAGACTTTGTTGGAGCTATTCGACTTTCTGATAAAGGGAGAGAGTCAGCATAGATAATAAATGAAGAAGTGGATATGGCTGTGTTCTGACAAAACTTTACTTATAAAAACAGAATGTGATATGGATTGGCCTATGTGTCAATGTAAGAAACAATTAGAAGAGCATCACAGGATTGTGGTAGTGGAGAAAGGCCTTCTGTAGAATCCTTCCGGAGGAAAGGTTGAAGCTGCAGTATACCAAAATGTCTTCCTCCTGCGATACATGAAGCTTTATAATCATTGCTTCGATTTCAACATGGCAAGTGTGGAGACAAGAGAACAAAAAAGACATGTAATGTCATACTTTTATGATAAGAAAAGACACTTCAATTGAATCAAAACTTTTTATATGTATTTAAAGTAGAAAGGACAGAAAATCTAAACTAAAGGCTCCTTTGATAATTCCTGCTCTCAGAAAAATGGATTTCTATATCTATGTTAAAGAGGAGACATGATTTGAGAGTTCACAGAATTTCACAATGAAGCTACACCCTGCAAACATGTCCTGTGTGGACACTCTGGTGTCCTTCTTTAGACTGCAGAGAAGCCTCAGTCTGTCCCCAGTGGATGAGATGAACTGTGATGAATATTACTCCTTGATAGCCTAGAAATGAAGTCTCTTGCTGTAGTCTTTAGAGAATATGTGACCCATTAACCAACCTGGAAATCACCTTCTTGTTCCTTAGAACAATTTCCTTCTATATGACTCTCACCTTGGGGAGAATGGAGAAAAAGGAATAGTCTTACCGTCTAATTTGGTTTTGGTTGCTGTGATAAAGTGCTTTGACCTCTGACCCCAAGCAACTTAGGGGAGGAAAGGGTTCATTTCATCTTACATTTCCAGGCCAAATCCATCATTGAGGGCATGAAGATAGGAGCTCAGGTGGGAACTGAAGAAGAAACCAGGAGGGAATTTTGTTTGCTGGCTCAGTTTTTTGGGTCATGTACAACCAAAGTTCTTATACAATCTGGGACTTCCCAAATTAAAGTAACCCAAAATTTAGCAGTGTGACCCAAACCCTGGTAGCTTAGTGTCTAACACTCGTGATCTTTTGGGATTGAAAGGGCTTTGGGTGACTCTTTGTCTCCAACTCTGCTGTCTGCAGCACACACAGCTTGTCTGACAGGCTTGGGCCAGCTCCACCTCCACCTACCAATGCCTTTGGCAGATAGATGTTCCATGGTGCTGGCATCTCCAGTGTGCTGGGTGTCCACTTCAACATTAGTGCCTTCTAATGGCCTCTGTTGGTCTGATCCTGCAACACAGTGCCGTGCCACCACAGCTTCTTCCCATGACCCCCTGAATCCTGCCAATTTTTTGCTGCCAACAGTAGTATCCCATGAGACCCACCCCCATGGACCTTCACAGAAAGTAGCAAGGAATAATTAGTTTTAGTTCTAAAGAGTCAGTTCTGGTACGTTAATTTCCTAACCATAGGAGACTTCAATGTGACTGTTAAGTTGGCTGAGTCACTGAAGAAATATACCTTCACCCTGTTGTATAATTATCTCAGGAATTATAAAGGCAATAAATGCATGATTGTGTTTTTATGAATACATTAAAGCAGAGATGTGTAATTGGCACTTTAACGATCTACTGACAGCAAATTAGAAATTAATGTGATTACAAAATGATAATTACATTTGGCAAATAATTGGCATCACCTTCCAGTAGCCCGTCTCCACTACGTTGTTATTGCCTATGAGGAAGAGAATCAAACGAAAGCTGAATGGAAGCTATGGGAAAGAGTGAGTTAATTACCCAAATAAGTGGTTGATCTTTATGTTCTCACCCAGTAAGTCTTTGGGGTTTAATAACATCAGTAATCGACTATATATTTTTTCCTGCATGATGCACAAATGATGTATAAACTTTTGTAATGTAATTACCACCCTTAAATCACTTCAGTTTTGATAGCTGGTAGCTGCTCAGGAGATGAGATTGCTCTTCACAATCCTCATTAGTTTAAGAAGGAAATTGCCTCAGAAGAAGGCTGGAGACAGAGGAGCAGTGTCATCATTGTATGACCACGCAGACATGCTCAACCATGCTTGTATGCATGATCGACTTCATTAGTTTTTATTTTATTATTTCTTGATTTGTATATGTCTATGTCTCTGTGTGGGCATGTGCACATGTGTGCCAGTGCCCACGGAGGTCAGAAGAGGATGTCTGATCCCCTGGAACTGGAGTTGCACGTGGTAGTGAGGTTCCTGATGTGGGTGCTAGGAATCAACGTCCAGTTCTCAACAGAGCAGCAGCCATGCTTCAACAGCGAGCCATCTCTCTGCAGCCCCCCACAATTAACTTTTAACCTCACATCTGTGTTTCTGAAAACAGTTTAAGAAAAAGGCTCCAAGCATACATTTACATCTTTTTTTAAGGAAAAGGGTTTTTGGTGGTTCCACACACTGAACTCGCTCGTGGCTTTGTACACACTTGACACAAACTCTTGAGACTCAACCAAAAAGTTAATGTAGCCTTTCTGTATTTGATGGGGCATTTGAGCTGTTTTCCATAGGTTAAAAATGCCGATAAAAATCAATACTCTTACACTGTTTTGATTAAGTAGTCATACTTACTGATAGGTAACTGAGACAGTGCTCCATCGGCTGGTAACTTACCCTATCTGCGGCTCTATGTACTGTCTCTATTGAATTTTACCACACGCTTCCTGCTCGCTCCTGAAACTGAATAATAAGATTAAGCGCCCCTCAGTAATGAGAGCAGACACTATTTTGATGGATTCCCAATTGCTCAGCTCTGCTCTTGGTCTTCCTTCCGTATGCAATACAGCATCTCTAAACAGGCCTTTCTGAATTTTAATATCTAGCACCAGCAGCTGTATTGTGAGGCAACGGAAAACACAGGCAGAGTGAGACCTGAGGTTGAGGCCACTTCACAGGGGCCACAAATCATGTATTTGAAAACAAAAACAGCATGTTGTTGTGCCAGAGGGATGGTTAAGTGGTGACTATAGGGTACAATCAGGGTCACTTACATCTGGAAATCTGGCTGCTGGTACTGAGAGTTTTAATGCTTAAAATTCTTTGTGTTTCTAAGTTCTTGATTATAGACTGAATATTTATGACTCCAAAGATACATGCACCATGCATTCATGTACTCATTTGTGCTTTCAGCAATTACTTATTAAATATCTATGAGTTTAGATACTATGTTACCTCCTGGGCATATGGAAGTTAGCAAAGCAGACATAGTTTCCACCTTCGTGTAGAATAGTTAGTCCCACATTGTTCTTCTGGAAAACAAACTCATTCAGATGAAGTCTTTTAATTTTTCACTCTTCCTTCCCCCTTTACCTACTCCTCTTTTCTATCTTTTCCCACAAGCTTCCAAAAGTTATTTTCATTGTGATACAGGGCTGATAACATTTGGTTTATTAGATGATGCTGTTTGGGGTAGATGAGATGAAGTCCTGGGGACCAGCCGTACATCTGTCGAGCTCATTTCCTTTTGATGATTTTTATGTTCTCTGGATGTATTAAAAGTTCCGAGAAGGGCCATTAATGGAAAGAATACACTTTAGTATTTCTTCCTTCACTTTTCTTTATTGTGTCTGTGCACACTTGTGTGCAAAGATGCGAAAGTTCCACTCTGAGTATTTTTTTCTTTTTTCTATTGCGTTTGAAATACCTGGAGCTCACAGTTACAGTGACCCTGGCAGGCCAGCAGCCTCTGGGAACTGCTCTCTTTGTCCTCATAGCCCTGGAGTTACAGGGTGTGCTTCTGTACCTAGTTGTCATGGTGAGTGGCAAAGATCTAAACTCCGGTGCTCACCCGAGCAGCAAGCACTTTACCCACTGATGTATTTCCATGTCTTTTCTTCATTTGTATTAAGGAAGATTCCAGTGAGTGTCTATGGGTAACTACTATGGGCCAGATAATTCCTATAGATAGTAGAGATAGTATCACTAGATACTATGTAATATCTCATGGACATTTTGAGATGAATTTGTTTTGGTACTAAAGAAATTAAGGCTAAGCAAGAGTTCGATGCTTGTCTAGAGTGTCACAATTACATAAGACAAAACTGTGATTGGAACTTAAGACTACAAAAGGACAAAACCCCTTTACCCACTTTATGTCTTACGGTGTCCAGGGTCCTTAGGTGCCCTTTCTAATCACTGTTACTGTCTGTCACTCATCTGGAATCCTCTCACCTTCTTCCAGTAGGGATGAAAACAGTGATGGTTCTCACCTACAAAGCAGGCTTTCTCTGTCCTCTTGTTTGTTATTTTTGTGTTAGTTCAGTACTAAAAATACTAATACTGTAATACTCTCACACATGGTTCCAGTCATGGTTACAAAAGTTGGCCATGTCTTTCAACTAATTAAAAAAAAAAAAGACATTTTATTTCTTCTCCTCCTTCTCCTTCTCCTTCTCCTTCTTCTCCTTCTCCTCCTCCTCTTCCTCTTCCTCTTCCTCTTCTTCCTCCTCTTCCTCCTCCTCCTTCTTCTTTTCTGGGCTAATGAGGTACATAACCTGGCCACTAAAGTATATTAAGAACATGGGATCTCTATAGATTCTATTTCCACATAGGATTGATAGGTAGCTTTTGCAGGTACAGAAAACAAGATGTGGAGGCATAGCCAAATTAATTTTGATTCGCCCTGGAGCTGACATTTAGTTGCAAGTGTAATAAAGGCCACATTACTAGACTCGTCACATGCAGCCAATCTTGCAACAGAGCCATCGCTGTGTGTTGGTGGCTTTGAAGTCACCATCGCTTAGCATTTCTTAGAAGGTGGTAACAGGGCACGTGTAAATAAATATCACTGGCTGCACATTTTATTTTAGGAACCTTATTTGCTTACCACACACACAAAAAAATATGGAGGTTTTTTTGCTTGACATTGAAGACTGGTCAATAAGAAAACTGTATTTCTAACTGAATAAAAGCTTTTAACTCAATACATTGCCTTTGGTTGCTTTTATGTTTCCTTGCAGTAACTTCCCATAAGCCCCATGTATAGCAAACACTAATGTCAGTACATAAGGTTTTTTTTTTTCTTTTTGTTAAAATTAACTGCAAGGATTTAAGGGAGATAGCATGCATTCACTAGGTTCCCAAAATTTTGGAAGCTCGAGGTTGTATGAATAGTGGTTTAAAGTTTGAATGGGCACTGGACATGCTGGCCTATTCCCATAATGCCAGCACTTGACTTGGAAGGTAGAGGCAAGAGGATCAGGAGGTTGAGGACAGGTCAGTTTGGGCTACATGAGACTCTTGAGGAAACAAAAAGAGAATGCTAGAAGAAATCTACTAGAAAAGCTGTACCCGCTCTTATCTTAGATTAGAGGCATGTATAAACTATGCATTTATTTATTCATCTATTTCAACATAATTCATTGAATGTTTGCTGTACATTCTTTTAGAAGGAGAAAAGGGAATAGGATGATCATGACCTTATTTGTTCTTGGAAACTTTTACAGAATTTACAGGAAAGCTGACTGGACTAGTAGTGTGCTTTAAGGGAAGGTTCTTAAACAGTGAATTATTTTTAAATTTAATTTTCTTTTCTTTCATGTATTGTCTTAGTTAGAGCTTCTATTCCTGTGAAGATACACCATGACCATGGCAACTCTTAGAAAGGAAAACATTTAATTGGGCTTGGCTTACAGTTTCAGAGGTTTAATCCATTGTCATCATGACAGGAACATGGTAGTGTGCAGGCAGACATGGTGCTGGAGAAGGAGCCAAGAGTTTTACATCCTGATTTGAAGGCAGTAGGAGACTGTGTCATTGGATGTGGCTTGAGCATATTCAAGACCTCAAAGGCAACCTCTATAGTGACACACTTTCTCTAACAAGGTCATACTTTCTAATAGTGCCACTCCCCATGGACCAAGCACTCAAATATCTGAGTCTTTGGAGGGAGTCATTTTTATTCAAACCACCATATGTATATAGATATGTAATATGCATGTTGGTTTTATAATATCTTTCAGTGTTTATGAGATCTCTAGTGGTGATCAATTTCATTCCTGGCATTGTTTGTACCTTTTCATGAAGGAGTTTATCACTTGTTTTTTTCCCCTCCAATAAACTGTTTTTTCAATGGTGTTCTCTATAGTATATCTTTTTAAAAACATTAATACATAATTTTATCATTGTTATTTACTTGGGCTCAATGTTCTGTTTATTTTTTTTTAAATTTCTTGTTATATAACAGTTTCCTCCAAGAATGCAACCTTCTATCCTGCAGGGAAACTCTTTGAGCAGGGAGATAAACAACTCAAAACAGCTTCAGAAAGTCCCTGAAACTGACCAGTTTCAATGGGCTCCTTCCTCTCAGATAAATCAAGCTGAAAGCAAGACTCTTGAGACCAGACGAGCTGCCTGAAAGAAGCAGATACCAGCTGAGCTGCCGGGAAGAGGTTTAGACCAATGGAGGCACCTGGAAAGGACACTCTCCAATCCGTTGAGTTGCCTGCAGGATGTGCTGTGTACTTCAGATTCCCAGCTCTTGTGAACTGTCACCTGTGCTAGGGTGGGCTTTGGCGATGTAGCTATCTGTGAGACATTTCTGCTTTTTTAAATAATTTCTTACCCATATTCCTGTAAGTAACCCCAATAAAACTCATTGCTTCATCAAATTGTTTTTTGGTGGTATCCATGCTTTGGTCTGTCTTGGGTGCCCCACTTAGGTGAATAGATGTGTGTTGCGTCTTCCTAGGAAAAGTTTTGTCACACGTTTCTCAAAATGGTTGCTTAGCCAACTGATTTTTCAATTTTTCTTCATTTTTATTGTATACTTAGGATTAGACATTTCAGCCTAACTATGGAATATATGTTTGCATATATATTTAAATGATATATACATATATTTAATGACATAACTTCTTGAATTACTGATATTTATATGTGCAATTCATAATATTAAGACATAAGGATTTCATTTTTCTATTTATATGACCTACTACCACTGAGACAAAAGTCTACTCTGTTATAATTTTGATCTTTCAAAAATTTTTGAGAATTCATTCACAGCTCCAAATATTACAGCTTTTGTAAACGCTTTCAGAATTCTCAAAAAGAATATACATTCTAGTCATTAAGTGTAATTTCAATATATATATATGTGCATATATATATATATATATATTCAATCATGGAAATCTGTTTCTTTTTACATCTTTGTCCCTACTGACATTTTTTTGAGTGCTGGGATTAAAGGAATGAACCATGCTGGCAACCCTTACTAACTTTTGTGACTATCTGTCTAGCTATGAGACAGGTATATTGAAGTTTCTCATTATAGTTGTCGATTTGAATATTTTAGGGGTTTTGTCTACACAATCTCACTGTGTAGCCCTATATGACATGGGACTTGCTATATAGACTGGTTTTAAAGTTGGGGTGCTTACTTTGCCCCCTGAGTGTTGGATATATAGGGGTGCCACCATGCTCAGCTCTCAGTTCTGTTTCTTTTGCTTTATATGTGTTAGAAGCAATTGTAAAGGATACAAGTAAATCTGACATAGTTCAAAACTGAGTACAGAATCTACAGAATCTGTTATTGGTATTTTTATTGTTAGGTTCTTCAAGTCTAGTAATGTTCTTTTTAAAAGTAGCTGATAAAGCTTTTCTTTTCTTTTTTTCTTTTTTTTTTTTTTTTTTTTTTTTTTTTGAGACAGGGTTTTTCTCTATTGCTTTGGAGCCTGTCCTGGAACTACCTCTGTAGATCAGGCTGGGGTGGAATTCACAGAGATCTGCCTACCTCTGCCTCCCAAGTGCTGGGATTAAGGGCGTGTGCCACTAACACCCAGCTTGTGGATAAAGCTTTTTTTGTCTAGTGTTTTCATAGCATCTTCTACCCTCTTACCTTCAATCTTGTATATTATATTTAAATACATCTCTTTATTCTCTGCATATATGTATTCATAAATATATATTTAAACACCAGTGAGGAAAAAAATCTATTTTTAACCATAAATATTGTGTTTGTTTACACAGAAGGAAATTGTTAACGTATGTGGGCCCTCACCTACCATCTTACTATTTTCCATTTGTCTCACATAGTCTTTGTTCTTTTTAAAATCTCTTCTTTGCCTTTGGATTATCTTCTATGATCCCAAGTTCAACATTATCTTCCCGTTCTTCTATTATTTATCCTAAGGATTAGATTATGTATCCTGAAGTATCAAAGCCTAATAATGTATTAGTATTTTTCCCTCATACTAAGTAAAGTGAATCTCAGAATAGCATCCCTCAAGCATGATTCGTGGAACAGGCAGCTGTTTTATGCACTGTTTCCACTTAATGAGTTCAGAAGCTTGAAACAGAATTGAAATCAACTACATCACTGGGCAGACTGTTTATTTCAGCTGACATTTTTTGCAAATGATACCTCGGTGTGTGTGTGTGTGTGTGTGTGTGTGTGTGTGTGTGTGTGTGTGTGTATTCAGCTCAAGATTTTATACATGCTAAGCATAAACTCTGCAGTTGAGCTACACCCCCAGCCCAAATGATAACTTTCTAAATTAAGGAAGTAGTGTATGGAACTAAATTTTGGAGCAAGCTTCTTATTTTGCTGTGGAGTGGTGCGTTTCGTAGCATTGCCTCAGAACACTGTGACCCTACGTAAACTAACGTCTAAAAACAGATATGCTCTCCTGTCATATGCCATGATTCTCTGTTTAAAGCTACACAGGACATTATTGCTGGGGCTTTATGCATTTAATATATTTTATATTTATCAACATGCAACCTTGCATTGCCCATTCCTATTTTATCCTTAGATTTTCAAACGAGACTGTTCTCTTTCTGCTTTGTTTCTCTCTCGTGCTTTGTTCTGAATTTTTATTCTTTTGTTTGTACTTCAGTTTGGTTACAACAGTATTTAAAGATTTGGTTTCTAAGTCACTAATTTTTTCTTCTTTCCTTTTTAGCTTGCTATTAAAGCTCTTCATTGAGATTTTTGGATATTATACTTTCATCTCTATTTTATGCGAATCTTTTTTTTAGCTTTTTAGGTTCCACAGAATTTTTTAATTTTATTTCCTTGACCACATTTAATACAAATCTTTTTTCCAGAAGCTATATGTGTCTACTTGTATTACTTGCTATTTCCCTTAGATTTTTGATCATCATTTTCTACATCTTAAAAGCCTATTTATTTTAGAATGTGTTTTAGACACACTATATGAAAAATAATTGTAGCTGGAGAGATGGCAGCTCTTCCAGAGGATCTGAGTTCAATTCCCAGTGCCCACATGATAGCTTAAAACTGTCTGTAACTCTAATTTCAGGGTATCTGACATTTTCACACCCGCGCGCGCGGTGTGTGTGTGTGTGTGTGTGTGTGTGTGTGTGTGTGTATACATGCATACATACATACATATGAGGTCTTAAAAAAGAAATATGATTGTAGCAAAGACTTAGGGCCTCAGATACCTTTACCTCTCCTTGTAGAAAGAGCATATTTGATTCTGGAAAGTGCTAGGGGACACTGAGTTCCTCATCAACCCAGTTTAATAAGGAAATGAGAAGATTTGAGCTTCAGGATTGAAAAAAAGGTGTCAGTGATGTGGTACACACATTGTTTCCCTATTTTTCTGAGAAAGAGCCCTTTAATGGATTCTTCTTTGCATGTTTGTGTACTTAAAGGTGAGTTGGGAACACACTGGATCAGAGAAAAGACTGAGCCACCTGAGGTCCCCAGATTGCCCTTAGACCAGATTAAATATCACTTCTCTCAATTTATACCTTGCTGATTTTCCCTGAAGAGTCTGGATTTGCCAAACTCTTAAACACGCCCCCCTGTGTGTGTGTGTGTGTGTGTGTGTGTGTCCTATTGGTCATTTTCCTCTAAAGAACTCTAACATATGGCCCCAAAACAATTTAGGAATTTATAGGGGTCCCTTTTCTGAACAGACCCAGACTACAACTTAGGTTGCCCTGAACATTCACTGAAGACTCTGCTCTGTTCCCCTGCCTTCCCCTGCCTCTTGGCATTTCTATGTGAACTGGAAACTTCCCTATTGGCTCACTATTCATTTCTTTCTCTTTCCGGGCTTCAATTCTCATAATGATTCCCTGCCATGTTAGTTCCCTGGTGCTATCAAACAGATTTTGAACTATTAGCTTTCTGAGTTGCTCTCAATGAGAAACTTGGTCTGGTTTATCCACCGGATCACTTCCAGAGTGCCTTCCTGGGACAGATGTCTGTCCTTCTTGGAGAAAATCTAGGAAGAAAATCAGATGAAGAATTCAGGTTTGCTTTTATTATTTTCATACCTAAGGAGAGACAGCAGGAAAGAGGTGGAGTACATTAGCTGAAACTCAGAAAATAAATCTCTGCAGGAAAGACCTGGTATTATCAATTATACAGACAATGTTTAAGCTGAGTGTTTGTGTGTGTGTGTGTGTGTGTGTGTGTGTGTGTGTGTGTGTGTGTATTGGGGGCGCAGTGCAGGAGAGCTCCTTTGGGAATCCCAATGTTTAGACATTAGAGGAGGAGGTCTGAGTGAAATGTTGGAGATGTTTGTCAGGGAAGAATATGGAATCATATAAGCAAAGATAAAAGAGGATTTAAAGGCATAGAAAGGTTGGTCAAAGTGATCGATGTGAGGACAAGTCTGAGAAAATGGGCTTAAAAAGTTTCTGAGTACGGGAGCCTCATGAATGTACCAAGGCACTTGACAAATGGCCGTACTTTGCAGCTGAGTGGGTGGACAGCCACAGGAAGAGTGATTCAGGGATGCAGGAGGCCTGCCCAGCAGCAATCACCCTGGTGCCTTTCAATCTCTAATCTGATAACGAGTCCCACGCCACTTCAACCTGAAAGTCGTGTTTGAAACCTTTGCTCTGTCCTTCTGGCAAATGATCTGGGTAATACCTGTCAAGAGCAAAGAAAAATAGTGGTGTTCCTTTTTTGTCCTAATCTTCTCAGCTCTCGGCGGGAGCAAACGTGTTCTTCTTTACTGTTTCCAACCTCCACACAGCTGCACCTCCACCGTGAGCTTTGGTCGTCCACCCACGCAGAACGCAGTTGGATGCCTCACCACAAGCAGGAGGCAGTGGGAATGCACATTTCTCATCCTCAGCTGAAGGCTCTTCCTGACAAGCTTTTGATATTTTCACCTTTGAATGCAGTTTTTTTTTTTTT
The DNA here is from genome assembly GCA_030556225.1 of Cricetiscus sungorus. Classification (NCBI taxonomy): domain Eukaryota; kingdom Metazoa; phylum Chordata; class Mammalia; order Rodentia; family Cricetidae; genus Cricetiscus; species Cricetiscus sungorus. The sequence goes on from JANBXA010000588.1 coordinate 31,344,452, forward strand.
TTTTTTTTTTTTAAATAGGTTTTGGTCCAAAACAATGTTAAGACTAAAGTAAAACCCATTGTTTCTACCTGACAATGAATGTTTCAGAAAAGTCCGGAGTCAAGGAGTGAAAAGAGGTGTAAGGAATAGGCTACACCCATGAACTCTATTTCCTAGGAAGGTTAAAGAGTGATTGCCTCCCAGTGGCAATGCATTTGCGTATTTAGGGTGAGTCTGACAACAGGACATCTTGCAGGGATTTCAACCATGGAGAAAAAGGCAAATGGGCAGAAAGGAAAGCAGTGACCCCCAAACCATTCCCCTTGTGGTTTGAAAGTCTGGAGTAAAATAGGTCCTTATTCGAGCCTATAGACTCGGAACCATGTGTAAAATTAATTTTCTTATTTCTTTAATTTATCTGATTCCTACCTGATGAGGCAAGAGCCCACAAGTCAGGCATAAATTATAACAAACTGGTTCATTTAAAGAGAGTACTTTAGATATATACCATTCTGCTGCTTTGAGGAAAAGCTATTTGGACATAGTTTAAGGCACCATTAAAAATGGTCTTTAATCAGTGCAGCCTCAGCCAAACTGTCTAACTCTGCTCATTTGGTGACTCTCAGTAGTTATTAAAGAGGCTCTGTTTATATATGGTAATACCTTCATGAAGGAGATTAAATAATTTGTTGAGTTATTGGAGAGATGGTGCAATCCTGAAATATGTTCATTTTGGGTATTGAATCATTTAATCTCTCTGATTTTGATCCTTAAATTAAAATTAGGAGTAACAGAAGGCTTGCCCTGCCTGCACAGTACATTATGAAGGAAATCATAAGCAGGGTAATGCATGGAAGTTGTTTCCAGATTGAGGAAGGGCTTTGCTTGTTACACTGTATTTAAAACTTTTTCTGGAAAACATGACAAAAGCTTCATCTCTGGACAATCACCAGTGCAGGGAAGGCTCTCTGTACATTAGAACAATCCAGAACCCAGAACTACTGAGAACTATTGCAGACTCTGAGGATTCTTCAGAAAACTAGGATTAGGATAAGTCTCATGGAAAATAACCATGGGCTCCAACTGTGCAGCTTTTAGGATTTTAGCCATTTTGACATTACAGAAAGAAAAATACATTTCCATTGGCCAATGATGGCTTATAGTAGACAATTGTTCCCACACTAAGTTTATGAAGTTTAAGGAAGAGGAGTTGGGAGAAAGAGGGGTAAAAAGGAGGGATGAGAAAGAGGAGGAGGAAGAGGAAGAAGAGGTTGCTCAAGAATGAGAACATAAAGGAACAATGGAAGGTAATAATGTGTTAGACAACCCCCTCCCCCAGATTGGTGGGGAAAGAGATTGTAAAGGCTTTATATTTGGAAGACCTTGGAGATCATTCGGCTCACAGAGCACCACTTGGTGCTCACACAGAACATGTTTCTTAGTCACTGTTCTCTTCCTGCTCAGTCAACATATCAACTCATCAAGGCAAAGAGCCATCCACAACAGAGGTGTGAGGAAGCTAACGTTAAGGCCATGAAACACAATGTATAAGAGACATTTATCATTGACTCCTATTTGATGAGGTAAGCAGGGTCAGGCACAGAACTTTAGGTTATCTGCCTAGAAGGTTCTAGGTGCCTGCTGTAAGTCAATTAGAATGGGCACACACACAAAGGATCTTACTCATCCTCCCTGTTATGGTCCAAATCTAAAATGTTCTCCTGGCCAACCATGGTTCATTTTGAGTACATGTTTCCCTGATGTTACTATTTTTGAAGGCTCTGGGCTCTTTAGGAGGTAGCACCTAGCTAGAAGAATAACCCAGGGTAGCCTTTCAAAGTCACATATAGACTGTACCTTGGTTCAGGCCTGCCCTGCTTCCTAGTACACCACTGTGCGAAATCGCTTGTGATTACTCCTGTTACCACAGACTGAGGTTCTCTGACCTCCCTTCTTTCCTGTGATAGATTGAAATTCTTCTGAAATGGAGGCAAAATTAATCTTTCCTCATGTAAAGTATTTCTTCCAGGTATTCTGGTCACAGCAATGCAAACACAACAAGCACACTCCCTGTACCACAGTCAGGAAACTACTATAGGGATGTGAATACTATCAAGTTCACTCAGAGAGTCAGCACTGAAATCCATGTCCTTCTTCCGGGTGGAAACTCAAGTCCTGACCCGCTTGGAGCTGCTTTGCCAGAGTTTTATTCCTGAAAATGTTGGGAAGAGCTGTTTGAGACTAAATCAATAGATGTTGGCCCAGGACTTCAAGGTGAGGACGTTAATTTCTTGAGGCTGTTACAGAAAGAACCACACACTGAGGAGCTTAAGTAGCAGTTTAGTGGTAATGCCTCACAGTGTGGAAGGCTAGAAATCTAAAGTAAAGGTGTTGACAGGGCTTTTTCCCTCAGAGGGCTCTGAGAAGCTCTTTCATGCTGACCCCATAGCTTCTGGTGGTTTGCCGGCATTTAAAAAAAATCATTTCCTTGCTTGAAAACACTCATCACTTTAAGTCTGTGTGATATTCTCCCTCTGTGCTTGTATGTAACTGTCTGCATTTCCTCTTTTTAATGCAGACATAATTGCCTTGGATTAAGACCTATCTTAATGATGCCGTGTGAACTTGATCATATCATCTTCAAAGACTTATTTTCAAATAAAGTCATAGTCTACAATGCTAAGGGTTATGACTTCAATATAATTTAACTTATAGGGAAATTCAGTTTTTCTCAAGTGTTAGGGCTTTAGAGCTATAATCTAATAATTTTCTTAATGACATTCCATCTAGTGCTGGAGTTGACTTGTCAAGATGTTTCCAGTAATAGACCATGCAAATGAGTGCTATATTATTGTGTAAAATGTATATCACTGTGGTCTAGAGGCTGGGGAGTATCCAGCAAGAGGCAATGCCCTGCAGGGAATGTTTCCAATGAAACAGTGAGATTGGGCCATGCTGCTGCTACAGGAATGGATCTAGACCACTCCAGGTGGTCAATTGGCAGACGCCCTAGGATGAGGTTCCTCTAAAGACCATGTGGCTTAGGCATCAGGAAAGGTCAGGAAACAACAAAGTTCTCTACAACTGGGCAGAGTACAAAAGCATGTGAAGTAGACAGAACTCTTTCTTGCCTAAGAATTCTGCTTCCCAAGGGGGAAAATCAGTTAAATTTGTCTCCATCTTTTCTTCAGAGTTCCCCCTTGCTATTGTGGCTTTCCAGGTCCCCCAAACACCTGAGGCTGAGTTCTGTCTCACTTCTTGTGAAAGTAATTTTTGTTTTTGTTTTTGTTTTTCAAGTCAGGGGTTTCCCTGTGTAGCCTTGGTTGTCCTGGAAATAACTTTGTAGGGCTGGCCTCAAACTCAAGAGATCTGCCTGCCTTTGCCTCCCAAGTGCTGGTATTAAAGGTGTGCACCACCACTATACAGTGAAAGTAATTCTTAATGAGAGACCTAAAATACTTAGATTCACATTTAGGTAAAATTGGCAGCTATGATTTTAGAGTGACTTCTATCATTAACGTAGCACAGGCGATTAACAAGGCTCCTTGTCAGAGGAGTGAAGTTCTAAGGATGTAAGATGGGTCCTGTGGGTCATCAGACACTTCTTTTATTAACTAATCATCCCCTAAATTAAAATTAATTCATCTTCTACAATTGTCAGTGATCCAGACATGTGATGATCACGTTAGCAATTTTTCTTTAGTTCTAGGAAGAAGTAAGATATAAAGTTATGAGTATATATCCAACCTACCTGCATTTGTGCTATTTGGCTTCTTTTGTCTAGGATCTGACAGGATGGGCCTTGCTCTGCAATCATTATTCAACTCCTTTTCTTGGTTGACTTAGAGACGTAAATGCCAGTTCTGTTCATTCTTAGGTATTTCCTTGCCACCACAATCTTCATGATGGTGTCCAGCAAGCTGGATTGTAAGAGAAAAGTTCCTTTCTCTTAAGAATAAAACTCCCCAGTTTCCTCTTGATGACTTCCTGTCTCCCTCAGCCTTTTGACTAACTCAGTCAGAGAGGAGAGGAATAGAGAGCTTGACATTGATGTAGGTTGGGAGCCTGATAAAGTTGGTGAAGATTGCCCTGACTGAACATTTCATGGATGTCTCAACTCTCATCTGTCCATCATGGTTCAGAGACGTAGCTTACTCACCTTTGAAGGTGGTCATCAGCTACCAGGAGGCCTCTAAGACAGAGAGATGATCCCACAGTATCTTCAGGGGAACAGGCACCTGAGAGGCTCAGTACAAAACCAGAAAATCCTGGCTTGGTTATCTCTTTTCCTTTGGCAATTAATCTCACATCTGTACAGACCACATTGGCAAGTGGTGGATATTGGCAACAGAACCAGCAGATAATAAATAATTCAGTGAGAAATACTTTCCAGTAAGCCAAAGTGATGTGAGTGAAGAGTTCCTAATAAGTGTAACATGTTTATAGACACTGATTACTTCGTGTTATTATCACAGAGGCTAATTTATTCTGGTTTAAACATTTCACATGAAAAGAGTGACTGGAGAGCTAGGAGTTCTTGGGAGGGCAATCCAAAAATTGCATCTAACTAGCTTCTCCAGAACAAATGCATTTTTAAACTTGATTTTCAATTCACTGACTTTCTTTGACCTTGGGTTCCAGCAGGTGCCACTGCATGGATTGAGAACTCTCACAGAGAATGGAAGGATGAAGATGCAATTCTTTTAAAATGCGTTATATGTTCTCAGTAGATGTACTAAGGCATGAAATTTTCATTTGGCTGGGTAAATTATTTCAGGGCTACGTTGAAATTTGTTGCTGGCTTGCTGCCTGCCTACTCTTTCATTTAGTTTATATTGATGCTTAGTTAATTTTTGAATTAAAAACATCATAACCTCTCATTCTGATGACATATCTAAAATTGCATCTCTCAAGTTAGGGAACTGGCTCTCTTGGTAAAAAGTTTAGAACCCAGTACCACATAGAAGCTAGGTTTGGATCCCTGAGGATCAGTGAGACTTTGCCTCACAATATAGTGTGGACAGTTATTAAAGAAGACACTCAATATTGACTTCTGTCATTCACATGCATGGGAACACATGTGTGAATGAACTCCCCAACCTCACCTCTAGATTATGTCCATTAAATGCAGCCAAAGCCAATAGTTTCTCATATGTATGTTCAGTGATCTACTAAAATTAAATATGTCAATCACCCATCCATCATCTGTGTATATCCATACCAACCCACCATCTATTTATTATTATATCTATCATTAGTATATTTCTTTGTAATGACCATACAACATTCATTTTATGAATATTTCATGGTTTAGTCAGGAGGCTGTTGATATTTGCATTTTTTCCCCTGAAGTGATTTCTGAGATGTATGTGGGAGAAGATGCAATGATTCTGGATTTTGTTTTGATTATAGGGCATGTCCTTCTAGATTGTAGGGTCAGTGATGGGGTTATTGCAAAAGCTGGTAGGAAGATGAGTGGCATCAGATAATGTCCATCTAATGGGAAACTGGGTGAAGTATTGCTCCATGATATGTTTTCATTCTTTTCTCTGTTTTCTTAGGAATTTTTAAGCAAAACAGACATCATTGACAGATGCACTTAATGCTTATTTATTTTACTATTCAGCAAAGATTGTTGTATATCTTCTGTGTGCTGGGCACTGGTGTGAGGCACTGTGTGCTATGGAGACAGCAGTGGACAAAACAGTGCTATAATGCTGCTGCATTCATGGGAGGGACTAGAATTGAAATCTAGGACACAGATAACTTTTCTGAAGACAACTAAAGCAGGCTATGGAGCTTGGGAGAAATGGATGCTGTTGGAGACACTTTCTGAAGGGGGGGGCAGATGATGATGCCTCATTGCAAGGTGAGCTCAGAATGGGCATTGAGGCCACATGCCAGTACCTGACAGCCTCTCATGCTCTCCTACTCACATCTACAGCTGGGAAGTTCCACCACTCTCCCCACAGCCCAGAATAAAGGCCTATCTTTTCCCAGGCACACTGGAATTTGTTGAGGGAGGATAAAGGTCTGAACATAGATAACCCGAATAAGGGGAAGGTTGCCTTAGGGAAAATGTGAATATTCGATTAGCAGATTAATTAAACATCCCTGAATTACCATAGAGTTTCTCATCATTCACTGTTTAGCAGGGGGCAGGGAAAATTATTCATTATTAAACATGAGCTGAAATGAAAACACCATACTTTGTAAAACATGCAAGGTTACCTACTATGGTAACTGCGTGCAGAGTTTTAATCTGTCTGCAGCATGGCTAATTAATTTGCTCTGAGCTCCACTGGCATTCTTATTAGAGATGATTGTCTTGGTAACTGAATGCATCGTAGAGAGCAGGAACATTGGAAATGCCATTTAGGGGCTGCTGTAACAATCTGAGCCCTTTCCAGGGCTTTCCCAGGGAGCAGCAGTGCAGTGCTGTCTAGTTATCACAGCATTGTAGGGTGGGCACAGTTTACTAGAAGCTGCACAGCCTTGACTACAATGTGGTGTTGTGGGCTAGCATATGTGATCTCAGGTCAGACCTGCATAGGATCTCACATTTACTAGCCACCACTTACCATGTGACCTTAGGCGTTTAATGGCACTGTTTTTTTTTTTTTTTTTTTTTTTTGTTTTTTTTTACCTGTAAGCTTAGAATGATTTCAGTACCAGAAATACTGCAAAGGCTACAGTAGATGCACTCTCAAAGCCTCCAGTTCATGTCACTAAGTGACTCATTTGCTTTCCTTCTCTATCTTTCCCCCTTTTCTTCATTTGAAATCACTGCCATCACCACTATCAACATTACTCTTTTCTCTTTGTGTTTGCTTTTATGCATTCAGTTTGTGTGTTGAGATTTGAAGTACTGTGTTCAAATTGGGCAAAGTAGAAAGGACAGTATAGATGTAACCATCTTCCAAGGCCTCAAAGAGGCAAGAAACTGGGTGACCTGAGCTCTGGTCAGGGCTTTGCTGTGGCCATTTGACTAGAGTAAGCCCTTTCACTGAACCCCACTTTCCTCCTTGGTAGAACAGAGAGGAAGAAATTAATTTCTCTCAGGTTCCATCCCATTCTCAAAGAAGTGCTGTCTAAATACATGACTACAGTTAAATAAATTAGCATTATGTTTGTCAGTAGGAAAGAAACAACAATTCCTTAATCAAATTGGATAGACTTGGAAAATTAAAGAAATCATAGCAAACCGTATCTGGCATTATCTATGAAGGATTTTGCAACCAAGTTGCAGTAGTTTGCCTTTGTATCTTCTAAATTGAGCTCATTTCTAATACAGTTATATGTATATAGTGCCCTTAACAGCACTGAACATTTTCTAAGGTCAAAGTGGTGTCTTATAAATCTTTGTACCTCCTGGATTAATAGCTATTTTGCTAAATGAGTGTCAGATAATGTATATGAAAACAATACAGGATCCTGGGTAATCATCATATTATCCACCTTTATGTCTTTGGTCCACCAGCAACTTATAAATTAGTACATTGTTGAGACTTCTATTTCAGTCTAATGGTTTGCATATATAATTCCGTGGAAGCTCTTAATGCATCACAATTGTTATTAAATAACAATTAACCTTGTGAACAAAGGAGAAGTCACAAGCATTATTTATTACTTTGCCAGTTTCAATAAAGATCTACTGTGCTAATAGTTTTTCATGGAGACAGCTGCCATCAGTTAAGTAAAAACATCATTAAATTGCAAGCCTAAGTATCAATAGTGGGAGAAGCTACTAGTTTGCTGCTTGCTGACAGACATTAGCTGGTTTATGAGTATCCATTCTGATAGCTTTCTGTTGTATTGTGGTATTTTATGGATGACTGTTAAATACATCCACACCCACACATGTTAATTGAATCTTATTGTTGAGGGACATGTTGACAACATTCAATGAAATGTTTTTCATTTGTGGCCAAAGATCTCTTAGGAGTTTCTGTGAGTCTTTTAAGGGACTTTCTGAATGTTGGGAGGTCAGTGACAGTAGAGGGTTGTCTGCAGGAAACAGTAGGACCCTTTGATTTCATTTTTGCCTTAACTGTCTTAATTCAGAGCTTATTTTGTAATGTGTAATGTCACAGCTGTACAAATCAATCATAAAGTCATAAACTCAGATACATATCATCAATAAAATGTGATGGCTACTGTATTTTATAGAATTTTTTTCATACAATGTGTTCTGATCATGCTTTTCCCTCCCTAACTCAGATCCTCCTATTTCTCAACCATTCAACTTTATGCTTTTTCTTTCTCTCTGTAGAGGACAGACAGGCAAACAATGAAAAACTAAGAAAACAGAATTAGAAAAAACAAAGGAAAAAATACATACATAGATCTCCCCACATACACAAAAACAAAACCCATAAAAAACATAAAATCTGAAACCATAATATACAAGCAGAAGATCAGTAATACAAAAAAAACAAAAACAAACAAATAAAAAACAAATAAAGCTACATAAGGAAAAAGACCTAAAAAAATACTATTAAGTTTGTTTTGTGTTGGCCAACTCCTATTGAGCATGGGGGCTACCCTTAAGTTTGGTTAATATACCGAGAAAGACTTAATTGGAGAAAACTAACTTTTTTTTCATTATAAGTGGATATCAGCTGCAGATAGGTTTTCGAATGAAGATGGGAGCCCTTACCCACTTTCCACTCAGGACTGGGACCCTGTCTGACTTGAGCCTGTGCCATGTGCATGCTGCTATAGTCTCTGTGAGTTAAAATGTCAATCAGTCCTTCTATGCCAGAAAGATGTTTTTTTGGTGTCACCCGTCTCTTTGGATCTTAGAATCTTTATGCCTCCTCTTTTGCACTAAGGGGGAAGGGTTTGATGAAGACATCTTTTAGGAATGAGTGTTCCAATGTCTCTCACTATCTGTATATTGGGCAGTTGTGGGTCTCTGTGTCTGTCCCCATCTTTTGCAAGAAGAAGAAGAAGGTTCTCTTATGATGGTTGCGTGAAGTCCTGATCTTTTGATATAGTAGAATATTGTAAGGAGTCATTTTATTGCTATGCTTCTTTAACATTAACAATGGCATTTGGTTTCCTCCTAGGCTTATGGGCTATCTAGTCTCACGTTCTTAGACACTGGACCAATGTCATTCATGGGTTCTATCTAGTACACCAGTTCTAAATCTGAGGATCATGATGACCTCTTTGGAGTTGAATAGTCCTTTCACATGGGTTGCTGTGGTGGTTTGAATGTAATTTGCCCCTATAAGCTCATAGGGTGTGACACTATTAGGAAGTGTGTCTTTGTTGGAGTAAGTGTGGCCTTGTAGGAGGAAGTGTATTACTGTGGGAGTGAGACTTTTGGTCTCATATGTGCTCAAGTCATGTCCAATGACACAGTCTGCAGTTGCCTGTGTATCAAGGCAAGATGTAGAACTCTCAGCTACCTTTTCAGCACCATGTCTGCCTGTGCACCAGTATGTCTTACCATAATGATAACTGACTGAACCTCTGAACTGTAAGCCACCCAATTAAATATTTTCCTTATAGAGTCACGCCATGGTCATGTTGTCTCTTCACAGCAGTAGAAACCCTAAGACAGTTGCCTAAGGCCATTGGAAAGCACACATATTTACATTATAGTCCAGTAGCAAAATTACAGTCATGAAGTATCTAGCACAAGGAGGAACTATATTAAAGGGTCACAACATTAGGAAGGTTATAGATCGCTGATCTAGAGGAATGGGCCATAAGTCCAAGCAGAGAGTGGTTGGTGACTCTCACAATGTTTGTGCCACTATTGTACAAGTGTATCATGCAGGCAGGTCAGGTCACATGGTTTGTAGTTGGGTTGGTGTTTACCTTTCTCCTCTGGGAGAATTCAGGGTACCTTGCAGTATCATGAATACTAGTTAGCAGGTATGAAGACTATTTACGTAGTGATTCAACTTCTCCATGTTCAGTGAGACATTTAAGTGCTGTCTTTAGAAATAGGGACTTACCACCAGTTTTTGGGAGTAACCAGTAGTTCTGACAATAGCTTGAGATGTTTAGGGGTGTTCAGGAGCCCCTTTGGACAATGATTCAACTAGATATAACCAATTAGTGGTAATGGATATTTCACTTGGTACTTGAATATATCTGGTTGATACACTGTCTTCTCTATTATTTGGTGACTTCTTTTAAGTTCTTTCATGTATGCATATATTTTAGAAACCTCCTACAGTTCTACAATTTACACATGGTCCTTCAAATGTCCCTTAGTGTTAGTTGTCCCTCCATGTAATCTCTTCCTTCCCCATCTCCATTTAGTAGTCCCATTTCAGTATTCCCCTTCTATCTTCCTAACTACATATTTTATAACCCCTTCCTTGGGAGATATTCCCCTCCCCCCTAGTCCTTTACTCCATATCTAATCTCTGTGATTACACAGATTGCTAACATCCACATATTAAAAAAAATATACAATATTTGTTCGTATGAGTCTATTTCATTTGGGGTCATATTTTTCTAGTTCTATTCATTTTAACTGTGCATTTTGTAATTTCATTTGTAAACAGCTGAATAATATTCCATCATGTAAATGTACAACACTTTCATTATCCATTCATCAGCTGATAAACATCTAACTATTTCCAATTTCTGGCTATTATGAATAGAGCAGCAATGAATATGGATGAGCAAATGTCTCTACAGTAGGTGTTAGGGTCCTTTTGGTATAGACCTAAGTTTGGTAGAGCTGAATCTTGAGATAGAGCTATTCCCACCTTTCTGAAAAATAACTCCCCTGATTTCCACAGTACTCAGACAAGTTTTCACTCCCACTACCAATTAGTGTTTCCCTCCCCCACAAATACTTGTCAGCATGGGATGTCATTGGTTTTATTGATTTTGGCCACTGTGACTATATGCTTAAAATCTCACAGCAGTTTTAATTTGCATTGCCCTGATGACTAAGGATATTGAACATTTCTTAAAGTGTTTCTTAGCCATTTGTGTTCATCTTTGAGTACTCTCCGCTTGCTTCTGTATCCCATTTTTAACTGGATTATATGTTTACTTGATGACCAGATTTTGTTGTTGTTCTTAAATGTTTTAGACACTAACCCTTGATCAGATTGGTAATTGGTAATGATCATTGCCCATTTTGCAGCCTGCCACTCTGTCCAGATCATGGTGTTCTTTGCTATATGGAAGACTGTCAGTTTCATGAGGTCCTTTTTATTGTTATTCTTAGTGCCTGATCTATCAGTGTCCTCTTCAGAAAGACTATTCCCTACTTTCTCTTCTATCAGATTCAGGGTGTCTGGACTTATGTGGAGGTCTTTGATCCATTTGGAGGTGACTTTTGTGCAGGGTGATTATTTGCATTCTACATGCAGCCACCCAATCTGACCAGTACCACTCGTTGAAGATGCTGTCTTTTTTCCCAGTGTGTGTTTTTAGTTTCTCTGTAAAAATCAAGTGTCATAGGCATGTTGATTTATGTCTGGGTCTTCATTTCTATTTCACTGATCAATATGTCTGTTTTTATGCCAACACCATGCTGCTGTTGTTGTTGTTGTTGATGATGATGATGATTATTATTATTACTATAGCTCTGTAGTACAACTTGAAACCTGGGGTAGTGATAGATACCTCCAGCAGTTCTTTTATTTTCCAGGTTTGTATTAGCGATCCTGTTTTTTGTTTGTTTGTTTTTTCCATATGAAGCGAAAATGAAAAGAACTGGGTTGGAATTTTGGTGGGGATTATGTTGAATCTGTAGATTGCTTTTAGTAGGATGATCATTTTGACTATATTAACTCTACTGATCCATGAGTATCAGAGATCTTCCCATCTTCTATGTCTTCTATAATCATTTTTTTGTTTGTTTGGTTTTTTTTTTGTTTTTTGTTTTCAGTCTGTTTATGTCATGGGTTACTTTTACCAACTATGCATGCTGAACTACGCCTGTATCTCTGGGATGAAGCCAACTTGACTGTTGTGTATAATCTTTTTGATGTGTCCTTGGATTCAATTTATTAGTGTTTGAGAAATTTTGCATCTATGTTTATGAGGGCTATTGGTATGTAAGTTTCTTTTGTTGTTGTTGTTGCTGCTGGGATTTGGTGTGGTTTAAGTATCAAGGTAATTGAAACTTCATAAAAAGACTGGACAGTGGTCCTTCAGTTTCTGTTTTGCAGAATAATTCAAGCAGTACTGACATTAATTCTTCTTTAAGGTCTGGTAGATTTCTGAACTGAATCTATCTGGCCCTAGGCTTTTTTTTTTTTTTTTTTTTGAGGGGGTATGTGGGGGTTAATTACTGCTTTACTGCTTCTATTTCACTAGGGGGGATATGTATTTTTACATTGCTTATCTGATTTTGATTTAACTTTGGTAGGCTGTATATATCAAGAAATCATCCATTTCTTTTAGGTTTACCAGCTTGGAGGATATTAAAAATACATGTTTACAATTCTCTCAGATTTCTTGATGTCTGTTGTGATGTCTCATTTTTTAAAATCTATAATTTTCAGTTAAAGTTAATCTGGATAAGGGTTTATTAATCATACTGATTTTCTCAAAGAACAAACTCTCAATTTTACTGATTCTTTGTAATTTTTTTTTTGTTTCTATTCAATTGATGTCAGCTCTGAGTTTGGTTAGTTCTTGATGTCTACTCTTTTTGGATGTCATTTCTTCTTGTTGTCCTAGAGCTTTCAAGTGTGCCACTAAGTTGTGAATGTGAGATATCTCCAATATTTTGATACAGGCACTTAGTGCTATGAACTTGTCTCTTAGAACTACCTTCATTGTATCCTGAAGTTATTTTTTGTTTGTTTTTTACTTTTTTGCTCTGGTGGGGGCACTATCCAGCTCCCAAATAGTCACATGTAGTCTCATTTTTACTTATGAATGCCTGGCCTCAGCTTGGCTTATTTCCTTTCAGCTTTTCTTAATTTAAATTATTCCATCTATCTATTGCCTCTGGGCTTTACCTTTCTGTATTCCTTTCTTTACGTCTTATTCCATTGCTGTGTAGCTGCTCCCTGGTGTTCTCTCTCCTTTTCCTTTTCTCTCTCACTCCTCGATCTTCTCTTCCCAGATTTCTTTTCCTATTTATTCTCTACCTGCCAGCCCTGCTTATTCTTTATTCTGCTTAACTATTGGCCATTCAGCTCTTTATTCAACCAATCAGGTATTTTAGTCAAGCAAAGTAACACAGCTTCACAGAGTTAAACAAATGCAACATAAAAGAATGCAACACATCTTTGCATCATTAAACAAATGTTCTACAACATAAAAAAATATAACACATCTTTAACTAATAGTCCACAACAGTGCCCCATAGATTTAGGTATGTTGCGTATTCATTTTCATTCAATTCTAAACAGTTTCCAATTTCCTGCTTAATTTCTGTCCTGACCCAGTGGTAATTTGTTCAGTTTCCTTGAGTTTGTATGTTTTCTGCTGTTGTTGATATACAACTTTAATATATGACAGTTGGATAAAATGTATGGTGTTTTGTGAAATTCCTTAAATCTGTTGAGGCTTTCTTTGTGTCCTAGTACTGTCAAATGAAAAATTTTTATCACTTCTGAGGAGAAAGTAGTTTCTTCTGTGTTGGGTGAATGTTCTGTAAATACCTGCTAGGTCCATTTGTTTTATGATGCTATTTTACTCCAACATTTCTCTGTTTAGTTTTTGTTTGGATGACCTGTTTATCAATGAGATTTGGATATTGAAGTCATTCATTATAACTGTAGAAACTGTAGAAGGATGAATTTGTGATTTTAATTAGCTGTAGTTCTTTTTTTTTTTTAAATGAACTTGGGTACCCAGGTGTTTGGTTCATAAATGTTTAGAATTTCAAAATCCACTTGGTGGATTTTCCTTTGATTAGTTTTGGTTTGAAGTCTATTTTGTCAGATATTAAAATAACTATACTTTCTAGCTTCTTGGGTCCATTATTTTGGAATACCCTTTTTCATCATTTTATCCTGAAACGATGGCTATCCTTGATGGTGAGGTTTTTCTTGGTTGCAACAGAAAGATGGAACATCTTTTCTAATTCAATCTGTTAGTTTGTTTTTTGGGGGTGGGGAAGGTGTAATTGTGACCATTGTATTGAAAGTTAGCAATACATAGTGGTTATTAAGTCCTGTTATGTAATTGTTATGGTATGGGTTCCCCCCCCCTTCTTTTGATTTACCGTTCTGGGATTGTTTATTCCTTGTGTTTCCTTGGGTGTGGTTAACCTCATTAGACTGAAGTTTCCATCCAGTGCCATCTATAGATCTGTATTAGTAGAGAAATATAGCTTAAATTTGGTTTTAAATGCTTTTCTTTATAGTTTTCTTAGGCATAGTAGTCTGGGATGGCATCTGTGGTCTCTGAAGAGTTTGCATACCATCTGTTTAGGTTCTTCTGGCTTTCAGAGTCACCATTGAGAATCCATTATTCTAATGGGCCTGCCTTTCTATGTTACTTGATCTTTTTATCTTGTAGATTTTAATATCCTTTCTTTGTTCTATATAATTAGTGTTTGAATTATTATGTGACTTTCTCTTCTGGTCCTGTCTATTTGGTGCTTTATATTCTTTAAGTAGAGGAAATTTTCTATAATTTTGTTAACAATATTTTCTGTGGCTTTGACCTGGGATCTTTTTCTACTTCCTCTATTTCTACTATTCATATATTTGGTCTTTTCATTGTATCCCAGATTTGTGACTGGATTTTTAAAGATTTAACACTTTCACTGAAATATCCATTTCTTCTACCATGTCAAAGCTGGATAGTATCTCTTTTGTTTTGTACTCTCTAAGCTTTGCTTCTGAGGTTTTTGACTTCCTAAATTTTTCATTTCCAGTTTTATTTCAGTTTGGGTTTTCTTTAGTAGTTCTATTTCTGCTTTCATGTCTCATGAACTGTTTTCATTTGTTTCATTCTACTGTTTCTTGAGATTTTGTAATTTTCATTAAGGGACTCATTCATACTCTCTAAGATCCTTTAGCATGTTCATGATTGCTATTTTGAAGTCCTTGCCTCGGGTTTCAACTATATTGCAATTCATAGGGCTTACTGCACTAGGACTGCTGGTTTCTGGGGGAGGAATATTGTCTTGGCTATTCATTTCTGTCTTTTGCAGGCATGTGGAATTGGGATGATTGAAGTGATTTTAAGTGTTGATATCTGTTCTTGTCTTTGTTGGGTGGGTATTCCATTCCTTGGTTTCTGTTGTCGCCTCTAGATCTTAGGAAAGTATTGTGGCTTTGCACTGCCTGGTAGAGAGTGCCTTCGGCAGGCTGGTGAACAGCAGAAAATAGAGATAGGCTAGGAGAAAATGCTGAGAGGGGCTGAGGGAAAGAGCTCGGGATATCTTATTCATAACAAGAGATGAGGTTCCCAGGGCAGGGAGATGGAGGTGAGGTGGGAGGAGGGTCCCCTAAAGTTAAGCTGCAGTAGGACAAAAAATATTTCTGGAGTGTCCCTGGCAATAGAGCTAGGGGAACCTGGCTCTGTACCAAGTATTGGCTTCTCTCATGAATGGAGTTGAAGTGGGAGGAGGCATGCTGCTGAGAAGGCTGATACAGGGCTGAAGGTGAGCCTGAAGAGACAGCCAGAGATGATGGGAAGACAGCGTGAAGTACCTACCCGAGTCCAAGCCCGGTGTGGGCCACCAGGGGTCTCACAGAGAGGCTGTTTCTCGGTATCAGCAATTGACATAAAGGAATAGAGATGGCTAGAAGGCAAGTTTGAGGGAGTTCTCAGGATCCTCACTAAGAGGTGGGATCTATAAAAGCAACCCTTGATCTTTATTCATTTCAACCCCTACTCTTGACACAGTGATTTTCATTTCCTATTTTATTCACTTATCATAGTGTTGGAGTTTTATGCATATTTATTACTTTTACACTTAAGCTAAAGGTATTTCTTAGATGTCTGATTAAGCTGGCATTAGTTCTTAGGAACATTTGGCTTATCTCCCTAACCCAGCCTTACATCGGAGTGTTATGACTTGAATATATGTACTACCAAAAATTCTAAAGAGAAATGTAAGTCTCAATTTCCTGTGCATCCTTATTCTTGAATAAGAAAGGAAATATCTGTATCTTCAACTCCAATGGATGAAGAGAGAATTTGGGAGTGACCAAGGCATAGAATTCCTGAGCCTCACTCCATATCTGAAACTCATTTCACAATCATTGTATCCTTCAATTTGACTTCAAATCTTCACCCTGGAATGTTGTTGCAGTCAGTAAGGGGTGAATTTATTTATCTTCTTTAGCTTAATGTTACCTGGTATAAAAGTCTCTTGTAGGTGCTGCAGCAGGGATGTAGCTTGCAAACCAGAAACTTATTCTTCTAATGCTTTTGGAGGCTACAAAATACAATCTTAAGGCCTTGCTAGGTTGAACTTTCTCTACGGCTGTACAAGGAGATCCCTTTCTTCATCCAACTCCTGGTAGCTCTAGGTAGTCCTTGGCTGTGGCTAATTTCTGCTTCTGTTTTTACATAGCCTTTTCCTCTGTGTCTTCTCATTTTGAGTTGTCACCTGAATTTAGTGCCCACTCAAGAAACCCAGGGTCAGCTCAGCATCACGAACAATAGTTTATTGTATCAACAAAGTTTGTTTTCCAAAGAAGGTAACTTTTAGTAACAGGTGATAGTCATAGATTCTGGGAATTAAGAAGTGAGGCTCTTTGTAGGGGGTTGGACTAATTCAATCTACTATATTTTGTTATTAAAAAAATTAGTAATTTTAAAAACAATTGAATAGATTTTATTTTCTCCTGTGTTGAAATATCCCTTCCCTGGCTCTGGGGAGCAGGAACACACACACCTGGTGTGGCTTTTTCCATTAAGGTTTGGTGAGGAAAAACTTTCCACAGCTAGGCTTAATTTTGGAAACATCCACTTTAAATAACTTAATTTTTCTTTTGTGTGTGTGTGTGTGTGTGTGTGTGTGTGTGTGTGTGTGTGTGTGTGCATGTGCACGCATGCGTGCACATACGCACATGTGTGGTTTTTCAAGACAAGGTTTCCCTTTGTGTCCCTAGCTGTCCTAGGACTCACTTTGTCAACCAGCCTGGCCTTGAACTCATAGAGATCCACCTGCCTCTGCCTCCCAAGTGCTGGGATTAAAGGCATGTGCCAGTATTGTCTGGCAACTTCAGTTTTCTATGAGGAAACAGAGGCCTATATACATTAAGAAGATTTTGGGGGGGCAGGGTCTTGATATGTAGCTCAGGATGGACTTGAACTCAGAATCTTCATCCTTCTGCTCCAAGTGTAGGAATTACAGGCATGAACTGCCTCTCCTGCTTTAAGAACATAATTTTATGAGTTCTAAGGGATGCACACACCATCGCTTTTTTTTTTTTTAAACCCCTGGGGCCAAAGATATACCTTCTTTCTTTAGTGTTCTTTATTGATAAAGAGATGATGATAATATTTGTAGTACTAACATGTTAGAATTGTTATAAATACAAAATGCTTTGAAACAGATATCAACTTCTATTTGTGATGCTATATTTTCAACATATATTTTAATTTATATATTGCCTGTGTTTATGCCTCTACATTAAACATGCACAGGAAAAACAAGTAATTATTAACCCTAAGCTGGAAAATAATCTTCCATTATCACCACAGCTACCTAGGGAGCTATTGAGAGAACACACAGAAATTATAATTTAAAGGGTTAGAAAAGGAATTAAAAGGTAGCTATGAATAATAGGACTTGTTTATAGCAGAATTGGCATTCTCACAAGCTTACTGGGGCCAGACAGTTAATACAAACAAATAAAGCAGGGTAAGAAAAAGAAAAATAGGAGAAACACAATGGAGAATGTCAATTGGTACAATAATAAGAAAGCAATGATAGAGAACAAGATTTAGGGAACTGGGGACAGGAGAGCAGTATTTGGTTCAGTCTGAGGGGAACTGGGCTCTTTAGTTGCCTGCTGGTGCTTGTGCAAAGATGAAAGAAAGACCTTCATGATAAATCATCTAAAGATTTTGTGAAGTATTTTTCTATCATTATTGTGGTGATTTCAATGAAAATGGCCCCCTCAAGGCTCATAAGGGTTGGCACTATTTGAAAGGATTAGGAAGCGTGACCTTGTTGGAGTGTGAGCTTATTGGAGGAAGTATATCACTGTAGGCTTAAGGTTTCAGAAGCTCAAGCCCGGCCCAGTGGCTCTCTTTCTCTTCCTGCTGCCTTTGGATCTTGATCTAGAAGCTCTCTAGCATCATGTCTGCCTGCATGCTGCCATGATGAGAAAGGACTAAACTTCTGACACTGTAAGCCATCCCCAGTTAAATGCTTTCTTTTATAAGAGTTGCCATGATCATGGTGTCTCTTCATAGCAATAAAACACTGACTAAGATAGTTATATAGTTAGACTAGGCTGTGCTTCACAACAAATAGCTCTCCAAATCCTAGTCTTAACGAAAGTTTAATCTTCCCTCCTAAAAAGTACTTGTGAATTTCAGGTAGTTTCCCTCTATGCCTAGACTCATGCATCCAGGCTTCACCCTCTCAACACTGGGTCTCTATGTTCTATAGCCAAGGCCTATGGTTCCATTGAATTCTCCAGGTAAAGATATTTGGGAAATTTAACCTGAAACACCTCAGAATGTGACCTTTAGAGATCTTTAGATATGTCTTTAGAGGTCTTTAAAGATGTTATTAAAGTGTAAATAAAATAATTTTATAATTATAGTAATTCATTTTCTGTTGCCAATAACAAGGTACCAAAGAAAGGTGAGTTATAACCAACTCTTCTGGAATTCTAAGTTAATGGGTCACAACACCAGAGTCCCTAGACGGTACAGATGTCACACAGAAGTAGACAGGGACAAGGATTGTGCATGTATGGTTTATGGTCTTTCTTTCTCATGTTAGAAAGCTACAAGGAGTTCAGCCATGGGGCCAGACCCTGATGATCTTCTCTAACTCTAGGCCACTTACAAAGGCCCTGACTCTGAACAGCATAGTCAGATATTTTTCCCCTCAGTATCCCTCAATGAAGATTAAATTCCTCTATAGGAAACTTGAGGAATTTACTGACAGCATATCCAACCATAGCAGAACTCTAATCCAATATGGCTGCCTTCCTTACAAGAAGGCCACATTTTAGATGCAGAGACACACAGAGAGACTGCCACATAAAGATTGGAATTATGTAGCCATAGCCAATGTGCTCCTAGAAGCTAGGATAGAGTCTTGGAGCAGATCTGTCCCTTGTGATTCCAGAGGGAACATGGCACCTTGGCGGGAAGCACCACACTCTCACATTTCTCACCTGTGAGATAAGACGTTTCTGTTATTTAAACTATTCAGATTGGCGTACTTAGTTACAGCAACTCTAGAAAACTAAACAGCAAGAAACAAAAAACTGGGTAGCCACACAGAGGAGCTTTCCCCTGCTGGCTGTGGCCTCAAGGATGCATCTTTACTCGTGGTTTGTTGGCAGAAGTAGTCATGTGGCCCACTAAAGGACTGGGTGGTACACTCAGAAGAGGAAAACCAGATGGCTGCAAGCATTCATAGCATCTACTCTGCTCCTTATCTTAGAAGCTAGCTATGAAATCAGTTTGAAAAGCTTTTTCTATTGTCTTCTGCAAGAAGACAACTGAGCAAGCCCACACTGAATGACCTAAAGTCTTCCTGTCTGGGTTTCACCAGGGTCTTCCATCCTGGGACTCTTCCAAAGGCAAGCTGCAGGTGTTGTGGGTCTGTTTATAGTTTAGAGTTAGGTTATGTTCTAAGCTATAGGAAAGGGGTGAACACAATTGGGGCATGGTTTTGAGTAGAGGTCACAGTTTGATGAAAAGATGCCACCAAAACCCCCGCCAGAGTCAGGGTCTCATTCTGTAGCCCAGGTTGTCCTGGAACTCACCAGTAGCTCCAGCTGTCCTCAAATCCATGGTGATTTTCCTGCCGCACCACTCTGGTGTGGAAATTTCAGGCAGGAACCACTATACCTAGCTATTCTGCCTCTGGAAACCAGACCAGTTTTACCTAGTTTGCCTGAATTACTGGTGAAGTAGGCCTTTGGAGATATCCTTGGGAAGCCACCTACCATGTATACATTATTCCTGAAAACATTCAGTCTAAATTTCAAACAATAAGCCTAGAAAATAATTTTCCAAAAACATTTCAATGATGAACTTAGTGTGCACTCTTTCTTTTTTCTCTCTTGCCCTCTTTGTGTGTGTGTGTGTGTGTGTGTGTGTGTGTGTGTGTGTGTGTGTGTGTGTGTATACACATGCATGCTTGTGCCCACGGACATATTTACATCCTTGATTTATTCTCAATCTAGCAGCAATGTTCTAAAATTATTTGTGTGCAATGTATACTTTATTCATGTGCATATAATTTAAAATAATATATCCAGATTCTTTCAACTAAATCTGTCTTAGAGGATATATCATAATAACATAGCTATGGATTGTGCTCAAAATCATTCTTGAAGAACATGCTTGGCTGGTTTACTCAGCCAAGGTTTTTCTTTTTTAATTTTTGAATATTTTTAAAACTAAGGAAAAGAGACAAATTGTACTTTTCATGTGCTATGGCACAAACTAGAAAAATATAATTGGGCTTCAGGCCAAATTCTAAAGGCAATTGGAACTGCTTATGTCAATTGGGCATAATTCATTCCTCAGCTCCTGTTGACAGAAAGAAAAATTGATAGTGATCTGCTTCTCCATGCTGAAGAGGCAGAGAGAATATTTGGGCTCCAGATCACAGCAGATGGGTGCATGTAGCAGCTACCGATTTGTCATTTGTGGGGAGCCGGGAATCCTCCAGTTTGGAGGAGGCCTTATGTAGCGGTTGCCTTGGGCCATCTGTTCAGTGGCTGAAGGCAGCACCATACGCTCAGTAAATGTTTGTGGAATGAAAAATGAATCTTTCCTAGAGAGTTTCCGTACGAGTGTGTCTGCCCCTCCTTTATAGCTGACTATCCCACGGTCCGTTCTCTGGTGTCCACAGGAAGATGCACACTGTGAGGGTAAGATGCTGCCCCTGGGTGGTTTAGTTGGCAAGTGTTTATTGAATTATTAGGTGCTGGAGACTATATCTAGGTAACAATAGCCTGACCCCCCAAAATAATGTGTTCGCCCTTAAAAAATCCTGGAAAATGTATAAACAGGAAAAAGGCATCCAAGAAAGTGGAAGATGCTTCGAAGATTTCAGCCCCTTTGTGGACAAGAGACAGAGAAGTGGAAATCTCATCACCATTGTGTGTTAACTTCTGCAGGCAAAGTTTTCCCTGTGGAACAGATTATGTACCGAACATTTAAGTAGTCAGGATTCCTGATGCTTTGGCATCCCTAGGCCATCACTTTCCTATCCTCTGTTCGATTTTCAATCTACCTCCTGGCCGGCATGTACTTCTTAGCAAAAGTATTGGCTTTCATCTTCTACCTGAACAAAACCACATCTTTATTTTGTTTATGTGTTTCACTATTCTTTCCTTTTCATACCCTTCCCAGTCAACTCAATCATGGGGCTTCATGTCAGGCTAGAAGTCAAAGTTAGATAATAGTCTACTTGCTCAGTTTTTTACCTGTGGCTATATGACTATTTTGGCCTATGAGCCAAGAACAGAAGTGACTTATATTAATTTTGGGCTGAGGCCTACATCTCTATCATGTCTTTTCTCTTGAGATGAGCCCAGAAGCCTCATCATGAGATGTCAGAGTCTTGATCAATCTGGGCATCTGAATGACTAAGAGGAGCAGAACACCCCGGCCCCCCCCCGCCCCACTGGTCTACCGTTAAGATGTTATGTAGGTGAGTGATAAAATCCTGTAGTATTAGAGAGATTAAGATTTGGGGTTGTTGTCACTGCTGCTGCAAGTTCAAATCTATCTGGACTATGTAGCACCTCTGTATTCCCTTCTACAGAGTAGTTGTGGGGTCTGTGGCAGCAAAGAAAAGACTGCTGTGGTTCACACATTTCCCTTAAATGTTCATGTGATGGAAACTTAATCTACAGATTTATGTTTTTAGTATTTGGAGGTGAGGCTTTGGGAAGTAATTAGAATTAGACAAAGTCATGATGGTGGGGCCTCAGGATGGGATTAGTGGCTTTATAAGAAGAGAAACTACATGCCACTATGCCTTTGTCATGTGATACAGCATAGTAAGAGTTTCTACACTAATCTAACTCTTTATCTTAAACAAATAAATCCCTTTATTTATAAGTCATTTATAAGTCACCCATTTTTAGATATCTTGTTGTTGTAATGTCTCAGGAATTGGATCTGCTATAGAAGAAGAATGGCAGATACAATTGCTGAACCAGATTTTATTGGGTTACTAAGTACATAGTAAGGATGCTTCATTTCATTGATGGCTTTACATACTTAAATTGGAGAGACAAGGATGAACCTGTAATCAACAAAAATATATACAAATGCATGCAGTAATTATTTGAATGCATTGTGGGGATGTTAGCAAATGAATATCATTAATCAGTGATGAGCAGTGTAGATCTTGCACTGTCATTTTCACATCTTGTAAGGTTTATCAGCCCCTGCACTAAGAACATTTGGGGCTGGATATATCTCTGTGATTTGGGTTATCTTGTGCATTTTAGGATATCTCAGACTTTGATAGCAGTCCTGGATTCATTTTCTTAGCTGCAAGTAACATCACCATTTCATTCTTGTACAAAACCCAAAATATCTCCAGACATTCTCAGTTTCCTGGGGGTAATATCACTCCACTTCCCTAGTCTACTGAATGAAACTGTGATGATGGTTTCTGGTTCTTATTTCTGCTAGAAGCTAGACAAGTTTCATTTTCTAAAAATGGTAAGTGCTTTCCTAACAGGCTTAAAGAGCTTCAGGAATATCAAACTACAAATGTCTCCACAAAAGTCTCCTACAAATACATTCTTAGAGGACATGACTGGGGATTTCAATGCTGTTGGATAAAATTCGAGAGACTATCTTCCCTTCCAATGACCACCATCCTTGGGAGGTGTTTCCACATCATCACAGAAAAGATCTGGGCATAAATTTGAACTAAGAAGGGGGAAAAGTGTCAAGACTCTTGCAGTGAAAAAGCTGTAGGGACAAAGTATCAGAAGTGACAGCAGGAAGGAACAAGGTCTTGAGAATAGTGTTGCTGAGGCTAGCCCAGGAAGAAAGCCTGAGCGTTTTCCTGAGGAGGAAAGAGGGGTGATGGAGGATTTCAAGATGTGTGAGGTAAATAAGGCAGAACTGTGACAGATGCAAGCTTGGAGGGCTCTGTGAACATAGGCTCTTGAGTGAG
Source organism: Cricetiscus sungorus (assembly GCA_030556225.1). NCBI lineage: Eukaryota > Metazoa > Chordata > Mammalia > Rodentia > Cricetidae > Cricetiscus > Cricetiscus sungorus. The sequence continues at coordinate 31,367,682 of JANBXA010000588.1, forward strand.
TGGATTAAGACAAACCTCGGGGGCTGGCATGTGTGCAATTACCTACGGATGCAACTGTGACCTCCTTTTGTGGTCTCATCTCACTGCATTTCTCCTCACATTTGGGGCTCAGCTCTCTTGGCTACCTTCCTGTTACTGAAATTCTCAGTGGTTCTTTCTGCTTTCCCACATGCTGATCCACCTGTCAGGGACCAGTGCCCCCAATCCTGCTCCACTTTTTCAGTAAGTGCCTCTGCCTAGTTGACTGTTGCTCATGCTTCAGAACTCAGCTCAGTCTCTTACTTCATCTGGGGTGCTTCATGGCTCCCTACCCTTCATAGTGCATTTCCCAGTATATATTTGGATATTGGTTGTGGAACTGTTTTATTACTGACAACTTTCCCCCCAAATTTATAGTTCTAACGATGGCAGAAAGTACATCAGTTATTCTTACCATGGTCTCCAAAGGACTCTTACTTCAGATATGAAAAGTAATATGCAGTCAGTGTATTTTGATTGAATTCATTAGGGTCTAGATTGTCTTCCTTTGAAGTTGTTCTTAGGTAAAGTCAAGATTCAGAATAGTAGGGAAAATGGTGGGAGAAATAAAGAATTAAAAATTAACAAAGGAACAAGCTCATCTAGACATTTGTTTCTTATTATTCAAAATGGCTTGTTCTTTTTGGTCAAATTTTAGGACACACACACACACACACACACACGCACGCACGCATGCACTCACGCACGCACTCACGCACCACACACACACACACACACACACACACACACACACACACGCACGCACAAAGCCATTCCTGGCCTGAATATGTGTCAATAGATTGTAGAATTGTTTGTGCCAGACTCCAAGTTCTGATTGCATTTAGAGGTAAATGGTTTTGAACAATAGTTCTCTGGTCATAGGAGCCCAAGAAATCTGAACCTTAGTTGGACAGAAAAGAATTTCTGCTTTCAGGTTTCTCTCTTCCAGACTTGAGTCAATAGTATAGAAACAATCCCAGGACTCTCTAGGTAGAGAATGCTGAGTGTCCTGAACTTTTACTTTATAACAATCTCAAATGAGATTCGACCTTTGGCTTAAAAAAATGTGGATGGACCATCTTTAGGTTAGCTGGTATATTCACTATTTCTTCATGTCTATGACAAAATCCCTGAGAGAAGCTCTGAAGGGAAGATGTTCTCATTTCACTTAACTCTTTCAGAGGGTGGGGAACAATTGTGGCTCCATGGTGGGTAGTAGAATTTCTCATGTCACTGCCAGACAACAAAGTGGAAAATAGCAACATAAGCAGGGCCATCCCATAAGAAACACTCACTCCTCCCACCAGCTGGGCTCCAGGCCCCATTTCCCAAAGGTTCTACAACCTCTCAAACCAAGGAACATGGTGGAGGAGGAAGGAAAAAGATGGTAAGAGCCAAGAGATCGGGGAGTTTGCTGTGAGACTGTCTCTTAGTGATGTCATAAGTGACACTCATCTAATCCATCAGCATGTTTGCCTAAGCACGAGCAAAGGTCTTAAAAGTATTATCGACCTGGGATGTGAATGGACTTTGGAATAGAAAGCTGAGTCCAAGCAAATCTTGCCTTTGGTTCCTCTTCTCTTGTGCTGCTACCATGTGTGGAAAGTTGGAGAGTCTTTGCTGGCACTTCCCTTTCTGTCCAATGGGCAACATGCCCTTGTGGGACAGCTTTACAGAGGAAGCATGGTGGCTTGAAGGACAATAGGGTAGTGTTTTAAGAGGCCATGTTTAGATAAAGAAATATCATCATATTTTTTAATGAAAATTTTAGCTTTTGAAATTTTTCTTTTACACTGGGAAGAGGAAATTAGTAAAATTATGGGTCCATTTTGGTCTTCATTTGTTCTGACTGCCAGAGTCTGTTGCAGAACTTGGTTCACCTCCCAAGACTCTACTAGAATTGTGACCTTCCCAAGTTTTCCAATCTTCCTTAAAACTTGCCACAGTAGAGATGCCGGTGACTCTCTTATACTGTATGCTAATCACCTTAACCTTTCAGACAGTGTTGTAACCACAGACAGACCCTGTAATTCCAGATCCCATTTATTGTTCATTTAATGAGAATTAGATAGGGCAAGTTATGTAGTTTTTCCCAAATAAATCACCCTTTCTTGCCCTGGGGCTAGAAGGGCCCTTTTCCATCCCCACATGGAATGGCCCCAACAAAGTTAATAGGACTCAGGATTGAATTGGGGAACAGATGATTTAGTTCAAAGGAAATAAAAGTCCCATTGTCCTTTGTAATATTGAACTTGGTTTTCAGACTTGGGAGCTGAGGTGGGTGAAACCTGCATTATGTAAGGGTTGGTGAGTTGATGGGCTGGAACAAGGAGGGAGATAGAGTAAGAGATGGGAAGGTGGTGATGCTGTGTTTAATCACAGTGAAGAATTTACCTCTAGGAATGCAGGATATTGAGATATAAGAAGAATCCCATGGGGTAGGAGAGACGTTTCTATGGTTAAGTGCATGGACTACTCTTGCCCTGGACCAGAGTATGATCCAGCCCCCATATCCAGCAGCTCACCACCTCCTGTTACTCCAGCTCCTGGAGGAGCCGTGCCTCGCGATTCCATGAGCACCTGTACTCACATGCACACGCCCTCTCCCAATACACACAATTAAAATGAAAACAAACCTTTAAAAATCCCCATTACACATGTATTATTGTGGTTAGGCTATTTTACTCACCTCAACGATTGTAACACCTCAAATATAGGCACCACTGTGAAAAAAAAAAAAAACTTGAGGCTCAGAGAAGAATCAAACTCAAGGTTAGACGGTTTGGAAAGGCCAGGGCCAGAATTCAGATGTAGGTCCTTCTTACCCTGAGGACATGTCCCTAAAGATAGCACAGTGTGAATCAGGAAGGAGAAAGACAGTAGTCACAAGGCTCCTGGGATGGGGAGAAAGGGCTTTGTTTTTTGCATGGCAGTGTCTTTGCACCTTCACACTTCATAGGTGAGAAGCTGATTTACCTCTTATTTCCATACATTAGCAAGGTGAGATGCATCCTACTTATCTCATTTTACAGAGCCAATGCCATGGCATGGGCTCAGTGGAAATTTTCTCCCTTGTGTTCCAATCTATTGCTGATGCGAGAAGGACAGAATTGTCAGAGTCACTCCTAATTAAATGGTCCAGAGCTTCATTAGGAAGATGTGGCTCGATCCAAGACTTTACCAGGCTAGTGTTGACATCACAGTTGACACTAATTGGTCCTTTGGCTGGCAGCCTCATACAACATGGGAAGTGGACACTAAGGAGAGGGGAGGGGTTTCAGGCTTTCTGAAAACACCATGAAGGCACACTCAGAGCCCATCACAGTTTGCCAAGAAGGGAATTCTCATAGATACAAAATAGAGGCTAGGTCAAGAGGGTGATCTTGGCTTTCTCCCCTGCAGCGAATCAGTGAACTTCTAGACCCATGGGCATTTTTTTTCTGTGACTCAAATGCTTTGAGTGAATGCAAGCATACACACACACACACACACACACACAGAGAGAGAGAGAGAGAGAGAGAGAGAGAGAGAGAGAGAGAACACATGAGGGTACATATAGAGGAATGGGAAAATGCAGAATTTCCCCTTTCAAGATGTGATAAATATTAAGGAAACCAGGTTACCTTAGGAGACTTCCTGTGTTAAAGTGGATTTAGGTTCCTGTAAATTAATACTAATACAAGCAAAAGAGATCTTCAGAACAGATTAAGAAATTTCCTAAACATGAGTATTTGAGTCTATTATTGATTTATTTTATGTTTCATTCCTGAGTGAAGAAAACTAGTGTTTTCATAACAAAATTATGTTCCATAGTCTTTACTGCTGAGTTAACTGCTTTCTCCTGGAAGACTTACCTCTGGGCATGTCTGTGAGCAAATTCTCAAATAACTGGAACCCAGGAGGGAGAATCCACACTGAATATAAACAGCTACATGGGTTGAGACCTTAGACAGAATAAAAGAAGAGGTGAAGGTGACCAGCAGCACTTTTGTCCCTGAACTTCATGTGTGTAAACACAATGTGACCTGCCACCATTTGCTGCTATACCCGGGCCTTACTGCCATACTACAATGTGTCCCCTCTCGAACTGTGAACCAGTTCGAGATACATCCTCCCTCCCTTAAGCTGTTTCCAGACAGGTACTTGGTCACAGCAATGAGAAAAAAAAATTAGTTATCCCAATGCCTAATAATAGAGGGAGATTGAGAGAATGTGTGTGTGTGTGTGTGTGTGTGTGTGTGTGTGTGTGTGTGTGTGTATGTGTGTGTAGCCTGCATCAATACTTTAAAAATCTGGGATCACAAGCAGTGGTAAAGTTTTTATTATATAATGTCCTTTTCTCTGTGGATTTAGTAAGCTGCTGTATTTCCAAGGAGGATGTTGCCGGTCTCTCTATGTTAGTCTGGCTTGGTTGACATTTGAAATACAGTGTGTCTTGTTTCCCTAATCTGTTCTGCTACTTTGACCCAGTCCCCTCAGTGGGTACTGTTTCCTAGCAAGGCTTTTCACAGGGACATCAGACTTTGCCATGGTTCTTGTGAAAACTCTCCAGTGGCTTGTGCAAGGTCCTTTTTGGCCTGGCCAATGTGGTCTTCCCTGGAGAGCTGCCCCAGGGCACACAGTCTATGTGTTGGACTTGGCTACCTGAGTAAAGAATCATGAGTGTAGAGGTTTCTTTGTCTCCTGGCCCGAGAGTTGCATAGTAGGTAAGTTGGCTATGGGGCCGGGGGTGTGTGTGTGTGTGTGGGGAGACCCACTCAGCCAACTTGTTGACATTTTGACACCCTTTGTCAATAGTCAGTGGGAATTCTGCCCCACAGTCTTGCCTCATTCTCAAGCAGTGTGACATCCCTGTGCCTCGGGTTAAAATGTCTGTATCTTCTAGAGCAGTGCTTCTCAATCTGCCCCATGCGCCACCCTTTAACACAGTTCCTCATGTTTTGGTGACCCCCCAACCATAGAAGTACATTATAACTGTAATTTTACTACCGTTATGAATGGTAATATAAATATCATGTTTTCTGATGGCCCTTGTGAACAGGTCATTGGCCAAGAGGAGTTGTGACCCACAGGTTCTATGGATTGGGCCATCTGATCTTTGCATTCAGAAGAAGCATTAACTTTGATTCTCAGAAGCACTGTTTGGGGTAGTAAGGGAATCAACCCTTCCTTGGCCTCGCTGGGGTCACTGTAAGCTGCGGAGCTCCTTTGGGCATCAACACACATGCAGAAAAGTAGTTATAAGTAAGGATTTCTAGCCTAAGGAAAGGAAAAGAAAAGAATCCCTGCTTTTAAAGGAACAGTAATATGTCTTATGATCTAAGTACAATGAAACGTTACTTGAAGTTTCTTTTTCTTCAATCAAAAGTTGTTTCCAAAGCTTTGAAAGCCATATTCGTTAACAGATATTGAGTGTGCTCCTTGTATTTCTTTTATGATACCAAGATCTTACTAAATCTTTATGTTATCCCAGGATTGTGCTAAGTATCTTACAGGCAGCATTTTAATTGAGGCTCTCAAAACTTTTTGAAGCCTGTATTATTATCAATCCCACAAAACAAATGAGAAAGGATGCTCTTAAGAAGTTAAAGGAAAAGGCAGATAGTTAAGTGTTTTATGGTACTCAAAAGATACAATCCTTGTCTTAGAAGTATAGAATATTAAAAATATGAGAAGGGGGTCTCAGAGGTCACTGTAATATTGTTTTATTTTGTAGAATCAAGTCCTAAAAGGTCCATTCACTTACCTAAGGACCAACAGTAACTAGAAAGAAACACAGCTTGAGTGAGAACTCTATATTACTACAGTACCACAATATTCTGCTTTCCTCCAAGACTTCAGAATATTGTTAGTGGTGCTGTCGCCACCCGCCAGCCTCCAGCACTGTGCCTGTGCAAGTGTGCCTGTCCCTACAGTGTGAATAAGGGCCACAGCATGCCATAGATGCGAAGACAAGGCTGCTGTGTGAGGAAAAAGTCCTTTAGGGAAAGGGACCTCAGCTGACCTCTGACATGGGTGAAAGATCTGAACCTGTTGTAGTACTTATGCTGCTGCTCCATGATAAAGATTATGACCAAAAGCAACTTGGAGAGGAAAAGGTTCATTTGGCTTACATATCCTGATCACAGTTCTTCATTAAGGGAAACCAAGGCAGGACTCAAGCAGGGCAGGGGCCTACAGGCAGGAACTGAAGCAGAGGCCATGGAGGAATGCTGCTTAGAGGCTTGTTCACCCAGCCAGGCTCAGTTCAGATTCTTCTGTACCTCCAGACCACCTGCTTAGGTGTTTCACTGACCATAGTAACATGGGACCTTGCACATCAATAACTGGTCAAAAAAATGCACCATGGATTTGCCTATAGGCCAATATGATAGAGGTATTTTGAGGATCCCTGTTTTCCCAATGACCCTGGCTATGTCAAGCTGAAAAAAAAAATCTAACCAGTATACCTGTATAGGGAGAAGAGGATGGCATCCTGAGAACTTGTTGCATTCCAGAGACTCAGGAGAAGGGACAATTGGAAGAAGAAGATCATTCTGAGCTTTGCATACTAAATATATAAGGGAAAGGAGGGACCAGAAAAAGCCGTTAGTTTAAATAATCTAGATGCAAATAATAAAACCCTGTGAAAAATTGAGGGCCAAACAGGAAAGGAAAATTTTCATCTGGGTACTTAGGGCATCTGAGGGTCTGAATTTACCTTTGGGTGGATGTGCAGGTTACAGAGTCTTTGGGAAGCAGAAATGACGTGTTTCATGTCTGGGGTCAGAGCAAGGAGCAGAGGCTGCAGGGCTCTGACACTGCTGGTTTGCACACATTGATTTTCCTGAGCAGACCATTTTCACCCCATCGATTTTCTCAGTTGATTGGGCTGTGTTTTCTTGTCGGTTAGAGGTCACATTGTTCCTTTTAGATTCATTTTTTGGCCTCTTGCTACTTCCTCTTGTTAGCGTGTTCCGCTCCAATCATGACTGCCAACTATTGACCAAATGTGACATTTCCACCTGATAGTTTTATCGTTTGGTGACGAGTTGAGGGTGGCATCAAGAAGTTGAACTTACCAAGGAGTTTAGCCTTAGCTCAGCCATCTGGAGAGTGGTGTTACTGATGCTGCTTCCATAGTGAAATTGGGATCACAGAAAATGGCATTGTCTATGAAAGCGAGATGCTTGGGTGGACGGACGAGAAGACATGGATGAGAGAATAATGAGTTCTCTGCTCACACTGCCCCCATGACCGCTGAGCTGAGAGTGTGGAAGAGAGCCACGAAATAACCTTGAGAAAATTCCTTTATTATCCCCTCTCTTGGTTTCCCTTCCTTCTCTACAAAGTCAGAAATTCATATTGATGCCTGATGAGTTCATAGACAAAAGTCAGGATTTATGGATCAGAAGTCCTAGGGTTTGGGTCCCAGCTGGGCTCTTGGCATATCCCTCATCACATCGCATTTATAAAGCAAGGATGCTGATGTTGGCTGAATCTGCCTACCTTGGTTGAGATAATGCTCCCGAAATACCTGACACACTTTTGAAACTTAGTTCCAGCCCATCAACTCAGGACCAGAACTTCCCTGAAGATAATCCCACTCTTTTCCAGCAATTTAAGGGAATTAGTGACTAGGGGGGAACAAGCCTGAACTCTGTCATGAAATCTCACGGCAGACACACACAAGCACTGTCTTCATGCCAACAGCCTCAAAAATGGGTAAGGTTGAAGCATGAGGCTGGGCTGGCCTCAAAAACGCTGCATTTCTGTGTTTTGTTTATAAAGCTCATTGCTGAATGCTAAGGAAAATAAATTGATTTTTCATCTTTACTGATGTATTAAAATTGTTGCAACACCTCATATTACCAAATGGATTTACTGTATAAATTGGAACATAATTGGTACTTCGGGCAGGTCACAAATCTATTTCGGCAGGAGCACATCACTCACAGTACATTGATTATAAAAATTAGTTAATTTCAAGGCAAACGTTGCATTCTCTGATGCCTGGCGCATGCCTCTTAGAATCCTCCATGCTTTGCTGCTGTAGAATAAGAAGTTATATATCCATCAGGTCACTTGATTCTCTGCAGGCCTGATTTAGAAGGTACTTAGGCTAGTGTATCCTCCAAGAAGAGATAGATTTCATTTATTAAACCTGCCAGGCAGGAGCCTAAATGATGGGACTTAGTAATATTGCACTAATCTGTTGCTTTTATTTACTGCTTCTTGTCTCACCAGTGTAAATCTTCTCATGGAGGAATGTCCCCTAATTCATTCAATTTGACTTTCTTCATGAGGGACAGGGAAAGTGAACTAGCACAATTTAAATGTCTCTGGACCATGGATAATGGCAACGCTCCACCTTAATCCCCTTCAATAACTTTGCAATGGTATCAGGGGGTGTTTATGGGGGATAGCAATCTGGCCTAGATGTGCTTAGGCTTCCAATAGCCAGCACTTGTGGCTTTTTTTTTTTTCCTTTTTTGAGTAAGCGCCTTCAGCCTATCTCCTTCAGGCTACCAGAACTTGCTTTGTCACATAGAGAGGCAGCTATGTCTAAGCATTAATGTTTCCTGAGGTGGTCCTTAACCAGTGACTGATGGGCTCAGGACTGTGAAAGTCCTGTTCCTTCATGTGGTATAACTTCCACTCTGGAATTCTCCCGAGGAGCAAGTTAAAGCCATCTCTGGGAATTTGTGTGGTTTCTGCCTTTTCAAAGCTTGTTTTCCCCATGCCCTTAGTGGAGCCCCCTGAGGGCACATCCTAAATAAATCATGTGTGTGTGACTCCTTGCTCAGGACTGGCTTCTAGAAGAAGTGATTTGAAACATTCTAAATGCTAGATATAGACTGCTCTTCAAGTCTCTTAGCTCATTTAGTCACCGTGATAAACTCTGTAGATTAAGCTCATGTCTACTTTCTCATTTAATTTTTATAATAAACTTTATGAATTAGTATTCCTATCAGCCTCATTTTATATGTGAGGATATATAACTTAGATTAAAGGACTTGGCTACTATTTATCTATTGCTACATTAAAAACTACCACAAAACTCAAGAGGCTTAAAACATTTATTTTTTCTCATACATCTGCAGTTTGGGTAAAGGTTGGTAGGATCAGCTCTGCCTGGTAAATGAAATAAATATCGGGTACACTTTTTAAAAAACTTAGTTAGTTGGAGCATCTGTCCTGTGAGAGATGACCTGCCAACACTGTGGCTCACGTACTGACAAGAGGGTGCTAACCTTATGTTCTTTTCACATGGGCTCTGTGTGGAGTGGATGGGGCTTCCTCACAGTATGGTGGCTGGGATAGAGGAGTAAGCATCTTAGGAAACAGGAAGCAGATGAGTCTCTGGAAGCCTAGCTTTGAAACTTGCATATGGCCCCACTCCTGTCTCCTATTGACCAAACAGCTATAGAATCCAGATGGTAGATCTATCTTCAATATTTTTTAACATTTATTTATGTTTTTGTGTATGTGTTGGGGGGCATACATCCTTCACCCAGCATAAGATTGAATCATCTTGTGCCTTTTGACATGGATAGTCTACCCTGGTGTGCAGAATCCAGTAAGCTGAATCTTATTAGTGGTTGAAGAGCAGATAAACAAAATTTTAATTGGAAATTGTAACCCAATTTGGGATGTTAAAAAGGTTTTAATGGTAAAGATTCACTTTTTAAATCTGTATTAGGTAATCAATAAGCAGAAATAGGCTGGCTGTGGTTAGGTGGCAGACAAGGATGTGTGAATAGAGTATGTTTGGGTTCTGGATGAAGACCAAGCTTGAAACTTGGAGCTGGCTGACACCAGAGTCCAATGAATAAGTGAGTGTGTGGAGGAAAAAAGCCACAGGGTGTGGGGTGAGCCCAGGGCAGACAGCTGGGGGATGGCAGCCACTTATGGGAAGAAAACAAGAGACTTGAGCATTATAACACTTGGGTTTCAGAACAGTACGTATAGGAACCTGGTCCACAGTTTGGGGTACAATGTAGGTATTACTACCATCAAAGGAAAAGTAGATAAAATTAAGACACATGGCCAGAGGGAAACAAGAGTCTGAGTTACCTTGATGTTTGACACTAGGCTGTCAAGCACTCTCCCTCTCTCTTTCCTTTTTCCTTCCCTCTCTTTCCCGCTCTCTCTCTCTCTCTCTCTCTCTCTCTCTCTCTCTCTCTCTCTCTCTCTCTCTCTCTCTCTCTCTCTCTCTGTCTTTCTCTTTCCTTCTCTCCCTTCGTTCTCTTTCCTTCCTTCCCTTCTTGGACTCTATCGACACTATCCCAGGTTGACCTCAAACTCCCTGTGTAGCCAAGGACAACCTTGAATTTCTGATTTCCCTGCTTTTGCATTCTGAGCATTTAGACTACAGACAGGGACAACTATGCTCAGTTTATGCAGTCCTAGAATTCAAACCCAGGGCATGTGTATGGTAGGAAACACTTACCAACTGAATTACAGTCCCTACACCAAGCCCATACCTTTAAGAGTTTCTGAACTCACCAGCCTAGAATAGCATTGTGAGTACAGAGGGTCCGCCTAGGTGAGGATCATATAGGGAGGATAGTAAGAGAAGAAGGCATGGAAGTCATTATTTCAGGGGCCCTAGGAAGAATAATTTGGGGGATACCCAGAAGCTATGACAGAACTGGGGCCTTATTTGTTTAAAATTTCATTTTTTATTTTATGCTGTGGGTATTTGACTTGTCCATACGTCATGTGCATGCCTGGAACCCAGAGACCAGAAGAGGGAGTCAGACTCCTTCAGACTGGAGTTACTGATGGTTATGAGATATAATATAGGTCCTGGGGATTGAACATGGGTCCTCTGCAAAAAGCAACAAGTGGTCTTACCTACTGACTCCTCTATACAGATTCCAAGAATTTGGCTTAAATAAAAATAAATCTGATTTTGAAAATCAACCCCATGGTTTTTGCTGTATAATCTTAGAAATTACATCTGAAAGCTTTCATCTTTGTTTTAACATAGCAAAATATATAACAAAACAGTTATCAAATAAGAACCACAGTTAACAATATTTAGCCCATTAACATTTAGCAAGATTTAAAGAAAATATTCCATAATCTATCCTATCTTTGTGAATCTAAAGTCTTATATGTAACTTATCTTTAATTATAACTAAGGAAAACTATAACCATAACTATCTGTCTTCAGCTCCCTCAAAGACAACAGAAGGATAATACGTAAACTCTAGAAATGAAAGAAACAACTTGCTGCCTGGTCAGTCACCCGACATTCTTCTGAAATGTTCCATCCTCAGCCTATACTCCTCAGCAAAGCAGGAAACTTTAAACTGTCCACCTGTATTGGCAGTTTGTCAGTCACTTTTCTCTGTGTCCTGTAGAATGTCTGGCAGACTCTTCCGCGAAGCAGGAACTCTGTAGCAATGTCCATCTTGCATCAGCAGTCACTTTCCTGTGTGTCCTGCATGTTCAATTTATACAGCATAAAGTCAAACAGTCCAGACAAGAGCATTTTCTTGCCCAAATGGCTAGTCTTGCCATATTGGGAGTAAACTCCCTAACGCCTTTCTTCAATGTCCATCTTCCTTTGTGGCAAAGGTAGTATTGCCAGGAGCAGTTATGTCTCACTGACAAGAAAAACCCTAAACCATTTTTAAATGCCATATTCTGTAGTGCTTTGAAAGGTTTGAAGAATGCCTATACATTTGAAATATATCTCTATATATCTAGAAAACCTAATCAACCTAACTATAAGCTTTGACTGTCATAGGTAACTACCTACCATCTGTATTTAATTATACATTACATTTTAAATGAACTATGCCAACACACAATACCTAAACAATAGGAGAAATATACCTATCACAAAATTGACCTTAAATTTGTATCAATAAATGAAAATCCATTCCAAAATAAAGCATTCATTTCTATACCATGATCTCCTCTTTACCTTTAAAAAGAGATTGTGATCATTAACCATTTATAACCAACCCCACTTAAATGAAAACAAACATTTGTAAAAAATATTTGGGAATTTGGGCATTGCTCTTTCCAAACTGCTTCCTGCTGGTTGGGGATGCTGTAATACCATGGGAATCTTAAGAAGACACAGAAATCTTAGCTGTAGTCTGTAAGTCTGCTTTGTCCCAGCTGCTTTGAATGTTGGATCACCTCAGACACTGTTTCAGGGGGTCTTGCTTGATCAAACCAGGTTAGTCTGGAAGGAATCCACATCTTTTCATTTTCTGTGGAAGCAAAAATAAAACTTCTTTTCCCTAGTAACCTGTCCTTAAACTTAAATTTTGAAGTCAAAGCATTTTTTAAATATATAAATTGGATTAATTCAGCAGCATTGATAATCAAGTGTATTTTAGCAATTGTTCCTTCCTTAGCAATTCAAAGACAACACAATAGCATACACTATCCAGGCTCTCTGTATTCATTCCATTTTAACATGGCTTTTTATTACTCTATTTCTTCTACTTCTATTTTTTCACTTTTTGAGACAGGGTTTCTCTGTGTGTTTTTGCCTGTCCTGGAATTCACTCTGTACACCAAGCTGTCCTTGAAATCATAGAGATCTGCTTGCCTCTGCCTCTTGAGTGCCGGAATTAAAGGTATGTGCCACCACACACAACTACTCTTTCTTTCTTCTTTCTTTCTCTTTTTCTTTCTTTCTTTCTTTTTTCTTTCTTTCGTTCTTTCTATCTGTCTCTCTTTCTTCCTCTTTCTTTCTTCCTTCCTTCCTTTTTCCTTTTTTCCTTCCTTCCTTTCTTTAAAACCACTTTATCCTGTTTCTTTTCCTCTCCCAAGACTATGTATATTTTTAAACACACTGTAAACCTTTGGAGGTTTTTCTTTATATGAATCTGTCTTTACTGTAAATCTTTTTCTTGCCAGAGTTTTTTATCTGCTGAACAACAACATCACTAAAATGATAGCCACAGCTGTTTTAGCCACCGTCTATCCAAGATAGCCGAGGATACATTTACTGCCAGCACTGAGAGCTGTGCTCATTGCCTTGATCTATGCTGCCATTAAGCAGCATGCTGCTAGTTTGGAGATGTGGTCACTGCCATTGCAAGCTCTCATACACACCATTCAGTTGTTAGCAGGGCCTCTTTAAAGAGCCTAGTTGTTTTTGCCGCTTATGCCGAGTCAAGAAACCTTCCTTAAAGGAGCCCTGAGAATCTCTGTCTCTAGCAAAACAGAGCCAGCCCAAGAAAAATGCTGCTACCAAGAAGCCTTGCTTGTCTCTGTTCTTTTGTTTCTAAAATCCCTTTTTAAACTTTTGTCAAGTTTTAAGTGGAAGTTCTTAGTACCCATGTTCCTATAAAATGCATCACATACCTATGAGATTAGTTAGACATAAATGTTTGATCTTCAAACACTTCGTAGACCTGCAGAATATGGCATTTACATGTTTTAATATTTAAATTGACATGAAACACAATTGATCCTGACAGCACCAAGCTATTCCAGATAATATATTGAGCACTGATGTCACTCCTTCTGGAGTCCATTCTCTCCTTGGCTATGGCCTCTTGGGCAAAGAACTGCCCTCACCTTGACCCCTGACTTTGGACATGCTGTCCTGCTGTGCTTGCAGGAGACAAACATAGAAGATGGCTGAAACTTGCCAAGTCAGGGCAAGACAGCCTTTCTACCTCCCTGCTTCTTGTTGGTCTGTCAGATACTCAAGGCCTTAGCCAAAGCTGCTGGTTGCCCTGACATTGCTGTGAGACTTTGGGTGACTGTCCAGGTAGCCTGCTATTTCTGTCTTCTTTGCATCTTGTGGAAGCTGCTCACCTGCACTTCCTGCCTATCCTAGTATTGTTACCTTCTTTCTCAGGTTTTTGATGAGGTTGAAGATTAGACTGTCAATTATTATTCTTTCTCTTCCTAGATAGAAATATTATGTACAAGACTTAACCTTCCAGCTTAGGACAACTCCATAGTAATCTCTGTTATGCCTTCACTCTAGGACTGGATATGTAGTTCTTGCCATTTGTTCTTGTTACCTCATTGGCAATAGGCCTCATGTGTATGTTCTTATTTTTCTTTCTCTTAAAGCATATCTCATGTTTAATGTCATTGTATATAGTTATATATCAAGCCTAAATTTTTTCTTTATACTAAAAGGTGAATTGTAGTGAGATATACACCCTGCCCACAACTGTTGTACTGACCATGCCCATTGGGGTGTGGGGACAGGTGTGGGCATGACCGATGGAGTCTAGGTCTGGGTCTCAACCTGGATACTCTCTCTTACTCCTGGGCTGGAGACGAGAGAAGATCAGAGGACATCCTTGGTGAGGGAACCCGCAGCGGTCATCTGTTTCTTGTGTAAGTGAATTCTCCCTGAATAAACCTCAATCAGCCTGTATTGTGTCCCAGAATCTTATTACCTGCTTCACACTAACTCTCAGACTCTTGTAGGTATATCAACACCACCAATTTTGAAGCTACTTCAAGTGTCAATAATAATAATAATACCAGTTATAACTATTATTATTAATGTTTACTGGATTATGCTTTATGTTCATATGTCATCAGATCCTCACCTGTCTAGGAGATAATAAACCAGGATTATTTCCATTTAAAGATGAGGAAGCTGAGGAACCTTGACCAATATCAAGGATCAACGAAACTTCCACTCCAGCATCTGGCTTCATGTCCTTTGCCCTTGACCCTGAGCCACCCTTCTTCCTGCCTGTGCTTGTCAGTAGCTGGGACAGCAGTGACTACAGAGAACTGCTGATAACCAGTAGTTGGCCAGTCACAACATAGTGGCCTTTTCCTTCCCTTTTGATGTTATTTCTGAGACCCATCTGCCTTGAGAGTTCACCCTTCATTGCTCTGTAAAACTCCTGGCAATCTTCTGTTGCTACTTGTTTGAAGATTCCAAGTTGTGGTTTAGAACCTTCAGATTGCATCTTACTACAATTCCATGCCATACTACATGGTTCTTTTTATTTTGCCTAGGGTTATTATAGCTAAAGCTTTTTGCTGTCAGTCCAGAGTTTACCAATATCTCCTAATACAGAGCAGAGTTGGGTGACATCTGAGAAATGGAGAGCCATCGGTGCAAGCTTTTCCTTAGGGCCTGACATCATTATGAAATAGCTCTGTAGTGAACTGATGGAGTGACCTACTGAACAGGTAAAAAGAGACTGCTCCAGGTTTAAAAAAAAAAAAAAAAAAGAACTCTGTGATAATAACAGCATGGCAAGAGAGCAACCTGACATGGCTGCAAACCAGATATTTGATTTTGTAGCACTGCTTGTAGCTGCAGGCAATTGTGTGAGCCATTTGGGCCACACAAGTGAGTCAAGTGTGAGAGTAAGGGATGTCAGTTAAAAAAAAAAATGTGAACAAGGGGAAAAGAACAGCCTTTGCTTTCTCTTCTTGCATTTGTTTGCCCTACCCAGTGTGTCCATAAGGGGGCCAGTGTGGAAATGAAAAGCTAGAATCCTGAGACTCACAGAACAGAGATAGAGAAAGGGCAGGTCCCTAACAACATTTTTAGCAACTAAAACAACACCAGCAATAGCATAAACCTCTTGTCACATAGGAAAAAAAATCAAACCTTTGCTTACTGAAAAGCAAAACAAAAAGAGTATTTTGATATTTTTCTTCTTTCCCTTCCTTTTTTTTCCTTCCTTCCTTCCTTCCTTCCTTCCTTCCTTCCTTCCTTCCTTCCTTCTTTCCTTCTTCCTTGTATTTTTAGAGTTTTTGAGACATAATCTAGAACTGTAGCGCAGGCTGGCCTAGAATTTACTATGTCACCTAGGCTAGCCACAAATTCTTGGCAATCATCCTGTCTCTATGTGCTGGAGTTACGTATGTAAGCCACCACATCTTGATATTTCTTAAAAAGTCAAGGAATGTCTCATAAACAGTAAAAATTAGGGAAAGAATAAAGAGGTAAAAGGATAACCAGAAGCTACAAACTGATTTAAAAGGCGGTGCTTTGCCAGGGGTGATTCTGAGGGATGCACCTTGCTGAGGAGCTGGCTTTCATATTGAACTTATTTCGTTGTTGTTTGGCTGAGTGTTTTTCTCTGATGACTCTACAAAGGTGTAAGTAGGATTGGGGGAAGCATCACTTATTCATTCATTTATCCACCCATCTACTTTCTCACTGTTGATTACTTGCTGTTTACCAAATACCAAAGCTCTGTTTTAAGGACTGAGGAGACAAGAACAACGAGACACCAGGGTCAGGGTATGGCAGTAGTATTCTATTTCTTTGGCTCCTGGCTGCCATGATGTGAACTACTCTTCCATGCCCTTCCTACTGGGATAGAATTAGATCCTTCCTCCCTTTAATGTGTTTTTGGGTATTTTGTTATGATTATGCATTTATGGTAATGTTTGGTCAAGAGCTCATAATCTGTGCTCCTTCACCTACACTTTGCTCCCCCTGCAAAGTTCTTAATGAAATATCATGTGGAGAATATAGAGATGAAAATAAAGTGTCATTGTTGGCTGAGATAGGGAAGTTGACTGGACCACAGACAAAATCTTTCCTTGCTTTCCACCTCTAACTCCATCCCAAATATTGTACATAGTCATGTCAACTGTACAGCATAACTGCTCTGCCTATGTTCGCTGTATCTTGGTATTCAGACCATTTCCTCTATGGAGATTGTCCTTTCTGTCTTGGAGGAATTTTGGTACTGTGTCTAGGCTTTGTTTCTTCTCCAACCAAGGCCATCTGTGGGAAGAATAGAAGATAATCTATATTTACATTGTAAGTTTTGGAGGAATAAGAAGACTTTCTGGTCCTGGGTATCAAAGCCTCCTTTATCTGGTAGCTCATACTTGAAAATTCTTCCTTGGTTTGGCTTTGTTATAAAGATAATGCTGGGGGCTAGAGACAGTTAAGGAACTTGTTGCTCTTGAAAAAGATCCAGGTTAAATCTCACAACCATCTGTGACTCCAGTTGCAGGGGCTCTTTTGACCTCGGTGGGCAGCAGGCATACATATGGCACACATATGCAGACAAAGCACTCATACATGTAAACCATATGGACAGTGCCAAAGAAGAGAAGGGGGTGGTGTGGGCTGGCCACAGAAGGCTAACAGCATAGAGGAGTGCCAAATGCCTAAGCAGCTTTGCCTGGAGCCAGCCCTCCTTTATTCAATGACCCTTTCACCTTGAAGGAGGTCACCCTTGACCTTACTCTCCCTTTGTTCTTTTCATTTTTGTAGCTCAATGATTTTAATACAGGTATGGGTCTCTGAAACTGCCAAACTCCTTTGCACTTCTCATTATTAGTCATTGCCTTCTAATCCCAGCTACTGGGAACACCCATCTGTTCTCCATCACTGTAACTTTGTCTTTGCAAAAAATGACATAGAAGTGAATTATAAAGTGTGTAACCTTTTGAGATTGGCTTCTTTCGCTCAGCATAATGCCACTGAGATTTATCCAAATTGATGAGCAGTAAACCATCTGCTTTTGTTCTCTCATGGATTGGATCTGCTCTCAACAACACAGTGCCTGCCATCTAGAGACTGGATCATTGTCTTGTCTGATGTTCAATGCTTATTAACACTTCGTATTTTAGTCAGGCTCATTTGTTCACAAGGAATACTCGTTTGACTTTGCCCTAGGAGAAAAATGGAAGTTCATTTCGTTGTTGGGATTCAGGGCTTTCCTTGGAATTCAACAAAGAAGGCTCCACAAGGCCAGGCCTGGAAGTGGGAAGTGGTTTTGAATCCAAGGAAGCTTTTGAGGGAATTTCTCTCTCAGTCTCACACTGTTTCTCTCCCTGTGGTCATGCAGTCTGTTCGCATTCTTCCAATTACATGTAATCCATCACACAGTGAACTATTGCCCAAACCAATTCTTTGACAGTGGTCCTTACTTGTATTTGAAGCTTTAAATGTAAATTGCCGAGGAGCAATCTGATTTGCTCTCTCATCTTTCAAAGACATTACAGGCTTCTGGTCCTTTTTTCTAGTCCAGTATGCCTTTTTAGAGTAGATATTCCTTAGGTGGGGGGTGGGAGATTTGCAGGGTTGAAGTGAGATATGGTTTTTAGTTCTAATATTTTTCTGTTAAGAAAATGTACTTATGAAAGATTTCAGATGGTGTGTTCATTTCTTCACACATGAGAACATTTGATCAAAAGAGATCAGAAGAAAGATGTATTGGAGCCATCTTTCTTGGCCTTAAGCATACTGTTTTCACAGAGCTGTGCTTTGTTACCTCACTGGCTTTTAGTGAGAAAAGTGATATGAAAGAGCTCTATTGCAGGAATGACATCATTTTCTGTTGTTGTGGATGTTGTCTATCTAATCTGAAGCTTCACATAAGAAATTTGTTTAATGTGTAAGCTTAGGGATATATTGCTTCCCTGGAGGAACTCCCATTTCCTGTCTCCTGAACAAAGAAGACTGTACAACATATTCAGTCTCTTTCTATGTTAGTGTCCAGAAAATCCAGTTCCTATAAACCATGTTTTAGCTTTAGCAGGTCCCAGCCTGTTACCATCCATATATCTGTGTTTGTATTGGTTATTTTGCTTACTCTTCCTTATCACAGTTCATCATCAAAGGCAGTCAAGGCAGGAAATCAAACAGGTCGGGCACCTGGAGGCACAAGCTGATGCAGAGGCCATAGATGAGTGCTGCTTATTGCCTTGCTCCTTATGACTTGCTCAGTCTACTTTCTTATAGCATCCAAGATCACCATCCCACAGGAGGCACTACCCACAATGGACTGGGCTAGGACTTTTCACATTAGTCACTGATTAAGAGAATTAACAGGCTTGCTTACAGCCAGTTCTTATAGACACATTTTCTCATTTGGGATCTCCTCCTCTCAGATAACTCCGGCTTGTGTCAAGTTGACATAAAACTAGCCAGCATAGTGTTCTTGGCTTTGTCTTGACATATTCCCATTCTTCTTGACCTTTGGCTTTGTGTACTTTTGCTCCTTACAGCTCACTCATATTTTAAAGAGTGAGCACAGTAGAAAATAAGCAAGCAAACAAAACCAACCATGCCCGGGAGGACATTGGACAATAAAGTCTAAGTCCTGGACCTAGGATGTCATCTTGATTTGTCCCAGTACAACTCTTTCAGTGACAAGTATCCACTGAACTAACAACTGCAGTCATATACTTCAAGTTGGAAAAAAAATCTATGCTATCATGAAATATACAGTGAGGATTACAGCAAGAGTCTTAGGACCTACTTGTGCTATCTTACTTAATCTTCACTCTTAGGAGGCAAATATTAGTGAAGTTAGTAAGATTCATTAAGGATCATCTTTCCCTGAAGATAATACTCCTAGGCTATTGTAGAGAGTAAAGGAATTAATATATTCAACACCTAAAACAGTCTGTGACACTAAATATTCAAAAATACTTCCTACTATGTCCAAATTTGTTCTGCCACTGACTTCTGTTGTTGGTGGGTAAGGGTATTGGCTAATGCGTGCTGTCAATGTTGATTCATTTTTCCCCCCTGAACAAATTACTTTTATGCTTTGTTTCTTTTGTTTTCAAGTGTTTAACTTGTTTAACTATGTCCAAAACAGGAATTGGGGCTAACTTCTTTGCGTAGTTGTAAACATACAAAGGTAATAATTCATGGACCAGAGAGATGGCTCAGTGGTTAGGGGCACTAATTGCTCATTCACAGGACCCAGAACTCAATTATCAGCACTCCTGCAGTAACTCACAACTTCATGTAGCTCCAGTTCCAATGGATGTGATGCCATTTTCTTGCCTCCATGAACAATGCATGGACATAATGCATAGACAGATGTGAGCAAATCACTCACACACATAAAATAATAAATCAAAAAAGAAATACAATAATCTGGAGCTTTATATTTTAACTAAGTCATATGGTTCTTATCTAATACCTTCTTTGCAGGGGAAAAGGACAATGGTTGAATGGCTCTGGAGTCATTGCTGCTGACTTGACCTATAGACTTAGGTGAACAGACACATAGACACTCCTTTGATGGGAATTGCTCCTCATTCTATGGGCAGCTGGAAGCCATTAGGCCTTGGCTATGTCTTTATAGTATTTATTATAATCTGTCATGGGACACATAAGTATTTAGCCAGTGAGAGTGTCCCTGAGCACCAGTGGCACAGAACAGGTCAGAAGGAGGTCAACTATTTTATAAAGCCACCAGGGGCTGCTTAACACAGTAGTAGTTGACAAGGCATCACTGCCAGGCAGATCTGAAATGGATACTGTGATCCTTTGTGCACAGACCTCAGTGCAGGAAGCCAATTAGAACTTGAGTGTCTGTCCCCATGCCACCTCTATGTGCAGTCCCTTAAAGGAGACCCCAGTTTTTCCACTGAGAGAACAGGGGAGAATATTTATGCAGAGCTCATGAGGCTATACTAACATTTTCTACCTCTTTAATGAACCAGGCTGCTCAGAAGAATGTTTTCTCATTATTAATAATTTCCTGAACATTATTCTAAATGAAGCTGTCCTGAGACCAAGCTGATAGAAAGAATTAGGATGCTACATTTCAAGTTTCCAACCAGATGGCTTAGACTTAAAGCTCTCAGTCAAGTATTTATTTCTTTACCAACCTTCATTCAAGTGCTGAACAACAGGGAAACTGATAGCACACAGTCTGAATTTTCTATCAAGTAACTTAACTTCAAACTTTGAACAAAACACAAAGTCTGATGTTTTGTACCCAAGAGTTATCAAGGAAGGAACAACCATTGGAAACCTGCCTGACAGAAACTCCAGAATCCTAGAACTCTATCTCTATCCTAGAACTCTGGCCCCTTGCAGCTTCTATCTTCCCTGCATAAACTGGAACTTAGGGGAGGAGTCTTGCTTTGGTGAGACTGGTTTTGAGCAACAGGCTAGAAGCTCTAGTCCCTAGCTTCCTCCTCAAACATGATTTCTCCTATGATTTTGCTTTTTTATACAATTTCTCTTGGGTAGCCAGCCATACTTCCTCAAAATAAGACTTGCATCCTTGCATCCCCACAGATCCTTATTTGAAGTCTCAGAGCACATTTATAGTAATCATCTTTCCTACAAGGAGTGATGTGAGAAGCAAAGATATAAGTAATTGTCCTGTTCCTCTCAGACAATGCCATTACTGTCCAGAATCTGGGGCCTTCCACAGCTTTCTAGATAGATTTTCAACATTGTTTTCCATTTCAGGGAACTAGATGTTGCAGGCTTAACATACCCTGCAATTCCACCCAATGCCTTGACACTTTCCCTCCCTTCACATTCCCCTTTTGTGACAGCCACCAGAAGTTTCCCCCAAAAGAGACTGTAACACAAGAGAAAGTGACACAGATGCAAATTCTTGGCTTAAGGAAACAGATGAAAAAAATGGAGAGAAAAAGTCACACCACAATTAAAACAATAAAACCAGCAAATATTTGGGGACTACAGTAAAATTCTGCTATAAAATTCTGTGTGGACCCATAATTTAAAATCTAGGTTTCAATCCCGTTGGACCATGTTGCTTATTAAGAAATATATTTTATATTATTCCTCGGTAAGCAGACTCACTTTAAAACAGTGTTCTCCCTTTACTGCAAGGGATAAATGCTGCTGACCTTAAATCCCCCTCTCCCCCATTTTATCTAATTCCACTTTATCCCACCTTATCTCGATCTATTCAAACCTTTACAGCTCCATTTCATTTAAAAGGGGGAGAGGTGGCTAACCATTAAATTAGTTTCATAATCTACTAATAGATCATAAGTGGCAATTTAAACAATGGTAGTTTGTGAAAATTCATGGGTAGAGGCTCCTGGATTCATAGACACTCAGAACTGTAGATCATCCTCTTGTAACATCATTTTCCATATGAAAGCTCCAAGCCACACAGAGTGTATGATTCATCCTCATCCTACAGCTGGCTGGTAGCGGGGACTGCATTTAGTATGGAACTGTGGTGTGAGGCAAAGATCCTGGGTGGGATGTGTAGACATGTTTTGCTTGAAAATCCATAACCTTAAGTGTATCTCTTAAACCATATGGACCCCAGTCTTCTATAAAATGGGCTATTGTGAGGACCAGTAAGAGGAGAACATCAGAGGTAAAGATAACTTTCTTGCCTCTCTCTTTGATGACCTGTTGTCCAGTGTCACAGAGACCCCTGCCTTTGGGGGTGGGGGAGAAGGAATGGGCTGAAGGTAATTAACCTTCTTTTCTTCCTCACTCAGAGATGTGTCCAGTCCCATTCTTACCTTCTTTTCCTGATTTCTGTTTTTTTTTTTTTGTTTTTGTTTTTGTTTTTGTTTTTTTTTGTTTAGCACATCACTTCCTACAGTTTTCAAAAGCTTTTTATCAGTGTGTCCTGATTTGGGAGTCAAGATGAAGACTTTGTCAGAAATAAACACTCAAAAGTACCTGAAACTGATTCACAACATTCCAGATTCCAGTCTCTCTGTGTGGGAAGTAGAGGAGAGCAGATTAAGCAAATGGAGATTTCGAGAGTATGTTCCACCTGGGTATTAACAAGGCCAAAGACTTCCACAAACAACATCAGTAGGCATGAGTAAGAGGTCAGTTGGTCCTCCTAGGGGAGAACCACGTTTCCTAAGAGGTCCAGATGCCGAAGATTTTCTTCACTCTTTTGAGACAGGGTCTAATGTGGTCTAGTCTGGTCTTAAATTTGTTATGTAGCAGATACTGGTCTTGAGTTCCTAGTTATACTACCTTTCCCTCCCAAGCAGAGAAAACAGTCATGAAGCACACAGGAAGTGTGACATTTTCTCTGACTGGGTTGTGAAAGAGAACATATTCTTTTATGTGGAATTCAGAGGACCATCTTGTGCTTATGTGGATTTGTCCAGAGGAAGATTCATTTGGCATCAACTGTTTTTTAGAAGTTTTGCTTAGATATTCACTTTCCTGTATGAGAGTTTTTCCTTGGTGTCACAGGAGCAAAGGGTATATTGTAGGCTCTTTTGGCGTCTCCTAACCCTCATCATTCTTGTTTCATGCTTCTAGAATGACAGTTGCCCTTGATGTAAACTTTTCTTCCCCTGCGACCATTGCTTGCACTAGAATGGGTTCAAGGAACGATGTCTATTTCTTCAATGACCTTCGTATGTTTTAGAGCAAAAGTGAAAAAAATCACTTAAGAAATACTGAAGCAAAACCTTTTGCTTATCATTTCTGTTTCATATTTGAAAGGTATAGCAGAGGGAAGGCTCATTTTGTTTCTTTTTTCCTATCAACATAAATTCTGCTCAAATATCTAGTTCAGTTTCCTTAGTAATTTATGCATTCTCAGCTCAGTGATTTTTTTTTTTTTTTTTTTGCAGAACCAGCCTTTATGAGAGACTAGAATTTTCCCAGGGAGAAAATTGCTTTCTCTGTCACTGTATTCTATATTTAGTGCATAACCACCTGTGTGACAGACCTGAGTTTCCACATCTAAAATTAGGAAGCTGTACCTATATCAACCTTACTTAAGAAAAATTAAAATCCTCTTTCTGGACATCCTTCTATGGTGGTTAAGAGCATAGATTTGGGAGTCAGTCTGCCTGGGCTTCATCTCTACTTTTCCACTTACTAGTGGCATGACCTTGGGAACAACACTTAGCCCATTTGTTTGAGTGTTTTTTTCATTATAAATTAATGATAATAATAGTATTTATATCGTGACAGTTATATCATTTAAGGTGATGTCCAGTTTTAGAAACTGTTACATGAGATTAAGTGTTTTTCTCATTCAAGTGACCAGTATAGTCTCCTATAGTTTTAATAGTGGGTGATAAGATTATAATAATGTCTTACATTAGAATAGCTATTTATTGTTTACAAGACTTTTCTCCATGTATCATCCTACAGATGAGAAGATGGAGAGCAAAAACAGTAGGTTAGGTGAGCTGGAGGTGTGTTTAAGCATGTGAGTGTAGTGCCCACAGAGGCCAGAAGAGAGAGCTAGAGTTATAAGCACTTCCAGCTATGGTGCCAGGAACCAGACTTGACTTCTCTGCAGCAGCAGTACACACTCTTTAAGCACTGGCTCATCTTTCATCACACATGTATTCGCTTTTAAGAAGAGCTGTTGAATGTGGAGTTGAGTCTTTGCACCACCCACTTCTGCCATTTTCTCACATAATAACACTTTTTAAAGTGTTGATACTTCCCTCTTAAATAGTCCTTCTATTGAACTCTTGCATTATATTTAAATAATACCATCATTTTTCAAAGCACTCGATGCCACCAAAGAGCATCCACAGTGATCCCTACCCCTTTCTGTTTATTGGTTGCTAGTAAGGTAACAGTTGCTGCACTAACATCAAATACACAATCTCAGACATGAGTTAGGTCTAACACCAAGTGCTTTAGTGTTCTCAGTTGAGCAGTCACTGTGGGACATAGGCATCTTCCTCTTCTCGGACCCTAAAATTCTTCCTTTCTGGGTTGAATTTATAAAAGGTCATAGGAATTTTTCCCATTGTTTTAGGTAGGTTATGGTTATTATTATTATTATTATTATTATTATTATTATTACTATTACTGTGAAGCGACACTGTAATCTGTAGACTGAAGTTTCTGTCCCGTTCAGTTCTGCAGCCATTTAGTATCAAATAAACACACAGAGGCTTATATATTAATTATAAACTGTTTGGCCAATGGCTCATGCTTCTTATTGCCTAGCTCTCTCTTCATTACTAACCAATTTCTATTAATCTATGTATCTCCACGTGGTCTTGGCTTACCAGAGAATGCCAAGACCTTCTACCTTCCCAGTAGCTATGTGGCATTTCCTTGATTCTGCCTACTACTTTTCTCTATCCCTGTTTGGATTTCCCACCTGGCTAAATCCTGCTTATTCATTGGACAAAACAGCTTTATTCATCAACCAACAACAGAAACATATACTCACAGCATACAGAAGGACATCCCCCATCAATGACCACAGCAACTCTTGTAAGGAAAACATTTAATTGGGGCAACTTATTTACAGTTTCAGAGGTTCAGTTTATTATCATCATGATGGGTTGCATGGCAGTGTGCAGGCAGACTTGGCACTGAAGAATTAGCTGAGAATCCTACATCTTTCAGGCAACAGGAAGTAACTGAGACTCTGGGCATATCCTGAGCATAGAAACCTCAAAGCCTGCCCCCACAGTGACACACTTCTTCCAACAAGACCATACTTAATCCAAGAAGGCCACACCTCCTAATAATGCCACTCTCTATGAGATTATGGAGGCCAATTACATTCAAACTACCATACCTATTATTTAGCCACATCAATTTAACAACATATAAAACTCACATCATTTCAATAGCAAATGTTACTTGCATAGGCACATGTAAACATGAGGGAAGCCTGGGATAGATCAGCTCCAACTGTACAGTCACTTCTTGACAGCCCTTTAGAAATCACGAAGTTTTGGGATCTGTTTACCATTTCTGTCATACTTATCCAATCACTGCCAAGCCACATTTATTTTGTTTCTTAAATTTCCTTCATAATCTGATTCTATTCCCACAGCTATCACCATGGTCCAGACCCTGCTAGTCACACAGAAGTACATTCTCACAGCTACTTAAGCAATTTCTCTGCTTTCATTCCTTGTACTTTTCCATCTCTCTCACAAGGGCCCCATTCAGCAACAATGACTGGGTTTCTTTTCATGTCAAACACAGTGCTAGAAACTGAAAGGGCTCATACATGAACAATGCTTGATTCCTGTATTTAAATTGCTTTTACGTTGATGTGTATGTATGTTATTTTAGGTAGGTAGAATTACATATGTATGTATGTTAATTTCAGGTAGATGGAATTAACATACATATGTATGTTAACATGTGTATGGGGACCCTGAAACAATTCAGGAGGGGGTTGGGGAGAAGGTACTGTAAGCTTTCACTTGTTTACAAGGAGGGGGATGCTAATTGTTCAGAGATGGAGAACAATTTTGGTTAAGAAAAAATGAATCTCAATACTTTGGGTAGCTGTAATGACAGTGTACTTAGTGTCTGAATATTCAGAGAGGTACAGAGAAATGGTTCAAGAAGTTGCCATGATCCATGCCTGCTTTAAAAAATAATTAATGTAGTTAGTAGAAAGTTGATCTCAGTTTTATAGCAGATATGATTTTTTAGCCAAGCTAATATATTTGAGATAACAAATTATTCTCAAGGTTCTCTGGATGACCTTGAGGTTAGAACTAAAAAAAAAAAAAAAAAAAAAAGGCAAAGAAGATATTGACCTGTGCATGAATATTTCTTTCTGTGTTTGATTACCTTTTGAAAACATAGAAAGCCAACAAACTTCCAATTATATTTCAGCTCAATGGTGGTCACGTAACACATAATTTCTGACATTTAAAGTTAAGCTTTTTTTCATTATTAACTTATTTATTAGTAATGACTACTAATAAGACTTCTTAGAGCTGGAGGGATAACTCAGCAGTTAAGAACACTTGCTGCTGTTCCATAGGACCCAGGTTTGAATCCTAGTACACCTGTGATGACTCCAGTTCTTGGGAATCCAATCCCCACTTGGGGCCTACCAGGCATACAAGTGGTGTGAATACATACCTTATAGGTAAAGTACCCAGACACTTAAAACTTCCAAAAAAAATATTCTTAACAGTGAACATGAAACTAGTTAGCATGACTAAGCCGGCTTGGAGGTTTTGCTTAATAAATTTTAAAAAGACAATAAAAAGTGGTAGACCCTGAATTCTTCTGAATTTTCAGTTGGAAGTAAGTTAAAGACGTCTCCCTTTCTCCCTGTCTCCCTGCTTCCCCATCCTATTTCTGAAGTGATCGCCTAGGGAACAGGATTAGTGAGAAGCAGGCTGTGCCTGTTGGGTACTGGGAATTCAGTGTGAGTATTTAAGCCCCGGCTGGTAACTGGAAATACTAATCCAACAGTGTAAGGAGACACCTGGGGCTGGATTCTTCTCCTCTGCCTCCCACAAAATGAAAAGCAACAAGGTGTGTTAAACTGAAACGTGTTCTAGATGGAGTGATGGAAATCACAGCAAGGAGGAGGATCCTGCATTGTGAATGCTGTCTACTGTTGGGGACGGGGGAGAGAGACAGTGGGTAATTTCCTATTCCTGATAAGTGAGATTGTTTTTCTTTGCAAGGGCTCTGTGCTAAAGATACTAAAGTTGAGGCATGCAGTGGATTTAGTCAACACAAGGCATTTGTAAATAGAAAAATCCAGTTGAATATGGCTGTGTATGCATTTAATCCCAGCCTTCAGGAGGCTTAGGCAGGCATAGCTAAGCACAAGGCCAGTCTGGGCTGCATAGTGAGACCTTGTCTCAAGAACAGGCAGACAAGAAGGCAAGGAAACCAGAAGGTACATGGCTTCATGGGCAGTAATGCTGCAGAGGAATCCCTCAGGTGACAGGAATCTGTCATATGAGCAGATGACAGAAGGGTTTTAGGAGAAGTCTTGAATACCCCTTTGGATACAAGCCTCCTAACTTGCCATTTATTGTCACTGCTAATTGCTTAAGAGGTTGAATTTCAGTGTCAGAATCTGAGCTTTAATCCCATTTCTGCCACTTAGTTTGGCAGAAGGTAGTGTGTCTTTCTGCCTACGATGCCTCGGCTGTAAAGTGATGCTATATCTACATGTCAGCTATTGAAGCCTCAAGAAACAAGACTTTCTGTAATAAAGGAGAAATCACCATATGCCAGATCTTCATAGTGACTCAGAAAAGGGAAGTCAAGGGAAGGGATTTATACAGTCATCCTTAAACTCTCTCCAAAATTAGTACAAAGTATGACTTCAAACTCTTCATGAGGCCAGCATCACTCAGCTACAGAAGCCGGAAAGACAGCACAGGAAAAAAATAAAAGAAAATAAAAGAAGACTGATGTATGCAGAAATCTTTAGCAAAAGATTAGAAAATTAATTCAATATCACATCATAAAGATAATATACATTGGCTGGGTATGATGTATTCCTGGAATGCAAGGATAATTCAACATATGCAAAATGATTGACATGATATACCACATTAACAAAATGAGGGATAATAATCATGCAATTGTTTCAATAGATGCAGAAAATCAGAACTCTTTCTTGATAAAAATCCTAGAAAGTTAAATACTGATGACACCGCAACCAAAGGAAGGCTGAGTGAGGAGTCCATTGATAACATTACATTCAATTGTGAGACCCAGAACAAAGCGAGAGGCCACTCATTACAGTTCTGCTTAGGATAGTACCAAAAGAACTGGCCGGAGTGAGAAGTTAAGAAAGACAAGCAAAAGGCATCCAAATCAGAAAGGACAAAATAAACTATGTGTTTTGTAGATAACACAATTTTCTAAGTAGAAAACCTTCACAATCACACAAAAATGTTAGGAGTAATAAATGAATTAAAAAAAACCGTAGAATATAAAAGTTGCGTAAAGTTATTTACTGTAAAAACAAATTACCCAAAAAGGACATTTAAAAAAACTTATTTACAAAAACATAAAAATGATAAAAATATTAAAGAATAATTACAACAAAGGAAATAGAAGGTGTATACACTGAAAATTACAAAGCAATGAAAACCGACACAAATGAATGATACTGTATTGTTATGAGTTGCAAGAATTAACATTATTCAAATATCCCTACTGCCCAGACTGATATACAGATTCAATGCAATCTCCATCAAAGTTTAAAATATTCTTTCCAAAAGAATAAAAATAAAAAAGAATAAGAATTTCATATGGAACCTGAAGAGTCTGAGTAGGTAAATAATTTTAACAGTAAGAAAAAGGCAAGCAGTATAACACTTCCTGATTTCAGAACATACTACAAAATTATACAACCAAAGCAGTATGGGATTAGCATAAAAAGTGGAAAACAAAAAAATAAGCCTAAGATCTGAAGCCATAAATCTCTTAGATGACCCCAAGGGAGAGCTTCCTGCTTGGATCTTGGCAATGATTTCTTAGAGATGGCATCAGAGGCACAGCAGCATAAGCAAATGTAGGAAACAGGGACTACATGAGACTAAAAGTCTGTAACAGAGAGAAACAATCATAGAGTAAAGGTCAGCAGCCTTCAGAATATGAGGAAAGAGTTGCCATCATGTCTAATGATGGGCTAATGGCAGAAGGAACTCACACAGTTCAGTTGGGGGAAGCCCATAACTGAAATGAAATTTGTGTGGTAGATCTAGTACACACTCTTCAAAGGAGATACGTGCAAATGGACAGAAAGTATATGAAAGGGTGTTTAACATCACTGCGCAAAAGGTAAACATAATCCAAACTGTATGTGATACCACTCACACTTGTAGGACAGTCATTATTAAACACAAAACAAAAAACCCACTCAAACAGAGACCAGAAAGTGCCAATAATGATGTGTAGAAAGACTTGAACACTTTCAGTGAGGAACAGTATGGTTGCTGTGGAGAATGACGTAGAGGGTCTTCCAGATGTTGAAAAGAGAGCTAGCATAGAGTCCAGAAATCCCTAAGGGTGTGTCTGTGTTCACGTGATCATTTCAGCATCACTTGCAATAGCTAAGGTACCAAGACACTATATTCAGTGACAGATGCTGGATGAGTCACACATGTAATGGAATATCATTCAACATAGAGAAGAAGGAACTCTTACCATTTTGACCACATGGATGAATCTGGAGAATGTTATGCTAAGTAAAATAAGCCAGATAAAGAAGGATGAATACTACATGACACTGTTTATAGGATGGATTTTAAATAGTCCAACTTACTGACGCAGAGAGTGGCATGCTTGCCAGGGACTCTGGGGGAGCCTGCAAGATGGAAGTGTTAGTTGTGGAGGACAAAGATTTGGTTATGCAAGATGGATAAGTTCTACGTAGTGTACAGAACAGTGTCTATGTAACTGTGATGTAATGCATACCAAAATATGCTAAGATGTTGATTCTCAAGTATTCTTATTACAAAAACAATATTAACAAATAAAAACAAGGGAGGAATTTTCAGAAGAAATGAGACAGGTTTATAACAGAGTACGGTGTTGGTGGTTTCACACTTAATATACTTGCATGTATTTTTGATGGGAGATGTTATTCTGTAAATATGTTTCTCATACTGGTTAATTAATAAAGCCTGTGGCCAATAGGAAACAAGATAGGTGGGGCTAGGAGACCAGGAGGAGGAAAGAGGAAGTAGTTGGGAGGAGTCAAGATGTAGACCAGAGAGGAAGAAGCAGGCCACGGCTCCCTATAAGATGACCACGTGGAAGTACTTAGATAAGTAGAAATGGGTTAATAATTAAGATGGAGCTAGCCTATAAACAATAATGGTAACTGGCCAACAGGATTGTATCAAATACAGAGTCTCAGAGTATTATTTGGGGCCAGCGCGGCTGTGGGCCCAGACCGGCGGTAGGCGGGCTGGTGGGCTGGCGGGCTGGCAGGAAAACAGACATGCTACATATTTTCATCAAAAATATACATTAAATATGTATAAATTTTTAGAATGTAAATCATACTTCAATGTGTGTGTGTGTGTGTGTGTGTGTGTGTGTGTGAGTGTGTGTACAGAAAGAGGGGAGGATTGGTTTTGGTTAGAGTGAAGGCTGCTTTCCTTCAAGATGGGGTTTGCAAGGCAAGGAAGTTGGGTGTGACCAAGTTAGGACAGTCACTCTGGAATGGCAGGGACTGTGAGGCAAGGGTTTGAGTGACAGTCTGAGGGTATTAACTCAGGCTGACCTCAAGCTTACAGTTTTCTTGCCTTGGCTTCCTGGGTAGTGGGATTCTAGGTGTGTGTCACCATGCCTGGACAAGGCAAGGGCCTGGAAGTTAGCTGTTTTACTTTCTCAGTTTTATTGTCCAGTGTTGCATATTTCCAGGAACAAGCTAAAAATTTTGGGAATATGTGTTTGGTCCTAATAGTGTTTTCAGGGTTATAAAAATATATTTGTTTCAATCAACATGGTTCAATTCAACTACATTTAATCCAGCCTTTAAATAAAGAGTGAATGAAACAATGCACAGAATTGCACACATAAAAGGTACACAAAGCATTTAGAACACAGAAGGCATGCAGTGAATAGCAGTTGATTTTAACCATTATTGTTTAATCATCTACATTTCTCATCATTATTATTTGAATATGAGATATCTCCAGGCATATAAACTAAACATGGCCCCTAACTATTTGCACTGCTTGGGGAGGTTCTGGAAACCACAGAAGGTAGGACCTACTGGGAGGAAGCAAGATATTGGAAGGATGAGTTCTTAGGAATGTGTTGACCGGGCTTCTTCCCAAACTCCTTTCTTTCTGCTTCCAGCCTACCATGAGGTAAAGAAACTCCTCTGTCAAATGCTACTACAGCTGTGATGTCCTGTTCAAGAAGATGGGGCTGAATCCACTGAAACCGTGAGCCAAAATATCATTTTCCCTTATATTGGTTATTTTGACTACAGAAGCATAAAGAAAATCTATCCATTTCTTGGAGCCAAAGGAAACCCCACTCCTGTGCTTCAGTATTTTTGTATACACCATTTCTTAGTTATAGAATGACTTCTCTCAATTTAGACATCTCAGAGAAATCCCATAGCTCTTGATGACCCTTCAATGTCATTCCTCTGGCATGTCTCACACCATCACTCATACTAGGAAGATATTTCTGTCTTTTAAACTACAAATCTGTTTGGAGCTTTCAATTTTGGTACTCACTGTGCTTCATTTTTAAAAAAAACGTATGATAACTATTAGATAATGTTCTAGTTTCATTTATTGCTCTGCTAAAATACCCTGAAAAGGCAATTTAGAAGACAAAAGGTTTATTTTAGCTCCTAATTTCAGGTTGTAGTTCATTATTATGGTCAAGTCACAGCAGCTGGAGCTTGGGTCAGCTAGTCACATCCATCCACAGTCAAAAGCCAAGAGAAATAATTTCATACATATTCACTTGCTTGCTCTCTACTCATTTTCTTCACTCTTTTACAGTTCAAGAGCCCTGCCTAGGGAATGGTGCCACCTACACTGGGCTGGGTCTTCTCAAATCAATTAATGTATTTAAGACATTAATCCATCCACAGTCCATGCCCATGAGGACAGTCCTTCATTAAGACCCTCTTCCCAAGTGATTCTAGATTGTGTCAAGTTGACAATTGTTACGGGCAGGTTTTTTTCACCGGCGCCATCCTGCATGCTGTCGGTCTGGGCCCACAGCCGCGCCAGCCCCAAATAACACTCAGAGACTCTGTATTTGATATAATCCTGTTGGCCAGTTACCATTATTGTTTATGGGCTAGCTCTGTCTTAATGATTAACTTATTTCTACTTATCTAAGTATTTCCACGTGGTCATCATATCGGGGAGCAGCGCAGGCATCTTCCTTCCTCCCCGGACTACATCTTGACTCCTCCCAACTACTTCCTCCTAGTTTCTTAGTCCCTCCTATCTTGCTTTTTCATTGGCCCTACAGTGTTTTATTGTTTAACCAGTATGAGAAACATATTTACAGAATAAGATTTCCCATCAGACAATGAAAGCTGACCATCACAGATAGCATTTGTCCTTTTGACTTCTAAGATCATGCTTTTCTATACCTCTATCTCTCCCGCAAGTGCTCAGCCTAGAGCCCTGCACCTGCAGTGATTCTCTAAATGCTTACTGATTTAGTCAATGCTATCAATCATTACCCATATGTAAAACCAAAGACCTTAGACAAGGCTGCAGCTTGAGACAAAGCCTGAACCATTTTGTACACAATAATCAGTCTAATGCTTTCAGCTGTTTAGAAATGTGATTGGATGATTCCAACCGAGGATTTATGTTCAGGTGACAACCTGGAAGGGAATATATGTGTGCAGAAATAGTAATTAGGGCATGAAACTTTCTATAGAAAGTGGTGGAAAGAAAATCGAAAGTTCTAATTGTTAAGGTCATAAATTTGATCCAAAGAGCCAATTTCAGACATGACTCATTAGATATAATTTATGGCTCAAGACCTAACAAGAAGGACAAGTTCATAAAATTACCCTGTGGCCATTGCTTATGAGGTGACCACATTTATCAGTGTGCCTCCCCTGGGATCTAACAGTTTCCATATTAGTTTTTGAAGTTAAGCTTAGAAATAAAGACCTATTATTTTAAGTTGGAAACTGATTACATTAATTTAATATTTATTAAAGTCCCATACATAGCTAATTAAATACTTTAATGAAAACATGTCATATTATTTTATAACAACAGCTACTGTTTTACAGATGTGTTGCTGTATTATACATTATTAACTAAAGCAACTGTTAGAATAACCTTATGAATCAAGGTTTTTTTTTTATCTTAATCTTAATTTGGAAAGAAACTGAGGATCAGGGTGAAGAAAGTTGTTCAGTATCTCTGACTTAAGTTTGCTTCATTCTGAAGCCACATTTTCAAACACAGGAATAATTGCACACACACACACACACACACACACACACACACACAGAGAGAGAGAGAGAGAGAGAGAGAGAGAGAGAGAGAGAGAGAGAGAGAGAGAGAGAGAGAGATTTTTACTACAGAAAGCTTAATGGAAGTAATCAAGGCACATATTGATGAAAATATTAAAAGTATACTATTTTAGAGCCTCCTGAGGCTTGGGACCTGTGCATGCACAGGTGAGTCCATCCAGACAGACAGACCTGATTATCCAGAGTCTGCCAGCATCCTGGTACCGCCTCAACACATGGAAGGAGCCCGACTTCCTGTACCTTGCTTGGAGTCTACTGAGGACTGGGAACTGTGTGTGTGTGTGTGTGTGTGTGTAGGGGTGTGTGGCGGAGAGACCATCCCCGTGGACCAACCCATATAGAGTCTGCCTGCTTCATAGTACCACCTCCACCCATAAGAGCAGGTAAGTGTGGGTCTGTCTCTGGCCCACTTTCCAGGGCCCAGATCAGAGCCTCCTGAGGCCTGGGTACTGTGCACACACGGAATCTGTCCAGGCAGACCAGCCTATCCAGAGTTGGTCAGCACCCTAGTTCCACCTCCACCCACTGGAAGGGGAGAGCCATTGGAGTATTGGACCTGCTTGCACCCACTGGAAAAGAACTTTGGTCATGTACCCACCAGGAGAGGGAGAGACCCCACTGGTATGCACTGGAAGAAGGGATGGGTAGATGACAGTATAAGAGCACAGTCAACAACAGAAGAGTCTCGGGAGTCCACAGCAGCAAGACCTGAACATCCCAACCCAGATGAAGCAGAAGAGAACAACCCTAAAAGCAACTTGATGAAGATGATAGATTCCCTAAAAGGGGAAATGAGGAAATCCTTAAAAGAAATGAAAAAGTTTATCTTGTATCCTGTTAGTTTGCTGAAGGTGTTTATCAGCTGTAGGAGTTCCCTGGTAGAGTTTTTTGGGTTGCTTATGTAAACTATCATAGCATCTGCAAATAGTAACAGTTTAATTTCTTCCTTTCTAATTTGTATCCATTTGATCTCCTTTTGTTGTCTTATTGCTTTAGCTAGAACTTCAAGTACAATATTGAAGAGATATGGAGAGAGAAGGCAGCCTTGTCTTGTTCCTGATTTTAGAGGAACCACCTTAAGCTTCTCTCCATTCAGTTTAATGTTGGCTGTTGGTTTAATGTATATTGCTTTTATTGTGTTTAGGTATGTTCCTG
Source organism: Cricetiscus sungorus (assembly GCA_030556225.1). Classification (NCBI taxonomy): domain Eukaryota; kingdom Metazoa; phylum Chordata; class Mammalia; order Rodentia; family Cricetidae; genus Cricetiscus; species Cricetiscus sungorus. Next base: position 31,402,247 of record JANBXA010000588.1, read on the forward strand.
TTATGCCTGATATCTCCAAGACCTTTATCATGAAAGGGTGTTGAATTTAGTCAAAGGCTTTTTCAGCCACTAGTGAGATGATCATGTGGTTTTTCTTTGTCAGTTTCTTTATATGGTGGATCACATTGATAGATTTTCATATGTTGAACCATTCCTGCAACCCAGGAATGAAACGTACTTGGTCATGGTGGATGATTTCTCTGATGTGTTCTTGGATTCGATTTGCCATTATTTTATTGAGTATTTTTGCATCAATGTTCACGAGGGATATTGGTCTGTAGTTCTCTTTTTTAGTTGTGTCTTTGTGTGGCTTGGGTACCAAGGTAATTGTGGCCTCATAAAAAGAGTTTGGTAATGAACCTTCTGCTTCTATTGTGTGGAACAAATTGAAAAGTATTGGTATTAGCTCTCCCTTGAATTTCTGGTAGAATTCTGTACTGAAGCCATCTGGCCCTGGGCTTTTTTTGGTTGGGAGGCTTTCGATTACTGCTTCTATTTCATTAGGGATTATAGATCTATTTAAGTTGCTTATCTGTTCTTGATTTAATTTTGGTAAGTGATAGTTATCCAGAAATTTGTCCATTTCCTTTAAATTTTCAAATTTTGTGGAGTACAGGTTTTCAAAGTATGACCTGAGAATTGTCTTGATTTCCTCAGTGTCTGTTGTTATGTTCCCCTTTTTGTTTGGATAAAAGTTTGTCTATCTTGTTGATTTTCTCGAAAAACCAACTCTTTGTTGCATTGATTTTTTTTTATTGTTTTCTTGATTCTACTTTATTGATTTCAGCCCTCAAATTGAAGGGGAGGAGAGGAAAGCATGTGAGTCTAGGAAGATTGAGTCAGGGGAGGAATAGATGAGAGGAGAAAAGAGAGGAGAAGAGAGAGAGAGAGAGAGATACCATAAAAGAGGGAGCCATTTTAGGTTTGAAGAGAAAACTGACTCTACAGAAATGTTCAGAGACCTACAATACTGACCCCAACTAACAATTTGAGCAACAGTGAAAAGGCTACCATAAATGCTCTTCCCTGATAATGAGATTGATGACTAACTTATCCACCATCATAGAGCTCTCATCTAGTAGCTGATGGAGACAGAAGCAGACACCCACAGCTAAACACTGAGCCAAACTGAAATCCAGATGCAGAGAGGGAGGACAAGACCAGGCTACAGAAACCCACAGAGACAGCTGACCTGAACAAGTTGGAGCCAATGGGCCCCCAGACTGATAGCTGGGAAACCAGCATTGGACAAACTCAGATCCCCTGAACATGGGTCTCAGAAGGCCTGGGCAGTCTAAGGAACCTCTGGCAGTGGAATCAGGATGTATTCCTGGTACACAAAAGGACTTTAGTAGCACATTCCCCATGAAGGGGTACTCCCTTAACCTAGAGTAAGGAGGGAGGGTCTTGTCCCTACTCCAAATGACTTGACATATTTTGTTGACCCCTCCTGGAAGGCACCACCCTCCCTGTGGGGAGAAGATGGGATGGGAGGGTGGTTGGGGGGAATGGGAGAGAGGAAGAGAGAGAGGAAAGGAGGGAGGGAGGGAGGGAGAGAGGGAGGGAGGGAAGGAGGAAGAGGGAACTGGGATCGATATGTAAAATAAAAAAATAAAAATTAAAAAAAAAAGAAATGGAAGAGAAGATAACACAAAAATTGCAAGAAATAATCCAAACAGTGTAAGGTTTGAAGACTGAAATAGAAACAATTAAAAAAAACAGTCTGAGAGAATGCTGGAAATAGAAAAGCTGGGTAAACGATCGGGAACTATAGATGCAAGAATAACCAACAGAATACAAGAGATGGAAGAGAGAATCTCAAGCCTTGAAGATACACTAGGAGAAATATATTCATCAATCAAAGAAAATCTTAAGTCCAACAAATCCCTAACACAAAATATTCAGGAAATATGAGACACAGTGAAAAGAAAAACCTAAGAATAATAGGTACAGAAGAAGGTGAAGAAACCCATCTCAAAGGTGCAGAAAATATATTCAACAATACCGTAGAAGAAAATTTTCCCAACCTAAAGAAAGACATGTCAATGAAAGTACAAGAAGCTTACAGAACACCAAATAGACTGGATCACCAAAAACAAAACAAAACAAAACAAAAAAACCAAAAAACAAAACAAAAACTCTTTACCACATCATAAAACACCAAACATACAGAATAAAGAAAAAAATATTAAGAGAAGCAAAGGAAAAATGGCAAGTAACATATAAAATCAAATCTATCAGAATTTCACCTGACTTCTCTATGGAAACTCTGAAGGCCAGAAGGTCCTGGATAGATATTCTACTAACACTAAAAGACCACAGATACCAGCCCAGACTACTATACCCAGCAAAGCTTTAAATCACTATAGATGGAGAAACCAAGCTATTCCAAACAAACCCAGATTTAAAAAATACATATCAATTAATCCAGCCCTACAGAGAGTTCTGGAAGGAAAACTCCAACCCAAGGAAGTCAACTATACCCTCAAAAACATAGGCAATAGATAATCCCACTTTACCAACTGCCAAAAGAAAAATGAGGGGAAATTCACACATAATACCACCACCACCACCAAATCCAAAACAAATAAGAATTAGTAATAAATGGTAATTAAATATCCCTCTACATTAATGGTCTTAATTTGTCTATAAAAAGACATAAGCTAACAGAATGCATATGAAGACAGAAACTTCAAAGACAGACATTACCTTGGAGTTAAGGGTTGGGGAAAGATTTTCCAATCAAATGGACCCAAGAAACAAGCAGGTGGAGCTATCCTGATATCTAACAAATTAGACTTAAACTAAAAATCAATCAAAAGAGATGAAGAAGGTCATTTCTTATTCCTCACAGGAGAAATCCATCAAGATGAAGTCTCAGTTCTGAACATCTATGCCCCAAATACAAACATACCCAAACCTATGGGACACTTTGAAAGCAGTGCTAAGAGGAAAGTTCACAGTACTAAGTGACCACATGAAGAAACTGGAGAATAGTCACATTAGAGAATGAACAGCACAACTGAAAGCTCTAGAACAAAAAGAAGCCAACTCACCCCAGAGGAGTAGACACCAGGAAATAACCAAATTGAGGGTTTAAATCAATAAAGTAGAAACTAGGAAAGCACTAAAGAATCAATGCAACAAAGAGTTGGTTCTTTGAGAAAATCAGAAGATAGACAAACTTTTATCCAAACTAACCAAAAGGTAGAGAGAGAGAACATGCAAATTAACAAAATTGGAAATGTAAAGGGGGACATAACAATGGACACTGAGGAAATCCAGAGAATTTTCAGGGCATACTTTGAAACTTTGAAAACCTGTACTCCACAAAATTTGAAAATTTAAAGGAAATGAACAATTTTAAGGATAGATAACACCAAAAGAACAGATAACCAAAAGAACAGATAACCAATTTAAATAGACCTATAACCCCTAATGAAATAGATGGAGTCATCAAAAGACTCCCAACTCAAAAAAAAAAAAAAAAAAAGAAAAAGAAAAAGAAAAAGAAAAAAAGAAAGCCCAGATGGCTTCAGTGCAGAATTCTACCAGAAATTCAAAGAACAGCTAATACCAGTACTCCTCAAAGTAGAAGCAGAAGGTTCATTGCCAAACTCTCTTTAAGAGGCTACAATTACCTTAGTACTGAAGCCACACAAAGAACTAAAAAAGAGAACTACAGACCAATATCTCTCATGAACATTGATGCAAAAATACTCAATAAAATAATGGCAAATCGACTTCAGGGACACATCAGAGAAATCATCCACCATGACCAAGTAGGCTTCACCCCAGTGGTGCAGGAATGGTTCAACATATGAAAATCCATCAATGTAATACACCATATAAAGAAACTGACAAAGAAAAACCACATGATCATTTCACTAGATGCTGAAAAAGCCTTTGACAAAATCCAACACCCCTTCATGATTAAGGTCTTGGAAAGATCAGAGATAACAGGAATATACCTAAACATAATAAAAGCAATATATAGCAAACCAACTGCCAACATCAAACTGAATGGTGGGAAACTCAATGTGATTCCTCTAAAATCAGGAACAAGACAAGGCTGCCTTCTCTCTCCATATCTCTTCAATATTGTACTTGAAGTTTTAGCTAGAGCAATAAGAAAACAAGAGGAGATCAGGGGAATGCAAACTGAAAAGGAAGAAGTCAATCATTCACTATTTGAAGATGATAAGATGGTTTACATAAGTGACCCAAAAGCCTCTACCAGGGAACTCCTACAGCTGATAAACAGCAAAGTGGCAGGATACAAGATTAATTAAAAAAAAAATCAGTAGCCCTACTATATACAGACAATAAAGGGGCTGAGAAAGAAATCAGAGAAATACTACCTTTTACAATAGCCACAAACAACATAAGTTATTTTGGAGTAATGCTAACCAAACAAGAGAAAGACATATATAATAAGAACTTTGAATCTTTAAAGAAAGAAATTAAAGAAGATGCCAGGAACTGGAAAGATCTCCCATGCTCTTGGATAGGTAAAAATCAACATAGTAAAAATGGCAATCTTGCCAAAAGCAATCTACAGATTCAATGCAATCCCCATCAAAATCCCAGCATTCTTCATGCACCTTAAAAGAATAACATTCAACTTTATGTGGAAAACAAAAGATCCAGGGTAGCAAAAATAACCCTGTACAATAAAGTAACTTCAGGAGTCATCACCATCCCTGACTTCAAGCACTATCTCAGAGCTAAAGCCCTGAAAACAGCTTGGTATTGGCACAAAAATAGACAGGAAGACCAATGGAATTTAATTGAAAACCCTGATATTAACCCACACACCTACGAACACGTGATTTTTGACAAGAAGCTAAAATTATATAATGGAAAAAAGAAAGTATCTTCAACAAATGGTTCTGGAATAACTGGATAATGGTGTGTAGAAGACTGCAGATAGGGCCATATCTATTGCCATGCACAAAACTCAAGTCCAAATGGATCAAAGGCCTTAACATAAATCCAGCCACACTGAACGTCTTAGAAGAGAAAGTGGGAGGTACCCTTGAATGAATTGGTACAGGAGACTGCTTCCTGAACAAAACACCAGAAGCACAGACATTGAGATCAACAATTAATAAATGGGACCTCCTGAAATTGAAAAGCTTCTGTAAGACAAAGGACACAGTCAACAAGGCAAAACGGCAGCCCACAGAATGGGAAAAGATATTCACCAATCCCATATCTGATAGAGGACTGATTTCCAAAATATATGAAGAACTCAAGAAACTAGTTACCAAAACACCAAATAATCCAATTAAAAAGGGGGATACAGAACTAAATATTGAATTCTCAATAGAGGAATCTAAAATGGCTGAAGACACTTAAGATAGGGCTCAACATCCTTTGCCATCAGGAAAATGCAAATCAATACAATTCGGAGATACCATCTTATTTCTGTTAGAATGGCTAAAGTCAAAAACACAAAAGACAATTTATGCTGGAGAGGATGTGGTGAAAGGGGAATACTTTTCCACTGCTGATGGGAGTGCAAACTCATACAGCCACTTTGGAAATCAGTATGGCTTTTCCTCAGGAAAATGGGAATCAGTCTAGCACAAGATCCAGCAATTCCACTCTTAGGCATATACCTAAAAGATGCACACTCATTAAACAAGGACATCTGTTCAACTATGCTCATAGCAGCATTATTTGTAATAGCCAGAACCTGGAAGCAATCTAAATGCCCCTCAACTGAAGAATAGATGGAGAAAATGTGGCACATTTACACAATGGAGTAATTAATACTCTGGGGGAAAAACAGTGGAATCCTGAAATTCACAGGCAAATGGATGGAACTAGGAGAAACCATCCTGAGTAATGTAACCCAATAACAAAAAGAGGAGCATGGCATGTACTCATTCATATATGGATTTTAGACATAGAGCAAAGGATCACCAGCCGACAATCCACACTGCCAAGAGAAGCTAGGAAACAAGAACCCTAAGAGAGACATACATGGTCCACTGGAGAAGGGGAAAGGGACAAGATCTCCTGAGCAAATAAGGAGCATGGTTGGAGGGGAGGGGAAGTTAGAAGAAGAGAAGGGGAAAGGAGGGCACGAGGGAGCAGGAAAAGTGAGCCAGGGAAAGAATAAAGGAGAGCAAGAAAAGAGATACCTTAATAGATGGAGCCATTATAGGTTTAAAGAGAAATCTGGCACTAGGGAAATGTCCAAAGATCTACAAGGATGACCCCAACTAACAATCTAAGCAATAGTGGAGAAGCTACCTTGAATGCCCTTCCCCAATAATGAGATTGATGACTACCTTGTATGCCATCCAGTAGCTGATGAAAGCAGAAGCAGATACCCACAGCTAAACACTGAACAGAACTCCTGGAATCCAGTTGCAGAGAGGGAGGAGTGGTGAGCAAAGGAGTCAAGACCAGGCTGGAGAAATCCACAGAAACAGCTGACTTGAACTAGGGGGAGCTCATGAACTCTGTCTGATAGCTGGGAAACCAGCATAGGACCAAACCAGACCCCCTGAACGTGGGTAAGTTAGGAGGACTGGACAATCTATGGGACCTTTGGAGTGGATCAGTTTTATTCCTAGTATACGAACGGACTTTGGTAACGTAGATGGACACTCCCTCAGCCTAGACACATGGGGGAGGGCCTAGGCCCTGCTCCAAATGATATGACAGACTTTGAAGGCCTCACCCTCCCTGGGGAGCAGAAAGGGGATGGGATGGGGGTTGGGAGGGGGACAGTGGAGGTGGGGAGGAGGAGGGAACTGGGTTTTACATGTAAGACCAGCTTGTTTCAAATTTAAATACTTTGTATCTGAATTTTATAGCTTTTCCATGCCATTTTATAATTCACTGTTATCAAGAAATTGATGGCTCCTGGAGGGGAAAAAGTCACTTTTCTTTAGGGATGTGGGACTTAAGAGGCTAGCCATAGCCCTGTACATGATCCTGTATGCACACACATACAGACAGCATTAATTGGGCTCGATGGGATTACAAAACACAGAGCATATGAAATTTGGGAAGTAAAAATGGTATGTGGGGAAGTATGGAAGTAATTGTGAAGGCAGGAATGAAGGGAGTGGCTTGATCCAAATATACTGCATGCATATTTGATATTTTCAATCAATAAAATAATCTAACATTAAAAAGTATACTTTTTCTAATTAATTTAGACATTTAATCATATGTACATATAAACTCAATTAATTAAAATGTGATTATATATATATATTCCTATAAAGTTTTAGCAAAGTTACCTAATGGTTTTATACACTCTCATAGTTAAGTTATGGTTTACAATAGATACATACATATCTGTAAGTGATTGTAGATGTAATAGCCCAAATAATAAAGAGACATCAAAGATGCCAAGCTTATCACACTGTTGACTTACCTTAATTAATAAGCAGAAAATAAGCATGGGGATTTCATACCTTTCAATTGGCCATGGAATTCCCATGTTTTCTTTTTTCTATTAAGAAGCCAAGCATAACAAATATGTAACATATGAATATGGCAAGGATGGCCAAACTAACCACTGACTTTACATTTAATCATTTAAAAATTATTACTTTTATTATTAGTGTGTACAAGCGTTTTGTGCGTGACATGTGTTGTGAGTGTACATGCTTCAGTATGCATGTGGAGGTCAGAGAATAGCAGTTGTAGGGTCAGCTCTTTTTTACAACCTTTGCATGAGTTCTATGATCAAACTCTGGTCATCAGGTTTGCTGGACTAGTGCCTTTACCCACTGAGCCATCTTGATGACATAACGTTTAATCTTGTAGTACACTAGTGTCTATCTCTGCAGAAGTTCTTCCCCCTCTGGAACCGTGAATGGAGTCTATCTTCTCATCATGTGTATTTGCTTTCTCAAGAGAGCACTTGTACAGTAATTAGCATTGTGCTTTGAGTAGAGGCATTTCTGGATTTTCCTGATTTTCATTTTTTTAACAGGGGTGGAGAAAGCACCTACTTGTGGACAGCATGGCTACTGCCTCCAAGGATACATAATTCATAGTCCTCTTCTGCTTTCAGGTTTCCAGTAAGTCAGTGGGATTATTTGAGTACTTTCTTTGCTGACCATGTATGCACCATTGCTTCCTGAAAGCACAGGCGTTATCCAAACTGTCCATGCTGTTAAGGAATAGTTATTTTTGATCTAAAGCCCACATTCTCCAAGTTACTCATTTCATAGAGTTTTAGAACAGGATGAGAGCTTTGAAACTGTCAGGTTTCCAGTTTATTCACTGGCTTGGAAACCAAGGCCCAGGTAGATCCATTGATTCCCCAGGTGTGGTCCTTGTCCAGCAGCATCAATTCCTTTTGGAGATTTATTAGAATTGCACTTACTGGGGTCGAGCTCTGCACCTCCAGAAGCTGAAACACTGGTTGTGGGATCTAGAAGGCTAGAAGGATGTTGGCTCATGCTACAGTTTTAAAAACACTAGGTTGAGCCATTTATCCAGGATCCTGTAGCTGCTGGCCAGGCATGATCCCGGGCTTTGGGATACCCAGTTCTGAGCCCTTTATGCTCCATCACTGCTCACTGGTCTTGCCCGAGTTTGCAGTTATAGTGCTTTTTCCCTTCCTGGCATTCCTCAGAGGTTGGATTTATGCATTTCGTTTTAATGAGGTCCACCCTAGCTGATTTTTCTCCCTCTCAACTTGCTGAGAGATTTGAGTTCAGGGGCTATTACCTAATTATATTAATTTCGTGTCTGGAGATTTTAACAACAGTTTCTTCGAGTTGAAGTGTTAATTTGACCACAAATCCTTGCCCTGTGCAGAGGCACAGTTAGTTCTCTGTGCACAGAGGTTTTCTCTTTGCTTTTTAAGCAAAATGTTCAGCGGCTGAGCCAGATGCTTTCCCTCATGCTCTTTTAGGTAGATGAGAAAGGCTGATGTCCTTTCATACGCAATTTTCTTTTTCTAGTGACAGTTTTCATCCTTTTTTTTGACAAAACCACACATCAGGATTATCCCTTTCAAGTTCCTTCCTAAAGAGACAGCTTTGGTGCCACTTATCGATGCCCCTTGTTCAAAGAACAGGCCCCTCAGACACTTCTGAGGCTCATCTTTTGCCTCAGAGGGCTCCAGGCAAGACAGAAAACCCTGTCTGATCATTTTTGCTTGTTTTCCAGTGGTAGACTCTGTGTAGCTAGGCTTCCAAGGGGCTGCCATATTTATGCTCTCTCTTTGTGCCTCCATTTCCTGTGGGCTTCCATTCTCTGGTTAGGTACTCAATGTAGCCATGAGGTCCTGGTAGGGGGCTGTATGGTTCGTGACTATTTTTCTTCCATGAAGTTTCAGTGGGTACTCACATCTTCAAGTTTCAATACCCTGGGCTTATTTTAAGGTTCAACTGGGCCCATTAAATTGAGAGGGTCTTGAGAATTGATGTTTTCTTTCCTTATTTTCTTCTTTTCCACTTCTTATCAGGGGAGTTTTTTTTTCCTTCAGAGCTTCTCTGGGGTGCCTGGAACAGTCCATGCTCAATCTGGAAAATTCCTAGGCTGCTTCAGAGTCCTGGGGCTGAACTCTAGAATGGAATAGACTCCAGTGGGGCCATTGGCCAACATTCAAGTCCACTCTGATTAGGCCCAAAGAGCTTAGAGTTGGCCTAGAGACCAAAACCTCATGTGCTATGGAGAGGGACAGGTGGAGCTTTCAGGGAATTTTCCATTTCCTCCATGATGTCTGCTATTTAAGGTTAGATCTTCAATACTGAAAAGAATAAATGCTCAGAGCTTGGGCTTAAAGGAATCCCTCTTTGCCTGGTAATTATAGGTAAATATACAGTTACAAATAAAGTTGTGGGGTCCCTTTTGATATATAAAGAATTGAAAAGATGATAACACTAAATACAATTTGGGAGTACATGCGTATTAGAGGTTCCCTTAGTAAGCACATTATGGACATTGCCAACAATGCTCCATTCATCCACAAAGTAGTTCTCCTTAGCCTCCTCATGATAAACACTTACTAAGGAAGAAATTTAGTGCATTTTCTCTTCTTTGTGTGTGGATTGGCTGTGTATCAGTTGGGCTTTGAAGTCAAACTGCCAAGTTCAAATCCTGGCTTTATCCCATGATGTTTTAAGACCCAGTGTTGCAACAGACCTATTTCTTCCTAGCCTAACATGTCCATTGGCCATCATGAAGCAGAATTGCTGCAAAGGTCTACAGAAATCCTTGGTGTGCAGATGAGGAAACTAAGAAAACAAAAACAAACAACGACAAAAAACAAACAAACACAGTTATAGCTAGATCTGTGGTAACAGTAATGTGCTTGTTAACATCCCCTGTTAGGGGCAGGAAGAGAGTCATGATCCTCATCTAAGATTCCAGTCATCATTAGGAACACAAAGGTTCTTGTGCCCACAGGTCTCCTGGGAAATCGGGAATGTTAAGCACTCAGGATGGTCTTTTCAATGGAAAAGATGTAAAACATGTTCTTCCATCCAGAAATCTGGGTAAGGTGATTAATAGCCTAGAGATCTGTGTTGTCTATTGGGCCAGGCTATATCAAGCTCCTACTACCAGGACCGGAGGTGGCTAGTAATGACCCTTACATTGCCTGCATAGCCAGGGGCTCCCCCAAGCTCTCACAAGCAGGACCAGAGATACCTAATAGCCTAAATGACTCTTACTTTATCTTGTATGGCCAGAGGCTCCCTCAAGTTTTCATAATCAGTACCAGAGGTGGCTAATAGTCAAAATGACCTCCATGCTATTGGTATGACCAAGGCCAAACACAAACCCAAAAAATTAGGTCAGTAAGCTAATACAGGTAGCCTATCTCCAGAGCCTACCTTCTTGGAAGAAATGACATTTACCCCGAGTTGAGTTTCTATGTAACTACTACCTTGTGCATCAAGGATTGTATTATACCAGGAACATTTTTTCCCTCAGATTGTATTGTGTTTAAATATAGTGGCAGTAAACCCCCTGGCTCAGACTCCCTGAAGTTTGATCCAGGTCAAGGAAGTCAATCTAAACTGTTCATTCTCACCTCTTCAAGGTCCACTTCTCCTGTCTGCTGTGACACCCAAAGAGACCCCCCCCAAGTCATCACTCTTTGTCCTTCTGGTGCTTATGGACTTATAGCATGCTTGGACAGTCAAGAGGCAGAAGGTTGACTGGAGGTGGCAAAGCAGATCTCAAGAGCTGGCATCTGATGCAGCTGTAAGTAACCACAATGGACTCATTAGTTCACTGTGCTGGACTTGGATGGAATCCATTTTTTGGCTGGTCAGTGCTCTCTCTACAGGGAATGCTGTTTTTTTTTATGTCTCCCCAGGAAATGTAATGCAATACCTAGTTATCTCCTTGTACCTCAGTTTCTGTAAAGTAGGAATCATAATGTTATCTGCTTCCCAAGGCTAGTATGAGGATTTAAAGGCCTTAAACATTAAGTGCTTAAAATAGTAACTGCCATAAAATAACCCATTATATGAGTGTTAGCTATTAAGAAAATGCAAGGCTGAAAAAAGAAGAGATTATTTCACATTATTTGCCAAATGCACTAATCCTTTACAGCAGCTTTCCAAATGCCCTATTCTCATTTTCTACATTTTGGAGGAAGTGTAAAATAATTCAATACTCAGTAAGAAAGTCCAGGAGAGGATATGTAATTCTTAGAACAAACAAACCATTTGTCACTCCTCTCTCCCACTCTCCTACCACCTTCGGAGTGCTCTCTGGGTACCCAGCACCTTTGTAACTCTTGTGGCTGCAAATCACACAGCAGCCAGGGTTGAATCCCATTTGCAGTACAAAGAAACTGGCAGGGAGAAATGGGCTTAATTAGTAAGTGATGTTCAAGGTAAAGCCTTTACAAAAGAGCTAACTGTGCTGTGTTAAAGGGAAGAAATACGATGAAAGCTGCCATTACCAGGCAACTGGGATGATGCATAGATTTCCTTAGCCTCTTCTTGCCATATCACATCTGTTTAGATGTCTCAACCAGACTCCAATTTCAGGGGTAGTTCAAAGCTGAGGTTTCCGAGTAGCAAACCACAGAGCTGTGTAAGTGCCTTGAAGTTGATGCCATCAGATGTATAACCATTCTGGCCAATTAACATGCTAACTTGGGGAAGATGAAGGTGAAGAAAACAAGGACTTTGCTCCTGGGGCTAGAGGTGAAAAACAGACACGGAGGTAGCTAATTACAAATGCAGTGAAGAGATTTCAAAGTCTGAGCCTGGGGAGAAAACATCTCGGAGATGAATTTGGATAGTGCGATAGATAGGAGCAGCTAACCAGGCACTGGCAGCTCAGTGCTGGAAGTGGGTGGGGTGAAAAGCAAAGACAGAGCATGCGCAAAGCAGCCTAATGGCTCAGTTCTTTCTACCACTGGCAGGGCCACTTACCAGTCTGGTGACTTAGATATGTTTCCATAGCTGTGAGACTGAGGATATTAAGGTCCAGGATATTATTCTTAATAACTTCTGAGTCTGTGTTCAGTACTATCCAAGGTTTATGAAGGGACAGAATCTCCAAAAGTTGTTAAAGGAGAGTTTTTGGAAGTGTGACTCATTTATATGAATTAATGCTATTTTGGCCACTCTTTAGCTCATGTATCCTATGAAGGAGATGGTAGTCATTCTAGAATTTGTAAACATTAGAGGAAAAAAAATCAAACCACAATCAGTTATTGCTTTTTAAATGATCATTACTAAGGTTTGCATGTTGATTCTAGAATTATCTATCTAGCATTTAGGGAAATATTTGACCACATTCAATGCCTAGACTCTTTTCAACATCCTAGGGTTAGAATAATAGATGGTTATAGAAAGTTGTGTGCTATTTGAGACAGTAAGTAAACTCAGGATACCTTATTCACTCACTCAACAAACATTTTAGGAGACATGACTATGTTCTAGGGACATATGATGAACAAATGTCAGGGACTGGAGAGATGACAATGACAAACTTGGCCCGTGCTATGATAGCATTGAATTTACACATGCATTTGTAATACTGCATGATAAATTTCATAACAGACATGTAGAAAGTCTAGTAGACTATTGGTACTTGTCTATTTGTTTTCAACAATTCTCAGCCCATTGCTTTTAGTAGGGATGTATGGTTAATTCTCACTAATGCTTTGTGAGGGCAAGAGAAGTGTTTTTATGTTTGCTGAGATCTTACCTTGGCCCGGGAGAGCACATATTCTATGCGATGATAGCTATGACATTGAGAGGAGCTGCCTACTCTTTTTTAGACTACGATATGAGAAATAAGCTTTAAATGTCAATGTCATAAAAGACAAAAGGCAGACTGTGGCAATGTTCCAGATTAAAGAGACTAAAGAGACACGATGACTAAATGAAATGTGCCCTCTATACTGGATCCTGCTGTACAGGACATAATTGGATCAGCTGACACAATGGAACTGTGGCTGTCAGGTTAGATTTAAAGCATATTGCATGAATGTTAAACTGTGGCATAGATGTGTACTATGGTTAGTGAAAGGCCCTCCTAGTCTTAACATGTGTTCACTGAACGTTTAGTGGCAAAGGACTATGATTTATGCTTTTCCTCAAATACTGGAGTAAACAGAATAAATACTAACAGTGAGGACATTTTTGTAAGGGGTATATATGATAGTTTTTTTTATCCTATTCTTAGTTTTTCAACTTTTCTAAGTTTTAAATTATTTCCAAATTAAATGTCAAACAAAATGTTGTAATGCAAAGTTACCACAATTAAGGTGTGTGTTGTTGCTGTAATATAGCTCATGCTGTTTCAATTAGCAGAGAGTGAATTAGGACTGCATTGTAGGATAAACAAGCTTCGTTTAATGAGACAGAGAAGGGGTTCTAGAAAAAACTGTTTTGAAAAAAGTAGAAAACAGCTAAAAGAAGAGGGCGTAATATTCCAAGAAGAGGAACTGAAATTGGACTGTGCTTGAATGTCTAAGATGTCTAGGCAGATCAGAGAAATGGACATAGCCAGGTCCTGAGATGCTGTATAAGCCCTCTGGACTCCATATTAAAGACAGAAAATCAGCAAAAGATTTAAACAAGAATGAAGTACTCAGTGACTGAAGAGATGGCTTAGAGATTAAGAGCACTGCTGATGATATGAGATGTCCCTCTGAATACTGTGGATATATGTTGCTTTTACTGGTTGATAAAGCTGATTTGACCAATAGCCAGGGAGAATATAGCTAGGCAGGAAATCCAAACAAAGATACAGAGAAAAAGTAGGCGGAGTCAGGGAGATGCCATGTAGTTACTGAAGCATTACCAGTAAGCCACAGCCTAGTGGCGATACACATTAATAGAAATGGATTAATTTATAAGAGAGAGCTAGCTATTAATAACTGAGCCATTGGCCAAACAATTGTAATTGAACCTGGGCTTCAGCAGTTTGTAGCTATTGCTACCCTTGGGAGACAGTTGCTCCCTCTTTTTTATCTCACAGGGTAGGAAAGCACTGCTGAGAGACGACTGCATGGATTAAGATTTAGATGCTTCAGAACAGCATATGTTTACATCCACGAGGGGGGTTCTGTATTGTTTAGGGATGTCTAAAACTCCTAGGCAGAATGTTGATACATACTGTACACTTAGGAGTCAAGAAGTAGATAAAAGATAGAAGAGTAGAAGAAAGGGGGAGGGTACGAAGGCGAAGACTTTGGAAGGTTTGAGTCCCTGGAAATGATTGTACTATGTTAAATCTTGTCATGCTTGAAACCACACTATGGTAAATAAGGTCATTTTGCTGATGAGAAAACTGGAGCCCAGAGAGGTTAAGTAACTTGCCAAGGGTACATACTTGGCAAAAGGTAGAGGTAAGACAAAATTCAAGGTCTGGGCCAGGTAGAGTGGCCCATGGCTGTAATCCTAGCATTTGGGAGGCTGAGAAAGGAAGATTGAGAGTTTGAGGCCAGCCTGGACTACATAGCTGGGTTTGTCTCAAAATAAAATAAAATAACCCAATGTATTGGGCCCATAATCCTCCCCAAAGCCCCTTCTGAGAGCTAGAACTTCTGAATAGCTCCATCACACTGGGGAAATAAATTATCGACCCTGGAATGAGGAGTCAGGAATACCAGAGTATAGTGCCCCACGTGACCCCTGACGGGCTAAAGGCAAACTGATTGAAGATTTGCCTGAGGTAGACAGGTTTGCTAACTGCTTACAGCCACATAACTGTCCATCAATCAGTAGCTCTTAGAATATGCTTTCTCACATGGGAACATTTAGTGTGGCTCTGTGTGGATTGCTGATGTTAGGACAGTTGTTGCTCTGTATGCATTCTCTCTGAAAATGAAAAACAATTACTATGGTCCTGGAGCAGAGCCTTCCCCCTCCCTCACCCTCCTTCTTTGAGATTTTAACATTTTGTTTTGTTGTGCTTTAATTGATCAATTAATTGATTTATTTATTTTGGACAAAAATCTCCTCTCTTCAGACCAGTGTCTGATGGAATTCCAAGGTTCATGTATGTCTGTCCTGGCTCCAGCAGGATTCTGGGGACTCTCTAATGTACTTATGAGTCCTTTCAAGCAATAGAGTACCCTTTCAATATTAAAGCCCCTCCCTCCAGCTACTAGAAACCTGCCCCTCCTCTTTTTTCTTCCCCACTCTAGTTCTAGCATGTTCAGTTAACATTTCTATCAGATAAGTTAGAAACCAAAATCTCTGTGGGTGGCCAGGGAAAACTTATTAGTCATCTAACCCTCCTAGACAATGTCGTCCTAATACAAATATTTGTGCTTCTGTCACTGGCAGTCGTGTGAGCGCTGCCAGATAGTGACAGATTTTAAGACAGTCACATTAAGCATTAATCATGCTTAAAAGATGCAGCCATGCAGAGGCATACTAACGAGGAGGCATTTCCTGCCTGGTTTCTGCACCAGTGGCATCCTGTGCTAGGGTATTATTGCAACTCTTCATTTCCTTCATATAACATCACTTTCAGCATGCCTAAAAATCTCAAATGACATTGGCTGGCTGGATGACTCTAAGCTGATAAGACAGCTCCTACTGGACTGAGTCCTGTGTGCATATTATTTGTTCTAGGTCCTCTCACACTGTTGGGTGTATGCAAGTTCTAGACATTCAATACTGGAAGAAGTAAGAACTACAGGGGAACCAGTTCATGCAGAAGGCAGCATGAGGTTGGGTGCTTGAAGCTGGGCCTGGAGAAGCAGATACACCAAGGAAGCGAGGAAACTGAGTAATGGTTAGGAGCATGGGGTTAGCCTTATCTGCCTGGCCTGGGTTGGAGAACAAGGGGGACCTAGCAAGGATAAGAAGGTGTTCTCTTGTCTCAATGAAGTCGTCCTTTGGCCCCTAAACACAAAGTGTCTGGGATGGCAAAGCTCTGTAGTCTGAGGTGGCAGTTCCAGAACAAAGGGAACTAGGCTAAGTGTGCTCAGGTGGGTGATCCTAGGGTGAGTGCTTCAGCTGGATCAGGCTGAACCCAGAGAGGAGAAATTGAAGCTCTCATCCCACCACAGACTCCCCTTCCATTGTCCAGTCCTTCCCCACAGCAGGGTG
The DNA here is from genome assembly GCA_030556225.1 of Cricetiscus sungorus. Lineage (NCBI taxonomy): Eukaryota > Metazoa > Chordata > Mammalia > Rodentia > Cricetidae > Cricetiscus > Cricetiscus sungorus. The sequence continues at coordinate 31,418,773 of JANBXA010000588.1, forward strand.
AACCCATAGCCAGAGCTGTTCAGAATTCCTGGGTGGTTATGTTGGAGAAGGAAGAGACAAGCATTACTGGAAGGAGAGGTGGACTGGCTGCTCAATCAGCACCACCCTCCTAGCTGGGGTTGCCTTTAAGCTCTGTGGCTTAAAACAAATGCATTTTTTGTTTTGAGATACTCAGACACAAACTAAGTCACACCTGACCAAGCTCACACGATATGTAAGAGTAAAAAAAAAATCCAGTTTCTTATTTATAATGGTAAAATATAATTCCTGGAATAGAGGGGGAGTCTCTCTCTCTCTCTCTCTCTGTGTGTGTGTGTGTGTGTGTGTGTGTGTGTTTGTGTGTGTGTGGTATGTGCATATGCTTGCACCATGTACACATGAAATGTATATCTATCTGTATGAACACTAAGATGGCTAGTTGGTGCTTTCTGTCTTCATTGCTGAATACACATGTTATAGATTTAAGAACTGTTTATTAGGTACAGGCTCCCAAAAAGGTATGGGACAGGCAACTCAGAAACTATATTTTTTAACAAAAGTGTTGACTCCTCACTTAGGCCCAGTAGTGATCTCAAGGGAGGATGACAGATGGCATCTCTACCTCTGTGTTGTGTTTGTGTGCTTTAGTTTGGGTCAATGCTTACCTCCTCTGGTCAGCCTGGAAGTAGCTGCCTAGTCCATCCATCTCATCTCCTTTGAAAATGATGTCACAGAGCTATGTCATTGTCCTAAACCCTTGCATTCCAGGAAGACAAAAACCTCACAAGACATACTCCCCTCTCATGGAGGTAATGATCTGTGATAGGAAGACTACATATCTGATCATTTTGCAAGAGCCAGACTATTCCCGTTGAGTGATGACAGCTGAGAAAGAATTCTTAGGACCACCTTACCAGTCAGAACTGAGACAACCATTGTGTGGCCACACCTTGGTCATATCTACTTTATTGTGAATACCCCTAACCTCCTGCACTAACCCTTCCTGTGCTTAAATCTAAAGCTCATGTCAATGCCCTGAAGGTGGGCATAGGGTGGCTGTACCCCTTTATCGGCTGCTCTTCTCAGTGTTGCCACCTTGATAAAAAAAAGAAAAAACAAACAACAGCAACAACAAGACCCTCCTTTCTCTGATCTGAACCATTACTTGTCTTTTGGGCTGCAGAGTGGGGACACTTGGGGGGCTGCTGAAGTCCAGGTTCTTACCCTGACAACCCCAGTCACAGACATGCCACCTTCTGGATGGTGCTGGTGATACACCAGCAACTTCTAGTTACTTGGTATGTATTTTTTAGACTCCTTTCAGCCTATCTTCATAATTATTTCTGTACATTTAATTAGTTTTCAAGTCGTTTCTTAGAGGTTAAAGCTACTCCCAGTTAGGGTTTTCTTAGTGGGAAGGGACAAAATTGAAGCCTGTTTCTGACACACTAGGCAGAGAGAGGCAGAAGATAATGATCTCTAGGCAACTCTTATGTCAAGTATCGGGTCTACTTGAGCTCCCAATAGTCTCTTGTCATAGAGACAGAATTATGGGAGCTGGAAGAGGCCTTAGAGAAGGTCTGAGCTCTCTAGGATGTGATTTCACTCTTTAGAAATGAAAGAGAGAGAGAGAGAGAGAGAGAGAGAGAGAGAGAGAGAGAGAGAGAGAGAGAGAGAGAGAGAGAGAGAGAGAGAGAGGGAGGGAGGGAGGGAGAGAGAGAGAGAGAGAGAGAGAGAGAGAGAGAGAGAGAGAGAGAGAGAGAGAGAGAGAGAGAGAGAGAGAGAGAGGGGAAGACTCCTACTCTCCCCCGATCTGCCAAAAGCTCGGGGCGGGGGTGAGGGGTGGGGTGGGTTGTTAAGGCAATTGCCAGAAAATGGTTTCCTTTCTATCAGTCTTTGCTGCTTCTCATTCTGCACCCTCTGCTCGTGCCTCCCGACCTCTATCCCTACCCATGATCAGTGTGGAGTTCCTGCTCCACCTTCACACCCCACGACTGCTGCCTGGCCTTCAAGGCCGCCTTTCTTTGCAGCGTTCCCGTTTGCCTTTAGTGTCTTGTCCTCAGGCCTCCATTCTGAACCCCCTGCCCTTTCACAGGAATGAGGGGCCATCCCATTGTTTTTGTTTGCCCACACAGGTAACCGAGAGCCCCACTTAAGGTTCAGTGTATATTTATTGACAAATTGAAATATGGGGTTTTAAGTAGAGCTTTGGGGCTCTGTGCCCAGCGTTGGGTTCCGTGGCCGGGTTTTTCTCTTCTTGAATCTTCTCTAGGAGTGGAACCTTTTCTCTACCTTGAGAAACAGCTGAAGAGATTTGAGTCGTTCATTCACACAAAAGGAGCCAAGTTTCCATCATCCCACAAAATCCCTGAATGAGAAACCCTGACTTCAGAGACGGAAAGTTATTCCTAAGCCTCCTTTGGCTTTGGAGGTTTATCCCTTTTTGTTTTAAGACTAAACACCACGAATGGAGTCCCTGTCAATCAATGGGAGGATGGGCCCTGGCATCAGCCAATGCCTCTTTGCAGGTACTGAATGCTGGTTCTACCTCAGAGATGTGGGAAGAGCGATGCTTCAGAACTCTTGAAATTTGTCTATGAGTCAGTTCCTGGGTGTTGTCTAATAAGTATGGCAGGAACAGTTCCCGACTTCTCTCTTCTGCTAAAAATGTCCAAAAGCTCACTTTCCCAAGTATTTACTGTTCAACAATTTGACATTAATCTCATATTTATCATTTACAATCTAACAGCATGCTTCAAATCTATCTCCAAGGCACCAAACACTCAGTTTTAGAGACGGGCCAATAGTTTAAAACATTCTCCAATTTCAGGTACTGGGTTGCACCAGAGCACAAATAGACGAGACACAGATCCAGTTTCTACAGCCCTGTAGCACATTTACTTCCTTCAGCCACTCTGCCTTTCTTTTCTGGAATGCTGCCACCACCGTTGGGGGCCCTCTACCCAGGCACACAGCTTGTCAGTGCCTGGGAGTTTCTCTTTATAAGTTCAGCCTTAGCCAATGACTGACAGGTGTCGCCTATGAGCTGCCAGCTGCTCTGTCTGGGATTAGGACAAATGCAGGCATCATTTATACTCAGTCATTTCTCTCTGGGCTCTGAAGGGCTGACTCCAGGTTTTGTCTGAAAGGACACTGTCACTCGGTTTCTCTTGCTTCTCTAGTTGGCTTTCTCCAATTCCATATCTAATTCTCTTCCAACCTAGAGTCCATGTATGCTAAACCTGGGAGGACCTCTTAGCAAATTCCTTGTCCATGAATCCTTGTCTCAGGCCCTGATTCTAGGGAATTGGATCCTAGATGATATTATCTTATCCAATCGTCACAGCCACCTCCTGAAAATCAAATTTAAACACTCTTATTTCATTATGCTCATTTATAGATGAAGGGACTTAGACACTCAGGTTCATCATTACTTAGTAAGGAAGTGCAGAGTCGGAATTTTGTTGTTGAGACAGGGCCTTACTGTGTAGCCCAGGCTGCCCTCCAAATCATGGCATGCCCAGCCATAGTTGGGATTTAGCTCAAAAATTCAAAAACATGACTCTGGTTAATTGATCATTCCTATAGAATCTCCTTCCATCTCATGTGAAGGATGCTTGTTTAGCCAATGATATTTTATTATAGGCAAAATTTTATATAAAACACTAATTTGTCTACTTTGTATCTCACAGTGGGGACGAAATAGTAAATAAAATTTATAAATATGTAGTTGCAGACTTTCCTTTGGAGAGAAGGCCATCAGTAGATTGCTCATGCCTTGGTGGATGTTCATGTACTAGTGTGTTTATGGGCAGTACAAATTGGACTCAGGGCTATTAATAACAAGACAAAAAAAATCAAAAGAGAACAAGAAATCATGTGATAAGGTAGAGGCACTAGGGAGGTAGTGGTAGATAAGATCAATATATACTGTGTAAATGTCTGAGGCTTTCAGAACATAAAAAGACTATTAAAATATATACTTATAAACCATTCTAAAAGCTATAAAGTACTGCTGTACCAGCTGTAGGCTAGGGAGTGTGAGGTACAAAGGATGAATTAAGAAGGACTTTTGGTTTGAGAGATGACAAGTTTGCATCAAAAACAAAACAAAACAAAGCCAATTTCACTCCCATCTGCCTGACGTGCAATGGAATTAAGTTTAATTTTACATTTTCTGTTGAGATAAGTTTAATTTCTGTGAGCTTCCTGTGGCTTAGAGCTGTATTTGTATTGCTTGCTCTTACTAGCTGTCAACAACATGTGAGAACTCTATCTACACGCAGCTCACTGCTCCCTTGCACACACCCTAAGACCTTGGCAAGCCTCCTTGGTGCCAATCAGCAGCCTGTAGTAATGTGAAAAGTGGTGGCATCCATGGCTTTCCATCGCAGAGTCCCTCATTAAAATCCGTGCTTGGCAGAGCAGCTGGTCCCAGATCACAGATTCTAGCTTTCAGTGGGGCACTGAGAGGATGGAGAAAATGAATGTGTGTGGCTTGTTAGCGGCACTCTCAGAAGGTGAGGTTCCCATCTAGATATTTCTAGAGAATTTTGGGCCATTTATCACACACAGAGACATCTATTCACATATACAATATACATAGGCTCTTACGTTCTTTCTCTATAGGAATGTTGTTAATTAGCACGAAAAAAAAATAGTCAAATATTTTTTTTTTCCTATTTGTTAACTGTGTTAGTCAGAGTTTTCATTCCTGTGCCCAAACATCTGGGAGAAATATTTTTTAAGGGAGGATTTATTTCGGTTTGTCTCAAAGATTTCCAACCATAATCAGGTAGTTCCATTGTTACAGGGCATCAATGAGGCAGGATACTGCAGTGATGGGAACCTAATAGAACAAAGTTGCTGACCTCATGGCGACCAAAAAGCAGAAGACGTAACAGAGTCCAGGACTGAGAGGTATCTTTCCAATACATGCCCTGGAGGGAAGGGGGACTCAAAGATGACCCCCTGCTTCCCACAGGGTCCTACCTTCTACAGTTCCACCATCTCCAGATTGGAATCCATCAATGGATTGAACCAGTAGGTAGGTTAAACCCTCCCCCTACCCCCTTGGTGCCACCTCTGTCTTCGGAAACACCCTCATATAGGGCACTTTACCCATCAGTATTAACCATTACAATACCAAAGAAAGGCACTCAGGTTAGCTTTGTAATCAGTTTATTCAATGTGGCTTAGAGTGCCAGCAGAGTTCAGAATCATAAAGATTGTTTCCTGCCTATAAACAGAATTCCTGGAACTTATTATTATCAGAGGTCAGGACAACAGTGATGACAACTGAAGCTCTAGACTGGGCTCTGGTATTTTAACATGGCCACAGTGTTCCACTTTTATTTACTCATTCTTCCCATGAATCTTTCCCTGGAGTGGAAACGTGGCAATTTTGTTGCATATTGACTGATCATTAAAAATAAGAGCTGGTGCTGCAACTGCTGAATCAACCAGAGCAGAGGTTCTAGGCTATCAACCATGAACAGCCTACATCCACAATTACACTCAAACATCAATCAATCTGTTTTTAGGGATATGAGGTTGGAATTGGGACCTCCCAAAGCAGCATCTGTGGGTTCCAGTTCTCCAAGTGTGCACTTTAATGAACTTCTAGCAGAATTCTCCTTCTAGGCCACAGAAATGTCCAGCCATGCTCAACACCTCTAAAATTGGGGTTGAAAAGTTTTACTTAATAGGTGTTAGGTAATACATGCACATTTGCAAACAATGTGGCCTATTTGTAAGAATGACACTGGCTTAGAGTTTTAAAATTCCTACTATGTTCTGGAGTAGTCACTATGCAAGTGTAAGTCAAAGTCTGTGTCTTCGAACAATTTATACTGGAGTTGTGAAGACTGACTTAAGCTAATTAATTAATGCTTGCTACAGAGAAAAAGGTTGGTTGGTACATAGAAAGGTTCATGGGCTGGTGGAGTTGGAGATGGAATGGCTTAAAGACACATTACAGGAGAGATCATAACAAATACATGTATCTGAAGAAGTGATTACCTTGGAGATGGGGTTCTTGTCCTGGCAGTGCTGTTATTGTTCAAATATTAGAGCCTCATTCCTTTCATGATTATGTTCATTTCCTGTGTGGTTCAGAGCCACACTCTCACTGTTGTTCCACAGGACAGTGTACAATCTGAGATGCTAGCTCTCCACTCATTCAGTGCATGAAACACAGCTGTAGATTTAAATAGAAGGGAGATTAAATATGACCAGAAAGGGAGTAGTGAGTAGGGGCTGGGAGAGAGGAGGAATCAGGGACTAGGAGACAGGCTTTTACTCTCCATTCCTTTTAGCTCTGCTACTGGTGTTATATCTGTCTTCACATGGACTCATCAAGGCAGGGTGTTGGAGTAGAGGTCTCGGCTCTCACCACAAGTTAGAGCTTCAAACAGTATGTATCTATCTAGACAAACTTAGGACCCCATTTCTTCTTGATGTGTCTGGCAACTAGCTGGGAAGGACCAGAACTAAAGCTTTTACACCTATTTAGCACCTGGTTAAGCATCACTTGGCACCTGCCAAATGGGTCTCTACCATTGAGGGGGAATTTGCACTGATTACTGTACTAATTAAGCAGAAGTCATTGCTACTCACAATCATTAGGCTAAATCAGTTTCTGGGGAAAAGGGTTGATAAGTAGCTGCCCAATTGGAGTGGATTTGAAGGCACCCCACGCACACTGCTCACACATCAGCAGTTGTTCTCATGCTGTCAGCCAGAACAACCTGGATTCTTATGATCAGGGATAATTGACAGTCTCAAATCTAGGTGACATGGGTTAGGGAGTCTTAAAAGATGAAGTGATAAAGCTTAATTGAGGTAAGTGACACTAAGTGCCAAGTGTAAGGGGCACATCCAACAATGAGTAGACATTTCACAATGTTTTGACCTCTGATTACTTTCCCTGTTGTTTCATCTGCCTGCCCTAGTTTTTTTCCCCATCCAGTGGATTCCAGTATTACCCTTTAGGTGGTTGAGAACCGTCCATAAATTTGGTATATGTTTCTGTACCCTGGTCTTGTCCTCCCTCTCTGCATATGGATTCCAGTGCCGCTCAGTGTTTAGTTGTGGGTGTCTGCTTCTGTTTTCATCAGCTACTAGATGTGGGCTCTATGATGGTGAATAATTAGTCATCAGTCTCATTATCAAGGAAGCGCATTTATGATAGCCTTTCCACTGTTGCTCACATTGTTAGTTGGAGTCAGTCTTGTAGATTTCTGGATATTTCTCTAGAGTCAGTTTCCCTTCAAACCTATAATGGCTCCTTCTTTTATGTTCCCCCCTCTCTGTCTCTCTCTCTCTGTCTCTGTCTCTGTCTCTCTCTGTCTCTCTCTTCTCTCATCTATTCCTCCCCTGACTCAATCTTCCTAATCCCACACGCTTTCCTCTCCTCCTCTTCTCTTTCTCCTAGCATCCTCTCCACTCACTGTCCCCCCACTACCCATATGCTCAGGAGATCTTATCCCTTTCCCTTTCTGTGAGGGATTCTTATATGAATCTCTTAGAATCCTTCTTATATCCTAGTTTCTCTAGCAATTTGAATTATAGGCTGGTGATACTTTGTTCTATGTCTAAAATCCATATATGAGTGAGTACATACCATGTTCCTCTTTTTGTGACTGGGCTACAGAAACACTTAGAGACAGCTGACCTAAACAAGGAGGAACTAATGGGCCCACAGACTGATAGCTGGGAATCCAACATTGGACTGACTCAGACCCTCTGAAAGTGGGTCTCAGTTAGAAAGCCCAAACAGTCTAAGGGACTGCGGACAGTGGAACCAGGATGTATCCCTGTTGCACAAAATGACTTTGGGAGCACATTCCCCATGGAGAGATACTCTCTTACCCTAGAGGCAGGAGGGAAGGCCTAGTCCCTACTCCTATGACTTGATAGATTTAGATGACCCCTCCTGGAAGTCATCATCCTACATGTGGAGTGGGAGGTGGGTGGGAGGGGAGGGTGATAGTGGGGGGATGGGAGGGTGGGAGAGAGGGGAAAAGGGAGGGAGAGGGAACTGGTATCGCTATGTAAAACAAAAATAAAAAATAAAATTAAAATAATAATAATAATAATAAAAATTAGTATATGAACACGGTGAGGTAGACTGTCTTAACTTTGATGTGGAGAGCCTATATGAATGGGAAATTGATGGAGGTGGGGTGTTTGTGCATGTGGTAGAGAAGGTGTTAGCCTTTATATTCATAAAGTCAGGAACACCTGTCAGCATTTGAAGACTTTCCCATGGACTATAGATTTTCTTAAGACCAAGACCATGGCAAAATTCTCTTTAAGAGACCAAGAGTGCCTCAGATAACATCAGAAGCTATGCCTGAAGCAAGAGTTGGGTGTGATCTTTCTCTGAAGACTTGTTTCCTTTTTTTTTTATTAGATTTTATTGAATATTGTGTTGGAGGTTAGAGAAATGCTGAACTTGGAGAGTATTGTGAAACAAAAATAGAGGAAGTAGAACCTGGCCTATACTATTTATTTAGGTGCAATATTTACTAGTTTGAGATCAGCCTGTTACACTGTGTTGACCACTTCTGAGGTGCTCATGTGCACCCTGAGGTCAGTACATTTTCTCTATGTACATACCAGGTACATTTCTGTCTACTACATTTCCCTGGAACCCTGAGGGAGGTGATTTTTCTTGGGGGAGGAGGTAGATCGTCTCATATTATTAAAAACTGTGATGATGTTTGGGGGCAATTGCATCTCACTTTCTGGAAGGTTGGAGAAAAAGAATTCAATTTGAAGCCAATAGAAAATTTCAAACTTGGGTGCAATCCCATATAGCAAATGCCACTATAATGAAAATCTCTACATCCCAGTGATTCCCAGTGGCCTATTTGTATCAGGCAGTATTCAATGAAGAAAAACTTTGCCCTAAATAAAAATGTGAATAATTCCCTGAAGTTTATTCTAATGGGAAACTGCAGGCCAAACTCTTAAGGGGACAGAACTGGGAGAGGTGAAGAGATATTTTGTCCTTGCAGAGAAGGTTCTGCAAGAGACTTCAGGGGACCATAGTTATTTGAGAGTTTGGCAGGAGAGAGAACACCAGATAGGGAAATGACCACAAGGACACAAACTATTATGGAAATGTTCATAAACCTTGATGCATTGTTAAAGGGGAGGGGCCCCATGCATCTCACTTTTCCAACTCAAGGGAAAGGTGATTTGGAAAAGCTTAAGAACCTGGGACACTCAGGTAGCAGACATCTGAATGCTGTTTTTGTAGTGTTATGCCATGAACTCCCATCTGCTCAGCTTAGAGTATGTGCTGAGGGCGTGTTGATAACTATTGGGTGCGTAGCATAAGTGTGGACACAGACATGTCCTCCAAATAGTAAATGCTACACCAAAGTAGGCACAGTGCTAATCATGTCCATGACTTTAACAGACTCATCTCCTGAAGGTGATGGGCTAGGAGATAGATGGGAGATGCTGCTGCCTGGTTTGAAAAGCCCATCAACATTTTGAGAGATGCTTTATTTGAAGTCTAGTGTTGCTAGAACCCTGTATCTGACCCAAGGACCAACCCATCTCTGAACATTTCTCTTTTCCTCTGGTATAAATTCCATTTTGTACCTTCACTGCATGGTCCCTTTGATCTCTGGGAAATGAGGTTCTTTTTGAAGTGAGGTTGATGTTTTCCAGACACATGAGTCAGCAGACAGAGGCAATTCCTCCTGCCATGAGGGATCAATAATAAAACACTTTTCTTGGAATGGACAGGCATGGCCTATCCTAGCAGAGGGAGTGAGAAGAAAGGGGACAAAAGTTGACTTTTCTTTATGTTAACTAAAAGCGTCCTTCTTGCCTGGCTCTTGACAGGGATTCAGGGACACAGCTGGCAGGATCTGGTACTTTTCCTCCCCACATCTGGAGGCTCTCTAGAGCTGCCTGTCTGCCTAGACCCTGCTGGTCTTCTGCTTATTGTCAGTGGGATGGGAAGAGTAGCGATGAAGATAAGAGTATAAGGTTCACTTGGGCTCCTGGATGAAGCTGCAATGAGAGAGGTCCCTGGAGGGGATGACCAGGCCAGTGGAGTGGTTTGTTGACAAGCACAGAAAATCATACAACAGAGCTGTGGCCACAGAGGCTAGAGCGCCTGCAGCGTTTGTCTGCACTCTGGTTTAATCATTTATTTCTTTTAGAAAGCAACTCAGAGAGCCCAGCTGGGGCCTTAGGGTGGATGCCTTCCATGCAGCCTGCTGGAGGAAGCTTCTATGTGGGGGTTGGGGGCAGACAGCACAGGTGAGACTGCCTTGTTACCCCAGGAGGACTGTGTAAAGTAACTACAGAAGGCATTGGTTTATTTGACTGAGAAACACAGCCTTCCTGCAGATAGAAGCTGGCAACTCTGGATCCAATACAATTGATTGCCTGAAGCCCATCTTCTCAAGTTGTAGAAAAACTTGGCAACCATTGGCTACTTAAAGAAGTAGAGAGGTAGCTCAGACTGGCACACTCTAGATGGGACTGAGCCAGGTCTGGAAAGAGCCATTAGGTCTATTCTCCAATGGCTCAAATGAGGGATCCTTCTTGTTGAAGTTGGCCCCTGTCTGTCCAGCACTGTGGTTCTGATCTTACCTAGGAATCTGACAGTTCTGGTTTCAAATTTCTCTTCCTCAGTTTTAGTTGCTTGCACTTGATTGGGTTCTTAACCTCTTCTCATTCACTTATGAGAGAGAGAGAGAGAGAGAGAGAGAGAGAGAGAGAGAGAGAGAGAGAGAGAGAGAGAGGAGCTGGGAAATCACTGCATCATTATAACACATGAAAGGTAGGTCTTGCTCCATTTAAATCCTTGATATATGAAAAGAGCCAAAGATACAGATGGGGCGGGAGGGGGCTGCTAGTTTTTCTGTCTAGCCATCTATCTGGGAGAGAAACTTGGCCTCAGGGTGACTCCTGGTAATTTGTTCAAAATGCTATTTGGTCTTCCCTCAAAGGGAGTCTGCAAGCAGGCAGACACTTGGCCTAGGAGAACAGTGTAGCAGCTTAGCAGCTGTAACCTGAGAGAGAGAGAGAGAGAGAGAGAGAGAGAGAGAGAGAGAGAGAGAGAGAGAGAGAGAGAGAGAGAGAGAGAGAGAGAGAGAACAGGCCCAGCCAGAACATGAAGACACCCTCCATTGCTGTGATCCCCCTGGGGAGCCAGCATAGGATTCCTCTATGTCTGCCTCTGCATTGGCTTCCTCTCAGCCAATAACAATGAAGGACAGCTCTGGCCATTGTAAGGCAGCTCTTTAAGCCTCTCTTCACCCATGCCTGCCTTTGTAGGGCAGCTGTTTGCCGAGGCATTCTCTTGTTGGCACTGATTGTTGTATACCTTCCTGTGCAGCCTGCTTCTGAGGTACCAGGTGCACCCCAAAACTTGTTACCATGTCTTATAAAAATGTTTCAGTCAATTATGGATCATTGTATGATGGGGGTCTCCTTGATTATATTGCCTGTTGGCATTGTTAGTCTGTGTGAGTATCCTCTGTGATGCTGTCACAATAGTGAACTCAACTAAGGATGTGTCTTTCTCTTCCCTCTCCTAAACCCCATGAAAATGCTAAGAAATAACATGCTGTGAAGCTGTAGGAGGAAGGGAGCATGCTGAACTATGAAAAATGTTCATGTGTTTTTTGGCGATGGAAAACAGAGGAGGAGACAGCGTGCTAACCCAAGGGACAAAGCTAGAACTTCACTGCCCACAGAGAACAATAGTAATAATCAAACTGATTGCCCCTGAGGCCCAGGAGATAAGATTGGGCCAGGGCTTGGTTGGTACCTCCTTCATACCTGTAGAAGTTGTAACAGCCCCCTGCCATTAATTAGAAATTGACCCTGGAGATGTGTCCCAGTTTCATTTCTGTTGCTATAAGAGAACACTCCAACAAAAATCAACCTCAGGAAGAAAACCTTTATTTTAGCTCACAATTCCAGGTAACAGCTAACTGTAGCAGGGACTCTATTAGTTACATCACATCCAAAGTTAAGAGCAGAGAGAAATGAATGCATGCATTTTTATTACCAAGCTCACCTTTCACACTTGTGTAGCCCAGGAATCAAATCCAGTCAATGGTGCTACTCAAAGCAGGCCAGCATCTCTCCACATCAGTTATCAGAATAAAGACAATTCTATACAGATGTGCACACGGGCTAACCTAATCTAGGTAATCCTTTGTTGAGAGTCTCTGCCAGGGTGGTTCTAGATCATGCAAATTGACATTTTAAACACCACAAGAGGTTAGGCTCAGAGCATGACGAGGACATCATACACCAGAGATACCAGCAGTAACACAGAAACTAAATATGGGGATTCTGAGGGTGGGGCATTGCATGGAGCGGCACTGTAATGCTAACAACCAGGGTCAGCCAGGTGGTTGCTTCTCCAGGAAGGCTGAATAACACACACACACACACACACACACACACACACACACACACACCCTAATGTGTGAGGATTCCCTTGAACTTTAGACTAGTAGGCCATTCCCAGGCATTCAGAACTTCTCATATTTAAAAATTATCTGTTTGCTAACTTGTCTGAATTCAACCCAAAACTGAAAGGTATCTTTCCTTGTGGTAGGTAGTAGCCAAGCTCTCTCCCTCTCCTTTCCTTTCCTCTGACACTCCTTTCCTTCTTTTCCCCTCCCCCTCCTTCCAAGCTGCTTAGAGACAGCCCTGTTCATACCTAGTTCTGGGAGACAACTGGAGATTAGAGGGAATTTATTTACAGACTACAGAGACCCACTTTTCTGGTGAGTCCACTCCTATGTAGGAAAAGCATCCAGTTTCATCTGAGTCTGAAAGGCTGGAGTGCCTATTAGAACTTTGACTCTCTGCTTGGTACAGAATGGGACTTGTTTTCAAGCTGAAAGTCTAGGGATGGGAAATAAGATGACACTTTCAAATATCAATTATTCCCCGGTCTCTGGATATCTAAGGCAGTTAGTAGTACCTCCAGGAGGCTCTTCTTTTGATGTTCATTCTATTTTTTTTTTAATTCAGATTATAGCAGCCCTGGGATGGGGAGGCTGGTCTGACAGGCACTGATCAGAACTTTTTTTCACCTTTGGAGGGAGGTGGGAGAGAGTCATTACATCTTGCTATCTTTGATTCTCCCAACCCTTTTCTCCATCATGTAAATGAACGGGTGGGGTTTAACAGACACTTTTGGATCCTCCCATATAGAAGACAGAGAAACAATACAAGACTTCAAAATGGGAACGGTTAGGGGTATGTGTGCCCAAATGAAACAGAGATACCACACGAGTGGTGTGATGTGCAAAACCCAGTTCTCCACAAGAATATCCATCAAAAGAAAACATGTATTTCAGTTCCAAAATAAAAGCAAGCTACAGCTTCAAAAGAGATGGGGAGATGGAGAGAGAGAGAGGCAGGGGCAAAGTGAGAGAGGAGGTAAAGAGAGAGACTGAGGACAGACAATGTCTGAGAGATTTTAACACATGCTTACAAAATTCAATGTCAATTCCATTTTTTTCTTCTACTGTTCAGTAATGGAAGTAATCCACTTTAAGTAAAACAAAAATAAAAAAACAAAGACAATTTAAGAGAGTCAATATCTGATAAAAAAAAATTTAGGAAGAGAAAATAAGAAGCAGGAAATTACAAAGAAATTATTACAAAGAAATAACCCAAGACTGGATCCCTGCACTGAACACCATGGGCATTTAGACCCAGACTACCCCCCCCAAAAATCAGAAGCTCAGATCTCATAAGGTTCCTCAAAAGGCATATTACAAATTCCAAATTCATAGGAAGTTATAAAAAAAGAAACTGCTTGAAGGAACATTCCATTTCTCTGTAGCTTTATATCAGCCTGGGGAGAAAATCATGCAAATGAATAGATACTGACTTTTTCATTGATTAGTTTGGGATTTGGATCTAGAGTTCCTGAAACACAAAAATGCATGTAAGTTGCTTATTTTCTGATAACGTAACACCCAATACCTACTATACTTCCGGGCAGACAAAAATACACCCAGCATGATGTTAATGCAGAAATAAGTCTATTAGTAGAATTCACAAAAGAACAGTTCTTTGTGACTGTTTCCCTTTAATAGGGCATAGTTAAAAACCAAAGGAGAAGAATGAACAAACAGGCTTTATCTCAAAGATGACAACTCCTCAGATACAAAAATCACAAAATTAGAAATTGATTTAAAACGTTAAGTTTTATTGTGTACTTTTTTTTTTAAACTAGAGTGTGACTTTTTATATAACAATGTTATTCTGCAATGGTAAAACATTGGATGAACCTGATGTACAGTCTAGATCAGGGGTTGGTAAACTACCCATGAGCTTTTTGGAAATGAACTTTTATTGGAACACAATCAAGCTCATTTGTTTCTGTGTTGTCTGTGGCTACTTTGCTATAACTTTATAGCCGAAGAGTTCAGACAGATATTACAGATTTCACAGTCTAAAACACTAATTATCTGACCCACTATAGAAAACGTTGACTGTCTTCTATATGAATGACAAGATCCCTCCATTGAGCAACACCATGAATATAAAAGGTTCCCAACAAAGAACATTACTGAGACATTTCTGAACATCAGGAATAAAGAGAAAAATCATGAGATCCTAGAGAAAAGAGAAGGTCACACGCACAAAAGAAGATCAGAAGTCAGAATGGGATTGCATTCTCAAAAGCAACTGTGGGAACTATATCAAAGTAGAGTGAAGCCTTCAAGATCCTGCACAGAATTTAAATTTCCATCTGGAATTTAAATACAGCACGAGAGAAGAATAAAAGTATTCTCAAGGCCATGTCTAAAAGTTTGTAGTTCGTATTCTTCAGAGGGTGTGTGTCGGCTTAATAAGGGATAAAACCAAAGAAATCATGGAGGCCTGTGTTCAAGAGAGTGCAGGGAGGGTCTAGAGTGTAGCCTGGCTGCAGGCTTAGAGAACAGTACATCAAGGCTGCATCAGAGCCAGGAAGCAGGTGTGGGAGTTAGCAGGGAAACCGTACATGGAACTGGTGTGATGTGGGATGCCCTTCTCTATGCTGTGAGTGTGTTTTATTAGCATTGGTTAGTAAAGAAGCTGATTTGGCCAATAGACAGGCAGAATAGAGCCAGGCAGGAAACCCAAGCAGAGAAACGGAGAAAGAAGGCAGGGTCAAGACGAAGAAGTGAGATGTGAGGTAACAAGCCATGAGCCTTGCGGTAAAATATAAACTACTAAAATGAGTTAATTTGAGCTGGAGATATGACTCAGAGGTTAAGAGCTCTGGCTGCTCTTCCAGAGTCTTGAGTTCAATTCTGAGCAACCACATGGTGGCTCAAAACCATCTACATGCCAGTATACATAATAAATAAATAAATCTTTAAAATGGGTTCATTTAGTTATAAGAGCTAGTTAATAATAGGCCTGAGCTAATAGGCCAAACAATTTTTAACTAGTATTAAGCCTCTGAGTGGTTATTTTTAAAGCAGCTGTGGGACCGGATGGGATGAGAAACCTCCAGCTACACTGATGCTTGGATTAGTGCTTGGGAGACTTGACACAGGTTATTATAGCAAACCAAGCAAATCACAAAACGTGTCTTTATTTTTGGAAAAAATATGAGAAAGAATTGAGTGATATTTGCATATTTTCTAGGTGGCTGCTGTGTCATCCTCATGCTGAACCGTTTGGAAGGTATCTCCTCCTTCTCCGTCCTGAGCCCTGGGGAGGCAGGAACTTGAGCCATCAGTCTCTGGAATTCTGCAATTCTAATATCTTTGGATACTTTATGTAAAATTTCCCTCTATGGAATCATTTGGCATGGGTGTATGAACTCTGATACAGAAGTCAATTAATGATGTTTCTAAAATTGATGATTTGAGAAATAGCATAAGTATCATGCAGAGATGTGGAAGTACAGGCCAGGGGGACATAATTCAGCAACAATACAAGGGGAAAAGGGGGTGGGGTATGGATAGGGTGGAAGGTGAGAGGGATTTATTAGGAAATACTGGTTTAAGTCTTTCACAATATTATTTGCCTTTAAGTGTTATATATATTACTTTGAAAAAATCTGACATATTCTCAACTTCCAGTGTAGTTACTGGCTTGCCTCTTCCCACAGAGAAAGACTATGAACAGGGTAAAGATTCAGCTGAAAGTGGAATCTTCCTCCCCTTGCAGGAAGGAGGAAACAAGACTGGCTATTCAAGAGAATGAAAGGCTCAGAAGAGCCTCGGCCCTCAGCAGAGGAGGATGGGATAGGCCAGGGGACAGACTCTTCTTGTCACCTGCCTTTATCTTAAAAGGAAAGGTTACTCTGGTGACTCCTGGCCACTCATCTGATTATAAGTACAGTAGACACCCCCACAAAGCATGCCCCAGACCAAGAAGGACAGAAATGCCTGCCTCCTTCTCGTGTTGCTTTTCAGAATGGGCTGTGGGAAGGCTATATCCTGGACCATGCTGGTTACAGCTAGTAAAGAGGACACTGGATAGAATTAAAGCTTCACTTCAAAGTCCAGAGACATCCTCTGGAGGTAGACACTCCCTCAGCTTCTCTCCTGAAGTCTAGAACTTGTTTCATCTTTCAAAATCCCACCTCTCCCTGTGTAGACGACATTGATCTACACTCTTTTAAACAAATGCCTCTGGATTTCTCCTTCCCTTCCATCCCTTTCCTCTTTTTTTTCTCTCTCTCTAGCTTCAGACCCTTGGTGTTTCCCTATTATCTAATGTTAAAACAGAGTCTAGGGAGTTCCAAATTGAGGCTACTGTGATGGGTCCACTTCTAGGCAACCATTAGTAAAGCCCCAAAAGACGAAGTCATTAGGATGAACTTCACATCTTTGTCTTAATGGGGTGCAGTGTGTATGTGTGTGGGGGGGATGGGAGATGAAAAGACAAATGCACATATAACAGTTGTTCTGCAACAGTCTCATTCAGCGCCTCCCCTACATAACTTTCCAACCCTGCTTTGTCAATAATGAAGAACGCTGTTAGCACAGTGAGCAAAGTTCCTGAGGCAATAGCAAGCTTGGCCTGCCCTGGACCATGGGTAGAAATGTATTATATTCTCTGTACAGTAAGAAAAGGCAGAGAAGACACAGCTCTTGGGACAGTGTTCCGGCCAGTGGAGGGGACTGGCGTATTCTGCTTATTGAGATATCTGAGGTAGAATGAAACAAAGGTTCCTAGGTTTGGGCTTTTGTCTGAGATCTTTTAATGGCTCCCCTGAAACTCTGAAAGGAAGTCTGTACTTTCAAGGGTTCCATCCATTCTTGGTGTAACCAAAGAGACAAGTTAATGGCATTTGGGGTTTGGGGATAGTTTGAAAGAGAAAAAATGATGACAAACAGACCGTCTGTTCTGCCTCTGTCACCTCAGTCTGTCAGCATTGGAATCAAGACCAGAAATGGCTAGCGCTCCAGGAGGACAGGTGAGTGGAAAAGCAGCCCCAAGCACCCAACAGGACCCTAGAGCCTGGAATGGAGTGGTTGGGGATGGCATCTCCATGGCAGGACGGTCAGAGGCTCAGTACTGGTGGGAGACTGTGCCCTGAGCAATGGTGTAGCGCCTTCTGACACTGATAAAGGCTGGCTGCTTCGCACACGAATCTTTAGTTAGCAGTGTTCAGGGGTTAACAGAGAAAGGGGCCAGTGTCCATACTTGGAGATGAGAAGCAAGAGAGGAAAAGTGGCCAGATGGTGACCAGTCACTGGAGGTTAAAGTGAGTGAGCCAGGGGCTGCTGCTGCTTATGAAAGCAGCCTTCTCTGGAGTGCTCAGAAACATTGGGACCTCCTGCTGTTCTTTCATTGATTTAGCAAATATTTGTGGTGTGACTTCTAAGTGCCCAACAGTGTCTGGGCCCCAGAGATGCTGCAGGAAGTCACAATGGCCACTCCCAAATATGAAGGATTGCTAGGGTAAAGATGTTAACACGCAAGTCAGATCTTTGCCTCTGTCTGTTTTTCACAGCTGAAAGTTCTATATTCTCTCTCTTCCTCTTAAAGTGGTAAATACCTCTTGTAACCCTTACCAGGTCAGAGAGGGCACCAGCAGAATCCTTTCCGTGTCCCCTGCCTTTAGTTTTGAGACTGCTTTTATTTTACCGCTTCTCTAAAATTGCTGTTATATTTCACAAGGTAGATTTTTTTTTTCTTTTTAACTGAAGTTTATTAATTATTGGTGTGTGGATGAGCCACATCGTTCATGTGGATAGAAGTCGGAGAAGAACTTCCGGGATATTGAACTAAAGTTCCAGGCTCCTGTGGGAAGACTGCACCCCGGAAGCTGTACTGTTGAATTACAACCTTGACTTGGAACAGGGTGTACTAATAAACGTACTTGCTTTTCTTTTTAATCTTCCTTGTTGCAGGAGTCTGCCTTAACTGGAAACTTGGGAGGTTTGAAAAAGAAAACAAAAAGCAGCAACCAAAATGGTTTCGTTTTCTCCTCTTCACAGAGGAGTGAATCAAAGTAATTGCATCCCTTTTCTTTTTCTTCAAATTGATGTGCCTGTCACGTGTCTCGTTAAAAGACTCCCCGTTTGAGACTGAAGAGATATCTCAGCAGTTAAGAGCATGTACTGCTCTGCCAGAGAACCTGGCCTGGCCCTCGGCACTCACAGCAAGTGGCTCAAAAATGCTTGTAACTCCAGCCCCAGGAATTCAACATCTTCTGGCTTCCTCAGGCACTGCACACACAGGCATAAAGCCCCTACACATGTAGCATAATTAAATCAAAGTATTTTTTTTAAAAAGAGGGCTCCCTTCCTTTCCATCAATTCCTTGGACTTTAAATCACCAGCCCTCAAAGGTGAGGTCATGTAAGGCTGATAAACTTCCGGTGACCTCATCAATGATGTTCCTTAACTGGGTGGCATGTGTCATGCATCTTCTCAAGCTCCTTGTGTATCTAATGTATTATGGTAATGTAGCACAAGAAAAATATTTTCATTAACTTTCAAATGCTCTTAATGGGGATAGATCCTGTGACAAGAGATAGATTAATGACAGAAAGAAAAAACAACCAAGTGGTGGTGGTAGTGGCTCACTCCATTAAGCCCAGCACTCAGGAGGCAGAGGCAGGCAGATCTCTGTGAGTTCGAGGCCAGCCTGGTCTACAGAGCAAGTTCCAGGACAACCTCCAAAGCAATACTGAGAAACCCTGTCTCAAACAAAACCCAAAAGAGAGCAAGCTAGTATAGTGTCTTCAAAAAGAACAGCAATTTTGTGGGAAGCCATAGGACAAAAGGACGTGACAGCAGCTTGTTGGGAGCAAATAAATGTCAGATCAAGAACAGTCAGTATATTATATTTATGTAGATTCTCCCAGTGCCAGCTCTGGGCCTGTAAGCATCTAAAGTTGCTTAAGTTCTGCTTGGTAGAAAAGGGGTCAGGATCGCTCCTGTCTTTGTAAATCTGTGTTCTGCTTCAAGGAGAACAGAGGGACGGGAGCACTGTGACTATGTTTTTTTGTTTGTTTTTGTTTTTGTTTTTTTTGTTTTTGTTTTGTTTTGTTTTGTTTTTTGTTTGTTTGTTTGTTTGTTTGTTTGTCTTCAGGCTCTTCTGTGCCTTACAGCAGCCACCCTGTTAAACTCTAAAGTTCAGTCCTGGACCAATTTGCAACCACATAGCTATAAGAATCTTAAAACCTTGGCCTACCCACTCCTTGACCTCCTGTTGTAATACTTTTGACTCTTCTGACACAGGATTATTTCAGGACCCAGTCCTTTAGGCATACAGGCTCTGTTCAGCTTCTCCAGAGGAACAGACCCATTGAGAGAATATTTATAAAAAAAGGGGATATATCAGATTGACTTATGGGCTACAGGCTGGGTAGTTTATAATAGCTTTTTTCACACTAGAGAGGCTGGTGACCTGATAGATGCTCAGTCTGTGGGACTGGACACCTCAGTCATCCTCACCTGGTCTGGAGGATTCCTGGAGAACAGCTAGACTTCAGTCCATATTGGGAGGCAAAAGAAGTTGGGTTTAGATGTTAGTGAAGAATGGTGGTGGCAGCAGTAGTAGCAGCAACAGAGTAGGTGCACTCAGCAGCAAGGGACCAAGGCAAGCAGGCAAAGAGTGAGTTTTGCCTCAGACTTCCTTACATCTGGGCTACAGACAGAAGGCACCTTACATCTTGGGGAGTTTTCCACCTCAGTCAGTTCTTATAGGAAACTCCTTCACAAAGCTACCCAAAGGCATGTCTTTTAGTTGAATCTAGACCCAAATCAAGCTGACAACCAAGACAAAGAATCATGATTATAATGTTATTTTTTGTTTTAAGTGCTCCCAGGGCAGTTTTCTTTTTTCATTATCGTTTAGATAAAATATGTATGCCTAGGTTTAGATAGCTCCTTGATAAAATATTCTATCTCAAGTGTGATATACCCTTTCAAATGCTGACCTGTAATTTACTTAAGACTCTAGAAAGTCCTTTCTGGGCTGATACTAACCTTTAACATGCCAACACACAATCTTCAAATACTGACAATGGGATTCGATTTCCCACAGAGCTTCCTGAAGATTAGACAGGGGTGATATGGGATATGACACGCTTTAATAGTCTCATGAAAAATGTCCCTGTGCTTATTAGGATGTAGCTTGGACCCTCTCCAGGGACAATTACAAAGAAATCCCTGGGAGAAAGAAAAATGCTAATTTCTCATTCCAATTACCAGTATGCTCTTTAATTCAAATGAAATGCCCCCAGTGTGCTGGATGCTGTATGAGACTCATCAAAAGACAAGCCCTTAAGGGACTTCCATCAAGAAAAAAAAATTGTCACATGCTGTGGCTATGGAGGGCCAGATAATACAAAGGGAAGGGGGATACTTGAACTCTTTTTTCCTGTAGCAGAGACTCAAAGACTGCACCCGATTAACCTTCCTTCTCCTTTATGAGTTACTGGCTGTGAACAGAGAAATGCAATGGATAGAGTGAGAGTGTTCCCATCCTTTTAGGGTGCACAAGATCACCCAGAAATCAAATCGATTTTTAGTGTTTACAAGGTGAGTAAGAGTCATCTAGGGTCAAGATTTGGTGGGAGCCAATTTCCTCTCCCACTCAAGTATCTCACACATTTATAAAGAAAGTCAGCCAAGACCTTTCTAATAACTGCCCCTGCAACTCTCTGCTATGAGAAGGGTGGAGATGGGCGTGATGGACAGGTAGAAAGTAATGTGTGATAAATCTAAGTAGTACCTGATCAATTGAAGTCTACTAAGATGAGTTGTTTGATCTGATATGATTTTATTTATTTATTTATTTATTTATTTATTTATTTATTTTGGTCATGGTAACTTCAGCTCTTGCCTAGGTACCTATAATGGGGTGTAGGACACAGGCCACATATATGATATTTTGGTATAATGAACAATTAAAGCGAGGAATTTGAGAAATATCAAAGTAGTGGATGTAGGAAGGTCTTCATAAATTCCCCCTGACAGGGACCCTGGGGTCTCCTGGGAGATCCTCTCCATGACAATTGACAAGAACCCTTATCTCCTAAGACAGACAAATGCCAAAAAGAATCTGGACAGACAGGCCTTTCTGTGCTTCCTGAATCTTCCACACTCTGTTCACATTTCCTTGTCCAATCTCATTTTCCTATGACTTCTACCATCTGTCAAAACCAAGATGAGTGCAATTGGGTTTCTCTGTTAATCTGTCTTTCCAACTAAGTGTTTAAAAAGGTAGGATAAAAAGAATGCATAGTTTTTTTCCCCTGTGGTTCCTGGTGACCATGAAGAGACTGTAAAAGTCTGGATGTTGTACTTACTCCAGAAACTGTCCACAAGTCTGTGGCAATTGACACTGAGTTTTTCACCAATCGCGTTCCCAGATCTTTGAAGTGCAAGGGTGAGAGAGGCAAGTGGACTTCCCTCTTCATCCTTTTCATGGTTAGGTTATTAGGAGAAGTTTATTATTTTATTTGGTTTTTTTTTTTTTTTTTTTTTTTGCATCGTGACTCTTGAAAATGTGGTTTCTGTTGCTCACTTACATTGGGGGGAAAAAAAGCTGTTTTCCCCAGCCTGTCCCTTCCATCAGTTTACTTAAATATAGCCAGGTTAAGTATGTCAATCAGTTAGGATTATGTATTTTTAATCAGGCTGCGGGTAGAAAAAAAAACCTATTAAAGGGGTGAAATGAGACTTACAAACAAATGTAGATTGAACATGTGCCGATGATTTTATTTAACTTATTGAAGAAGGAACCAGTGAGATATTATAATCAATGCAAAGGACAATCCAGAGAGCAGAGGCACAGATAGGTAATTAGGAATATGAAAATGAATTTGCTTAGTAGAGCAGAGCTGTGGGGGCTCTGTCACACCTCTGCCAGCCTGAATTCATTTGCATGTTTATGGACAAGAGTGGATTTGCATTACTAGTAGTTACATATCATTTACAGAACTGTAAAATAGCTCATCCACAGTGACAAGCATAGCAATAGCATCGAATCAAAGAACATGAAAGAGTATTCTTGACAATATCTACTTTTCCATGTAAGATAACTAGTGCTTTTAGTTTTGAAAACTATTTCATTTAAGTTAATCATTTATTTTCCTCTTTTATAATGAATCTAGACACAAAAGGACACTAACACTTATAATAAGATCTATCTATCTATCTATCTATCTATCTATCTATCTATCTATCTATCTATCATCTTCCTCCTAGCTTCTTTGCACACAGCTTCTGAGCCCTTGTAATTTTCAACAAGTATCTTTTTGTATGTCAACCAGTGACTGGAGGCTAGAGCTCCCAGGCAGCTCCAAGATGGGGCTTTTTGGTAAACAGACCAAATATGGGCTTAGACAAAAAGAACTTTCCTTAGGATCTCCAACCCATCATACCTAACTTCTAGGGGAAAGGGCTAAATTGTGACTTGACCAATAATGGCCAATGATTTATTCAATCATGCTTATATAATATAACTTGTCTATAACTCGCTAAAGACAAGGTTTAGAACAGTGGTTTCCAACCTGTGCAGTATGACCCCTTTTGGGGGCAATTGAACAGCCCTTTCACAGGCGTCCCCTAAGACCATCACAGGGGTCTGATGATGGGAGATGTCATTCTGTAAATATGTTTCTCTTATTGGTTAATGAATAAAGTGCTATTTGGCCAATGAGGCAGAATTATAGGAGGGACCGAAGACAAGGAGGATTCTGGGAAGTGTAGGCAGAGAGCAGTCATCATGTGATTTTCAGGAAGAGAGGACTCAATTGAGGCATTCTCCAGTAAAAGAAGACCATGTAGAAATACATAGATTAGTAGTTGTGGGTTAATAGTTAGGGCAGAGCTAGCCAATAAGAAGCCCAAGTCAGCAGCCAACAGTATTATAATTCATACAGTGTCTGAGTGTTCATTTGGGGCTGAGGCAGCTCTGCGACCAGGCTGGTGGGAAAGAGTTATTGCAATAGGGGTCCCCTAAGACCAACACAGATATTTACATTATGATTCATAACAGTAGCAAAATTACAGTTATGAAGTAGCAACAAAAATAATTTTATAGTTGGTGTCACCACCACATGAAGAACTATATTAAAGGGTTGCAGCATTAGGAAGGTTGAGAACTCCTGGTTTAGTGAGCTTCTGGACCACTGAGTATATGCTTCAAGGGTAGCATGCCTGGAAAAAGTATGGAAGCTATGCCCCACTTCATGTGTATATCTTGAATTGTGTGTCCCTCCATTATGTCACTCCTCTGTATCCTTTGTAGTATCTCTTGCAATAAGTAATAAAATATAAGTAGAGTTTTATCTGAATACTTTGAACTGTTCTAGCATTTGACTCATAAATAAAGGGAACCCTGACCTATAGCTAATCAGTCATATGACCAGTATGAGCCACAACTGCAGCTTGTAGTTGGCATCTGAAGTGGGGGACATTTTATGGGATTGAGTCCTTCACCTGTGGGATCTGATGCTATCCTCAAGTAGATGTCAGAGTTGTGAGAAATTGTAGTGGTACTCTACTCAATTCCATCTGTTTACCACTTGAAAGCCAATACCCGAGAGACAAGAAGTGGGAAGAAAGTCAGATTTATTCAAGAACTGGTGCCTTAAAAAGATGGGTGTCTGATGGGAGATGTTATTCTGTAAATATGTTTCTCATACTGGTTAATTAATAAAGCCTGTGGCCAATAGGAAACAAGATAAGGTGGGGCTAGGAGACCAGGAGGAGGAAAGAGGAAGTAGTTGGGGGGGGGGCAAGATATAGAGCATGGAGGAAGCAAGACGCCAGCCGCGGCTCCCGGATAAGATGAGCCATGTGGAAATACTTAGATAAGTAGAAATGGGTTAATCATTAAGACAGAGCTAGCCCATAAACAATAATGGTAACTGGCCAACAGGATTGTATCAAATACAGAGTCTCTGAGTGTTATTTGGGGCTCACATGGCGGCAGGACCGTGGTGGCAGGACCGGGAGGCCGGTGGGGAAGAACAAAGAGTAAAACCTGCCTGTAACAGGTGTCAGTCAGAGATCCTGCCTACACAAGGTTTTTATGAGTAAGGAAAGGAGGGGTGGAAATAGCGGGGCAATAGACAAGATTGCTACACTTTGTGTAGGGTCCTCCATATCCAAAATGTGTGTCTTTTTCCCTTTGCTATTGACCTGAACCTCCTGGGACTAACCCATGCAATTCTTTAGAATTGTTATTTATCTGCAAACTTTCTGACTTAAGTCTCATCTTACATATTCTGATAAAACTTCAAGATTACCAGATAGTCTAGGTTCTATAATTCTAAAAGAAATTATTTATACCTATCCATATCCTTATTATTTAGATACAGCTTTTCTTCTGAATTCTGGGCAAAGGGATCAGAACTAACTGCAAGGGGCAGTTTATAAAGGAGGAGCCAGTGTTATCAGAGGGTGACCAGCTGCTGTCCACAGGGAATCTGGTATTAGAATTGTTGAAACCCATGTAAACGTGGAAGGAGAAAACTGATTCCAAGAAAGGTAGCACACCCCACTCCTCTTCTACCATAGTAAATAAAGAAGTTTGACATGTTCCTGTGTGACATCCACTCTCAGTTATAGTAAATATAATAAGGATATTTGGGGAGAGTGGTGAAGTGTTGATGGTGGTGTGTGTGTGTGTGTGTGTGTGTGTGTGTGTGTGTGTGTGTGTGTGTGTGTGTGATGTATGCCCCTCCCTTCCCACACATACAATAATACTAAATAAAATAAAGGATTTTGATGTTGTTGGGGGCCTGGGGAGAGCTTTCCCAAGAGTCATGGGTCATGTGCTGCCTCTAGTGACATGGGAATGTTGTAGACGTTTGTCTTCTGTAACAGCAGAAAGCATGGTGAAATGGGACAGAGTCCAGTCATGTTTTAAGCAGCCCATCGATAACTATCAGAGTATAGCTAATCCTTTAGGACAGGGGACTTTTTTACAAAGAGTTTCTGTCGTGGGATATTTGTACACTGTGTGAAGGTGTATTGCTGTGATTGGTGTAATAAAAAGCTGAACGGCCAATAGCTAGGCAGGAGGAATAGGCGGGACTCCCTGGCAGAGAGAAAGGAAGAAGATGAGGAAAAGGAAGAGAAAGAGGAATCTAGGCACACAGGAGATGCCAGGAGACAAAGAGGGGGAAGCAGGAGGTGCAATATGGAAGAGAGGTACCACCATTTTATAGATTATAGATTAATATATATGTGTTAATTTAAGTTATAATAGTTAGGAACAATAGGAACAAGTCTACGTAATAGGCTGAGCTTTCGTAATTAATAAGTCTCTTAATTTGTTATTATTTGGGAGCTGGCTGGTGGAACATGGAAAGACTTGCACCAAGTTTCTTTGTAATCTGGAGACTTTTAACATGTGAAAGACATTTAGATTAGGTATACATATGTAAGAAATTATATATATATATATATATATATATATATATATATATATATATATATAATGATCAGAACACAAAATGCTAAATTTAGAAACAAATCCAGTTACTACTGGGGTGATTTGGAGCCAAAGCTCAGGGTTCTGAAATTTGCTTATGTGTGCAGAATTATTTTGAAAGAAAGGTTCAAAAGGTTGAGTTGACATGTAAAATAATCCCACCCGTCCCTCCCTCCTTCCCTCCCTCCCTCCTTCCCTCCCTGCCTCCCTCCCTCCCTGCCTCCCTCCCTCCCTCCCTGCCTCCCTCCCTCCCTGCCTCCGTACCTCCCTGTCTTCTTCCTTCCTTCCTTCCTTCCTTCCTTCCTTCCTTCCTTCCTTCTTTCTTTCTTTCTTTCTTTCTTTCTTTCTTTCTTTCTTTCTTTCACAGCAGCATGGAGGGGTTGGAGATTGAATATGAAAACCTGACAGCTAAAGGCATTAGTGAGTGTAGATGGGATTTTATTCCGATGGAATATTTGAAGTGTTTGATCCAGGAGAGTTATTCTCTTGAGTTTTTTCCTCTTAGATTTTCCATTCCTTTTGATAGGGAAGCAGGCTCAGACATGTAAGCTGTGCTCTTAGGTGGTATTTAGAGAAGCCTTACCTGCCCTGTGGAGTAGCTCCTTCCTCTCTTACATCTGGAAACAGAAGGACTCAATCCCATTTATACATGTCACTGTAACCTTCTGTTTTTAAATCCGTCTTACAATTTCTCATTTCTGCTCTCTAGAAGTGTGTCAGAGTTCAACAACTCCTCCCTAAGAACTGGTTAGTCTTCTGTCAAGGGCAGTGTCTCAAATGACACTAATAAAGTTATTATGAGATGATTTGCTGAATGCTTTTATAAGGGCATCTAGAAACATTCCTGCCAGCTTTGTACCTTTCCATCTGCCTGTGCTCAGCGAAGTGCTGAGAAGTCTTCAACCATGGGAGGTTAGAAGCTGCTGGTGCAGTTTTCTCCAATAGAGTTATATTGGTTGCATCAGCCACTCCAGGGCAGACCTGTTCAGGAGCAGTTGACCAACATATGATGGACTCCACAGTTTTGTTTCTATTTGCATGTGTGTATGCATGTGTGCAAGTGCTTTTATTTGGTTATGGTTAGGTGGGTTTTTTTGTCTTTTTGGGAGTGGTTTTATTTATTTTCTTGGTTGTGGGGACCTTTGTTGTTGCATTGGTGTGGTAGTGTGAATGTAATCTCAGGGAGATGTGCTATTAGGAGGTGTGGCTGTGTTGGAGTAGGTATGGCCTTATTGAAGGACAGGTGTCACTGTGGAGGTAGGCTTTGAGATTTTCTATGCTCCAGATACCTGACAAAGTCTTCTACCACCACAGTCACCCAGAACAGTTCTGACTGGAGCAAATGAAGGGTAAACAATTCCTCAGTAAGAACAGGAAATCACAAACCATCTTGTTGTGAAAGTTTTAACTATGTAAAGATGTGTTACATTTGTTTATGCTGCAGAATAGAACTTTAAATGTGTAATGGTATGTTATGGTTGTCTCTGCTGCCTTTTTAATGATGTAAGGATGTGATACATTTGTTTTTTGTTTCATTTGTTTAATTATGAAAAGTTGTGTCACCTTGTCTGCCTAAGACCTGATTGGTCTAATAAAAAGGTAAATGGCCAATAGCCAGGCAGAGAAAGAATAAGTGGGGCTGGTGGGCAGAGAGAACAAGTAGGAGGAGAAATCTTGGCTTGAAAAGAACAAGAGGGAAGACAAAAGAAGAAAATGGGGAGCAAAAGAGGGTGCCTGGGGCAGAAGCCAGGCAACTACCAGCCTGACCCATGTTTCCACAGAGAGCAGGACAGTATATATAGATATATAGAGAGAATGAAAGGTAAACAGCCAGGCAAAAATTAGGTGAAGGGAAACAGATAAGAGCTAAGCTAAGGCCAAGCATTCAAAACTAACAATAAGTTGATTTGGGAGCTGGGTGGTGGCCCAAAAGAAAATGCCTGATACACTGTCGATGTAGATAGCTCTGATCCCAAATGAAGAGGTTTGGTTCTAGTCTCAGCCTTGGCTCTGACTACATTCTGAGTTTGATTTTCTACCACCTCTCTCTGAACTCTACTTTTCATTTTCATTATTCATGATAATTATGTGTCATCTTGAATCTAAAGGTTCTTCTTCTCAGCAAACACATACCAACTGTTAACTGAGTTCCCAGAAAGAAGCTGGGCTAACCCTGAACATTTTGCAAATAACTGATTAGAAAGCCAGTGGCTGTAGAGTTGCAATGCTGTAGGTATAGAGCCAAATTATCTTAGACTGTTTTAGTCTCCCAAAATGGCCATTTATTGCTCATCTCTATGTAATACCTAGCATCCTGGTGACTACTGGGCAAATCCTTTGGAATACACAAATAGACTCCATAGTTAAGAAGGTCATTGGGAAGCATCCGAGGCCTAAAATAGGGATTTGACTGCTTCGCCATGACCTGCCCGATGTACACACTGATGTATATGAAGAGTGTGTTGATTCACAACATTTTTGATCTCTTTATGATAAAAACATCATGCAACTGTTAACATTTTGGACTACGGAATATAGATCAACCTAAATCCCTGCTCCTGGGATGTGTATTTTACATTGACACCAAGAGAACCCAACTGAGGTGCAAGGATAGTCTTTGAAAACTGGCGCTCACAAGATCCATTTAGCTGGACAGGCATTGAGCAGCAGTACTTGAGAGCTAGCCTCATCAAAGGTTCTTTTTATTAAGTCAGACTAGAACATCTTTTTTCACAAGTCCTTGGAGTAATGGATTCAAAGGGCTTAAACAACTTCAGAAACAGAAACTTCAAAGGAAAAAAGAGAGCACAGGGGCTTTGTCTCCTGTCTTTTTATCTACCACCCTCAAATTAAAAGCTAGAGCTTGACTCAGCCAGCACACATGTGGCTGAAACAAAGATCACAGACCATCAAGGGTAAATACCTCCACACTGTAGGCCAGTTGATGGAAAGGTCAAGAAATATAGACTTGTTAGAGAGGAGAATAGATGAAAATATGTCTTTAAACTACAAGACACGTGAAGGTTGGTCTTCTTTGACCCAAATAGTGTTTCAATTTCTGATAAAAAAAAAACTAGCAGTAGCAATGTAACTACTATGTAAGCTTTATTGAGTGCTGCTGGCTATGTATAGTACTTCGTGCTTTGTGTATTTGACCTTTACAGCAGCTCTATGGCGTGTCGCATGTTATTTACCCATGTTCTCAAGATGAGTGCATCAGTGTCACAATTTGTGTGCATACCAGCAGGCAGAATCTGTAGCCATGCAGTAGCTGAAGTTTTGCACTGTTTCATGATGTTATTTTGTGCCTCATTCATCTCAGGGGATGGAACTTTCCATGTTGTATTTTGCTTTGGAGTCTGTAATACATGTCAAGTAGCCACAGCCTCACTCAACACTGCCTCTATCATAGCTACTGGGGAAGACCAAATAGATCACTTCAAATATGCCATTTTGGCCCAAGCATTTTGAGCAAAAGGCAAATGAGAAGCAACAGATACAAAAGCAGCCCTCTGCCCTCTCCCATTTACAAAGGTGAAAGTGTCCATGCTCCACTTTCCGCCAGAAAAGCCTGACCATTGGAGACGGCTCTTGACCTTCATCAGCCTCAAGTGGCAGCTGAGGACTCTGTGGCTGGTCTTCACTTACTCGTCCTCACAATTTGCTGACTGTTGAGAATTAATGTTCTTTTCCTTTGTCTTCTCAGAATTCTTAATTCTAAATCACCCTTATTCCTTGGGAATCTTTCAAGTATACATGGAATATGAATATTAATAAATTCTGTTTGTTTTTCTTGTTACATTATCTCTTGTTACCATGGTCTATCAGAGCTAACAACTATGAAGGACAGAGATAAATAATTTTTCTTCTACTGTACTCTATACCCTCTAGTGAGAACTTTTTAACTGTCTTTTCTAGAATCCTGGCTGATACGCTTTGGGTCTGAAATGCCTCTCCCCACTTCCCACCTTAACGATAATGTGTTGAAGGCTGTCTCCAATGAATTGATGTTTAGAGGTGGGGCTTTGGGGGGAAGTTATTGGATCATGAGGTTTTGATGTAATTAATAGATTTATGTATTGATGGGTTAACATTGAATGAACTCCTGGGAGGCAGTGGGAACTCTAGAGGTACGTAATACCTCTTTGGAGAAATATGTCACCAAGGCAAGCCCTAGGATATATATCTTGTCCTTGAATTCTTACTTCTGTCCTTGCCTCCTGGCTGCCAGGAAGTAGACACCCTTCCTACTACACACACCTGATGTTGTGATTTCTGCTTTTCCCCAGGTCTAAAGCAATGAAACCATGTGCTAAAACAGACTTTCCCTTCTTTAATTTGTTTTTCTTAGGCATTTTGTCATAACAATAGAAAGAAGCTAAAGGCACTGGGCTGCATGGGAATGTTCTGGGGATTGATCTGGAACATTTTTCAAATAGAGAAAGCATGTTGGTGCTTTGGCAGGGCCCTGTCTTCCTCCAACCTCCATTTTAAGCTTTATTTCTAATGTAATTAAAATCTGTTCCAGAAAGCTAAATATGCAAGTGTTTTTAGCTATGGCAGAAAATTCATAGTATTTTTAAAAATTATTACCCAAATGGAAAAAAACCTGAAGATGATATTTCATTACAGTTTCCCTCCAATGTATATCTCTAATCCCACTGACCTATTTGTCCACTGACACTCTGTGATCATACAAACCTCCATCAGGAGGAGATGGAGAGCGTGGGACCAAGGGTCTAGTGTGATTGGCTTGATATGACTTTTTTGGCTAGTGCTCCATGGAAGCATTGTGCTTTATTTGTAGATGAAAGAAAAACATGGTGTCTTCACATATGTTCTTGGGTTGTGTTTGGACTCTGGGTGTGTAAGTTGGTGTGGGGTGTTCTGCCCAGTCACAGAATCAAGAGTTTCAAACTCGACATTTCAGAGGAACAACTGGGTGACACAGCCTGCTTAAATTGCTCTGAGGACACCAGGAATGAGTGAGGAGTGTGGAGAACAGGCTTCCACTCTAGCTCATCCTCTCTTGATGCTAAAGCTTCAACAATAACAAAAAACCTGTTCCAATTTTTCAAAAGGATCACAATTTCTCAAATTGTGAATGTTAGCCTCTAATTACAAAATGCTATAGCCTTTTCCATCAGATTCTCCCACTGCCATTATCATTGCCCCAGCCCAAAGTAGAGGAGTCCACCAAGTACAGACTGAACCCTCCAAAACCACACACTAGAGAAACCTTTCCTTCTTTAACTTATTTTCCTTGGCCTTTTGTTAGAGTCATAGAAAATTAAGAGAATGAATTTGCATGAAAACATATTAATGTTTGGCAAGGGTCACTCTTCAAGTAGTTTTCTAGTCGTTGAGTTCCCATGTTGTAATTCAGGTGTGTTGGAGCCTAGAAAGAGCAAGAGTTGGGATGTGGGTTTAGCAAATTCCCTGCCAAGGAGAACTGACAGGTTTTCAGCCATAATCCCCAAAGATGAAACAAAACATAGAACTGGCACTTTAGGCTTCCCGTTTGCAACACCCCATACTGGAATTTTATTGTGGGAAGGTCAGACCAGGACTTGAATAAACAAGAGGAAAGCATTAAACCTTTTGAGATCTTAGAGGACACTGGGTGATGTCCTGGAGGGTCTGACTTCCTTCACAATGAATTTTGTGAGGACCAGGCTGAATACCTGTGGCAATCGGGAGCAGAGGCTGTAAGGACATGTGTGGGGAAGGTGAGGCGGAGCTCCTGCTCCATTCGCTACCTTTGGTTTTCTTCTGGTTTCATTGGCTCTATGCTTCTATGCAATCAAGAAAAATACTATGAGGGTTAAATGAAGAAACAAGTTCCATCTATTTGTGAGTCAGGTTCATCATCGCTGGCACAACGGCTCCTAAAAATGTCCTTAAAAGGAAGGGGTGGGAGATGGATGAGAAACTTACAGGTACTTGAGCTTCTGAGAGGAAAATAACCTGAGGAAGAGAAATGACTCAGTGGTTGTAATGTTATGGTGTATAAATGGAGGCACAAAGAATAGGACAGAATATGGACAGAAAAATTTGGGCAGGAAAAAGTCAAGAATTCTAGAGGAAGGAGTAGTGAAGGAGATTGTAGAGATGTATATGCATGCCAAGTTCAGGTAACTCTGGTTGCTAGAGTTGATATATATTTTTCAATTTACTTAATAAACATTGTTATGGTTTCTTTGGGATTTATAAATATTTGTCCAGTTAATTCTCATATCATTTTCACAAGGCAGTTGCAGACTGTGATAATAACTATATGCATTATTTTTAAAATTTATTTTCAAAATCATCATCATCATTATTACATGTGCATAGAGGTCAGAGGATAACTTTTTTGAATAGATTCTTTCCTTCCAGGCAAGATTGGGCTTTCTCAGCAAGTGTCTTTAATCACTGAACCATCTAGCAAGTCCTAATTATACTCATTACTATGGCCCTTGTATAGATGACAAAATTGGCAGTTTTATTGTCTAAACATTTGTGAGGCTCTCACAGTGATGGGACAGAACATAATGACCTCTGGATAGATGAAAGGCAGAGTGCTGTTACAATTCCAGTTGAGAGAAAACTGCCTCAAGAGCCACATAGGTCACCATACAAGGGGAGGGTGACTGAGCAGGGTGAGGCTAGCTGGGGTTTCAGGCTTCTTCCAGGTTGAATATTCTGATGATTCTGGCAGCTCAAAACAGAAGGGGCCTGATGGGGAGATGTTATTCTGTATATATGTTTCTCATACTGGGTAATAAAGCACTGTGGCCAATAGAACACTAGATAGGCGGGGCTAGGAGACTAGGAGGAGGAAAGAGGAAGTAGAAGGAGGAGTCAAGATGTAGAGCATGGAGGAAGCAAGACGCCAGCCGCGGCTCCCGGATAAGATGAGCCACATGGAAATAATTAGATAAGTAGAAATGGGTTAATAATTAAGACAGAGCTAGCCCATAAGCAATAATGGTAACTGGCCAACAGGATTGTATCACATACAGAGTCTCAGAGTGTTACTTGGGGCTGGTGCGGCTGTGGGCCCAGACTGGTGGGCTGGCGGGCTGGTGGAAACATACATGCTACAGGGGCCATGTTCTTAACTGTTTGACATCTGTCAGTGGGGTATGCGTGCACTGCCATCCACTTGTGTTAGAACTCTGTAAGAAAAACAGTCAGCAAAGTGCCCCCACAGGAGAATTGAGGTATTTTTAGTGATAATTCCAAAACCAGTCAAGGCAGGTCTTATGAAATATTGCCTTGAGACACAGAAGGATCGGGGAACACATGGATCATTCATCGCTAAGTGGCAGAGACAGAATTCAGTCTTAGACTGTCTAGTTCTAGAGTCCACAGCAGCAAAGGAAGCAAGAAAGATCAAAGAGGGCCTTGTGCTTCCTCTGGTCAAATGAAACATCATGAGAGAGGAATGCAAAAGGGCAACAAGGACCAACTTGTAAGAAAAGGCTGTGTGATTTGAAGACAGAACCTTGGTTACAAAGAAGCCTTCAGTGCTGCCTCATTGTCCACTATCTTTTATGCCTACACAACTATTTTGTGGTCCCTTCCTACCCTAAAACATGTATAGTTAGTCATGCTACGTTGGAAAAGAGTCAGCAATGTAGATGCAATTTTTTTTTTTTACAGACCAAGGAAAGAGACGTTTACAAATAAGTCAGTATCTTAGTTGTAGCTTGTTGTTTTCTGCCAGCCCACCGCCGATCTGGTGCGCAGGCCCCAAATAACACTCAGAGACTCTGTATGTGATACAATCCTGTTGGCCAGTTACCATTATTGTTAATGGGCTAGCTCTGTCTTAATTATTAACCCATTTCTACTTATCTAAGCATTTCCACGTGGTCGTCTTATCGGGGAGCGTCAGGCCCGGCATCTTGCTTCCTCTAGGCTCTACATGCTGACTCCTCCCAACTACTTTCTCTTTCCTCCTACTAGTCTCCTAGTCCTGCATATCTAGTTTCCTATTGGCCAACAGGGCTTTATTAATTAACCAGTATGAGAAACATATTTACAGAATAACATCTCCCATCAAGTCAGTATCTTATGTTTAAACTTTCTCTCTAAGGATCCTGAGCACACATCTCTGGGCAAAGTCCAATTATTTGTAAGGTCTGACCTCTCCTTCCACCCCTCCTCCTGGTTCTTTGCCTCACTATTTTTGAACTCAAATTGAGAGTCATTGAAAGGGTGATTATAAATGCCTCTTTTATTCTTTCAGTTTGTGCTAAATCACATATTCATGCTGATCAAGTATTGAATGGTAAGGAATCAATCACCTATTGGCTTTGGCTTTGTCCTGGAATAATTGTGGGGTGGGAGGTGTGTGTGGGGGGAACAACACCACAGAGCTGGCGAGGGGAACACACTGCTCTACTGCAGAGGCTGACTTTATGCTTCCTGCTCACTCCCCATCCTCAATGCTAGTTAAGCATTAGAAGCTGGGTCTCTTGATTCTGGAGGCTGATTGCTGGAGTGTAAGGTGTCGATCACTGGAGACTCACCTGCATGATGCTCTGCTCTGAAAGAAACTAGCACAAAGAAACCTCCTCAAGCCCCCGGAGAGCACTTGAGGGGTGTACCCTAATCACTCCCCAGGATGTACATTACACAAGAAGCTCTGGTCTTTCCAACCAAGAGGGTATCAGTTTAGACCTCTCAAAGACACACAGGGGTCCTTGTTTCCTTTCCATCCAGTGCTGAATGGGGCTGGCCCCACGCTGAGTCCTGAATGGCTTGATAGGCTTTCCTTTGTTCATAAATGTTAACTCCAAAGACCAGCTAAGGGTGTCCCAGCTCATCAAGACTCTTACTTACAATGTGTTATTTGAACCCCATGCAATTTTCTAGGCAAACACACACACACACACACACACACACACACACACACACACACACACACACACACTGGTCCATTCTCACCTGCCTTTAGACTTCAGCTGTATGTTGATTATAAGCATTCCTTGAACATGAGTCAATTCCAGGCTCATGGAAATATACCAGTTGTCTATATCATAGTTCAATTCATTAGATAGTTTAACCCAGAAGTAAATTAGCATTGATAAAATTAGTTAGACTTTAAAAAAAAAACGAGCACATAATAGGGCTACTTGTGTTTTTTAGTTTCTTTTTAATAAAGGCATTAAGTGAGGTTTTTGTGGGTGTGTGTTTTCATGTTTTTGAGTACTGTATTTACATCATTTCTACCTGCCTCTCTCCCCCTTTGACTCATCTAATTTATAACTTTTCTATTATATTATTGTTTTCACACTTACATATATTTTGACAAAACTTACTGAATCTGATTTGTACACATGTTTAGAGCTGACCACTTGCAATAAACTATATGTTTATCTTCCTTTAAAATTTAATTTTTATGCATGAAAATGCTATAAATAAATCCATGTTCAAGCATACACAAGCACAAGGACCTGAATTCAGATGCCCAGCACCCCACCCATATAACAGGTCAGATACATAAATGCAATCCAAGTCAATTCCTCAGCATCCTGTCTGTTGCAGAGTGAAGACCTCTGGTTCTTGCCTCTGTTTAGACTGAGGACTAAAATTTGCATCATGGAAGAAGACAAAATCCAGGGTTTTGGTGTGATCGCTGCCTGATTGAAACTTCATTTCTTAGACTCTGATGATTTCCCAGAGCAGGAGCAGCCACAGCGTGGAAGAAGGATGCCCTCCTGGTGTGAAGA
The DNA here is from genome assembly GCA_030556225.1 of Cricetiscus sungorus. Taxonomy (NCBI): domain Eukaryota; kingdom Metazoa; phylum Chordata; class Mammalia; order Rodentia; family Cricetidae; genus Cricetiscus; species Cricetiscus sungorus. The sequence continues at coordinate 31,454,394 of JANBXA010000588.1, forward strand.
CATCGTTTCACATGGTAATCAAACATGGCATTGTCTGTCCTCTTATAACACAGTAGATGGTTTTGTTTTGTATTAATATGTGTCAGTGCTGATGCACTTGGAAGAAACCTTCCTGGTTTCAGAAAGATATGGACCTGATGATATGATGGTTAGGAACAAAGTAGCTTTCCCAGTTAATATTCTAAGAAATTGATTTTTTACAACTAAAAGGTGGTTCAATAATTATCTAGAAGTGCACATGGGGGATCTTGATATATTACCATCATTTGCCTTTTATTCTTTTATTATTATTATTATTATTATTATTATTATTATTATTACTTTTGATTCTTGGGTCAAATCCAGAGCAGTGTGCACACTAGGTGAGCACTCAGCCACTGAATTACATCCCTGGTCCTATTCTTTTTAATAAAAGCTATTTTTGTACTCTAAAATGAATATTTATTTTTCTAAAAATTGGAAAATGTAGGAAACCAATTAGGAAAATCACTTTAATTCTCCTCCTATATACATTTGAACAGAATTCTTTGTAATCATTAGGATATACATGTTTTAGTGTTACTCTGATCATGTGTCATTCAAAATGATCCCTATACCTATTTGGGGAGATAAATATCTGATTTAAAGAAATAAAAATAAAGCAAGTTATTTGTACAAAATATGGAAATACAGAAAATATAAGAAGATTAAGATCGTAGAAGTATGGCAAACTAGGTGTTCATAAACCCCTTATAATGTAGTAGTACATTCGAAATATTAGATAAAGATTTTTTTTAAATGAACAGGGAAATTAAGGAATGTCTGAGGCGAAAGAACAGAATGACACACACACACACACACACACACACACACACAGAGAGAGAGAGATGGGGGAGGTTCTCTGTATAACAGCTCTGGCTGTCCTAGAGATAACTAGCTCTGTAGACCAGCTTGGCCTCGAACTCACACCAGCCTCTACCTCCCTAGTATTGGGATTAAAGGTGTGTGTCACCACTGCCCAGTCAGAAATTACAAAAAGACTTAAGGCTAGAAAGTCACATGTTCTGGGATGTTGTTTGAACTGCCAATATCTGCTGATCCTTATATGAACTATAATCTGGGTTTAAAAGACTAATAGGAATAAGAGCTAAAAAGGGGTTTAAGTGGGTAGAAAGTTAACGAACAGTTCTCAGTAAATGTGAAGTTCCTAGTAAGGGTGCATAATGAAGATGAGGCAGAACCATGAGGACCATGTTGGAAGGCAAAGAAAAAAAATCATCAAAGAATTCCTAAGCTGTTCCTAACTTATGCTGGCTCCACTTGTGAATTCCACCTTTAGCATGGCATTGAGCAATATATATTCTGAATTTTTATTTTTCTGGGGCTAACAACATGCTACAGATTCCTCTCTGGTGACTCGGTGCAGCTTCTGTGAACCTCAGCTCTCAGTCAGCCACATGACCATGAAGACAAACAATTGTTTCTCCCAGGCATGTGTAAATGCATGCATATTCTCTCTCTCTCTCTCTCTCTCTCTCTCTCTCTCTCTCTCTCTCTCTCTCTCTCTCTCTCTCTCTCTCTTACAATGAGTTTGAGAGGTACAAAATATGAGTTAAAGACTATTGGTACTTGAAAGGTTTGGGCTTGATGTATGCTCCTACTTGGCCTACAAATTGCAAGCAGACACATTAATGTCATGTTGGATGGGCTGTATCTTCAGCTACATGGCAGAAGCAGCTTTGGTTTTGATACAGGGTCTCACTAAGTACTCTGGCTGGTCTGCAACTTACTTTTGAGGTCAGACTTGCCTTGAACTCAGAGATCTGCCTGCCCCCGACCCCCCAGTGTTGTGAAAGTGGGAGAACACCATGCCCAGCTCTTCTGGTTGGATTTTTGAGGAAAAGTCTCATGTAGACAAAGTGACCATGAACTTGCTAAACACGTCTCCAACCTTTAAAGATTTCAACAGAAGAAACTTTAGGAGAAATAGCAAAAGCTGAGTATAAGATTTTAAAAAAAATCTCTTAAGAATTGACAGAACAAGTAGACCAAAAATTAACAATAAAATAACAATTTACTTTAATGAGCAATAGAAAACCTCACCCAACAGATGAATAATAGGGTATTTCTTTGAATTTATCACAAGAATATATAAAACCCAAGCCTAAGTAATCAAGCAAGACTTCAAACATGGAAGGCTTATTATTATTATGAATACTCTAAGAACTTAATGCTTAACAAATTAAAAGTAAAGACTTGAGAATATGGCCCAAGAAAAGTCATATCTATAAATTTTTGTTTGTTTGTTTTAGATAGGGTTTCTCTGTGTCTTCCTGCCTGTCCTGGAACTCACTCAGTAGACTAGGCTGGCCTCAAACTCAAGAGATCTGTCTGCCTCTGCCTTCTATGTGCTGAGAGGATAGCCTTGTTCCATCATGCTCTCCACATCCTTGTAAATTTTATTATTCCTGAACAAGACATGTGTCAGAAATGATGGGTATTAAGCATATGCATTAAGTCCAAAAACATAGCAACTGAATAGACAGTTTTTTATTAAAGATTGGTATACATTAATATATGTACATTTGTATGCATAGAGTAGACTCAGATAACAGACTTCCTAAGCATAGTTGGAAATAATTATATTCTGGATAAGAGAAAATAATGGTAAGATCGTCTACCAAATTCATGGAGCTGCACTCTCGTAACAGTGGAATCGGTGTGGCCATTGTCTTTGTATTCAGATCTTGGAAACTGAGTCTACACTCAGGCTACCCACAGTATATTCAGCCCTAGTTAGTGTTCTGCAGTTATTGGAAAACTGAGATAAACTATAGACCATAGCAGCTTGTGTTTGTTATAACTGTAAGCAATATATAGATCACAATTATCCCTCACAGGATCCTTTTGTGTTTTGAGCTGAATGAAGAATCATCATAAAACATGTGGTGCTTATTGATATTCAGAGGGGGAATTAATAGTCTTTAAACATATGTGGCCTGGGAAGAAAATGTGTAGCCTGTTGTGTTCAAATTAAAGAAGTTATGATCACAGGCGAGCACACACAATATAGAATTGAAGAAGAGAATAGGCTTGCAAAGACATAAAAGAATGAAAGCAATCAGCAAAAGAGAAAAAACACTAAGCAGCCAGAAACAAATATATATATATTAGAGGTATCAATAAAAGTCTTTCTTCAAAGAGCCTTGAGGCATCCACAGATCTCTGGCATGATGAGTTAAGACAAGGCGGAAGCTACAAATAATATTAAGAATGAAACAAGACAAAACTGCCCTAGACACATTTAAAATTATATCAAAAGGGCAGGACCACAACAGTATTGCAAACAAAGCACCTTTCTGAAAAGGGCCGAATTTATCGAGAGCTTAAACTGTGTCATGCAAAATAAAGAGAAAATGTCTGTCTTGCTTTTGTTGTCCCTAGTACCTGCTATATGTTAGGGTGAGTGTGGCCATAGTTCATGTGTTGGAAACTTACTCCCCATGGAAATATTTTGAGAATTGAGACCCTTCAGAAATGATTGGGATGTGGGGATAAAAGAGACTAAAGCTGTTATAATGGGGGAGTTATTATCGAGAGAACTGGCGTTCTATAAAAGAATGCAATGTCCCTCTTCCCTTCCTCCCTCCCTTCTTCCTTCCCTCTCTCCCTTCCTCTCTCTCTCCCTCCCTCATCTCCTACTTTCTGCCATGGGTTGACATAGCATAAACAAGGCAATCAACAGATATGGGCCTCTGGTCCTGACTTTCTAGCTTCCAGAATAATAAGAAATTAATCTTCTTTCTTAATACATTACTCAGTCTCAGGTAATCTATTACAGCATCACACAATGAACTAATACAATCACATAAATTAAGACACAGCAACTGTGACTATTTCAGTATATTTATTTTAAAACAAAATTCATTTATTTATAAAACTTTAATAATGAAATACCTTCCCAGGCACTCATAATACAATGCTAAAAATAAAGTTCCACGATGAGCAGCATCTACTTTGTCATTCTTTAAAGCTTAAAAGGTAGAATTGTGTGGATTTTAAAGTAGCTAATCTTATCTAAATTCTCTGACAATGAAATGAACAATATGCTCTTCCTACAGTTGTGATTTCTGGAGGACAAAAGGAGAGATTTTTCTAGCAATTCTTCCAGGCCAGGATCCTTGATACATGAATTTGATGTTATCAGCAAAGACTCGAATAACATTATTATCTGATGATGTTACTAATCAAAATTAATAATTGCTGGCAAGGGTTTAAGACATCAATTTCCTGGCAGACTGGAAGGTGTACAAATGAAAGGAAGATACTGTGAAATGCTGAAAGACGAGATTTCTGACCACAGACTTCATAAGAAAACACCAGCTACAACTCTGGAATCTAAATGAAGTTCTTTGCCATATTAGGGAAAAAAAAATCTTCCTTAGATGAAATAATTTGTCAAAAACACTTTTCAAGGACACCTGAAACATACAGATGTATACATATATACATACACAAATAAAATATACACATACAGATACACATATACTCACACACGTATACATATATGTGCATACATATACATACATACGCACATACATATAAACATATGCATACACATACACATAACTACATATCACACACATACACATATACACATATACATACACAGATACATATAAACATACATATACAGATACACATGTGCATACACACACATACATACATACATACAAATCATCTTCCCAGAGTTAAACAAATGGAACAGAAGCAAAAGTAACACACCCTCAAATAATATTCCCCAACACTTCTTAACTGTAATTTTGCTACTGTTATGAGTTGTTTTCTGATGGCTTTAGGCAACTCAGGTCACAGACTGAGAACCATTATGTTACAGCAACACAGAACAGACACTAACACACCTGTAAAGAAAATTTTCTGGTTTGAAAAATTCAAATTAAGGAGGAAAAATTTTTTTATCAGGACAAAAATGAAGGGAAAGATGCAAACAAGCTTTAGCTGAGACTTTATTATCTCTTCATAATGGATGTGGATAACAGGAACATTTAATAATGATTAAAACCTTTGATTCTAAAGGTATTTTCAGTAAGTTAAAAATGTTAATTTAAGGCATCCATAGCAGGTACTTTGTAACTGCCTTTGATTAAAAAAAAAAACAAAAAACCACTGACTCCTCACTTGTGCTCAAAAGATAACTAAAAGCAAGAAAAAAGCCTGGCACTCTGCCTTAATTTTGTGCCCATCTCCTTTACTCTGGGTCAATTATTTGCTTATTTGCTTATTTTCTTAACTCTGCACATAGGCAGGGTAGCCACTTGAGGGGTGTTGACCTAGAAACAACTGATGCCTAACTTGTCTCATCCCCTTCAAAGCCAAAGTCACCTAGAGAAGAGTGACTGGGACATCGTACCATCAGCTTTCACAGTATCCTACTCCAGACCTACAAAAGGTTGACAGTTTCCAGCCACTGTCTTAAACCTTCAGGCCCCGTGGACTTCAGGGGCAGCAAGACTTCACAACATACCCCTCTCAAGCAGGGGCAACTGTCTCATTGGAACCAGCTTGTACCCCTCAAGACAGCAATAACAATTTCTGGGGATCACCTTGATGAACCAGGACTGAGATAATGGTCAACCATACCAAGCCAGGGAAAGACTGCCTAATTGTGCATTCCTCTTGCTCCATCCAAGATTTCCTCTATTTGATCCTAGAAGTTTATGTCAACGGCCCTGAAAATGGACTTGAGATCTCCAGACCCCTCATCTATTCTTCTTGGTCAAATCTCTTTTCCTGCCGTTCTCTATTACTCAGCTCTGCAATTGGTCCACTGGGATGGGTTACAATAGTCTGCTGGGACTCCTTAACATCCCAGCCTCACATCTAATAGACTTCTGACTTTGAATGTAAAGAATGAGCCATGTAGTTATAAAGGCTATTAATTTCATTCATCCTTCTCCATCTAAACAAATATGGAACAGATACTTAAATATTTGTTTTCTCAGAACCCATGCAAATGCCAGGTGGGATTGGCAGCCCAGCTGCAATTTCAGGACACTGAAGACAGAAACAGAGAAATCTCCAAAACAAGCTGACTAGTCAGAGCAGCCGGACTAGTGGGATCAGTGAGCTCTGGGCTTGATTGAGAGGCCCTGACTTAGTGACAGCTGTCAAAGAAGACTCCCAATGTCAACCTTGAACCTCCAGGTGCATGTGCACATGTGAACATACATATACCCATGTGTGGGCCTCCATATGCATGTGTACTTGCACACACATATACAGACATGCATGTACACATTCATGCATGCCACACCCTCATTTAAGAATTAAGTAGTTGTTGGAAATTTCACCAAAATACTTAGATTTTTAGATACATGAGGAAGGTGAGAGAAGTAAAGTGCAAGGGTGGCCATTCATGTTTCCAGTTGCCGCAGACCTTGGGTCCTGGAATCAGGCTGCAAGGCAGTGATGGTAGGAAGCTGGTGCTGTTGTTGTTAGCCTAGTTGTTAGAAAGAGAGAAGTGAAGTAGGAGACATATCCATTTTCTCAGGTCAGATCTCTGTAGTGAGTAAAAATGCCTCCTGTGTTTTGACAATATTCTTTTCTTGTAGTATTTTTCCCCCCTGGAAAGTAAGTATCTTAGATTAGCTTTGAGAGTAAGTGCCTAGGATGCTAGCTAGATGCTGTTTAAATTGGAAATCCCATCTTTTTACATAAGAAAGAATATATTACCTAGTATAGAATTTTGGCTCCTGGCTATGGAAGATCCTCACCCCAAGGAACCCAACATGCCAGCAGTCCAATAAGCAGGAGGAGGTGGGGTGGATTGGTGGTTGTAGGTTAATGGGAACCTTGGCAACACCAGGGGATGTAGGGAAGCTGAACAGGGCACCTGATCTCATACTGTGATGTAGACTGGGCAGGGTAAGGGGATCGATAAAAGCTGATATTCAGCCCAAGCTCTGGGCTCAAGCCTTGGCTCACATCAGGGACATTTTTGGTACTTGATTTCCCAGGGGAAATGATTTTTAAAATTCTGCACAAAGGAAACTTTATGAACTATTACAGATTGTGAAAGGGAGCACTGTTGTGTCTATGTGCACTTACGTTCATGCATCAGGTCATGTGTATTTGTATGTGTGTATTGTTATGGATGATGAATACTGATGAGGGTGAATTCACACAGCTGTGGTTACCGTCTGAAGGGTGCGTTGGGGAGGTTGGATTTACTTATGCTGTCTTATCTGGGTTGGATTTATTTATGTTGCCTTAGCTGTGTTGGATTTACTAATGTTGCCTTAGCTGAGTAGCATTGCCTACAGCTGAATGTTACTCCTAACCACATACTCTCTGCTCATTTCTACCTCTGCTTGCCTGTATTGTATGTTCCTTTGATCTCTTCTCCCTGATGTCCTCCCGCCTCGTGCTGACACATAGCAGGTGCTGTATAAACTTGTGGTTATAATTGGCTAAATAACAAGGTCAAGGGGTATACAGGGAATTTCTTTTGTTTAAAAAAAAGTGTGTTTATCTTGGAAGATGACAACATGAAGGAGTGAGGAGGATGTTTATCTTCTGTTATTGCTGCTTTGATTCAACAAATGTAACCCTGGGTTCTCAGCATTCCCAAAATGCACAAAACATGTCTTACAATTTGTAGAACTAGGACAGGAATAGCTTATCTAAAAAGAAATGAGTTCCTTGTTTTGGTGAAATGCCTTTAAGAAAACAGAACTGAAAGGGAAGTTGGGAAAGGTGTCAGGGCTATTGAAGCTATGCTAACCCAGGTTAATTTCTGGAGCCCAGGAGGAGCCAAAGCAAAGTGTCCAATTCCGGCATGGGGCAGGCAGGACCTTTCCTAGAACCAATGAATGGTGAAGAAATCACTGGAACCTTTTTTGTTGTTTGCCACGCTATGGTGAATACTGGTTCGTATGTGAGTGCAAGATTCTTTGGTAGAACACCGTTAATTTGATAAACATAGTGACCAAAAACATGCAGGCACTGTAGTTACCGAGTCTGGGCATCCAGGGAAGGTGGCTCGGCAGGGCTAAATGGAAGATGGTTGCCGATCAGAACTGTGCCAATTTTGAGTCCTCATTAGGTCTTAGATACAGGAGTGCTGGCTTCATTCATCCGGGGGAAGGAGGCCCTAAATCCCAGTGTGTTCCTGGCTTGTCCTTTAGACCAAACCAGGAGACAGCCAACAGAGAGAATGGCATTGGCAGATCCCTTCTGTGACCTGTGGGCCAGGACCTGCTTCTCTAGAGAGCTGTGGCCAGAGATTTGGAGAAGGCGGAGGGGACTCACCTCTCCAGTGCCATCCTGACCATCATGAACAAACTTTTAAAATGTAGGATGTGGACTCTGAATAAATGATGGTGGGAGTCAATGCTTCATGTCTCAGAGCCTTGCTCGGCTTTGAACTCCAGCTGCTCCAGCTGCTGGCAGTGTGGCCATTAGCTAGGGGCTGGCAGGACTTATTAAGAATAAATGAATCTTGTATTCAGACCCCTTAGGGGCTTGGTTTTTTCCAAAGCTGGGAACAAATGAAGTCTCGGCAGCCAGGCTTTGCATTGTTATACTGCCTGGGCTATATTGGCCTCCAGATAATCTATTTATGCATTTTTAAGTTGTTTCTTTTTCGTTCTTCTTTTTAAAAGAAGGGCTTCAATTTTAAACAATCCTCAGTTACTCCTTTAAAAGAGAAAGATGGAAGTGTATTGGCTGCTGGAGCCTTGGTCCTGGCTGCTGTCTTGACTGAGTGGCCACAGCTTTTTGTTCCAGTTAGCATTTGTTGAATCCAAAGCAGTGATAGACTGGGACACGGTTTCTAGTTTTCCCACTGCCTCCTCAGCAAAATTGGAGGCTGAATTCCAATTGCTGGGGCTTTATTGCCATTGATGATGGAGTCAGACTAGAGCACACAGGGGCCCTGACCCTCAGTGAAATCTGCCGAGCAGGTAGATGGAATAAGTGACTTTTGGTGGCTAATTAGGGATTGTTTCATCTGGAGGTAATTGTGAAGAAATGAAATTTCAGCCCCCTTGAGGCTGATTTTTGTGAATAACTATACTTTAGAGACTATGCATCAGGCTTCACCACTTCCCAGTCAGGTGTAGTCTAAGAAGCCAACAGAAACACACACACACACACACACACACACACACACACACACACACACAGGACTGACTCAGAGCTAGGGAGATTTCTCAGTTGGCAAAGGACTTGCTACACTGAGTTCAAAGACCCAGCAACACATAGAAAGGTGGGTGTGGTCATTAGTGTCTGTAATCCCAGCACTGGGAAAGTGGTGCCAGGAGGATCCTGGGGGCTTGTTGGCCACCATTCTAGAGGAATTGGTGAGCTTTAGGCTCAGGGAGAGACCCTGTCTCAATAAACAAGGTAGAAAGCAATTGAAGAAGGCACTTGATGGTGATCTCTGGCCTCCATGCAGATACACTGTGTGCATTCACCCACATATACACAGGCACATACATGAAACATATACATACACTTATAACACACACACAAGTACATACATGCATGTACGCATACACACACGCACATGCATGCCTACATACATGCACACACACAAAGAGCCCCTGCTGAATGCGGCGGGCAGATAGGATCGATTGTTATGTGGCTGGACAGGTCACTCACCAGAGTCTTTGTGTATCTTCCACTTTGTTGGAAATGCCACAGCTGAGAAGCATCATAGCTCAGTCTGAGGAGTGGGTATCACAGATGCTGTGGCACACTGGTGAGCTTGTCCTTTGGGCAGGGCTGTGGGCACAGGAGACCAGCAAACATTTCTCTGCATCAGGGTCTTTGTTGAATCCTCTGGTATTTGTTCTGTGATCACATATTCATACACATTCCCACTCCTAGAATGGATGTTTACATCCGAAAAGATACCCATTACAGCAGGACAGCATTTCCCCCGGGAGTGTATGCCCACATGCCTTCAGTTCTTTCTGTGCGTGCCCTTGCACAAGATGGTAATTTACCAAGAGAGTGTAATTATGCCATTGAAAAGTGTTTAAATTGGATCATCAGGGAAATGCTGTTGAGCCTCTCAAAATAGGCCAGGTGTGAGCATAAAGTAATGAGAATGATATTTACATTTTTATATAGAGGTACAAAATGAAAACAAGGATTCTGAACTCTGACTTCCCTCCCTCCCTAGCTTTACAGTGTAATTGAAGGCACAGCCCTAGGTACTTGTTGCTACAGGGTTGTTCTCCTTTTTGATTTGTAAACCCTTTACAAGTCATCCTATTTTTTAAAAATATGGTTGATGCATAGTAATTATTCACATTTCTGAGTTCAGCATGAGGTCTGGTACATGAACACATGGGTTAATGACCAAGTAAGGCTAGTAAGCAGAGCCTATCTAAAACACGGATCATTTATTTATAATACAAACTATTCAAAAACCTCTTGTCTTTCTACCGTGAGATGTACAGCACCTTACTGATGGTTCTAGGAGCCCTACTATGTGAAAGAATGTCTCAATCTCTTAGCTGTTAATGTTGCAGGCCACTGAACAGTTGCTCTTCATTCCCTCTCTCTCCCTTCCCCAGAATCTTTTACTCCATATTTTCTATGAAATAATGATTTTGGAACTCATGTATGAGGTTGTCTGCTACTTGTTTTTATGCACTTGGCTTATTTTTCAAACCGTAATGATTTTAAATTCTAACAATGTTGCTGCAAATACAGTATTTCATGGCTGGATAGCATCCCACTGTGTATATGTATGTTTTATTTATCCATCCTTTGGTGGATTCTTAGGTTGTTTTTTTTTTTTTTCTTTTTATATCTTGACTAACACTCAATAGTGTTAAGACAAATACAGAAGTGCAGCTATCACTTCTGCATATTGATGGTGCATATCCCAGTAGAGGGGTAGTTGGGTTATAAGTTAGTTTTATTTTTAATTTTTTGAGAGACTTATACTGTTTTTCATAATGGTTTTAACTTAATATTTCTATCAATAGAGCATACATGATTTCTTTTCTATTTGTCTTCACCACTGCTTATCTTTCAATTTTTTGTTTGTCTCCATCTTAACTAGGGGGAGGTATTATCTAGTCATGGTTTTGTATTTCTCCTATGCTAAATTGTATTGCATACGTTTAAAATATCTGTTGCCCATTTGTGTAGCTTCTTTTGAGAAATTTCTGTTCAGGTCTTCTGCATGCTTTTAAGTGTTTAAATGTTTGAGCTTGAGCTCCTGTGTGTTTGGGGGTATTGAGTTCTTATCACATGTGTTATGGTCGGATGTGAAGTATTTACCAAAAGGCTCATGTGTTGAGGCTTCTCCCCAATCTGGTGCCATTGTTAGAAACTGATTGGATTCTGAGTGTGCTAACTTCACCATTGGTGAGCTCACAGCTCAGTGGACTGTTTGGGTTTAGTTGGGAGAAATAGGTCCTTAGGAGTGCACTTTTGAAGGGTATATCTTGTCCTAGACAATTCTTCTCCCTCTCACTGTACTTCCTGGCTGCCATGAGATGACCAACTTCTTTATCCACACACCCATGCCACCACAACCTTCTTCCCTGCCCCAGGCCCAAGTAACACTGCCTGTGAATCATTGACTGAAGTCTCTGAACTTAGACAAAAAGAAAGCCTTTCTCCTTTTAGCTTCTTTTCTTAGTTCAAGAATCCCCCATCCTGTAGATTATCTCTTTGTTCTGTCATAGCCTTTGCTGTGCAGGGAACTTAAGTTTATATTTGGTTTTCTTACCTGTGCTTTTGAGGTTTTATTTTAAAACAATCCAGGCCTGCACCAATGTCACTGAGCTACTTTTGTATATTTGTTGTAGCAGTTTCATCATTTGAGTCTTATATTTAAATCCTTCATCTGCCTTGAGTTATTTTTTTTGTAATTGAGGAAAGATGTGGGTCTGATTCCATTCTTTTGAATGTGGGTATCTGATTTTCCCAGCACTACTGACTGAAGAAGCTGTTGTTTCTTGCTTGTAATCATTGGAGAAGACCATCTCTTCTGACCTGAAGTCTGGCAGTGAACAGAGCAGCAGTTTCCTTCCTGGGTCCTCTCAATGTATATGTCATCCCCTTCAGAGTCACCCCAGTCACTGAACTGGGATGCGGGGATACAAGCACAGCCCATAGTAGCGGTTGATAGTCTTTGTTGCCATGCTTTCTAAATATGTTCACAGTAAAGAGTCAGTCAGGTCACCAATTTCTTCTATTACTTTTCAAGAACTTTTATGTCAGGGCTGGTGAGCTGGCCCAGCAGTTACCTGGGCTTTACTTTTACAAAAAACCACAGTTCAGTTGTCAACACCCGCATCCAATGGCTCACAACCACCTGGAACTTCAGCCTTAGAGGTTCCAATGCCCTCTTCTGGCCTCTGTGGGCAGTGCACTCAAATGCGCAAACACACATACATTATGTGTAAATGAAACTTAGTTTTTTTTTTTTTTTCTTTGTCACCCAGTGACTTTTTCTTACTTATAAACACCTGGCCTTAACTTGGCTTATTTCTAGTCAGCTTTCCTTAAATTATCCTATCTACCATTTAGCTCTTGGCTTTTTCCTTTTCTTACTTCTGTATATCTTACTGAGTGGTTAGTGGCTTCCCCTGATGTCCTCCTCTCCTTGTTCTCTTGTGCTCCTCTCCTTCCCAGATTTCTCCTTCTGTTTATCTTGTCTGCCTGCCAGCCCCGCCCATCCTCTCTCCTGCCCTCACTATGGCCATTCAGCTCTTTATTAGACCATCATGTGTTTTATACAGGCAAAGTAATGCACTTCACAGAGTTAAACAAATGCAACATAAGAGGGTGTAACACACCTTTGCATCATTAAAACAAATGTTCCACAGCATAAACAAATGTAACACACCTTAAAATAAATTTCCCCAACATTCAACAGTTAATGTCATCTCAGTTTTGAAGTAATGCTTTCTTCCTTATATTCCACCCCAGGTTTCCAGGCAGGGAGTTATAATGAAGCCGCAAACTCTTCTGTGTCTCTTAGTGGGACCTAAAGGAATGTGGAGTGAACTCAGGCTTTTGCCTTGTCAGAATGTTTGTCGTGTAAGCTACACATACGTTTCAAAAACTGCTATTTCTCTTCAAAGTTGTCACCTTAGACTTCATGAACTTAGTCCAACAATGATGACATTGTTCAAAATGCCCACACATCTCTTCTGAAATTGTCCTCAAAGCTGCTTAATAAATCATGTAGGAAACAGTCTTTCTGATTGTACATCATTGAGCAGCACAGAGCCTCATCTAGCTTTTGCTTTGTTTTTATAATTTTTGGTGTTTTTTTTTTCTTCTTTGTAAATCAGTATTGCACAACTGGTTCATCTACATTTGATTTTTGTCTTTAAAGCATTTCTCAAAGTCAAACCCATCTTCAAAGGATGAATGTATTTACCAACCACCACTAATGCAGTGCTAGAGAAAAATGCCATAGGCTCTAACAGTGATCCCTCAAATGAAGCTCCATGAATTTTCCAATGGCAGCAGCATTTGACTTGTATACAAAGTCCCAAGGAGACTTTATCAAAATGAATAACACTTGTTCAGAGGTGCAACTTCTAATAAGTTAGTTAAAAAGAGTCTCACTGGACTGGGAAATTGGGATAAGTTAGTTTTCAAAGACTATCTCCCTGAATCTGGGGTATGAGATAAATGGATCCCATCCTTGCTCAGTGGCCCTGGCTTTCTGATTCCTCACATTTAAAATGAAAGGTTTAGATTAGATGATCTCTAAGGATATTTTTTGAGCTTTGGTATGCTATGATTCACTCATCAAACATTTATCAGGCAACTAAGGTGTTACACACTGCTTTAGGAAAAGTGATAGCAAAATTCTTGTTCTCAAAAGCTAGCTGGGCATGTCAGTGATAAGTAATGATTCTATCATCAGTATCATATGCTGTGCTCTCATATTTCATACAATACAACCATGTCATTGCTATGTAAACTGCTATTCGTTCACTAAATGTTTTTCTTCCACCTCTCCCCCCCCCAGGGCTCAAAATTTTGCTTTCTTTATCCTGGACTTTTTTGCAGCTGATTAAATATTGTCAAACAGCTTGACTCTGCTTGGTCAGATAGGAACAGAAGCAGTATTGTCACTTCTAGGCCCCATTTGGAAGTTGTGTCCTATATAAACGTTGTCCCGTTCTTTCAGTTGGCTGCAAAGAGAAAAGAGAACTAGGGTAATGTAGAGCCTCAAGAGGGAAGAACCCTGAATGGCGGTGTGAATGTGGGTATCCACTATGCATCCTGTCAAGCTGCATTGTGACATGAGGGAGAAATGGGGCATAGTCTGTTAATCCACTCCAGTTTGGGGATTTCTTGTCACTACTCTACTTAGCTTATTGACCTTATTAAAGAAGATGTCTCGAATATCCAAGTAGAAGGAGGAGACATGGGGAGCCGGTGTCTGGCCCAAATGGGTAAATGCTGAATGAGCCCTAGGAGTCAATGTCCATGTACAAGGACAAAGAAGAATGCTCTGTGGGGGGACAGGGACAGACCACTGGGAAGCAGACAATTGTGTGACTCCACAGGCTATCAGCTTTTTATTTTTTTAATTTTATGGCAGTGGTGGTGGGGAGTATAATCCACCACTTTAGAAAATATAGGCTAGTAATGACCAAGCAACCCTTTTCTCCAGCACTCACAGGATGATGTAGATCCTTCTGAGACTGTCAATCAAAAAGGAAGTCTGAGTAACTGGTCCAGACATGGAAATGACTGCTCTAAGACATGATTGCCGCTTCTCCTGAAGGTTCAGAATCTGGTTTGGAGCTGACTGGTGGTTTAAAATGCCATTTGTTAGGAGTTAAGACTTAGTCAATAACTTTAAAGATAAAATCTAAACCAATGCCAAAATTCATTTAGAACCATTTTTTTTTTGTACACTTAGCTCATTTGTAAGGAGAATGGCACCAACTGAAATTAGTGCCATGGCAGGCAGAACAATACAACTACCCCAAGGACTGCGTTGACCTCTGAAATTTATAAGTCTGTTACTTTAAATGATAACAAGGATTTTTATAAATGTGATCAAGTTAATAATCTAGGTACAAGAAGATTACCTTATATTATATGGAGATGCCCAACTTAGTCACAAGGAGCCTAACAGAGAGAGGTAGACATGTGACAACAGGTGAAAGAGGCAATACCAGAAACAGATAAAGATGAGAAAGGGCTGTGAACCAAGAACCAGATCAGGTCTGTAAGTAACCTGAAAAAAATGCTTCCCTGGTTTATTAAAAAAATGTAACTCAAAATTTCAAAAAAAAATAATTTTAATATACAATACTGGTACAATTGTATATCCACATGGAAAAGATGAATATTTGTCCCTAATGTACGTATATCAAAGAGTCCAGACAGATTATAGTTCTCAATAAGAAAGGTAAAATAGCAAGGTCTTTGAAATACATACAGGAAAACATTTTCATGACCTTGAAACAGGAAAACATTTTCATGACCTTGAATCAGTTAAGTGTTTATCAAAACCATCAACTCTGAAGCAGAATGATAAACTGAAGAAAATAAAATGGAGACCTCTATTCATTGTAGGGCTTTGATAAGAGTGCAAAAGTATCTATAGGATGGGGAAAATGTTTTTGTAGTTCTCATATCTAAAATATAGGAAGAAGGTTGCAGTGTGGCTCAGAGCATTTTTTATGTTTGCAGAAGTCCCTGTCCCATCGTTGGCACCCCAGAAAGCAAACACAACAAAATACAAGACACAGACATAAAAATGAAATAATAAGCAAAATGTGAATAGATACTTTGTAGAAAATATTTCCAAATTTCTAATAAGTATGCAAAAAGATACATAAACCACAGTGTTTATTTTTTTTAACAGAAACACTTTGACATCACGGACTTGTTATCCCTAGAGGTACCTTATTGCTAGGGACATACTAGACAATTTTCTTAAATTTATCTTTTATTACAAACTAACCAATCCAGAGCTTACCTGCAATATCATTTTCAAATCGTTTTTATTTGTATTACATTTTAGCACATGGGGAGGGGTCAACTTTCTGGAGTCAGTTATGTTCTTCTACTATGAGGGTCCAGGGATTGAACTTGGGTCTTCAGGCTTAGTGGCAACACCACTCCCCTTCCTCAATCATCCTCTGGCCAGGTATCAGACAACTAGGGACAGTTCCTGTTTTCCATCAGTCACTGATATTTCTGTATACCACTGCTATTGTTTATACACCCTAAAAATTTCTATAGATTGCTGATATTGTCCAAACATCATTATGTTACCCATAGATTATTGACACTGTACAGACTATTATTACTCTCTACAGATCACTGGTATTGCCTACAGGCCACTGATATTATCAATATAGACCACTGATAATTTGTTTTGAGACAGGGTCTCTCTATTTAGCTCCCACTGTTCTGGAACTCACTATAAAGACCAGGCTGGACCAGATAGGAACCATGGACTACTATTATCCATACACTACTAATCTTATTGGATCTAGCCAATCATAAACCTGCTTGCCTTATCTTCCTGCTCCTGTCCTGACAACCTCAGTAAAGTCTCTGCCCAAGTCTTCCACTTGCTCTCTGTCTCTCCGCAACCTCAGTGCTCTTCTTGGTGTCTCCCAGCATGATGTGCTGTTATATCTGTTTCTAGAGGACCATGTGCATAATCAATACACTTGTGTATCTTTTGAAACCTGATTAAAACAAAGTCAAGGTTCTCTTTAAAACACAGTTTAATCCACAAGAAATGCACAAACAACAACAAACCACACGCACAAATCGATCTCACTAAGAACCCACTAGAATGGAGTGGAAAAGACTAAGAATGGCAAGTGTAACACGATAAATGGAAGACCCAGAGACTGATACTGAGGGTTCAAACTTCAAGCTGAAGATCATTAAGGCAAAGATGCTGGCCACTAGCTCTTACTTCTACCTCATGCTAAATGGGCTGATCCTGCTGCCTCTCCTCAGCATGGCTGTAGAATCCTGAGACTGAATATCTTTCTGTTCTCAATGTGTCTGGAGAATGAATGCCTGATACTGCGACATTGCTCCTGTCTTGTATACCTCCCTAATGCTGGAATTAAAGATGTGTGATCCCAGGTGCTGAGATCATCTTTATGTGAGCTCTTTCTTCTTAGGACTGGATCAATCTTGTGTAGATCTGGGTGGCCTTGGACTCACAGAGATCTGTCTACCTCTTAATTCTTAGTCCTATGATTAGAGGTGTGTGCTACCACCTCCTAGCTTCTGGCTGCTGGCATTAAAGTTGTGTGCCTGGCTTCTATGACTGTGGCTGACTTTGCTTTCTGAATACTCATGCAAACTTTAATAAATCATAAATAATACATCACCACAGGCAAAGTATTTGTAAGAGTGTGGAACAATGATAGTTTCCACATACTGCCTGTCTTGCTGGTGGATGTGCAAACTAACAAAATTACTTTAGAAGATGGTTTGGCAGCACCTGATAAAGTTGAAGATTTACGTACCCTATGATGTATAATTTCTACTCTAGAAATAGATTCTACAGGAAGGTAGAAGTTGTACATCAAAATATGCAAGTGAGGATAGCAAATGTTATAGCGGTGTTTTAATGTTTCCAAATTAGATAAATCCCTTATGTTCATATAGAGTGAATAGGTATGTAATGGCATGTAAGTATGATAGACTGCCACTGGGCCATGAAAATGAAAGTTCTTCAATTATGACAAAGACTCACAAACATACTGTTGAGCAAAGGAAATCAGACACAAAGGGGTATATGACACGAATACATTTATATGAAACTCAAAAATACAGAAAAAAACAAAACTAGGCTGTGGTGATATCTAGTTGGAATAATAGCTTAACATTTGGCCATAAAAAGAGAACAACTTTTATCTTAATAATGTTCTGTTTCCTGGTGTCAGTGGTGGTCACAAGCGACCCAGAGCTATACACTGTTGTATGAACATTGCACTTCCAACAAAAGTGCTGGAAAAGTCAATGAGAATTCTTGTGTACAGTGTAATCACCACAGGGAATATAAATTGTATTATAAATGCTTAAAATAATTTATGAACAAAACTTGTTCTGTCAGGGGAGCACATTACTAGAACACCTGCACTGTTGCCTTAGGAGCTCAGTTTTATTTTATGAGCCTGCTTTTATCAAATGCTGATGACTGGTCATGAAGCTGTTTGATTATTACTGGAATTGGAGGAAATTGTGTTTGGGAGGCTCCCCTCGGAGAGCTGGTGGTTTGTTTGAAGTTGTATTTTACTCTGTGTCCTTGGCCAGGTGCCACTTACTGCCTGTAACTTAGTCTTGTTGAATCTATTTATCCAACATCCGGGACAGAGATAATAATAGTGATTGCCTCAATGAGCTGTTGTGAGAATCAATGGGACAATTTTGTGTGGAGGGCTCCACACAGTCCCTGGTACTCAGTAAGTGCTCAGTGAATGTTTTTCATTGCTATTTTCTGACTTGGTGTCAACATATATGAATACAGTCGTGTCTGTGGTGTGT
The DNA here is from genome assembly GCA_030556225.1 of Cricetiscus sungorus. NCBI lineage: Eukaryota > Metazoa > Chordata > Mammalia > Rodentia > Cricetidae > Cricetiscus > Cricetiscus sungorus. The sequence continues at coordinate 31,472,925 of JANBXA010000588.1, forward strand.
GGTGAGGGGAGGGGAAATGTTAGAAAGGGGAGTTTGTACACAGTTTAACTCTTATCCATACTCAGGTCAGTCTATGCGCGGTCATTATTCTTGGTTGTCAGCTTGTACATCTGGAATTAACCCAAACCCGAGCTGCCAGGTATACGTGTGAGGGATTTTCCTTGAGTGAGTCATTTGAGGTGGGGGACCCACCTCAAATGTGCACCACACCTTCTTGTGGCAGCATATATAAAGGGCAGAAGAAGGAAACATTTGCTCTTTGCCAGTTTGCCTCAGTCACTCTGGCAACTTCTCTCGGTCCTCTCACTGGCATTCAAGCCTACTTCTTTAGGCTTCTGGCCCATCCCAAGACCACCTGAGACATCCAACCTCATGGACTGAACAGTTATTTGGCTTAAAGACAGCAATTGTTGGAATAGTCAGATCACAGCCGGTAAACCATTCTAATAAATCCCATTTATATAGAGATTTTATATCTATACCTGTGTCTGTCTTTGAATCTATATACTATCTGGCTATGTCTTTATCAATATATTACCAAATTTTATTTTCTAATCTAACCGAGGAGTCATAAGCACTGAAACCAGAAAACTTAAAGAAACTGCTGAATAAAAAGTCAAATTAGCATGGCTGGGGACCAGAAGTATAATGTTGTATTTACTTGCTTGTCTGAAAAATAGATAGATCCTCAAAAAGTAATTGTGAAGTTAAAGAAAATCTGAGACCTGAAATCAGAGCTGTGCTAAGGTATACATGTGGTGATACTCACTGTTTGTAATGTACAATAAAAGATCAAATACATTATTTGTAAAGTGTAAAAATCTGCCCTTAACACCAGATGGGTTTATGGGTTACCCAGGAATTGCATATAATGGTTCCCTAAGTGTTTAGCATGTCAGTCTAAATGCCTCTGTTAACTGGGCTCTGCAGCTGGCCTCTCCTACTTCCCCACTTCACCCCAGAGACTCACCAGCAGCAGCCTCAGAAGCCAGAAGTCATTATAGCATGGCCAGAGGCCAGCTGTTTGTTTCCTGTATCTCACTGAAGACTAATGAAAATCATCATGTGAAATCTCCCACACATGGAACTCCTCGCTCCACTTGTGCAGCCATGACTGGGGACATAGACTCGGGAGGGAGACAGGATTACTGAAGCTTCAGATTGAGATCTGCTGAGCTGTCCACCACTGCCTTTAATTCTCTTTTCATACCTTACCTGTTAGCAGGAGACAATATTAAAGTTCAAGAAAAAACAGGAAGGGTCTACAGAACCTGACTGTGCAATGACTTCCCCCAGAAGGAGTGGAGTTTTCTGACTCTCCATAGCAATCCCATAATGTTTGTGTGAGAGAGAAGTTGCTTTCTCATCGGCATTCTGAAACCTGTCTTTAAAAAGCATGGCTCTAACTATTTTAAATTGAACATCGAAAGGAAGACCTGAAAATCTCTTGTTCCCTGTCTTTTCTGGCTTGATACATTTTGATTCCTTCAGGCTGATTTCACATAAAAGTAGAAAAGAAGCAAAAATTGGCTTCTTGAGAAGGGTGGTTTCTTGGGTACACAGAGGTTTAAAGTGAGACAGACCAAGCCATGTGACTTCATGAAATGCGTGTAAGAACACAGACTGACAGGTGCCTTCAAGGATCTCTCCAGGACTAGCCCTCCTGCCATCCAGAGGAGCTCAGCCACACCCTTCTTCCACCCCTCACCAGCGTGCAATGCATTAACTGCCCAACAGCTCAACCCAGAGGTCTCCGAAGAACTTAAAGCACATGTAGACCCAAACTCTTCACTTTGTCCAGAAACGATTCTCTTTCAATCTTTCTTACCAGAGAGTCTCTTTATGCAGTAGCTAATCCCGGCCTCAGGGAGTCCATTTCCATCTTCCCTTCCCTCTTCTTACCATCTTTTCCTGTTTCCCATCCACTCACGCCTCTGTGAACTCCCCAATACTACTTGGTTATGATGGATCAGTCTGAGTCCATCTTAAGATTAAAAGCCATCTTGTTACAAGGTCAAAGTAAGTTCATCCCTGTTTTCTGTAAAACTTGGATTTGACCATGTCTTGACCCACTTTCTGGAATTTGACATGTTTCACACGCTATACTCTGGCCTCCAACCTAACAAGATGTTCTGCCAAACAATTCTGAGATGTTCTGCCAAGTTTCTACATAATCAAACACCCTTGAGAACCCCCTCCCCAACAGCCTTGCAATTTTAGGGGTTATATAAACCCCACCTTTCCCTATGCTTCATACTATTTTTTTCACACTGCACTTCAGGGAGATAACCCCGTCTGACAGAAAATAAAAATTGTTTAACTGGCATGAAGAATTTGGGTAATGGTCTTTACTCTTGGTTGGTGGATTAGCAGCTGCTACCATTGCTCTGTCACACCAGGCTGACACATTCCCATAGAACTCATCACCTAAGATTAGAGTTATATGGAATCCATCTGCCCTGTTTTCTGAATGCAGCTATGATAAGGTCATGTTCCTTCTCTTGCCATTTTGTGGCCTGCATGGCTTTCAGGATAAACACCAAGATCTGTTTTCTTGTAAGTCCAAGCTCACCTGTCTCACACTGTCCCCTTGTAGGTATTGTCCTTCCTGTCTGTCTTTTTATCTTAAGGTTTTATCCTGACATTGTTTTAAACTTACAGAGACATTGCAAAAGTAACACAGAGATTTCTTTATATCATAACTGACATTTCTGAAACAGTAGATTTTATATCTGTTAGACACTCACTTTTTCTAAAATCTCTGGAAATATTATGATAAATAAACCCACATGAAGCTCTCAGCATGTTCTAACCTTGCTTTGGTCCTTTGTGAAAACATCTTTCAGCATCTCACTAATGTCCTGTAATTTAGTCTTTCACAGCAAAAGAAAAAACACTCACTCAGAGTCACAGACTCTGTATAGACTCCGTGTCTCTTTCATCTATTTAATTTACAACAACTTATCCATCTCCATCTTCTAAGACCTTGAAATCTTCCAAGAGTCTTGGCTGGCTACTCTTTTGTCAGATGGCACTCAGCTGGGGTTTGTCTGATAATCCTCATGCTTAGACACAGGCTATACATTTTTGGAAGGGCTATCACAGGAGTGATCCTATGTTTTATTAATGCATAATATCAGGAAGTACATGACAGCCATTGATCCTATTTCTGCCAGTGCAATGTCTATTTTGCTTACATAATTAAGCACTGCTTATCAGATTTCTCCACTACAGAGCTGCTGGGTTTTCCCTTGTATTTAAATATCTTATTATGGGGGGGACTGTCTCTGAGACTATAAAATAAACTTGTGTCTTGCAATATTGGAATCCACTCTTAATTCTTTGGAAATTGTTACTATAGTAGTTTCTAAATGATTCTTTCATAAGCTCCAAAAATGTTGTACCTTCTTCTGCCTCAGGATCTTTGCACATGTTATATCTTTTGAAATACTTGTACTCCCTCCTTCTCAGCTACTTAATCCTTATTCTTTAGATCTCATAGTAAATTTTCTCTTCTCATGTATATCTTCCTTTACTATTACTTCATTCTGAGCAGACTTCCTGTTAGATATTTTTGTGGCATCATATAGTACCCAATAGTGCTTGTTATTTTGTACTTGTTGATGTTACTATTTAATGTCTGCCCCTCTCAGTAAGCAATACATGCAGTGAGTGTTTTTCATGCATGGTGTATTTCCAATGCATATCTAACATGGGCCCTGATATATACTCCAGCTGTTCATTACATATAATTGATTGAAGGAATGGATGAATGATCTCAATGGAATTTTTGTGAGGATTAAACTAAATGAGATGCACATAAACTTCCTAAGACGGAGTGGAATCTTAATAAATGTTAGAGACTATGTATCCTCTTACCTCCATCTTGGACTAGGCTTTCTGTAATAGGTGCAATGTTTGTGCTGAGCACAACTTTGTCCCAGGACTTGACCTATACCCTAAACATTGATTTCTGTTTGAACTTTACTAGCACTTATACATAAACAAATCCCCCAAAGAACTCCAACTCCAGCATAAACTTATACGGCTTTGTTATCTGAAGCATGTGTTGCTGTTACCTGGTTTTAGAAATTAAGCCCCTCTCTTCCACTCTCTTTCAAAATGATGACCAGTTATTAATGAGAGTTCTGCAGACACTGACTCCTACACAAGGGACTTGTATCAGGTCTCCTAACTCATCCCTTTACCATAGCTTCTGTGGCTCATGATTCTTGAGACGGGGCCACTTTGCAGACACTTCCATTGATGTCTCCTGAAGCTCTGAGTGCAGAGCAGCTCTGTTGTCACCCAAACATCTTAAGGTATGTGAAGTCTAGTGACTCAAGATGCCAGGTTTGTGCTCATTCATAGCCTTCCCCATTATGAGACCAGAGGAAGCATCAGGACAAAGATGAAAAGGAATAAGCTCATTACAGCAAATACCCAGAGGAGAGAGTTTGACAGGGGAAATGAGCACGTACAATTTCAAGAAATTCCCAGGTGGAAAATTAAAACCTGTTGAATTTGTAAAGTAGGAGGATACAGAGTGGGGCCTTCAGGGGAGCAGGGAGCTGAGCTTTCCTGGGAAGTTGAAAGATTCTGGCTCTGAGCCCTTGGGACAAGCTAGGGAGACCTGCTTGAAAGGGAGCTACAGAGTGGGAGCTCCCCTCTCCTTGGCCTCCACTTACAGAACAATAAGCAGTCTAGGTTTGTTTCTAGCCCAAAATCCAAGCTGAAATCCAAACCAAGCAACAAAATGGCATAGATGCATCCCCGAGGAAAGGGATTGATGCTGAGAGAGCAACGCTTTCTCGGTGAGTATTGTTGCTCCAGAATATAGTGCAATTTCTTCTAGAATTACATTGTTCCTCACTGGCATCTCCAAACAAAACATGTCACCAGCTATGCCCCATCCAGACACAACAGAGCCCACAGTCCTGAGACATACACAGCCCACAATCCCATAGGAAGAGCAATATGCTTTTTTGGAGAAAGAAGACATTTGAAGACACAGAAGACAAGCTTAAAAACCTGTCAGCTATAGATCGAAGAGAATGTCATAATAAAGGAATCATCACATAATTATGTGTTGCAATAAAAATATTTTGCTAAAAATTTAAAAATCAATAGCAAGTACAAAATCTAGGCAATCTTAAAAAATAGAGAAAAATGATAAATTTAAAAATAGCAGAAGATCAATGTATGGCTCAACCCACAACCAATAGGAGACCTAGACTACGAGATATAGTGTGTGTGTGTGTGTGTGTGTGTGTGTGTGTGTGTGTGTGTGTGTAAAATTTCTAAGAGTCAATAAAATTCACAAATCTTCAGTTTGATGGGGTTGGTCAAATACTAAACCATTACAAAGAGAAAAATTATGCTTAAGAATAATTTCATGAAATTTTAAGGCACCAAAATAAATAGGAGAAAGAAAACTTTTCAATAGTAAAACAAACTAGCAAATCAAGTCTAGCAAAATTAGTGTTGACTTGCTAGTTTGTTATATCTAACAAAAGTCAGCTGGCATCACCATTACTCGCTGCTGGGGGCTATGGAGCACTGCTATAAAGTTCTAAGGGAAATTACGCTGGCCTGGATTTCAGTTGACCTAGAATTCTGTATCCCACCAAACTGTCAATCAAGTGGTGGGGGGATAAAATATATTTTTAGACCTAAAGGGACTCAGAAGGCTTGCCTTGTAGAACAAGAAAATAATTTTAGCAAAATGGGGAAAAATAAATCCATGAGCAAGGGAACAGTGTGTTTGAGGCAATATGTAGTGAAGGAAGGTTCCAATGTCCAAACGGGTGTGGCCACTGTTACAGGTTCACAGGCAAGATGCCACTACATACATGGAAAGAGGATGAGAGAGATTTGAGGTCACCTCTGAGTCAAAGTGGAGATCCATGAAATTTTGTAAGCAGGAGGCAGAAAAGTATCAGAGATACTTTTTGCAGCATATTAATTTTTCTTTCAACCAAAAAAAAAAAAAAAAAGTCAAAGGCTGGGGAGATCGCTCAGTAATTAAAAACATTTGTTGCTCTTGCAGAGGTCCTAGGTTCAGCTTCCAGCACCCACATAATGGCTCACAGCTGTCTGAAACTCCAGTTCCAGGGGATCCAATCCAGTGCTCTCCTCTGACCTCTGTGGGGGTATCAGACATATCCATGTTTCACATACATATGTGTTTCACAGGCTAACACTCATACACATAAAATTAAATACATCTTAAAAATTTTATTGAAGTTAGATTCTTCTCATACAATGCATCCTGACATACTTTCCCTTCCCTCTACTCCTGCCAACTTCCTCCCAACCTACCCTCTACCCCAGGTCCACTTCCCCTCTATTTTCTCTTCAGAAAAGATCAGACCTCCAAGAGACAACAGCCAACAGTTCAAAACAAGATAGAATCAGACAAAGCAAAAGGCCTTCCACATAATGTCTGGCAGTGGGTCTCTGCACCTACTCCCATTTGCTGCCAGAGCAAGTCTCTCTAGTGATGACTGGACAAGGCACTGACCTATGAAGAAAAGAGAGTATCAGTAGGAATCATTTTATGGATTTTTTTTGACCTGCCATGTTTAAGTCTACCCTAGGTCTCTGGGCAATATAGTTCCTGACTTACCAGGCAGTGTCCAGCATGGGCTCTCTTTGTCTCTCATGACATGGACCTCAAGTAAACCAAATTTTGGTTGACCTTAAGTTCTGTAGCAATACATCTTACAGGCAGAACAAATTGTAGATCAAAGGTTTTGAGGTTGGTACCTGGTTTCACTTTCTGAGGCTTATAGGATGCCTTCTCATGCCAAGGAGATTAGAACATAGGAGTGAAGACTCCATGTAGACGCCAACTCAACCTCTCTACATTTAATGAGGTGTGTCAATGAACTATGTGGATGTTGTCCTCAGCAATGGGGCCCTGTTGCCAGTTTTCAGAGCAACCGTCTGTCCAAACATTAACCTGTGTTTTTGAAGGATCTCCACAGGACTCCCTTCTCCAACGACTCAACTGAATGCAACCCAGCCCCAACACTGGAAGCCTTGCCTGGTTACAAATGATGGCCAGTTCAAACTCCATATCCTCCATTACTAGGATTTCTCACAAGAATAATCCTCATAGAATCCAAGAAGTTCCCATTGCACTCGGGTTCCACACTGCCCCAGCAAAATGCTCCTCAATTGTAGAAATATCTCCCCAAACTCTCTTCCTTCATCCCCTGCCTGATCCCTCCCTCTCCCATCACTATCTGCTCCCACTCCACCACAAAATATATTCTATTTCTCCTTCCTATGGAGATCCATGCTTCCCCTCTATAATCTCCCTCTGTATCTAATCTCTCTGGGTCTGTAGATTGTAAGTGGATTATCATTTGCTTATCAGCTAATATCCATTTATAAATGAATGCATGCCATATTTGTCTTTCTGGGTTTCGATTATTTCCCTCAGGATGATTTTTTTTCTAGTTTCATCAGTTTGCCTGCAAATTTCATGATGTCATTTTTAACAGCTTAGTAATACTTCATCATGTAAATGTACCACATTATTTTAATTCACTCTTCAGTTGAGGACATCTAGGTTGTTTCTAGTTTCTGGATATTATGACTAAAGCTGCTATGAACATAGTTGAGCAAGTGTCCTTGTGGTAGGAGTGTCCTTTGGATTTATGCCCCAGAGTGGTATAGCTGGGTCTTGAGGTAGATTAAGTCCTAATTTTCTGAGGAACTGTCAAATTAATTTCCATAGTGGCTGTATGAATTTGCACTCTAGCCAGCAATTGTGGAGAGTCCCCCTTGTTCCGCATCCTCTAGTGTTATTGGTCTTAGCCATTCTGACAGGTGTAAGATGGAATCTCAAAGTAGTTTTGATCTGTATTCCCCTGATGCTAAGGATGTTAAACATTTAAGTGTTTCTCAGCTCTTTGAGATTTCTCTGTTTATCTCTGTATCCCACTCTTAAATTGGAATATATATATATATATATGTGTGTGTGTATATATATATATATATATACATATGTGTGTGTGCATGTATATATATATATATATAGTTTCTTGAGTTCCTTATGTATTTTAGATATTATGCCTCTATTGGATATAGAGTTGGTAAAAGTCTTTCTCTCATTCTGTAGGCTGCCTCTTTGTCTGATTAATGGTGTCCTTTGCTGTACAGAAGCTTTTCAGTTTCATGAGGTACCATTTGTTAATTACTGGTCTTAGTGCCTGCACTGTTGGTGTTCTGCTCAGAAGCTTGTCTCATGTGCCAATGTATTCAAGACTGTTTTCTACTTTCTCATCTATTAGATTCAGTATATATGGCTTTGTGTTGAGATCTTTGATCCACTTGGACTTGAGTTTTGTGCAGGGTGATAAATATGGATCTATTTGCATTCTTCTACATACAGACTTCCAGTTAAATCAGCACCATTTGTTGAAGATGCTTTAGTTGGAGATCTCTTGGAAAGCCAAATGGAATGAAGTCATTGATGACATAACTGGAATAATGTTAGCATACAGAGGGTACAGAGGCAGAAGCTATCTGAACTTGACCTTGATTGCATTCTTCTCCAAATATCCCACCCAAGGGTTATGGCATTTTACCTTCAGAGAAGGGAAAGTCATCTGGGATATCATTTAGATAATCAATGAATGATATCTATATAGCAGTTCTAATTCAAAAGGCATGTAGTTTTAACTTATAATGTGTCAAAGCTGGAAGGTTGTAGATGACAAACATCATTATCCTTGCTCTGTAGAAGTATGTAGACAAGAAGCAGCTAAGGATAGTAAGACCCCAAACTTCTAGTGGGAGACGGTAGTCAGAGACAATTGCTAAATGTTGATGAAACAAAAATAGCAGTTTATGTCTATTATTTAAAACGGCTCTGACAGCTGAAGTCCTGTGAATAGCTGGGTGTTATTATATATTCCTGATGGAAAACAGAAGGTGCTAGAAGAAGGCTGCTGTCATTTATTCAGCTCATCACTAAGCAATAAATAATCATGCTCATTTCTAAGAATATTGACTAGGGAATATTTTTAAATTAATGAGCACAGACATAGCATGCCTTTCAATTATTAAACATTTACTCTAAAGGGGATGGGCCTTCCAGGGCACTGACTTAATGCTTTCAGTGCTTGAGGCCCAAACAGAGTGAAGGGTACAAATATTTCAGCTTTCCAACTGCCCTGATTATCTTTGGTAATCATCAAACTGCTGGAGAAACATCCCGTTAAAAGCCAAAGAGGGTCAATTTCCAGGCACACCACTGAGCACAAGTGTGCTCACTCTGTCAGTCAGGTTGATTACAGCAGCCTCCTCTGCCTAAATCAAGTGGTATTTGCTGGGAAGATGGGCTGGAGGCATCAATCCCCCTCCAAAGGCATAGGAAGTCGCAGAGGCATGGGCTAGGTCTCTGCTGAGAAAGACAGCTCCTTTATCCCAATCATCTCTGGATGCTGTTTGCTGGGAAACATGTTCTGTACAAGGCACATCAAGCACCACTGACTCATGCCTGTGCTCTTTATTCCAATCTCCAAAGCAATGACAGTAAACAAGTGGCAAATGCTGTCCTTCTTGGACAAGTTTTCTTCTGGACCATCCTAGAAACGCAAGCCCCTTGTTATAAAGGAAAAAGATATTTCTATTTGGGGAGAATTGTGGGGAGAATTGCTGTACTTGTTGGTGAACACTGAGAAAACCATCAGGCCTGCCATCCTAAGAGGGGGACCTTGTCTCTGTTTCTTTTCCTATTGCTTGGATAAAACACCTTGAAAAAAGAAACTTAAGGGAGAAAGAGATTATTCTCACAGTCCATCATGGCTGGAAGTGGGAGTCACAGTGACCGGAGGTTCAGGGAGCTGATCATACAGCATCCACAGTGAAGAAACAGCCAACAGAGGCTTCCTGGTGTCAGTTCACTTCTCCATCATAGGCTGCCCAGGATCCCACATCGATTAATGCAGTCAAGATGATCTCTGATAGGCATACTCAGAGGCCCATCTCTCAGGAAGTTGTAGATTCTGTCAAGTTGACAACTAACACCAGGCATCCCATCCTCAACTCTCCTGCCACGTGTCTAAGTCCTCCCTACTTGCAAGATGACTCCCGTGCAAAAGTGGGAATTGGGTGAAATAATTATAGTTCCCTAAAAGCTCTTGTAAAAGAATGGGCTGCTTTATAAAAATGTTTATAAAAATGTTTTAGGGTAACATATGTACATGATATGCACACATGTGTGCACACAAACCTACATACACACACACACACACACACACACACACACACACACACACACACACACACACACCATAGTTGACAACTCATTTATATCTAGCTAATAACTTCAAATAGATAGTCTATGGTGTCAAAAGTTTGCTCTGATCTCAGCCCCTGAGTATTCCCTTGCATTCCTTGCATTGGTTTCAATGGCAGAAATAATGGCTAAAGTCTATATGATGGGAAATTCAATATTTTAAGGCAATCAGACTAGTAGGGGAGTTGAAAGTATATAGCACCAGTCTCTGGGCTGAGCAGTGGTGGGCAGCCTGCAATTTCACATGGCATTAATACTCTGCCTAACAAGTGTGTCATGAAAATTCCTTGGAAATATGAATTGGAATTAGAGGAGAGGGTAGATCAGTTTATGGGAAGAAGAAATAGCACAGCACACAGAGAAGATACAACAGTAGTGTGGTGTGACAACACCCCCCTAAGGCCTAACAGGCCTCACAGGGCAGTGCACTGAGTTCTTTTCTCTAGGCATCACCTCTTATGTCCCCTTAATAGGGACATTGTCCTGGAAAAAGAATAGTGGTCCAAGATTTGTCTTTTCTCCGAGGCAAATTGGGAGATCTTTGAGTTTTAGCAAAGGGAGAGCCTTCCTCTGTAAAATTAATATGGACGATTGGAAGCTGAACAGAAAGGCCTTCATATGTGGGAACCTGATGGCTACAGTTTGGGCCCACAGACAGACAGACAGACAGACAGACAGACAGACAGACAGAAACACACACACACACACACACACACACACACACACACACACACACGTGGTCTGTGGACACGTTTGCTCTTATGAACTACGTCTATCTCTTCGACAGTGTTTCTTTTCCCAGATCTGGGCAGTTGTAGAGATGGTGTACACACAGTACATAAAGCAACATGTTAAGTATGAATAAGCTGGTGGGATTTCTGGCATTTCCCTTGGTTGAATCCGAAAGCAGGGAAGAGCCATATGGATTAGGCTCTCATAAATTAAGTTCTGTAAAGCAAGGCAATGAACTGTGACCTCAGACTCATTCACTTTAGGAAGACCCTAGGTAAGGCCTTATCTCCTCAATTATCTGGTACAGGAAAAGTGAAAACCTGAAAATGTCCCCTTAAGGTCTCTTGTTGCCACTCAGCTGCTGTGCACTTCATATCTAACTGGACCTCTGTACGAGGCACAGAGTAACTGTGGGCTCTGGGGTACATTTTCTTTCTGCCTGATTTCTTTTTCCTATCTTCCTGTTACCTGGAATAGAGGACAGTCCTCCCTTTCCCCTTCTGGATTTCTCTGTTATCAGTGCCAAAAGTCTTGAAAAATGCTTGTTCATGAGTTTCTAGTGTCTTATATGTGTAGGGTTGACTGATTTTCAAAACCCTACCTGCCGTAGGGGGCTGTTGTTCTACTCAGTAAACGTCATTTGAAGTCTCAGTTCTGTGCATATGTGTAAGTGTGTGTATGTATATGATGTATATGTGTAGGTGTATGTGAGAATATATATATATACATATATATATTCATATATAGCCTTTGGGGAAGATGGTGGAAGACAGAGCAGAAGTACCCATCTTTCATCTAGCACTTTAAGCTCAGGGTACCCAGGACTTCCACACAAAATATATCACCTGATCACACTGATGAGCCCCACACAGAAAGATCGTGTTCTCATCTCACAGATGTGGAAACAGGGCTCAGAGAGGAGGAGGAGGGACTTAACTCAGGGATGTGGAGCAGAATTGAAACTAGAAACTGGTTTTCTTTCCACTTCCAGTTCCTTCTCCACGGAACACCCAGTCCAGGAACGTGATAAATGTGAACCGCAAACTCATCTATCCCTATGGAAACAAAGAGGAAAGTATCAAGCACATTCATCACTTCAGAGCTCACACAGCTCAGTTGGATGTCCATGCTTGTCTTTGTGTGGTGCTCCGCTACGATGAACAGAATCTCTGTCCTTGACCCCAGAAGTCCTCAGCCTATAACAAAATCAGAACAGGCTTGTGTTCCTTTGTAAGAGTCAGAGAAAAGCAAAAACCTGAATCAACAGACTTGGGGCAGGGCTAAAAACTCTTTTTAGGTCTTAAAGAAAACTGGCTCATTTGTGGCTGGATCATTCCCATTTCTCCCCTATGTTCTCTGACTCTCATCAGGCTTCCACAAATTCCGTTAACACAGGAGATACTGGAAGCAGTTTGAGACTCACAATGCTGCATATAGACAATCTCATTTCTTCCTCAGTTCCCAGCAGCTTTGATTTAAATGGGGGAGAAAGGAAAGACTGGGGCCAGGAACAGGAACAGGTGCTGATGGGCAGGAGAGGGAAGTGGTGGGCTGAGTGTAGCATCCATTCCTTGTCCCATTCTTTGAACTAGGCTCAAGACTCCCAGAATGGATAAAACTACCCATGTGGATCACACTGGTGGGGGGCAGAGGCTCACAGAAGGTTCCTGAATAGTGAGGCCCTGAGTATTCTGGGGAGTGCTTAGTTCTTGATAATAGAAGGTCCTCAACTGGTCATTCAGATACTCTCCTGACTGTACTGGATGCTGCTTCCAAAGCAATGGAGGACAGGTTGGAAGGCCTCCCAGCTCTTGGCCCAGAAAGGGTACCTTACTCTGAGCACAGGCAACAATGGCTGTGGGGGAGTGTGGTTGCTGTTACAGGTAGGTAGGGACAAGAGTCAAACATCCACAGCTCACAACTCCACCATAAAGTTTTAATGATCATTAAGTGTCACCCTGGCTGGAAGTCTAGGAGGCATAGTCACATGGTCCAGGTGATAGCTGGAGAATAAGTACTATTGATGTCATTGATTGATTGATTGATGTGCTGGGGATCAAACCCTGGGTCTTGAGCACACTCATTTCTAATGGGACCTCTACATAAGAAACAAAAGAACCCTGGGCTCTGGGCTGTGTGTTTTTTCTGCCTCCTGGGTTTTTCTTCCCCTGGCTGTCATCTAGAATGGAAGACAGCCATCCTGTTTTCCTCTACTGTCTGCATCAGCGATCTTGAAATTGTAGGCCTGCCTCTCTCACTGGAAAAATTGGGCCATGAGTTCCAAAGGGAACATCCTGCCACTAAACTGCCCCCACCAATAGTCTGTCACACTGCATGGGCTCTTTCGGTACTGCTTCTGTAGAAGTAGATTAAAAAAAATTGGGTAGGAAGTCTTGTCTCTATCATAATTTTCTTTCTAGTCTTACCTATCTTTTCTGAGACCCTCAAGCCTACTTTATTATATAGGTTGTTTCTTGAATCTGCTGTTTATAAAGCAACAAACTCTCCTTCTGATTTTTCTCAGTAAGTTTGGCTTATTCCTGTCATCTCTAGATGTTCTAAACAGGCATCACACCATACCCCTCCTTGTCTCTGTGAAATTCTTCTCAGAGCCTTGACCTCCAGCTCTGACCATCCTGACAGATGACCCAAGGAAGTATGTCTTCCTTCCTTTAGCAGAAGTAAGACCTGCCACACTGAAACACCAATGAGGCAATGATGGTATCTCTCATTGTAAACGACTCTGTGTTACTGGTGGTCACTACAGGATACATAGTGACTATCCTGATTCATCCCCCACCCATCCATGAGCACTGTGAGCATCATCTCTGACCCCTCTTCCATGCCTTGTGTTCCCATGCTCCTGACATGTCTCCATGTTTTACTCTAGAAGGAATTCTGATTCTCTGTTAGGTGGTCCCTTCAACATCAGACACATACTACAATAGTGCCCAGCTGAAAACAAATTACCCTCTCTTAACCCCAATTTTCTTTTTTGTTGTAGCCTCTATTCTCTGCTTTTCTTTGCAATACAACTACTGAAATAAAATCTATACTCACTGTCCTCACTTCTCTTTCATTTCCTCTGGAGATCACCCAAACAGGCTTTTATCTTTCCACCCCAGCCTTCTGTAGACCACCAGAGACCCAATGTTAAGTCTTAGCCCTGCTCTTCTCATTTGACCTCCTAACAGGATTTGACACTTGACTCTTTCCCTGCCTGTGGTAGCCCATTCTTCCTTAGCCTTAGGGACACTGCTCTTTTAGTTTTTTTCCCCACAGATGTCTTTTCCTAGGCCCCCACCTCTTACAGATCTCTAAACATCACTGGATTCGGAGCACAGTCCTGTTTATGTTCACTCTGTAGGAATTCTACAGTCTTATAGTTAGGTAGTACAGCAACACTTTCAGTTCCTATGAGCTACAGACTTGTATACCCAACTGCTTATTTATTATTTCCATCTCACATTCTCCTGAATCCTGTGTCTTGTCTATAAGTGAATTCGTTTGGTTATTATCTTCAGAATAA